>JAZHEH010000284.1:972500-2172500 GCA_036589455.1 Ateles fusciceps
AATCTCTTTCAGATCTATTGCTCCATTTAATCTCACAATATACCCATGACTTACACTTGTTCGAAAATTGGCTATAAAATGGGTTAATAATCATTTACAAAGCAGGAATCATGAAGTTAGAGGAATGTTAAAATTCAACAGGCCTTTGAGAGCCAGTCATAATCTCTCATTCTCAGACACGATATCCAGGTCCCAAGAAGGTTAAATGACTCACCCAAAGTCACACAGCCAGCAAAAATCAAAGCCTGTTTTAAGTTTAGATGGCCAATCTTCAACCCTAAAGATAAAATTACTACTGGAAAAAGATGGAAAATGAGCCATTTGCCAGGAAAAACAAAGCTAGGACAAAAGTTTGTCTTAGGGCAATTCCAGCTATATTCAGGTGGCTGGGGTGCAGCTTTTTTTTTTTTTTTTTTTTTTTTTTTTGAGATGGAGTTTCGCTCTTGTTACCCAGGCTGTAGTGCAATGGTGCTATCTCAGCTCACCGCAACCTCTGCCTCCTGGGTTCAAGCAATTCTCCTGCCTCAGCCTCCCGAGTAGCTGGGACTACAGGCGTGCGCCACCACGCCCAGCTAATTTTTGTATTTTTAGTAGAGACGGGGTTTTATCATGTTGACCAGGATGGTCTCGATCTCTTGACGTCGTGATCCACCCGCCTCGGCCTCCCAAAGTGCTGGGATTACAGGCGTGAGCCACCGCGCCCAGCCTGGGGTGCAGCCTTCTATGCCTGATGCCACATGGGCAGGATCTACTGTGCAGGCCGCCATCTTGCTCTTCATAAGTCTTTCCGGGTTTCCCAACCTGCATCTATTCAATGTTCAAAAGACGGTCTGTTTTCTTTGTTTCACACTAGACTTCTTTTTAAGCTAGATATTTTAAACTCTATTTTTATTGGAAGTATATTTTACATACCATAATATTCATCCATTTCAAGTGTATAATTCAATGATTTTTAGTAACCTTACTAAGAAGTGCATCATTACTTCTTAGTAAGGTTACTAAATCAGATTGAGATATTTGCATTTCCCCCAGTAAACTCCCCCAGGCCCCTTTACGAGTAAACCCCATTCCAACCCCCTCAGGAAAGATTGGATCTTTCTAATACAGCTATGAAAAGAAAGTAAACAGAAGCAGTTGACGTTTTACATCAAAGTAGTTTTGCCCTGCTATAGTCTCTCCCTCCAGAGAACATTTTGCATTCAAGAAGGCAATTTTCTTACCATACTGGTTTATATCTTAGGGTAGGTCCTGAATGTCTTTGCTGAAACAATTACTCCTATTTAACTTCTGAGATTTGGGTGAGTCCCTCCACTGCCTCGTGAGGCTGGGTGGGCAAGACTGCTAATTATTCTGGCTGTTTCCCTTCCCTCACCCCGTCTTGGTCATCTCTGTTTATTTGGCTAAAGGGTAAAGATCTAGACACAAGGAAGATTGGTCCATACCCCTTTCTCTGCTGACTTAAAAAGCTGTTTTCCTTTCCCATCTGACTGGCTCAATTCTTATACATCCTCCATTCTCCTGGCAAGTGAGAACTGAGTGTGTGGGAATTGAGCTTGCTGCCAGCTCTTGTCCGGATGGCGGGCTATTTCTGTGGGTCACTTTTACTTGCTGTCTCCCATGCTTCTTCCCCACACAGTATTTTCATAATGACAGAGCCCAGGAACAACCCACAGGTCCACCCGTAAAGAAATGGCCAAACACACCACTCTAATATACATTTCTAATAACGATTTAAAATATGCTATAGAAGAATATCTGACGATATAGAAAAATCTTTTTTTACATGGCATTAGGGAAAGAGGATACAAAATTAAACATACAGCATGAAATCCGTCTGCAACCATTGTATTTGAATGCATGAGTCTGCAAGTGTGTATATCAAACATACCTAAACACAAAACACCAAAATAGTTACAGAAAAGCAATTATCTCTGCCTGGCAAGATTGTGGGTAATTTATATTGATATATTTATGTTTTTCTGAATTTTTCAAATGTTTACAAAAAATTCATGTTACCGGCATAATGAGAAAAAGAATTACAAATGTTACGATAAACAGAATGAAAGATCAGCTCCCTGGGCTAAAACAGCGTCTTGCTCTTGTTTGCTATAGTCCAGGTGCACTGTCAGCACCCGGTTCTTCTTCTTATTAACATCACTGTTATTACTGTGCTAATCACAGTGTACATAACTCCTTCCTCTGTGCTAATCACCCACCACACCTGGGAGACTGATCTTGGTTGGGGAGACAAGGAATCCCGAATAGACAGACAGTTTGGACGAAGTTCAGAGATGAGTTAGCCAAATGATCAAGGGAGTGGGGGAGGATTGTTGCTGGCGAAGAGATGAAAGGATCCATTTTTATAGCTCTGCTGAGCAGAGACTGGGGGTGGAGGGAGGCTTGAAAATTGACCCAAAACATATGAAAATCAGGAGCAATAAAGTGTGAGGAGGGGAGCCGAACAGAGCCTGGTCCACATCGGTAATCGGATGCTCCACTAACAGAAACATGGAGCATGAACATCAAGGAACATCAAGGAATCTCCATTGGCACAGCCCATTAGGTTCAGAGCCAATCCCCATGGGAAGGGAAAGCCCCACCATCCAGTAAGTAGAACATGATGTTGCGTTGTACTGAAAAGCCCTCTGGCTTCACATAGCAATGTGAGCCTTCAATTTCACATTCCTCAAAGTGAGGAAAGGCTCTTCTGGTTAGAAGCCCAGATGCAAAACGCATCCATCAATTCCAGACTAGGCACTTCTGCAGCAAAGCTCCCAGTGTCTTTATCAGCCTCAGAGAGCTGCCTCGCTCTGCTGCTTTGACCAAGGGACCTCCGTTATTTATTTATCTTTCTCACACCCACTCATTCAGAAGGATTTCCTCAGAGGCTTCTGTTGCCCAGTTTTGTGCTAAGTTTAGCTGGCAAGTGTGGGTAAGCAAAAGATTTGACCTTTGCCCTTAATGAGAGTACACGATAATGATGAGATCAAAAAGATGACCTTTCTTAGGTGCTGCTAGCAATGCTCTGGCACCTCCTGAAAACTCAGGAGCCCAGGGTCTGGGGAGTATGAAGAAACAGGGCAAGTTGAGAGCGGCAATAATCCGGAATGGCTACTCTGATCTATGTTGATAAGGAAAATGGAGAACCAGGCACCCATGTGGCTGCTAAGGATGGGCTGAAGCTGGGGTCTGGACCTTCAATCAAAGCCTTAGATGGGAGACCTCAAGTTTCAACACCACATTTTGGCAAAACGTTCGATGCTCCACCAGCCTTACCCAAAGCTACCAGAAAGGCTTTGGGAACTGTCAACAGAACTACAGAAAAGTCAGTAAAGACCAATGAACCCCTCAAACAAAAACAGCCAAGCTTTTCTGCCAGAAGGTAACTGAGAAGATTGTTAAAGCAAAAAGCTCTGTTCCTGCCTCAGATGACGCCTATCCAGAAATAGAAAAATGCTTTCCCTTCAATCCTCTAGACTTTAAGAGTTTTGACCTGCCTGAAGAGCACCAGATAGCACACCTACCGTTGAGTGGAGTGCCTCTCATGATCCTTGATGAGGAGAGAGAGCTTGAAAAGCTGTTTCAGCAGGGTCCCCCTTCACTTGTGACAATGCCCTCTCCACCATGGAATCCAATCTGTTGCAGTCTCTTTCAAGCATTCTGTTGACCCTGGATGGTGAATTGCCACCTGTTTGCTATGACATAGATACTTAAATTTCTTAGTGTTTTAGAGTTTGTGTATATTTGTATTAATAAAGCGTCCTTTGTTTAACAGAAAAAAAAAAGAAAAGAAACAGGGCAACCCCAGGGAAGGCAAGCAGCGCCCACGAAACAAAGCAAGTCGACATGACCAAGTTGAAATGTCACTTCATTTTCCAAGCTCACAGTAAATATCCATTACTATCCCCAAAGGAGGAGAACCTAAATGCAAGTTTGGACGATTATGAGGAAGATAATTATTTTATCAGATTTTTCCCTCAAGAAGATACCTCTGGTAATATGGAGCTTGAATGCAAAGGTAAGAGAGAAGAATCAAGGGAGATCTATCAGTATCCTGTTACAAGTGTGGGTGAAGACAGTGACAACATGAATGAAGCAGTGGCGATGAATTTGGGGAAAGCAATGGGTGAAATGCCACTCTAGCATGAACCCTGGAAAGTTGGCAATGACCTTGCTGCGTGCCCAGCTGCCTAGAATTACTGACTAATTGGTAGTGATTCTAATTAGTGTCTGGAAAGTCAGAAAGGAAAAGCTAGGGCTTCAGGGAAGGTAAAGGTTTTATTTCATATATGTTGGTTTTAGAGTCTGAGCAAACCGTCTGTGTACTCTTGAGGGCAATAAGAAACGTAGTTCTGGAGCTCAAAGGAAGGGTTGGGTCAAGAAATGGAGATTTATGAGTCAATCCACACACCAGTGTAAAGTAATGGAATCACTCGGGGAGATAATATATTGAGAATAAAGGAACGCTGGCCAGGCACAGTGGCTCATGACGGTAACCCAGTACTTTGGGAGGCTGAGCTGGGAGGATTGCTCGAGCCCAGGAGTTCAAGACCAGCTTGGGCAACATGGTAAGACCTAATCTCTACCAAAAAAAAGGGGAGTGCTGAGAAGAAAACCTGGAAAAGAATCTTTTAATGGGCCATATTTGGTATATGTAGTATATTCAGAGGAAGAACTGACAATAAAAAAAACCCAGAAGTGCTAAAGAGATGAGCTACTAAGAAAAGCCATTGAATTAATTCATTTCATTCAATATGCACACAAAGAGCTTTCTGTGTGCTTCTGGGGATTAAAAAGAAGAAGAATAAATGGGCACTGACATCAAGGTGTTCATGGTCTAGTAAAAGAGAAAATGATTGCAATTATAAACATAAGAAATGCTAACTGAGGCAAGACTTTCTTAGAACAAAGGAGGCAGTGATAATTCAACTTGGGAGGAGCAGAAAGGGGTTTTGAGGGATAAATAAGAGTTAACCAGGTAAATGAAGAGGGGGAAATTATTCTAGACCATAGGAACAGCACATGAGAAGGCAAATTTCTTGGGTTAAAGTCATGAACAAGGTCTTGATGGATGGGTCTGAAGATAAAAATATTGAATCGGGTGAAAAAATTTTCATATTGATTTGATTTACCTCAATCGTTGTGTCAATTGTTATTATTTCCAAGCTGTTCCCATATACAGTGTCAAAGTAAAGCAAATTACTTTCTAGATTAAGTCCCTCCAGAGAAGGGGTGTTCAATTTTGGCTACACATTATAATCACCTGGAGAGGTTTTCAAGCAATTAAATAGGATCTGAGGGAAGGGAGATGTAGAACTCAGGCTTCTTCTACGTCTTATAAATGTGCTCTAAATGATTCTATTGCATGGAGAGCACTAGTTCTCAAACTTTACTGGGCGTTAAAATCACCTGGAAGGCTAGTTAAAATACAGATTGCTGGGTCCCCAGTCCCAGAGTGTCTGATTTGGTAAACCTGGGAGTAAGCCTGAGAATTTACATTTCCAACAAATTCTCAAGGAACTTTGAATTTTAAAAAGTAAGGTAATTAACAAAGTAAAAGGCGAATAAAGTAATCACGCCTCAAAAGAGCACCCTTGAATAGCAGCCACAGGTAAACCAAAAGTAACTGCATTTTCTTTCTCCTTACCCTCTGAATCATCTTCCTTGTCTCAGCTACCTATGGCCAAAGTAATGCTGTATAACAAATTAGCCCAAAAATCCAGTAACTGGAAACAACAATAATTTATTCTCAAAGATCTGTGAGTTGGTGGACATCCGCTGAATTCGGTGGGTCTTAACCCTGTTTCACGTATCTCTCAACATTTTCCTTGGACCATTAAGCCCAAGCATATTCTTATATTAATAACATAAACACAAATATTGAAGAAAAACTATGTGAAGTCTCTTGATGCGTACACTCAGAAGTGGTACACTATGGCTATGGCTCCTTCTTTTGGCCAAATCAAGTCACATTTTCCAGTGTCGGGGCAACTGCAAATCCACAGGGCAAAACATGTGCAAAGCCGGAGTAGCAAAACATTTTGGCCATAATGCAATCCATTCTATTCCTCTCCTTCACCATAAAATCTTTTATATTTTAACTTCAATTCAAAGTTCAGTGTCCTGCCTCTCAACCAGCTTCTATTAAGAGCCTGTTTGATCTTGGATTATGTAAAGAATCATAATCATCTGAAAATCCTATCTTGATTCCTGATAAATCTTTTAAACTTATTGAAAATTAGTTTAAAAGATGTATTTCTTTCTCCTTCCAAGACAAGTAGTTAAAGCAATTTTCTATGTGTCTTATACACAAACCCACAAGTATACGCATGACATTTATAACAATGAGTGTACACTTAAAAACCCTAGAGAAAAAGGTACTGTATAATATTAAAAGATCCATTTATTTTCCACCATAGCATTTTCTTTTTTTCTACATTTTGCCTTAACCCTGTACAGAGAGTTGAAAACATCTGTGCACCAAGAAATGGATAGAATAACTATGTGTCGTTCTAATTCCTTTTTCTGTTGGATTTATTCTTCCTTCTATCTTTCATTTTATTTCATTTATTTCATTTTATTTATAAGCTGAATTGTGATCTGATTTCGATGTTTGTCCCTTCTAAATCTCATGTTGAAATGTGACCTCTGATGTCAGACACAGGCTTAGAGGGAGGTTTTTAGGTCATAGGGGTGGATCTCTCTTGAACGGCTTGGTTCTGTCCTTTCAGTAATGAGTAAGTTTTCACTCTCACTCTATGGGTTCATGTAAGAGCTGGTTGTTTACAAGAGTGTGGCACACCATCATCCTTACTCCTGCTCTCACCATGTGACACACCGGCTCCCTCTTTGCCTTCTGCCATGCTCGTAGATGGAAGGAACATGCCTTGAGTCTCAATTGAGACTTTGGACTTTGGACTTCCGGTTTAGTTGATGCTGGAATGAGTTAAGACTCTGGGGATCTGTTGGGAAGAGATTATTATATTTTGCAATGTGAGAAGGACACGAGATCAGGAGGATCACGAGCAGAATGATATGATTTTGATGTTTGTCTCTTCTAAATCTCATGTGGAAATGTGACCTCCAATGTTGGAGGTGGGGCTTAGTGGAAGGTGTGTGGGACATGGAGGCAGAAATGGCAGCGAGGTGCTGTCCTCTTGGTAATGAGTGAGTTCTCACTCTATTAGTTCATGCAAGCTCTGGTTATTTAAAGGTATGTGATACCCTCCTCCCCCTGCTCTAACCATGTGATCCACTTGCTTCTCCTTTGCTTTCTACCGTGATTGTAAGCTTCCTGAGGCCTTCGCAGGAGTATACACTGGTGCCTTACTTCCTGTACAGCTGGTAGAACTATGAGCCAATTAAACCTCTTTTTAAAATAAATTAGCCAGCCTGTTATTCCTTTACAGCAATGCAAAAACACGGAAACACAAATTGTGTCTTCCAAAAAGATGTGTTGAAATCCTAACCCTACTGCCTCAGAATGGGATCTTATTTGAAAACAGGGTCAGTGCAGCAGTAATTGAGTTAAGAGGAGGCCATACTGTAGCAGGGTGGGCATTTAATCGAATATGACTGGTGTTCTCATTAGAAGACAATGTGAAGACACAGAAAGAGACCGCCGTGTGATGACAAGAGCAGAGACTGGAGTGATACAGCTGCAAACCAAGGAAGGCCAAGGGTTGACAGCCACCACCAAAATCCATGAAGAGGCCAGGGAGGATTCTACCTGGAGTCTCAGAGAAGGCATGGCCTCAGTAATACATTGATTTAGGACTTCTGGGCTTCAGAACTGTGAGATAATAAATTATGTTGCTTTAGGCCACTCAGTTTGTGGCATTTTATTACAACAGCCCCAGAAGACTAATGTAATTGGGTAAGCTATTCAGTTTCTGGCTGTAGGTTCTAACTTAGCATGAAAGTCTTCAGTGGGAGTTGTAGATTTAGATTCTGAATCCAATGTAAGAAGCCAGGACTTAAGGGAGTAGAACTTCACTTCTCCTAGGGCCCAGTCGTACTGTTACGGCTTTGTAACTTTTTAAGGCAAAGAAACCACAATTGGCACACGTACCTCCCGACAAGTGACAGTTCCCGCCTCAGATCAGTTTTGAAATACTTGCCCAGAAAACACCAGGTAAGAACCTGATCTTTTAATGCTATTGTACCCCCGCTTTGTCGTAGGCAGGAGGGTCTGTGGTTTTGCCCATTTGTCAGGGGCCTGTTACATACAACAGGGCCTCAGAAAGCAGGAGTGAGCAGGCTGAAGCCACCTTGTCATACCCCAGCCTGCTGGAGCCGAAAGAAATGACTATAGAACCACTCTGATGTTCATGCTTCTCTGATTTTTGCTTTCTCCTAACAGTCTGGGTTTATTTCTAAAAGTAAGAAAGGAGAAAGAAGTAGATATGAAAGAATTCAGAGACCGCCTTATCCAAACTCATCCCATGCATGAAGCTCTCTACAGGAGACTGAAGAGATGGCCAAACAGACCCTGTCTGAATCCAACACTCTGTTCTTACACAGTCACCCTGTTCATTGTTTAATGGTCCAACTTCTTGGAAAGCACATCTTCATAAAAAGCAAAAATCTACTTCTGGGACCCCCTGAGATTAGGGATGCCATGGGCAGAATGATATGGTTTGGATGTTTGTCCTCTCTAAATCTCATGTTGAAATGTGATCTCCATCGCATTTCATCTCCATCATGAAAAGACACTGAACAGATCCATATAAGGGTTTTCAACTATTCAAAGCAGTTACCACATATAATCCCCTTGGGGACAAATGGTCCCTTGTGAGGATATGAATTCCAGACTCTTCCTTTACCACATTGTCTTTTCCCCCTCTGGGAAAACTGTTCATATTATATATAAGCTAACAATCTGCTTTGTTCAAGATGTATGTGGGGTACTCTGTCTAATCCTGGGCATTCCCTTTTAAACAGGACTATACAAGTAAAAGCCATGTTGAATGAATATATTTGGCTTGTTTGATTCACAGAAGTCCCATCAAAAAGGAAATGTTGAACTTTCCAGCAAATTAATTTTATCTGTCTACAAGGAGGACGGCTGTCTGATAATAAAATGGGCTTCCTCTCAGAAGGAGTGCTCCCCTCCCAGATCTACAATTCCCTGTTTACCAGACTCTGTGGCTCTTAGACTATGGAGGGGGGGGTTGTTCAAGATTCCCTTTGTGCCTGTTCACCTTTGTTCACCAGTCCTCACATATGTGGGCACAGAAAGTTAGTGACAAGAAGAGAGATTTGGCGTACAGGGAAGAGTGGCTAAAGTTCTGACCTTCTAGTCATGGTCCCTTGGACATCTTTTTTATGTGGGTGAAGAGGTCCAAGGGACCTGGGAAGGGAATTCTTACTTTGGACCTGGGCTTTGGCCCAGGCATTCTGGGCAAAGGCTCTTCTCACTGGCAGGTGTGCCTTCAAGGAAGAGATTGTTTCCTAACAATTAGAGGAGAGAAATACAAAAAATACCAAAAGAAAAAAAAATAGATTCCAGGGTAAGGTAAGAGATAAGGAAAAGCTGCCCTCCTTTTCTTGGTCAAAAAACAAGGCTCGGCAGATGCAATCGCCTGAGGGGTTTCTGCCATCCTCAGTGCTGTGGAGCAGAGCTAGTTCCTCTCCAGCTTAGCCATGCAGATTTGGACATATTTGACTTTTATCCCCCCCCCAGGTTGAATTGACCAAAGCAGTGGTGATGGAGAAGCCTAGTCCCCTGCTGGTCGGGGGGCAGTTTGTGAGACAGTATTACATACTGCTGAACCAGGCCCCAGATGCGCTGCACAGATTTTATGGAAAGAACTCTTCTTATGTCCATGGGGGATTGGATTCAAATGGAAAGCCAGCAGATACCATCTATGGACAGAAAGAAATCCACAGGAAAGTGATGTCTCAAAACTTCACCAACTGCCACACCAAGATTCGCCATGTTGATGCCCATGCCACGCTAAATGATGGTGTGTGGTAGTCCAGGTGAACGGGCTTCTTTCTAACAACAACCAGGCATTGAGATTTATGCAGATGTTTGTCCTCGCTCCTGAGGGGTCTGTTGCAAATAAATCCTATGTTCACAGTGATATCTTCCAATACCAAGATGAGGCCTTTGGCGGGGGGGGGGGGGGTTGTCACTGAGCCTCAGGAGGCGTCTGAAGAAGAAGTAGAGGAACCTGAAGAAAGACAGCAAATACCTGAGGTGGTACCTGATGTTTCTGGAACTTTCTATGATCAGGCAGTTGTCAGTAATGACACGGAAGAACATTTAGGGGAGCCTGTGGCTGAACCAGAGCCTGATCCTAAACCAGAACCAGAACAAGAACCTGCATCTGAAATCCAAGAGGAAAAGCCTAAGCCAGGATGAGAAGAAACTGCTCCTGAGGATGCTCAGAAGAATTCTTCTCCAGTACCTGCAGACATAGCTCAGACAGTACAGGAAGACTTGAGGACACATTCTTGGGCATCTGTGACCAGTAAGACCTTCCACCCAGTGGAGCTTTTCCAATTACTTGGATACTACCTCATGTTGTTAAAGTACCAGTTTCACAGCCCTGTCCAGAGTCTAAGCCTGAATCTCAGATTCTACCACAGAGACCTCAAAGGGATCAAAGAGCGTGAGAATAACGAATAAATATTCCTCCCCAAAGGGGGACCAGACCAATCCGTGATGCTGGTGAGCAAGGTGACATTGAACCCCGAAGAATGGTGAGACACCCTGACAGCCACCAACTCTTCATTGGCAACCTGCCTCATGAAGTGGACAAATCAGAGCTTAAAGATTTCTTTCAAAATTATGGGAATGTGGTGGAGATGCACATTAACAGTGGGGGGAAATTACCCAATTTTGGTTTTATTGTGTTTGATGATTCTGAGCCTGTTCAGAAGGTCCTTAACAACAGGCCCATCATGTTCAGAGGTGAGGTCTGCCTGAATGTTGAAGAGAAAAAGATTCGAGCTGCCAGGGAAGGGGACCGACAAGATAATCGCCTTCAGGGACCTGGAGGCCCTTGAGGTGGGCTGGGTGGTGGAATGACAGGCCCTCCCTGTGAGGGCGTGGTGCAGAAACCAGGATTTGGAGTGGGAAGGGGGCTTGCTCCATGGCAGTGAATCTTCACGGATCTTCACGAAACCAAGCAAACCCTACTTCCTACGGAATGGTGAATTTCTTCGACTAGCCTTTGGTATCTTGGAGTACGACCCCAGTCTGTTACAAACTGCTTAAGTTTGCATAATTTTACTTTTTGTGTGTGTTAATAGTGTGTGCTCCCTCTCCCTCTCTTCCCTTTCCTGACCTTTAGTTTTTCACTTCCAATTTTGTGGAATGATATTTTAGGAGTAATGGATTTTTAAAGAAGAAAAAAAAGAAAAAGACTGAATTTCTTTGCTTACTTTGCATATAACAGACTGGACTTTTTTTTTTAACAGCCATTTCTTGCGTATTACTGACATTTGGTATGTTTCATTCATTGGAATATTTCTTATTTTCTACGTGTTTCAAGTGCCTGTGAGAAAAACAGGATTTGATAACATTTTGAAGGCAGGAAAACCCCAATTGTTTCTTCTTTGAGAGTCATGACTACCTTCTGGTGTAGAGAAATTGCCATTGGAAAATTTGACAATTTTAATTCTCACTGATATGATTAAAAACTGAATAAAAGGAATAGAATTTTTCTTTTGATACAGGATCACAAAACAATTCTAAAACCTACTGTTTTTACCATTGAAATTTAAATTGTGATATAGGTTTTAAATGTCTAGAATGAGGAAGAGTCAATATCGTGAAAATGGCCATGCTGCCCAAAGTAATTTATAGATTCAATGCTATCCCCATCAAGCTACCAAAGACCCTCTTCACAGAACTGGAAAAAAACCACCTTAAACTTCACATGAAATCAAAAGAGAGCCTGCATAGCCAAGACATTCCTAAGCAAAAAGAACAAAGCTAGAGGCATCACGCTACCTGACTTCAAACTATACTACAAGGCTACGGTAATCAACACAGCATGGTACTGGTACCAAAACAGAGATATAGACCAATGGAACAGAACAGAGACCTCAGAGTCAATGCCACCCATCTACAACCATCTGATCTTTGACAAACCTGACAAAAACAAGCAATGGGGAAAGGATTCCCCTGTTTAATTAATGGTATTGGGAAAACTGGCTAGCCATGTGCAGAAAACAGAAACTAGACCTCTTCCTGACACCTTACACTAAAATTAACTCCAGATGGATTAAAGACTTAAACCTAAGACCTAACACCATAACAACCCTAGAAGAAAACCTAGGCAAAACCATTCAGGACATAGGCATAGGCAGGGACTTCATGACTAAAACATCAAAAGCATTGGCAACAAAAGCCAAAACAGACAAATGGGATCTAATTAAACTCCAGAGCTTCTGCACAGCAAAAGAAACAATCATTAGACATTAGAATGAACTGGTAACCAATGGAATGGGAAAAAATTTTTGCAATCTACCCATCTGACAAAGGGCTGATATCCAGAATCGACAAAGAGCTAAACAGACTTACAAGAAAAAAAACAAACAAACACATTCAAAAGTGGACAAAGGATATGAACAGACACTTTTCAAAAGAAGACATATATGAGGCCAACAAACGTATGAGAAAACCCTCATCATCACTGGTCATTAGAGAAATGCAAATCAAAACCACATTGAGATACCATCTCACGCCAGTTAGAATGGCGATCATTAAAAAATCTGGAGACAAGAGATGTGGAGAAATAGGAACACTTTTACAAAGTTGGTGGGAGTGTAAATTAGTTCAACCATTGTGGAAGACCAGTGTGATGATTCTTCAAAGACCTAGAAGTAGAAATTCCATTTGGCCCAGCAATCCCATTACTGGGTATATATCCAAAGGATTATAAATCATTCTATTATAAAGACACTTGCACACATATGTTCATTGTGGCACTGTTTGCAATGGCAAAGACCTAGACCCAACCCAAATGCCCATGGATGATAGACTGGACAAGGAAAATGTGGCACATATACACCATGGCATACTATGCAGCCATAAAAAAAGATGAGTTCATGTCCTTTGTAGAGATATGGATGAATCTGGAAACCATCATTCTCAGCAAACTGACACAAGAACAGAAAATCAAACACCGCATGTTCTCACTCATAGGTAGGTGTTGAACAATGAGAACACATGGAACAGGGAGGGGAGCATCACACACTGGGGTCTGTTGGGAGGGGTAGGGCAGAGACAGCACAGGGTGGGGAGGTTGGGGAGGTATAACATGGGGGAGAAATGCCAGGTATAGGTGACCGGGGGGAATGGAGGCAGCAAACCACATTGCCATGTATGTACCTATGCAACAATCCTGCATGATCTGCACATGTACCCCAGAACCTAAAATACTGTATATATATCTCAAACAAGGCTCATGCCTATAATTCCAGCACTTTGGGAGGCTGAGGCGGCCAAATCACAAGGTCATTATATTGAGACCATCCTGGCTAAAACGGTGAAACACTGTCTCTACTAAAAATACAAAAAATTAGCCAGGCACGGTGGCACGTGCCTGTAGTCCCAGCTACTCGGGAGGAGTAGCTACTGAGGCAGGAGAATCGCTTGAATCCGAGAGGTGGAGTTTGCAGCGAACCGAGATCTGAGCAACTGCACTCCAGCCTGGGAGACAGAGTGAGACTCCGTCTCAAAAAAAAAAAAAAAAGAAAGTGATTCTTATAAATAAAACTGACTCTTTGAGCTCTACTATTGAAAGCTTCCTGCTTTGAGGTGTCATGGCCTGTTTCATTCATTCATTCATTCAGTGAACAAATTTTTATTGCACACCTACTATGAAATGGGCATTTTTCTAAAAGCTGGGGAAAAAGCAGTGAACAAGATAGATTAAAATCTCTGCTCTCGTGGAGCTTATAGGCTGGTGGAAGAGATAAAAAATAAATAAGACAAATATGTAAAATATATGATATATTCATTAGTGATTAAGTGCTAATGAGAGAGAGAAAGCCAGAGAGGCAGGGGGAGATTCTGGGGGAAGGAGAAAGGATTTAGTGACATTTTAGATAAAATGGCTAGAAAGGCGTCATTGAAAAGGTGACTTTTTAGATAAATAGAGAAAGCAAATGCAGGTGCGAGCTCTTAGGAGCGGGCCCAGCAATGAAAGGAAACGGGGCAAGAGACTCCAACACCTGATACAAAAATGACTTGAGAGAATAGAAGAATAACTCAAGATGAGCAAGAAGAAAGCAGTAAACCTTAAATAATAAATGAGTAAAATCAAAAAATCATAATTTAAAAAATATCTCAGAGCAGATTTCTTAAAATCCTAGAGCTAATGCCTTAAGGGGACTAATAAAGTGGACAAACTCCCAGCCGAAAGTCAAGGAAATAAATTTCACTATCAGAATTAAAAAAGGGTATACACCACAGACACAAAGGAGACTGAACAATTTTTTTTTTTTTTTTTTTTTTTTTTTTGAGACAGAGTCTTGCTCTGTCGCCAGGCACCAGGCTGGAGTGCAGCGGCGCAATCTCGGCTCATTGCAATCTCCGCCTCCTGGATTTAAGCAATTCTCCTGCCTCAGCCTCCCGAGTAGCTGGGACCACAGGTGCACACCACCACGTCCAGCTGATTTTTGTATTTTTTAGTAGAGACGGGGTTTCACCATGGTCTCGATCTCTTGACCCCGTGATCCGCCCGCCTCGGCCTCCCAAAGTGCTGGGATTACAGGCGTGAGCCACCGTGCTCGGCCAAAAATGTTTTTACAGAATAGTTGTTAAAACTTTATATTCCGGCATTTTGGGAGGCCAAGGCAGGCAGATTGCTTGAGCTCAGGAGTTCGAGACCAGCCATAACAACATGGTAAAACCCATCCCTACTAAAAATACCAAAACTAGCTGAGTGTGGTGGCAGACGCCTGTAGTTCCAGCTACATAGGAGGCTGAGGCAGGAGGATCACTTCAACCCGGGAGGCAGAGGTTGCAGTGGGCAGAGATTCGCCACTGCACTCTAGCATGGGTGACAGAGCAAGACTCCTTCTCAAAAAACAACACAAACAACAACAACAACAATGCAATATTATTTTGAAGTCTGAATCAAATGATTTTCTATAAAAGTGAAAGTTATTGAAATTGACTAACCAAGTAAAAATGCTGAAGAAATTTAAAATACTGTCAAAATACATCTCCAAATATAGATTGGTCCAAGAAAAGATACATGTAGTCTAGTTAATAGTATTTTAGTTTAATCAATGGTATTATTTATAGCTTAATAATAGTATTATACAAAAATAAGCACCAATCTACAATTAAAATGAATGTTTTCAACATATGAGAAAAAACATAGAATTGCCATACTTACTATACAAAAATTGAATTACTAACAAATTATTTCTTTTAAATATGCCTTACTATTGATAAATAGGCAAAGAACATGAATGTAAATGGCAAATATTTTACTTAAAAATATTCAAGCTCCTGCTGTTATTTTATCCATAAATTAGAAATTTTAATTAAAATATACTGAATTTGTGTGATGAAACATTTATACCTTGCTGGTGGGTTTAGTGTTTCTGGAGATTCATATTCGAAAGCTCTACAATTTTGCATCTTCTGGACCCAGTAATTTCATTTCTAGAAATACACTGAAATACACAGAAATAGAAAAGATGCTGGCAGGACATAAAGATTTAGTTCCAGAGATGTTTGCTTATGAATGCATGATTTATGGTAGCAAAAATAAGTAAATAAATAAATAATAAAAAACTTTTAGGGATATGATCTAACCTTCTAACTCAGACATCAAATACTATTCTGATCAAGAATAATTCTTATCATGAAAAAAGTAAGTTACAACACAATACATTCAGCATGATTTCAATTTTTAGTTTTTGAGAGAAAAAAGATTCAAAACGAAAATCAAGTACTAGAGACTTATAAAAACCTATATGTCTCCATGTGATAAGATTATGAAAAAGTTTTAATTTTCTTCTTTTCATTTCTTTAGTTTTTTTCAAAATGGTCGCCATGATTACCATGTCTACTTTTGAACCAGTTAATTGTTTTCCTTTTAAAAAAAATGTATAGACTGGTGTATATGACAGAAAATAGCTAATTGCCAGCATCTAATCTTAAGAGATTCCCAGTGTTATGTTATTTTCAAAAGAAAGGGAATTTTCTTCTCTCTTCTTCATGGGGGTCAGCAATAGTCAAGAAACTCCCTTCCATAGATGAGGCCTCATCCACATTTGGCTTTCATCTAAGAGCTCCATTTCTTCATCGTGCCACCTCCCTCATGGTTTTTATGAGATCTGGGAACTATTAAAGAATGCCAAATAAAATGCAAGCCTTTCAGTTGTCTTATTTTCCTGTGTTGTATGGAGTATTTTGGTTAAATCAACATCCAACCTACTGTCAGATGTTTCCATGAATAAGATCGCTTTAACTGAGTTATACCAAGTATGGCAATTAAAACTAAATTAATTTAGGATTTCTCCCAAGCTGCAGGAAAAGGGTGAGCCTAAGAAGCTGCCTTGGTGATTTCCAGAAATGTCCCTGAAGCTGAAGCTCAGAGAGGAAATCGGTGTCGGTGTAATGTTGCTAGTCACTGTTTGCCCCACAGGCGTCCCCCAGAGAGGGGAAATTACAATTAAGAAATTGTAATGTGGACAAAAACCTCCTGGCAGCATAAGGTTTATGGGAATATTAGCATTTCTTTCTTCAGAAAGTTCTAAGTATAAGACAGAAAAGGATCTGCTCAAGGTCATTCCTGATGGTGGAAAAGGATAAATAAAAAGACTCAAAACAAGACATGGGCCAGAAACACCACAGGTTGCCCGGTGAATTACCATTCAGTCATCCTAATGGTTCCTTGATGAGTTTACTTGCACTGAGTGAGCTGGGTATTTGTCTGGGTAGACAGCTGCATACTCAGGGGTCTTGAAGAGCCAGGAGGCCACAAAAATGTTGAGCAATTTTGCAAATGTCTTGGGATCTGCAATAAGTGTTCAATCATTTTTCAAGTGTTTTGAGATCTGCTAATATCCAACTGTGGTTTGCCCCTGAGAACTTTTTCCTCTAAATTGTTTATGCTTGTTTATTTTAAGAAAAACATCAGCTTGGTGTTTCTGGGTTCATTTACCCTTAGCTCGTGAGATGGGCTTGTGAGCCTGCTCAGTGTCCAAAATACCTTGTGGGATTCAGAGGAAGTTGCCTCTCCTCTGAAGAGATGCATTTTGGTTAGCGTGAAACAGAAGCCAAATTGCAAAAAGCCTTGTGGCTCCGTGCATTCTTCACCAAAGAAGAAATTCGAGCAGGGTCTAAATTTGACAGTCCTCCAATAGCCTCCAGGTTCTTAAACTGCATTTGTGTTTGAGTATCAATGTTTCTCTCGCGTAGTCTAGGCTGAAACCCATAGGTTTGCTTAAACATCTGTAATCCCAGCACTTTAGGAGGCCAAGGCGGGTGGATCACTTGAGGTCAGGAGTTTGAGACTAGCCTGGCCAACATGGTGAAACCCCATCTCTACTAAAAATACAAAAATTAGCCGGGCGTGGTGGCAGTTGCCTATAATCCCAGGTACCCGGGAGGCTGAGGCAGGAGAATCACTTGAACCCAGGAGGTAGAGGTTGCAGTGAGCCGAGATCACACCACTGCACTCTAGCCTGGGTGACAGAGGGAGACTCTCTTTAAAAGAAAAAAAAAAAAAAAGAAAGAAAATTACAGACCTTTTGGGAAAAAAGAGAAATATCTTTCCTAAAGTTCTAGTAAATGTCTCCACTTGGCTTCTTGGCCTGAAATGAGATGTCCACTACTGAACCAGACAATGGTCGGGGAATAGAATGAAGGGACTGAATTGTATTAAGCCAATTAGGTCTCACCTTAGAGCTGAGGATGGGCTCAATCTCACCCCAAGTCATAGGGCTTTAAAATTTGAGATCCCAATGGGAAAAGGAGCAGAGGCAATGGATGTGGAAAAGCAACCAACAACTGTCCACTTACAAATGCTTATTAAGTAATAACAATTAAATAAAGTAGAATGCATAGACTCCAAATAGACACACATGAAGAAGCCCAGCATGTATGCATGAGTGTATGTGTATGCTTTTCAAAGTAGAAAGACTTTTCTCTTAAGTCTTTTGTTTTTAGGTGCAACAGTCACAGGGCAGTCAGTATAAAATAAGACAGGTGTTCGCATCATAAAACAAACCCATGGCCTTGGGGGACCCGGTGGCTTTCCTTTTTTTTCTCCCCCCGATTTCTTCAAATGCCTGGATCCTGCCAGGAACCATCCCCCTCCCACCCCACCCCTCCGCACCACAGGGACAGCTGGCTGCACAAGACCAAAGAGAGCCATCAGCTTAACAATTGTGTTCACCTTCTCCTGCTACCCTGCTGCTCCCTGAGGCCCGGGGCAGGAAGAAGACAGCAGTGCTATGAGACCCGCTAGCCTGGGGGAGCTCTGCCAAACCCCACAGACCAGAGACCCAGTCTGGGAGAAAGAACAGGTTATCACATAGGTAAGGAGAGGTCAGGCCTCGGGAGGACAACCAAGGCTAAGAAAAGCAGCCAGATAGTCCTGGTCTAAGAAATAGCAACGCAGGTCCTAAGAAACAAAAAGGACAGAAAGCCAGCTCTGTGCTCAGTGTGAAGTTTCAACCTATGTCCCTGACTGGTGGAGGACATTTAGGTGCAGTGTAATTTGGAAACAGACGGAAGCACAGATGTGAACCAAATTCTGATTTAGGGAAGAGTAATTAAGATCACCAGAAGGTCCTGATAATTAGGTCATCATTGAAACGAGATAAACAAAACCTCTATAGAATCGTAGATCTTGTGGACAAGCGTAGGAGATTCTCCAACGTGTCATCTATACTCATTTGGTGCCGCACAATATTTTCACAGTAGTCCTGACAACACAAAGTAGATTATCCCTAAAACCCAGCCCAATTTTGCCAGACCTCTTTTTCAGGTTGTGACCAATACCCCACAGCCCATCCTCTGTCCCCCAGTAATTATTTTTGCCTTAGTTCATTACCAGATACTTCATTTCCTTGAAATGTATCTGCCACGTTCCTGCCCATTCAGGCAAAACTCCTCCTGCCATGTATGGCCATCAGCGTGGCAAGGCAGTTTCTGGATAACTTTGTGCCATCTGCCAATTTAAAGACTTCATGGTGCCTGTTTGTCTGGATCATTTATTCGGGGAAAAAAAAAGTTAAACAAGAACAGTGCCCACACCCGTCTCTGGGGAGAATCCTATTTCCACCCGCTGGGCATCAAAGCTAATCTTCGGTGACTTATAGCTGCTCTCTCTCTGGTGCCCTATTTAGATCCGGTGGATGCTGTTGCACCTGGAGGTCTTACAAATTCTGCTTTTGTTTTTAGGTGCAATAGTCACAGGGCACTCAATATAAAATAAGACAGGTGTTTGCATCATAAAACAAGCAATGGCCTCGGCGGACCCGGTGGCTTCTCTTCTTTTTCCAATTTCTTCAAATGCCTGGATCCTGCCAGGAGCCACCCCCCGCACCACGGGGACAGCTGGCTGCACAAGACCAAAGAGAGCCATCGGCTGGATGTTGATTTTATGATGACTCAACAGCTCAACGATAAATAATAAAAAATCAGCTTTAACCACTCTTTCTAAATGCGCTCCAGCCTGTGACTCGTTTGCACCGTTTTCGTGTGAGTGTCTACATCCCCAGGCAGGCTTTTCCTCCAAATGCCCAAAGAGCAATTAAAGAAGAAATCGGGTTGACAGATGCTGGTAACATACAAGCCAGCCAGGGAAATACTAATCTAACCAGATGTGTGGGGCGGATTGAGAGCAATCTCAGCATCTGTAAAACTGAATAGATTAAGATCTAAAATGAGGGTGGGGGTGATCAGGAAGTGGAAGATAAGAGGATGCTGAGCTCGGCAAGTTTCCCGCTCAATCACTCACCTAGCATTTGCCAGCGCCAAGCAAGAGTGTGCCTTGTTTAGAAAAATAGCATCTTAGTTGTAATGTCATTCCAAACATTTCCATTGCTGTAGAAAGGGGCTCTTCATACACAAAGATTCCATTATTTCTTGTAACCGATGGTCTTAAGCATACATCCTGCTAGACATAGCTTGGTTCAGTAAATTCATGTATTTATTATTATTAATATTAATGCTAACAGGAATGCAGGAAGATTTCATTCTTTCTAATGAAAAAAAAAATGAGGCAACAAAATAGGCTTTTTTTACCTGTTAAACAGACTTTTTTTAGTGTTCCCACTCACTGTTAGAAAAAAGGTGGTGTAAATTGGTACAGCTTCTGAAAAACACTTTGGTAAAACATGTTAAGAGTTATAAAAATATGACTTTTGGCCTACTAATTCCAATTTCAAATAGTATTCTACAAAAACAATCAAAGCTGCCAATTGTATAATATGATACTGGTGAGCAGGACAAAACATCCTAAATCAAATATTTATATTACATCCATATATTAGAATACTGTGCAGCCACTATGCATTCTATTTCATGCGGTCTTACAAATGCTTATTAAGTAATAATAATTAAATAAAGTACAATGCATAGACTCCAAACAGACACACATTAAGAAGCCCAGCATGTATGTACGAGTGTACATGTATGCTTTTCAAAGTAAAAAGACTCTTCTCTTGTTTTTTCATTTTTCTAAATTTTCTGAAATAAGATTGTGTTTCTTGAAGAAAATATCGTTTCAAAAGTTCCCCTTTCTTACTGCCTTTAAACTACAAAAACGTATAAAGCCAATAACGTCAGCCGCCTTGAAAATATTCCATTAATCAAAACAAACCAGAAAAACGCTCTATCCTGAGGTTTTTTTCTTTAAGGATACATGCTGAATGAAGGTGGCCAGAGTGTGAGATAAAGTCCTTGCTGACCTGGCCATGTCTAGTAAAGAAAGTGCCCCCTGGCCGGGCGAGGTGGCTCACGCCTGCAATCCCAGCACTTTTCGAGGCCAAGGTGGGAGCATCACGGTCAAGAGATTGAGATCATCCTGGCCAACATGGTGAAATCTCATCTCTACTAAAAATACAAAAATTAACTGGGCATGGTGGCACACGCCTGTAGTCCCAGCTACTCGGGAGGCTGAGGCAGGAGAATTGCTTGAACCTGGGAAGCGGAGGTTACAGTGAGCTGAGATCACGCCACTGCACTCCAGCCTGGTGACAAAGTGAGACTCTGTTTTAAAAAAGAAAAAGAAAAAAAAGAAAGAAAAGAAAAAGGAAAGTGCGCCCCTAGTCTCTAGGACTCTTCCGGCTTTAGGAGGAGGGATTTTAAGCACTTACTGCCTGACACCCTGTATTTCTAAGTAAGCCTCTGTGTTCTAGACTTGATAACTGGTGTTAAATGAAGTTTGGCTCAAAGCTGCCTCCTTACCTGTTTTAAGTTCTGCCTGAAGCCTTCTTTGAACATCGTGAACTATAACCTAAATGGAGTGTATACAGACTGTAGCCTACTTTTGTGCCCATCACAAAAGTTCTGTCCCATTGAAGGTGGCCAACTGTTCAACCTGTGTTCAAATAAGGCAAACGCAGAGCTATAACCGATCCAGCTGTTTCTGTACTTCACTTCCATTTTCTGTACGTCACTTTCCTTTTTCTGTCCATAAATCTTCTACCACGTGGCTATGCTGGAGTCTCTGAGCACACTCGCTCTGACGCTGCCCAGTCGTTCATTGCTAAATTAAATTCTATGAAACTTAATTTGGCTAAGGTTTTTCTTTTAACCCTGAGTGCCTGCTTCATTTCTGAGGTCTACTCCCTACACCCTATCCGAGGTCCCATTTGTGCCTTTGTTCCATGAACCAAAGCCTTTGTATTCTTGTGTCTCCAGAACTGTGGATCCTGCCTTGTTCTGCTGTCCTTGGCTGGTGATCCAATTAAAAAATAAATAAGCCGAACTGCAATTGTGAATTATTAAAGAATGCCCTTTTATGCCAAAAGAAGTGGCCGGGCGTGGTGGGTCATGCCGGTAATCCCAGCCCTTTGGAAGGTTTGAGGGGGGGCTTTTTAATATGTTTTAATTAAAATCTTTTAATTAAGAATGTTTAATATTTGTTTATATTTTAATAGTTTTTATATTTTAGTATTTTATATATTTTAATATTTTTTAGAGTTTTAGAAAATTTTATTTAGGGATCTACTATGGCCCATGACTTTCTGCTACCAGTTGGAGGGATTTTGCACCCTTGCTCCCTGCCAGCGAATTTTTGTGGCGGTTCTCTGTGAGGCTGTTTCACAACCTCAGTTGATGAAATGTTCATTCCCTCCCTGGATGCTCCCCTACCTGCTGCCTTGCTAGACCTCCTCTAGGTGCCTAAGTAGGGTAGAAAGCTCTTGAACCACCCTGGCAGTCTCAGCCCTTGCCAGGCTGCATATTATACACCAGGCAAGCAAGGAAGACCTGACATTTTCTTTTTTCAATGCCCCTTGTGTTGTAAGGCCCCGGTATTTTCTTAAGGCATGATACTCCTGGCCATTCTACCTGAGTCAATTCTAGAAGTAGGTTTCCTTTTGGATCCATTCTAAGTGCCCTTGCTTCTTGTTTTCGTTTTGTTTTGAGACAGTTTCACTCTTGTGACCCAGGCTGGAGTGCAATGGCGCGATTTTGACTCACTGTAACCTCCACCTCCCAGGTTCAAGTGATTCTCCTGCTTCAGCCTTCCAAGTAGCTGGGATTACAGGCATGCGCCACCATGCCTGGCTAATTTTGTATTTTTAGTAGAGACAGGGTTTTACCATGTTGGCCAGGCTGGTTTCGAACCCCTGACCTCAGGTGATCCACTAGCCTCGGCCTCCCAAAGTGCTGGGATTATAACCATGAGCCACCATGCCCTGCCGCTTCTTTTTAAATAAAAGGGCATTATTTAACAATTCACAGTTGCAGTTCAGCTTATTGGACAGTTGGTTAAACCTCCATGTCAGATTTTCCTGAAATAAATTGCCTGAGTTTCCCAAAATATATTTTATAAGGAACAAGCAGGATTTAGACCAATTATGTCTCCATCTTTGGATGAAAGATACAAGGACGCTATGCTTTCCTTACATGGCATTGAAATTGCACGGGAAGCTTTGTCCAAAAGCAGAATTGACTGCTCCCACATGGTGTGTTCATAGTATCAGTGTGTCCAAGCAGAGGCACCTCCAGGATCGGAGGAGCAGATCAAGGATGAGGGGGGAACAGGTAATGCAAACCACAGAATAGAGAACTGAATGGGGATTAGATGAGAGCCTCTCTCTGAGATTCCGATTTCCTTTTCAGAACTCAACCTGCATGTAGATTTTAGGTTTGTTAAACCCCTCCAGAGTTTATCAACCACATTCAACAAATATTTATTGAGTACCTACTATGGACTAGACACCATGTGAAGAAGTTAGGGATATAAGAGATGATCATTTGAAAGCTATTACTAAACTTGGTTTCCAAGAAAAATATCTACCGATGCGTGCAATCCCAATACATGGAGTTAAACAGGGCCATATTAACTCTTCCCTCTTGCTGAAGCTTACCTTCAAAACTGGCATAGCTATTAGACATATGATGAGAAAGGTCAGCATAAAAAGAAAACTGTTTTACTCAGCCTTCGCTATGTACTAGACTCTGGACTGGACACTGTATGTATGTTATTACTGCAGTCCAGTGTCCCTAGTCTCATCTGTTTGGAGATAAGTAGAGTGGTGTTAGCAAGAACAACCCAGTCCCCCAGTCTTCAGGTATTTCTACTCCACATGTGAATTCTAGCCTGTTACAAATACTTATCTCTACAACTCAAAGATTTCTGAGGGTGTCCGAGGTGAGTCTTACCTGATCCCACAACCCGGTCCTAGCTGGACTGTCCCTGCAGCTTCAATCTTATCTCCATCCTCATATGGCTCCTGACATCCTAAAACCCCAGGAAAACTGGCTTCTATCACTCCCCCAGTTGGTCTCTCCCCAGCCTCCGCAAGAGGCGACTGTCTGCTGGTCACTCTTGCCCTCATTCTCCCGGCACCCTCAGTAGTAGGACAGCTGGACAGAGCTCTGGAAAGCAAGGAAAAGGCTTCCACCTTCTACCTAGATAGAAGCCACAGCAGGGATACTCACACCACAAAACGTCTAATAAAATCTCTCTTGGTTCACACACGGAGTAGTTTTTCTCCATGAAATATTGACATACAACCAAAGTTTCTGGCTTGGGATAATTTTAAAACGTGGTATGCTAGTAATCCAGTTCTCAAAATTAAAAAATAAAGAAAAATAACCCTGGTACCTAGAAGCAAATAATCAATAAAACAAAAATAATCTCTCCCCTACCCCTTCCACTGCCCCTTCAACTTCTTTCCATGAGGTTAGCTCCTCTTTGCTCTGTGGATAGAAACAAGGCAGCTCCCATGGCTGACCTGGTCATTTTCAAATGATGAAAACAAACTTTCAGGTCATCTCTGATCACAAAATATAGTCTTCGCTTCAGTAATTAAAACCTCCAGATTTCTATTATAACGAAAGTTCTGAATTTTACTTAAAGATAAATCTTCTCCAGGCCAGGCGTGGTGGCTCACACCTATAATTCCAGCACTTTGGGAGGCCGAGGCAGGCAAATCATGAGGTCAGGAGTTCGAGACCAGCCTGACCAAAATGTTCTATCCTGAGGTTTTTTTTCTTTAAGGATACATGCTGAAGGTGGCCAGAGTATGAGATAAAGTCCTTGCTGACCTGGCCATGTCTAGTAAAGAAAGTGCCCCACTCCCCCACACCAGGCATGGTGGCTCATACCTGTAATCCCAGCACTTTGGGAGGCCCAGTCAGGTGGATCACAAAGTCAAGAGATTGAGACCATCCTGACCAACATGGTGAAACCCCGTCTCTACTAAAAATACAAAATTAGCTGGGTGTGGTGGCATATGCCAGTACTCCAAGCTACTTGGGAGGCTGAGGCAGGAGAATTACTTGAACCCAGGGGGGTGGAAGTTGCAGTGAGCCAAATTGGCACCATTGCACTCCAGCCTGGGCAATGAGAGTGAAGCTCCATCTCAAAAAACAAAAAAAAACAACAAAAAAAAATGTGCATAACTTGCCCAGGGTCCATCTAAGGCCTGAGACTCTCTCCAGTCTTTTTGATTTCTTGGTTTGGCAGAAAGAAAGGCAAATAACCTCCTGCTTCGTAAAGACAAAAATGACTTTAGTCGAAGACAATACAAGCGTTAGAAATATTTAGATATATTGTTGATATATGATATATTATTTGATATAGTCTCTTTAGGCCAAGACAGAAAACTCAACAAAAACTTAATTCTTAGGGATCTAGGAAATACTTATCCCAATCAAAATTATTGTCCCTTCAGATTTTTAGGAGATTTTTTAGTTAACCATCCTGGAAAACTTTTTAGAATAAAGTGGGTCTTAACACTAAATATATAGTGCCAAATTTAAATTCTCTTGAAACAGATGTACAAGTGATGAGGTGATAGCGATCGTGAAAGACACTCAAGCTGAAATCCTCCCCCTCCATGTTACATCAGAACTTGAGAGTCCCAGGCACTGTGAACTCCATGAGAAATGGAAGTATGGCTTCTCTAGCCCTCTGTTCTCAGGGCCTAGACGTGAGCCTGGTACACAGTAAGTGCTTAAGTCGTGTCTGTTGAATACATGTTGAGAGTATTAGTTCAGTACATAAAGAGAGGGATTTCTCATTCACCTCTCCCCCACTTCTGAGAGACCAGAAACCAGTGTCAGGCTTATGGGCAAAAAGAGCCAAGGTCTCCTGGCCTTGACCTTGAGCCACGCTTCTTTACGTTTCTTGTTGTTAGAGAATCCTCATGATCCCCTTTGATATAACGTTCTTATGTGAGATGGCTAAAATTGGTAAAACTATCTGAGTCTGACTAAGAGATGTTTGACACATTGTTTGAAGTCCTGCAGGTAAACCAAGCTGACAGCCCGGGGTTCAACTCCTGGTCCCCCTGGCTGCGAGGCTGCCTCCCTGGCTTGGCATCATAAAGCTGACTCATAAACATCCCCAGCAGACAGAGAGCCTGCCCTCGCAACCTAGTCACTAAATCAGAGGTATCTCAGAAAACTTGCCATTCTAGCCCTTGCCAGAGGCTCACTTAGGCTGCTTGCTATTTGAGTGACGGTCAACAGGGCACATGTGTGAAATACGACTCCTGCCTCCCTCAAAAACAGACAATGCCAACAGCCCTTACTGCTACTCACACTGTGGGTCAGAGGATGATGAAAGGTATGTGTAATGTGTAATGTAATGTGGGTCCTGGACCAGAAAAAAAACACATTAGATAAGAATCTAGAAAATCCTAATCAAGTATGGACTTCCGTGAATAATTTTGTGTCAGTATTGGCTCATTAATTGTCACAAATGCATTGCACTAATGTAAGATGCTAATAGTAGGGGAAACTGGGAATAGGGAATTTGGCAACTCTTTATACTATCTTTGTAATTTTTTTCCGTAAATCTAAAACTATTCTAAGAAATATTAGAATAGAACAAAACACTGTTTTTATATAGAATATATATGGTACATACTATGCAAAATATATACTATATATAATCATATATGTACAATATATAATCATA
This sequence comes from Ateles fusciceps, assembly GCA_036589455.1. Classification (NCBI taxonomy): domain Eukaryota; kingdom Metazoa; phylum Chordata; class Mammalia; order Primates; family Atelidae; genus Ateles; species Ateles fusciceps. The sequence continues at coordinate 999,095 of JAZHEH010000284.1, forward strand.
TATGCATAATATATACCATAATACACACTATAATCATATAGGATACATAGCAAAGTACGTATCATATACTTTATTTCATATATATGATATATACATTGTATATACACTATACACTATAGATACACTGTATATATATAACATATATATATATGATATATACACTATATATGATATATGATATATATACACTATATATGATATATGATATATATACACTATATATCATATATATGCATTCTAAGTTTTACAGTATCTCCTATTTCTGCTCAATACCAAAGGATTGTATCTAAAAAAACTGAAATCAGGTTCTATTTCATAATTTTCCTGTGGACTTATTTGTGCCAGCTACACTGAGATGCCTGTTTCTGGGTCATGGCTCTAAAGTTTTAGCAGACCTGGGGTCCTGAGGGCAGATCTGCCCTCTCTATTCCAAATCCCTAAAACCATGAGGTGGGACACTGAGTGTTTATTTTTGCCTTGACTACTTGCAAACTATGCAGCCTTCCAGCCCTAGATCCCTGCAGGCCGGCTTCTGTGGAGGGCTGCGCCCCCTCCACACATCATCTGGCTGTGGGTGGCAACACACAGCCCCCTGCCTCGCTTCCCCTGGCCTCTCCCTTAGTGTCTGGTGGCTGCAGGTGGCTGCTTTTCTTCAAAATGTGCCGTCTGTGTGTGTGTGTGTGTGTGTGTGTGTGTGTGTGTGTGTGTGTAGAAGAGAAATTTTTAAATCCCTTTGGGTGGGAAGTTTTCTTTCCTGCTTAAATCCCATATCATACAGAAATATAGATTCCTTAATATTTTCTGTGCAACACAAGTAAACACTTGCCCTGACTCCCCAGTATTTGGTTAGGAGTAGCTGAGATCCCTCAGCTCTCTCCCTGGGGCTCACCTCAAAGAGGCCTCTCGTGCCATCTAATCTATAAAAGCACCGCCCCTTGATCTGTTCACCTGCTTTTGTTTTCCTTAACCCCACACAGCACCACCTCACAGGACAAGTGTCTGCTGACTTGTGTATCCTCTATCTTCCATCACTATGTGAAAACTCCATGCAAGCAGATATTTTTCTCTTTCGTTTGCTCTTGTAAACCCAGTGCTTAGAAGAGCGATTGTTCAACTTTGCAGAACATGAAACTCACTGGGGACTTTTGAAAACCCCCAGTACCCAGGCAGCACCCAGCGCCTATTAAACAAGATTCCCTGGGGCCTGGACTCGGGCGTGAATGTTTTTATAGCTCTCCTGGTGTAATGGTTAATTTCATGTGTCACGTTAGTGAGGCTATGGTGTCTGTCCAGGAGATTGGTCAAACACTAGTCTGGATGTTGCTTTTTTAGATGAGATGAACATTTAAGTCAGTAGGTTTAAGTAAAGCAGGTGGCCCTCCACAGTGTGAGTGGACCTTACCCAGTCTATTGAGAGCCTTAAGAGCAAAGACTAAGATCCTTCAAGAAGAAAGAATTCCACCTCCAGGTTGTCTTCAGATGTAAGACAGCAACATCAACCCTTCCTGGGTCACAAGCCTATTGGCCTGCCCTGCAGATTCCAGACCTGCCAGTACCCAAAATCACAAAAGCCAATTCTTTATAATCAATATCTCTAGTTGCATATATCCGTACAATTGGTTCTCTCTCCCTCTGGAGAACCCTGATTAATACACCCAGTTATTCCAAGTCTGAGAATCAGTGACCTAGAATAGCGCCCAGCGCATAATAGGCACTCAGTAAATACACATTGGATGTACGAATATCTGCCTAATCCATTTTCTCAATGTCGTGTATGTTGTGATGGATTCTGGGCAGTCAGTTCTTTGGGCACCCAGATCCTCAGGAACCAAGAGAGAACCTCATAGACAGCATGCAGTTGGTGATCTCAGTTAAAAGGTTTTGCCCAAGCATTGAGCTTAGTTGCTGTCAGCCAGCTCAGCTAAGAAATGAGGAAAGGCTGGCAGTATCCCTCAAACAGGAACCAGGCATTGGGGAGGATTGCCAAAAGGGAGTCACATCTTTGAAATACAGTATAAACAGGATTCTGAATCTTTGCATTTTAAGAAGCAAATCTGACATGATGGGATCAACAGAGAGATAACTGTTGCTTTTTAAAAGCTGATTTCTAGAGATGAGTCTCAATTTGGTAAAGAACAAATGAGAAACCCAGTCAGATCAGAGATTTCCCATTCAATATAGCCACCCTGGCTCACTGGCCTTCGCCTTTTCCAAATACCTATTGAAAAGGTCAAAGGAAAAGCTAGGTCAGTCGGAACTAGAGGGAATAATGTCTGTAGGTTTCAGTCCTTAAGGAAATTCTCCACGAGATAGAGCAGTGGAGAGCAGATTGCAAGGTGGGCTCACAAATCTACAGCCAGATGATGCTTAGAACACTACCCTAATTCAGGGCATCTAAAGCAGAAAGGGGCCAGGCGCAATGGCTCACGCCTGTAATCCCAGCACTTTGGGAGGCCAAGGCGGACAGATCACGAGGTCAAGAGTTCGAGACCATCCTGCCCAACACGGTGACACCCCGACTCTACTAAAAATACAAAAATTAGCTGGCGATGGTGGTGCACACCTGTAGTCCCAGCTACTCGGGAGGTTGAGGCAGAAGAATCGCTTGAACCCGGGAGGCGTAGGTTGCAGTGAGCCCAGATGGTGCCACTGTACTCTCACCTGGCGACAGAGCAAGACGCTGTCTCAAAAAAAAAAAGCAGAAAGGGAGGAAGACACTGTTGGCCTGAAAACACTAGGAATGCATCACCCGGCACTGGCATCTTCCAGTGGTCAGACTGAGGGACAGGTGCATGCTCCCAACTCACACTCAGAAAAGAGGAATGTGCTGGAACAGCCTCCTCCTCTTTGTGAGCCTGGATGACTGTCCACAACAGAAGCCACATCCCATAAAACCCAGCCTGGTGAAAGTGAGCTACCGCAAATTTACCTCTTCCCCCTCTCTGTTCACCTGAGCCTGGCAGTGCCGAACAGGGACCAAAACACTCCCAAAGAAAATCCATCTCGACTGCTAAAAGCAGAGAAACATAACGTCTACCTCCAACGCAGTCCTCAAATCACTGGAAGAATGAAAGGACAAAAATCAGTACTTGGAAAGAAGTACCTGAGGAATGAGTGCCTATGTCCCCTTCATGAAACAGACTGACATCTAGACACCAGAAAAAAAAAAAAAATCAATGTCATTTCTGATTCTTCAGATAGGATAGGAGAATAAGGTGATGATCCTGTGAAACACATTGAGAAACCCCTGCCAGGTCAAACACAGAGCTGATAATTTAAGAAATATCAGGTGTCCACTCCTACACAGTCTCATATTTCTGTTTATCCATGAAAATGGAGAGAGGGAGGACCAGTCCCCCCTGGGAGAACAGGATGCTCAGTGCCAGGGGACAGTTTCAGTGACTGGAAACAGTGAAAAGGACGGAGATGACAATGTGACTTGTAACATGGGATTCCTTCTGTTTAAAGATAATGTGCTACTTTCCAAAGGGCATTTTAAAAGTTCATCTTCAGAAATGAAATCAAAATATCTCCTTGTTTTATCGATGTTTAATCCCTGCTGGGCTTCCTCAGAAAGTAAAATAGAATCTACAAAGTTTCAAATAAAGTTTATTTTTAGAATGGAAGTTTTAAAAATTTGCTTGGTTTTTGCCTATTATCTCACTTGCTGGGTTTTTTTTTTTGTTTTGTTTTGTTTGTTTTTTGTCTTATTCACCAGGAAAAAGAAGATCACTTCTCCCCCAAAGTTCAGAAACACGAGAGTAAAGAATGAGGTGAGAAAAGGCAATATTAAAGTCATGGGTTGGTTGAAGCAAATTATTGTGTATAAATTTTACATAGACGGAAAAATCCTACAGATATTCAGCAAAAGGCAGTACGTTTCCATCCCAAAACTGGGACAAGGGAAATTGGCAAAACAATGAACAGATTATTACTACTAATATTTAGAAAATGGTAGAGAATCCACAAATGCCTTGGGGGAATTTACTAGCGTCTAAAATCCTGCATTCTATTTAGTTTAAATAAGGACTATTTTCTTCTAATGTGTACAATATTACAGGAAGGGGAGACAGCTCAAGACCATAATGGTTTAATACACTGGGTAGAGGGGGAAAGGCCTAAGAAAAAGCAGATGGCAACCTCTTTTGCAGGAGCCGTATAATTTCACGGTGCATTTTCTCTTCATGGCTTCACTGAAATTCAAGCCTAGGGGCCAATTCATTCTGGCAGCAGGGATGGGCTCAGCAGGCCAGGAGGAAGCAGCAAGGATAGGGGAAGTCTTAATAAAAGGGTGGGGCAGGCCAGGCATGGTGGCCCACGGTGGGTCACGCCTGTAATCCCAGCACTTTGGGAGGCCAAGGTGGGGGGATCACCTGAGGTCAGGAGTTCGAGACCAGCCTGGCCAACATGGTGAAACCCTGTCTCTACTAAAAATAAAAAAATTAGCCAGGCCTGGTGGCACATGGCTGTAATCCCAGCTACTTGGCAGGCTGAGGCAGGAGAATCCCTTGAACCTGAGAGGTGGAGGTTGCAGTGAGCCAAGATGGCACCATTGCACTCCAGCCTGGGCAACAAGAGCAAAACCCCATCTCAAAAAAAAAACCCAAACAAACCAAAAAAATGGTGGCGCACTGGGGGTCTCCGCTCCTTGAGGAGTGTCCACTCTGTCACTCTGTTTCTTCCACCAGTGACTTCCTTGGCTTCAGCCCAAGGCTGGTCATCTCAACCCCAACTCTGTCTGGTTCACAGTCCAATTTCCCCTCCAGGTCACCTCAGTCATATTCCTCAGGCATTGGCCTAGCTCGCTTTTGAGTGTGGTCATGCAAGTCAAAAGTAGTGGCCAGTTTACAGATAGAGGTCCTTCAAGTCAGCACCTTGTCATTGTAGGCAACAGGGACTGGTGTGGCTAGATCCCCCAGAAGAATACGTGGGTGAGCATCTACAATATTATACGCAGTACATAGCACTAGGAAAATATATGAACTGAATTCCTAGAACAGTGGTTCTCAAAGTGTGGTCCCTGGATCAGCAGTATCAGTACCACCTGGGAACTTGTTAGAATTGGAAATTCCCAGGACCCACCCCAGAGCACTGACCCAGAAACTCTGAGGTTGGGGCCCAGCAATTTGTGTTTTCACAAGCTTTCCAGGGGATTCTAGTGCACACTGAAGCTTAAGAATTGCTATCCTAGAATAATTCCAAGATGTCTTCAAGCTCAATGCAGTAGAGACTGAAGATGAAGGCGAATCTTCTCTCCTTTAAACAACTACAGGTCAATTTTCATCAATAGATGAATGAGTAAACAAAACTGTGGTCTATACATACAATGAAATATTACTTCACCTTAAAAGAAAAGAAATTCTGACATATGCTATGACATAGGTGAGGCTTATAGACTTCATATTAAGTAAACTAAGCCAGTCGCAAAGGGACAAATACTGTGATTCTACTCATAAGCTATTTACAGTTTTCAAATTCACAGAGACAGAGTAGATTACAGGTTACCAGGGGGTTGGGAGAGAGGAAATGGAAAGTTATTGTTCAATGGATAATAGAGTTTTAGTTTTGGAAGATTAGAAAAAAAGTTCTAGAGATAAATAGAGATGATTATTGCATGACAATGTGAGTGTACTTAATGCTACTGAAATACACACTTAAAAAGGGTTAAAATGTCGGGTGCGGTGGCTCACACCTGTAATCCCAGCACTTTGGGAAGCCAAGGCAGGCGGATTAAGAGGTCAAGAGATCGAGACCATCCTGTCCAACACAGCGAAACCCTGTCTCTACTAAAAATAAAAAAAAAATTTGCCGGGCATGGTGGCACACACCTGTAATCCCAGCTACTCAGGAGGCTGAGGCAGGAGAATTGCTGGATCCCAGGAGGCAGAGGTTGCACTGAGCCAAGATCGCACCACTGCGGCCTGGTGGCAGAATGAGACTCTGTCTCAAAAAAAAAAAAAAAAAAAAAACGGGGGGGGGGTGGGGGCCTTAAAATGGCAAATTTTATGTTATGTGGATTTTACCACAATTGAAAAAAGAGACTATGGGCCCAGAAGGACACAGAACTCTAGCCCAGACACCCCCTCCCATCTGCAGTGGGTGAGGATGTTGTGTTCCCCCCCCCACAAAGTTGTTGCCAGAAGAGGTGATAAGGGTGGCCATGCCTGTCAGAGAATGGGGTGTGACTCAGCCAGCTCAGGAAGCAGAAAAGAAGCATTTGTCACAGCCGAGCTCACTTCTCTCTGGCTGGTGCTCTCCTCACACCTTATAACCCAGAGCACTCAGAATGGTTGACCTATGAGCTGTAGCGCTGCAGGTGAGGCTCCTACCTGGACCTTCAGGCAGTGGCCAGACCTTGACCTTATTAAGATTGGGGAGCGACCCAGCACTGTCCACAGCAAGGCTGCCATGATGCACTGGTCACCACCTTCATTTGGAGGAGTCTGCGTGCTAATCAAAGAAGCTGCATCCCCCACGGGCTGCTAACGTGAGCTGTCATGCCAGGTAAGGAAGGGGCAGGCCACCCTTGCAAGCTCAGGGTGGTCACAGCAAATACACAAACGGAGGCATTGGCCACTGCTGTGCGGTCCTGGCTGCACAGCCTCCTTCGCTCACAGAAGCTTCCTGCCTACACCTCGCAATTGACTAGAAACCTAACCTGGCAAAACACAAACCCTTTCTTTTGTCTTTTTATCTAAAAGGAGCACATTCTAACATGAGCACCTGCATCTCCACCCATCTCGACTGCCAACAACCACTCAAACTCACACCTTCCCAAGTGAAGCTGAGCACACGAATAAATCATCACACTTAAGAACACAGTCAATAGCGCAAAATAAGGAGAATAACCCAAGGGCAATCCTTACTTCCCTGAAATCAATTGATGCCATAAAACAGATTTTTTTAAAATAATCGGCTTTGTATTTTCAGTAACATTTTAGAGAATATTGCTATCTTCTCAATGAAAATAATCTGATTACCAGAAAAAGAGGAGCTGTAATATAAAAACAAACTTTCTAATATTCCATAATACATTTTAAAACCTAAAAATATATTTAAATTTTTAATAAAATATAATAACCCCCTGTAAACCCAGCACTTTGGGAGGCTTAGGTGGGTGGATCACCTGAGGTCAGGAGTTCAAGACCAGCCTGGCCAACATGGTGAAACCCCATCTCTACAAAAATACAAAAATTAGCCTGGCATAATGGTACCTGTAATTACAGCTACTGGGGAGGCTGAGGCACGAGAATCGCTTGAACCTGGGAGGTGGAGGTTGCAGTGAGCCAAGATCATGCCATTGCACTGTAGCCTGGGCGACAGAGCAAGACTCCATCTCAAAAAAAAAAAAAAAAGAAAGAAATAGAATGTTAACAAAACAGAATAAACGTCCTCTGAGTGCTCCTGCCCAAGCATTTTCATCATCCTCTCCCCCCAGGTCTGATCACCTGCTTACAACGTTACATTGTGATCACACAACTTCTAAACACTGAGACATTAGGAATTAAATCACATACTCTAGAACCTCAGTCTATACTCACAGAGAAAACGGACAGTGACTTGTTGCCAGGTTTTCATATTTTATAGAGAAATTTGGCTCATTCCCAGAGATTTTAAAAGATATTCCTTGATCAACTGAAATTTGCTTCAGGAAAACAATACATTTCCTATATTAGAAAGTGTATAAAATTTTATAATGTTAACAGGTCTAAGTCAAAATGCTTATTATGAAAATGCCCATAAGAAATGTGATCAAATTTAATATCTATGTTTTATTAAGGGAATGTCCACCTTAAGTCACCAGAGAGAATATTCTTTTTTGTTGAAATATGTATTATATGACAGAATTCTAAAGCACCCGTCAACACATTAAACAGAAAAAAGTAGCAAGAAATCAAGCCTTATCATGGATGCTAAGCACTTGGAAAAGTCAAAGAGTAAACTAAAATTTATTAAAACTAGTAAGAACTCAGTAAAATGGGCAGCGGTAAAGCAATAAACAAAATTTAACAGTTTTATCACATTTCAACAATGACTAATTAGAAAATATATTTTAAAATATCTTTGTTTAATAAACATTATTAAATATCTACAAATAAGTTTTTTAAATGCGAAGGCCATGTTTTATTGAGATACATTTAAAATGGAAATAAACATAGAAACATGCCATGTAGCCAAAAGTAAGTCTCACTGTTTTAATGATGTCAGGCCTCATCAAGTAATAGATAATCTCACTGAAATCTCAATGGATTATTTTGAAAATTGACAGAATGATTCTGATGTATATTTGGAAAACTGTGAGACCAGCTGAGACATTTTACTTTACAGAGTAGAAAATAGAAGTTTACAGATCACATATAAGAATATTCTAAGGCTCTAGCATTTAAAATAGAGTGTTACTAGCTGCAAAATAGACAGGCATTAATGAAACAGAAGTACCAAAAATGAAGCCAATTGTATATTGAGATTTAAGATTTAGAATGCAAATTTGTAAATCCATGGGGAAAAGATGAATTGTTTAATAAATGAAGTGAGCAAAAAACTGGCTAAAAATTTGGAAAATAATAAAGTTAAATCCCTGCCCCATAATCATACCCAAAATAAAATCCAATTGGCTTAATTATTCAAAGGTAAAACTGAGGAAAAATAATAAAAGCAGAAAACACGTGTAACTATATAATCTTGAGCTGGGGATAGCTGTTCTTGGAGTAAGTGTAGTGTCTATCTGACTGTATGAAATTTTACAAGAAAATATCTTCAGGTCATAAAACACCATAAATAACATTACAGGGCAAATAACATTGTTTGGGAGAAAAAATTACTGCAATACATATCCCTGACAAAAGCCTAATGTTTTCAAATTATAAAGAAATCTTACAAATAAATTGTAAAAACAGAACATTCCAGTGGAAATATAGGCAAAGGGTAAGAAAAGACATTTCACATACACAACTCCCTCATACTTCTAGCCTTTAAGCAACTATTCAACTCGTTACTAATCAAAACACAAATCAAGACCACACTGAGAGGCTGAGCGCAGTGGCTCATACCTATAATCCCAGCACTTTAGGACAAGGAGGGCAGATCACCTGAGGCCAGGAGTTCGGGACCAGCCTGGCCAACGTGGTGAAACTTCTACTAAAAATACAAAAATTAGCCAGGTGTGGTGGCGGGAGCCTGCAATCCCAGCTACTTGGGAGGCTGAGACAGGAGAATTGCTAGAACCCGAGAGGCAGAGATTGCAGTGAGCTGAGATCGTACCATTGCACTCCAGCCTGGGCAACAAAGAGCAAATGTGAATTCAATGGCACAATCTCGGCTGACTGCAACCTTTGCCTCCCTGGTTCAAGTGATTCTCTTGCCTTAGCCTCTCAAGTAGCTGGGACTACAGACACCCGCCACCACACCTGGCTAATTTTTGTATTTTTAGTAGAGACAGGGTTTCACCATATTGGCCAGGATGGTCTCGAACTCCTGACCTTGTTACCCGCCTGCCTCAGCCTCCCAAAGTGCTGGGATTACTAGCATGAGCCACCACGCTCGGCCTCTAAGGTTTTCTAATAAACGTTCACTCCTGCTCTAAAACGTGCCTTGGACTCTCCTACTGCCTTATGCTCCTCAGTGGAATTTTTTTCTACTGAGGACGCAAGAATTGAGGTTGCTGCAGACCTGGACAGATTCACCACCTATAATGTGCTTTGGTGCCCTGTCTCCAATATGTTCCATTGCTAACATATTTTGGTGCCATGTGACTTGGATATACCCGACTGCTAACAATACTGTCAGTTTACATTGCCTGTTTACAAGATAAATCGTCTGTCTGAAATAGCAGCAATCGCAGCTGCAGACCTCAATCTATAGTACATAGCAAGAAATTCAACTTTTTCTTATAATATAAAGACTTTTCTCCGCTTCTTGGGAGCACTACCAGCATCACTAGTGCCACTTCAAATGGGTCCCGTGGTGTTATTCAAGGTTAATGGTATCATACTAAACAAGATGAAAAATACGTAAGACCTGCAAGAGATGACTTTTTACTGCTAGTCACAATTTAGTAGAGAAACTGCTCACCTGGAGATGATTAGTATCACATGGCCTTTTAAACAGATACAACACTTGAGCTCACCACAATCACCATAGGAGGTGGCTATGAAATCCTTACAACAGCACAGTAATACTACAGTTAATTTTAGGCAGTTATGACATAAGACAGCATCTTACATTTATTTACGTTTCTCTTAAATGTGACTATGAATGGTCTGTGTTTATGTGTGTAAGTGTGTTGTTGGTGGTGGTGGTAGTGCTGTTGGTGAAGATGGGGTTTCGCCATGTTGGCCAGGCTGGTCTCAAACTCCTGACCTCAAGTGATCTTCCCGCCTCGGCCTCCCAAAGTGCTGGGATTACAGGTGTGGGCCACTGTGCCCAGCCTGTGTGTATAGGTTTTGATAAAGTTTTGCTTTTTAATTACATATTTGTATATATCTTATGGTTGTAAATGATGAAATATATGAAATACATATATTCCATGCATTCATGACATATCTTTTCCTTAATTTTGTTGATATTTCTAGGTTACATAACTTGTCTGGGATATTTTCAAATTGTCACGAATATCTACATTTATTAAAAGAAATTCACATTTAAGTGGACATGCACAGTTCATATTGGTGTTGTTCAAGGCTCAATTGTATTTTCAAGCTAAGTTGTCGTAACTTAGATTTTGGTTTGTTTCGTTTTTGCTTTTGCCTTTGTTCTGGAATGGGAAGCCATCTGGGAGGGAGTACTTCCTGAGCCAAGAACTGAAGAGTAAGTAGAAGTTAGGCAGACAAAGAAAAGGGTTACATAGAGGGTATTCTGAAATGACAGAATAGTACATGCAAAAGTCAGTCAGTGAGAGGGCCTGGCCACGTCAAAGAACTGAAAGAATCAACACTGATATGACAAACAATCCTGATATAAATGACAATGATAGCCCTACTTATCTTGAGGAGGGTTGAAAGGCATGGTCAAAGCAGTACTCAAGAGGAAGATGTGTAGTCTCAAATGAATTATTTAAGAAACGATAAAGACTGAAAATAAACACACCAAGGATTCAACTCAAGAGACTGAGAATAGTAAACTTTAAACGACAAAGGGTGACTTGTGCACAGTTAGAAATATTGAGAGTTGATCATAGCTGAATTGTAATCAAAACCACATTTTAAAAATTTGTAGATCTAAAAACACGGTTTTATGTTAAGAATTTGAATACAGAGATCATATTTTGTTTATCCAGTAATTTCATAACATTTTAAGTACCTACTCAGTTTTTGATTAGTTAAAACTTAAAGTTGGTACCTAGTTAATGATATTTGTAAGTTTGCATTTTCTCAAACATTTCAAATGACAATAATAATTTCAGTGTACCTGATTCCTTCAAACACTTCAAACCTTTAGGAAACCAAACTTTTTATCTAGGAGCCCCTTAAGCCTAAAAATCCAAAATGATAAATTTAATAAATTAAATTATTGAACATCTAAAATCAAAGCATACATCAATAACTGCAATGATTGTTAAAGGCCATGCTACACTTGACTTTAAATTTTGATTCAAAATTTGATAACTTGACTGAGCTATCACATCAGACAAGCTGAGGTTGTGCATTTGGGTTATGGGTTAAAGATCTGGGATTGGGCACAATTTTAAAATATCTCTTGCCGGGCACAGTGGCTCACTCCTGTAATCCCAACACTTTGAGAGGCCGAGGCAGACAGATCACAAGGTCAGGAGACCGAGACCATTCTGGCTAAAATGGTGAAATGCCATCTCTACTAAAAATACAAAAAATTAGCCAGGTATGGTGGCATGCACTGTGGTCTCAGCTACTCGGGAGGCTGAGGCAGGAGAATTGCTTGAACCCGGGAGGAAGAGGTTGCAGTGAGCCAAGATCGCGCCACTGCACTCCAGCCTGGGCAACAGAGCGAAACTCTGTCTCAAAAAAAAAAAAAAAATTCTCCTGAGACATGGGCTTCACTTACTAAACTGAACCCCATTCTGTAAGTAGAGAGATGCCTGCCATGTCAAAGATTATTTTAATCCATGTCTTCATCTTAGGCTTCCCCATTCACATAGGTTTCCATCTTTCCAAGATAGTCTTTTCCCAAAAGACCTCTTCCTAAAATTAGAAATCACTTCTTAGACTTTTGAGTTTAATAGGCTTTTCCTGGCACTCAAGACCTTCCCATTTCCAACTGCAGGATCTTTGATACCTTTCACATTCCAATTGTCCAACACTTGAGCCTTTCCAAGGCAAAAAGGTTTAAACCCTCCGACCAACTACCAGTTGGGTAACTATGATGGAATTTCCCACGTCAAGACCTGGATTGTTCTCATTAGATTCTTAGATCAGCTATTGAACGTATTTTAAAGGCAATATTCATGCAGTTTTGTTGTTTGAAAACGTTATATTCTGTAAACATTATTGGAAAAATCCCACATGGCACGCCTTATATAATCTACTCTCCTGAGCATGCTGAAGTTCTCCTGGTTCCCACAGACCTAACTTGTATCTATTAACCACAATTATTGCCTTCTTTGCAATCTTCCAATTGTCATGACTTGGCCAGGAGATGAGTGTAGCTGGCACCTTTGTCCTTTCTGCTCTGTGCCATATACCCTTGATGTTCAGGCCCACCCTGATTTTCTCAGCACCAAAACGTGGGATCAATTACTCTCCAAGGGGGCCTCGGTAGCTGTTCTTGAGCTTTAGTATTAAAGCCAGACACTGGGTCCTAGCACGTGTGTGTGATCTTTCCACATGGGGAGTGGGAAAAGAAACTGCTCCTAAATATCCTTTCTGATTGAGACGAGAAAACGCACGTCTCTTCTAAACGGGCATCAATTCACATTGATTTCCTATTATAATTAATTTCACAACGTTCTAATTTAATCTTGTTCTTCTACACCTTTTTTTCTACTTTCCTCCATTTCTACCAACTAGCTTCTCTACAATCACTTCGTATCAAAATTTAATACAACTTGTGTTGAAGCTGTAACATCATTTAAATTTTTGCAACCTTAATTCTCTTAAAAAAAATACTTGGAGATGGTTAAATTTGTAACCACTCACCGAGACTAAAAATATGCTCCACTTTTTCATAACCCTTTTATGTCTCATTTAATATCATTCTGCAGTTCATGTGGTTGACAGAAAAAGAGCAATAAAATAACCCCACAGAAAGAGCAATTAAGATAAAAGCAGAAATTAATAAAATAGGAAGGAAAAATAGAACAGCAGCTTAATAAAACTAAAGGCTGGTTGTTTGAAAAGATCCACAAAATAGATAAATCTTTATGACATATAATGAAGGATAAACAGAGAAAAATCAAGTAACGTTGCAATGAGTAAGGCGATATATCTGCAGGTGAGATTTTGAAAAAATTGTAAATGATAGTTTCAGTTCATGGTGAAGGGTACACACTCTGGACCAAAATGCTTGAGTTCATATCTTGGCTCTGTTTTTAATGTATATCCTTAACAGTTACCTAATCTCTCTTTGCCCATGACCTTTTATAAGAAAAAATGGCAGATATTATAATACCTACTTCATGGAACTGTAGCAAGAATTAAATGAGTTAATTCGTGTAAAGTTTGGAAAGCAGTGTCTACCATATATTGTGCATTCAGATTTCTCCTTTCCCAACCATCCTCATACCGTATACAAAAATTAGCTCCAAGTGTATCATACTGCTAAATGTAAAATATAAAACTTTTAAAAGGAGTAAGTGGGAGATCTTTGTGATCTGGGATTAGGCAGAGAGTTCTTAGACATAGCACTGAAAGCATCCTTAAAAGGAAATCAACAAATCAAACATCATCAAAATTTAAAATTCTTGCTCTGCAAAAGCTTTTGTTAAGAGAATTAAAAGATAAACTATAGACAGAAAAAAATGTGTTCAAAGCACATATTCAACAAAGGACTTGTATCCAAGATGTATAAAGAACTATTTCACTGGATGCGGTGGCTCCTGCCTGTAATCCTTGCATTTTGGGAGGCCGACGTGGGCGGATCATGAGGTCAAGAGATTGAGACCATCCAGACCAACATGGTAAAACCCTGTCTCTACTAAAAATACGAAAATTAGCCAGGTGAGGTGCGTGCTTATAGTCCCAGCTACTTGAGGGACCGAGGCAGGAGAATCGCTTGAACCCAGGAGGCAGAGGTTGGGGTGAGCTGAGATTTTGCCACTGCACTCCAGCCTGGGTGACAGAGTGAGATTCCATCTCAAAAAAAATATTTTTTTTTAAATAATAATTATTTCATAACTCAACAGTAAGAAAATAAACAACCTAATTAAAAAATGCGCAAGAGACATTTCACCAGAAAGGATGTATAGCAGATAACTGAGCACAGAAAAAGGTGTTTAACACCATTAGCTCTCACGGAAATGCAATTTAAAGCTACAATGTGATGCCATCTCGTGCCTACTAGAATGACTCAAACCAAAAACACTGACAATGCCAAGTGCTGGTGGGAAAGCCGAGGGACTGGAATCCTCCTCCATTGCTGGTGGAAACGCCAAATGATACGGTCGCTATGGAAAATGGTTTACCAGTTTCTTGTGAAGTTAAGCATATACTTGCTGTGTGACCCAGAAACGATACTTTCAGGGATTTACCACAGAGCAAGAGAAATGAAAATGGAGATTTGCAAAAAAAAAAAAAACCCAAATGAATGTTTACAGAAGCTCTATTCATAATTGCTAAATACTAGAAGCAACCAAGTTGATTTTCAATGAATAGGTACACTGTGGTATATGCATATGTAGAATACTATTCACCAATAAACAGAAACAAACAATTGACACACTCAACAATTTTGATGAACCCCAAAAGGCACTATGCTAAGTGAAAGAAGTCAGTCTCAAATGGTTATATCTTGCTTAAGTGCGTTTATATGATGGACCAGTGTTTGCTATAGTTTAGGGAGAGGGAGAGTATCATTACAAAGGGATAGCATGAGAGTATTTTAGAGTGATGTCACTGCTCTTTTTGGTTGTGGAGGAACTTATACAAACTATATTTTAAAAAATCAACTTTTCTATAAGTTAATTTAAAAGTAAAATTTAGAAATGGGTGGGGGGTAGAGACTAGACTCAAATGGTCCTGGCAAACATCCAAAGAATAGAAAACTCTCTGGTTACATAAACTTTTATACAATGCAGGGGGGGAAATGTAAAGACTTCCAACTAATTCTGTGATGTGAACCTTTTATACAAAACTCTGAAAAGATAGTAGAAAAACAAGAGAACAATGAGCCGATATTATTGCTGAATGTAGACACAAAATTTATAATTAAATGACTAGGATACTGAATCTAGTAGAGTATTTAAAATATAACACGCCAAAAATTATTTGAGTTTATTCCAAAAATGCAATAATGTTTTATAATTCACAACACTATTAATAGATTGAGGGATAGAATCCTGATTATTTCAAAGAATGTTAAAACATATTTAATAGAATTAAACATTTTATCTTGTTAAGGAAAACTTAGCAGAAACCTACAGGAAATACCAAATTATAACCATCAGTGATAATGTTCTACATTTACTGCAGGTCCCAGACAGTGAAATTAGGTTACAAATATGTTTAGGTAAATAAAGTTGCCTTTAATATCCAAGAAACACAACTGAGAAACTATTAGGTTATAAGAAATCAACTGTGGCAGGGACTGGCCATATGCTTCCTTCCTGGGCACACAGCTATACTACATTTAAGCAGGGCCTATTTCTGGGGCAGTGAAATGGGAAAATGATATAAGCATCTTCTAAGCTTTGCCCATAAAACTACTCCTTTAATCCTCCAGCCCATTTCTCCTGTACCTCATTTGTGGCCCGATGCTAAGGATCCAGGGGAAGACTCCAAGGTCTTAAAAGAATGGCAGAGATACTAAGGGGAAGGATCCTGGATCCCTGAGTGACTATGTGAAACCGAGACCCCACCCCCATCACCATAGACCAATTGTAGTCTGAACATGAGTGCAAAATGAACTTTTATTTTATTAAATCATTGAGGTTTTGGAGTGTCTGTTACAGCAGTTGGACTACTCTGACTAACACTCAACAAAATAACTCAATATGGGGGGGGGGAAGATTAACAAACAAATGTTAACAGTTTTCCTATATACTAGCAACAACCATTTTAAATATGAGATGGATAAGATAATCATGTTACAAGCCTCCCTACACACACACATACACATACACACACCCCGAAAGTATTGTGTAATTAGAATTAAATTTAAGAAGAAATGTGCATAACTTTTATGAAGACTACTATCTATTTTGGGGAAAGACATAATGTAAGACCTGAATAAATAGAGAGATATATGATAGACCTCAATGAAAAGCTGGGATGTTTCTTCCTAGTTTGGAAGGAATCTCTGTTTTTCCTTATAGAATCCTAAAAGTTGTAAGTGGACTGGTTACTTTTAGCTCTAAAACCCTGCTCTCTTATGTACTGCATTATTGATCCCACTGGTTTTGGGGGGGATGCCAGAGATTACTTTGTACTGTGAGAGGACTTGACCTTTTGTGTGTGATGGCTGGCAGTCACAGGTAAGAGCTACAGTGTCACAGGTGGCTGATGACGGTTGTTTGAAGTAAAAGGTTATTATTATGGAGGCCACCCATTTATTTGCACATTTGCATCAGAAACGCATGGTTTAGGTCGTGAAGTCCTTGCCTATGCCTATGTCCTGAATGGTTTTGCCTAGATTTTCTTCTAGGGTTTTTATGCTGTTGGGTCTTACATTTAAGTCTTTAATCCATCTGGAGTTAATTTTAGTGTAAGGTGTCAGGAAGGGGTCCAGTTTCTGCTTTCTGCACAGGGTTAGCCAGTTTTCTCAACACCATTTATTAAACAGGGGAATCCTTTCCCCCAATGCTTGTTTTTGTCAGGTTTGTCAAAGATCAGGTGGTTGCAGATGTGTAGTGCTGCCTCCAAGGCCTCTGTTCTGTTCCATTGGTCTATATCTCTGTTTTGGTACCAGTACCATGCTGTTTTGATTACTGTAGCCTTATAGTATAGTTTGAAGTCCAGTAGTGTGATGCCTCCAGCTTTGTTCTTTTCGCTTAGAATTGACCTGGCTATGCGGGCTCCCTTTTGGTTCCATAAGAAGTTTAAGGTGGTTTTTTCCAGTTCTGTGACAAAGGTCTTTGGTAGCTTAATGGGGATAGCATTGAATCTGTAAATTACTTTGGGCAGTGTGGCCATTTTCACAATATTGATTCTTCCTAACCATGAGCATGGATGTTTCTCCATCTGTTTGTGTCCTCTCTTACTTCATTGAGCAGTGGTTGTAGTTCTCCTTGAAGAGGTCCTTTACATTCCATGTTAGTTGTATTCCTAGGTATTTTATTCTCTTTGTAGCAATTGTGAATGGCAGTTCATTCTTGATTTGGCTCTCTTTAAGTCTGTTATTGATGTATAGAAATGCTTGTGATTTTTGCACATTGATTTTGTATCCTGAGACTTTGCTGAAGTTGCTTATCAGTTTCAAGAGATTTTGGGCTGAGACAATGGAGTCTTCTAAATATACAATCATGTTGTCTGCAAATAGAAACAATTTGACTTCCTCCTTTTATATTTGAATACCCTTTATTTCTTTTTCTTGCCTGATTGCTCTGGCTAGAACTTCCAATACTATATTGAATAGGAGTGGTGAGAGAGGGCATCCTTGTCTAGTGGCAGATGTCAAAGGGAATGCTTCCAGTTTTTGCCCATTCAGTATGATATTGGCTGCTGGTTTGTCATAAATAGCTTTTATTATTTTGAGATATGTTCCATCAATACCTAGTTTATTGAGGGTTTTTAGCATAAAGCGCTGTTGAATTTTGTCAGAGGCCCTCTCTGCATCAATTGAGATAATCATGTGGTTTTTGTCTTTGATTCTGTTTATGTGGCGAATTACGTTTATAGACTTGTGTATGTTGAACCAGCCTTGCATCCCCGGGATGAATCCTACTTGATCGTGGTGGATAAGCTTTTTGATGTGCTTTTGCAATCGGTTTGCCATTGGCAACAAAAGCCAAAATAGACAAATGGGACCTAATCAAACTCCACAGCTTCTGCACAGCAAAAGAAACAGTCATTAGAGTGAATCAGCAACCAACAGAATGGGAAAAAATTTTTGCAATCTACCCATCTGACAAAGGGCTGACATCCAGAATCTACAAAGATCTAAAACAGATTTACAAGAAAAAAACAAGCCCATTCAAAAGTGGGCGAAGGATATGAACAGGCACTTTACAAAAGAAGACATAGATGAGGCCAACAAACATATGAAAAAATGCTCATCATCACTGGTCATTAGAGAAATGCAAATCAAAACTACATTGAGATACCATCTCATACCAGTTAGAATGGCGATCATTAAAAAATCTGGAGACAACAGATACTGGAGAGGATGTGGAGAAATAGGAACGCTTTTACACTGTTGGTGGGAGTGTAAATTAGTTCAACCATTGTGGAAGACAGTGTGGTGACTCCTCAAGGACCCAGAAATAGAAATTCCATTTGACCCAGCAATCCCATTAAATGGTATATATCCAAAGGATTATAAATCATTCTGCTATAAGGACACATGCACACAAATGTTCATTGCAGCACTGTTTACAATAGCAAAGACCTGGAACCAACCCAAATGCTCATCGATGATAGACTGGACAGGGAAAATGTGGCACATATACACCATGGAATACTATGCAGCCATAAAAAATGATGAGTTCATGTCCTTTGTAGGGACATAGATGAACCTGGAAACCATCATTCTCAGCAAACTGACACAAGAACAGAAAATCAAACACTGCATGTTCTCACTCATAGGTGGGTGTTGAACAATGAGAACACATGGACACAGGGAGGGCAGCATCACACACTGGGGTCTGTCAAGGGGAAATAGGGGAGTGACAGCAGGGGATGGGGAGTTGGGGAGAGAGAGCATGGGGAGAAATGCCAGATATGGGTGATGGGGAGGAAGGCAGCAAATCACACTGCCATGTGTGTACCTATGCAACAATCTTGCATGTTCTTCACATGTACCCCAAAACCTAAAATGCAATTTGAAAAAGAAAAGAAAAGAAAAGCTTGGTTTAGGTCTTAAAAACTACATGCTTTAATTGCCCTATTCATTAAAGAGCTCCACCTTAAAACCAGTAATCTAATTAAGAAACAAGCTAAATTTAAAAGCAGACACTTTCTGGCAATCTTGTCTTCAGATAATGGTGCTTAGGTCAAAGTTCTGTGCCTCTGAGATATGAATTTTCTATTTTGTTTTACCTAAAAGTCATGTCTTTGGAAATGATTGACAGTCTAAAGGAGAGAAACTATTTGAACACCAACAAAATAAATAGTCTTTTAAATCTATAAAATCTGTTTCTGTATTTATGTCTATATGTCTTTATGTTTATATGTGTCATGATATGTCACTACCAAAACATATAAAAGAGCTCTAATTAATTGGCTTAAAGGAAAAGTAAGCTCTTACATCAAATTTCGTATAGCATAGAAGGCAGCTCAAATGTCTTTTTGAGTTTACTTGACTTTAGAAATCATTGGTAAATAAAACCAAGTTAGTTTCAAAATTCTTTTCAGTAATTAAAAATCTTAAAGTCATATTATGTTAAGTAATTCTAAGTTTTTCACTGAAAATAAGGATTACTAAGAGTTACAATAGTAGTTAATGTATTTAATTAAAACTACTAGATATAAGAGAAACAATTTTATATACAGATTGTATAAAGAAAGGTGTGTTTTGGTTAATAAGTTTATTTTAGAAAATGAAGTTACAGTTTTTGCTTAAAAAAATGTGTAGTTTAGAGGATATTTAAAGGTTGTTTCAAAGTGAGAGGGAAAAAATTATATAGATAAAACTATATGGATAGAAAGAAAAAGAATAGAAAAGTGTGGAAGGAATCTTTGATTCCTGGGTGGCCACATGGTCAGCCATGGTATGGAGCTCCAGCTTTGCTGTGCTCAGTTCCTAAAGGAAAATGCTAGTAGTGAAATTTAGAGATGGCTCCAACTCCCAGGAAGTTGGCTTACTGGATGCATACTGAAATGCAAACTAATAAGGAAAAAACAAAATATGCAATCCTTTGGTTATTATTATTTATAAAAGCTAAAATGAAAGTAAAAGAGAATGCTGGGTTGGGCCTTGAGCCTGGACCAAGCTCAGATGTGGATCTGTCTGAATTCAAGTTATAACTACCTAACAGATTCTTCCTACTAGCTGCACAAATAAAGACCACAGCATTGCAGTATGGAAAGAGTTTAACTGATGCAAGACTGGCCATGCCACGCAGGAGACAGAGTTGTTACTCATATTGTTCTCATTAAAGGCTCCTAGATTACAGATTTTCCAAAGGCAGTTTGGGGAAAAGGGTGGGAGTGAGTAGGAAATGGTTGCTTACTGCTGATTGGTTGAGATGGAGATGAAATCACAGGTGGTTGAAGCTGTCTTCCTGAGCTGAGTTGTTCCCAGGTGGAACCATAGGAGCAGTTTGGCATGTCCAGGTGGAGCCATCGATGTCAGACATGCAAAAAACCTGAAAAGATATCCCAAAAAGCCAATCGACAATAGTGATGTTATCTGCAGGAGTAATTGGGAAGTTGCATGTCTTGTGACCAGTCTATCCCTTAGCAGAATTCAGGCTCCTCTCCTCCCGCTAGCCTGGTGGTCTCTCATTAGCTTTACAAAGGCAGTTGAGTTTCAGGGAAGGGCTATTATTATTGAAACTATCTAAATGTCTTCCAAAGTTGGCTTGGCCTAAGCCCAGGAATAATTAAGGCAGCTTGAAAGCTGAAGGCAAGAAGGAGGGTTGGGTAGTTCAGATCTCCTCCACTGCCATAATTTTCTCACTGGTAGAAGTTTTGCAAAGGTGGTCTGAAGGTCACTAACCTCAAAGCTACCCACAAAAGGGAAAATGATTTCAGGGCAACAGAAATTACGTGAGACCCGTGGTTAACAAGAAGGAAGCCAATGTGGGGTAAGGGCAAAACCAAGGAATTATTGAAACCAGAGGGTATAATGTGATGGAACTGTTGCGTCTATAGATTGGCATCACCAGCTCCCTGAGGAGCATTTACTAAAATGGATTATGGCGGCAACCAACTTAGGGGCAGTATCTTTAGTTTTAATTACGGTAGAGTGGAAAAACATGTTTGGGTTGATGCAGGACCCACAGCTCACTATTGAACAATTACAGGTGGCTATATGTGATCCAGACACACAGAAGGTTATTCCTGCAGGAAGAGCCAGCCTTGTAGATGAGACAAAAGCCTGTCTGTCCACCCTGAGAAAAAGGACTGTCAACTCCACCTATACACGCCAGGTAGGGCATTCCATGTGAAGCAGCTGATATGCTTCATATGCAAGTCATGTTAGACTGGCTTTATGATGACAGGGATATTCACTCACTCAATATGCCCACTGCCCAGATCATGGTACAAGCTGTGGTTAAGAGGGCACCCTTGACCACAAGTCACCCCTGCAGAATCTTAACAGTTGAGATGCTTTAGCTTACAGATGCCAATAAAAACATTAGGTTAATTAACAAGGCAGGAAAGAGTCATGGGACTCCTCCCATCAGGGTAGAAATATTTAGAGGGTTATGAAGAATAAAATGAAATAAATAAAAATCGATGGAGTTAAAACAAAAGTTTAACAGAACACTATTGAATGTTGGGTGAACCAAAGGGAGCCCTTGCTGGTCCCCCAATATTAAAGAGACCCAAACCAATTTTCTGGGCTTAACTCAAACTGGAGAAATTTTTAAAAATAAATAAAAAGACGAAATTACAATGAGAAAGCTGACATTGTCTAGGGCAATGTTGAGGCATGTTAATCAAGATAAAGACTGACAAAAGAGCCAGGGTTCTTTGGCTCAACTCTCTGCTGGGACCCCAAATTATTTTTCACAAGAAAGGGTAAAATGGACTGGAGGTGGAAAGAACGGTCCCTGGAATCAGAACATAAAAATGTAAAGGTTGATAGGATGATGAATGTTGGAATGTTGAAACAGGCATTGTGTAAAGTAGTTGCGTCTCCTTCATCTAAATGTTTTATGAAAATGAATGTTATGTCTGACTTGGGAATGCATCCCCTACCTAGTACTGCAAAACAGAAGGCATGTAACCTTGCCCTTCAAAAAATGCTAAATGGGAACTAGTAAGGTTGCCTGAGCTCACAGAGTGTAGAGTAGAAGCTGGAGTGCTAGTAAGTACAAATGTTCTACTCCATAGCCCTTGTAGAGCATTTACTTGGGGTTATGGGTGATGTTAGAGAAATGCTAATAGGTATAGCAATGCCCAAAACATTTCCATGATAAAATGGAAATAGTTCATATAGGATCTTGCTATCTGGGGAATGCAAAGAGGAGCAGGGAGCCTCTTTGCCCCAGGGCTGACTCTGGAACTATATGAGGAGCTGCTGGATTTTATAGAGCCCAATAAACAGCTCTCACCTTGCTGAAAAAAGCTGCTTGGTTTGTGGATCGTAGCTCCAAGGTGAAGGGTCCCAAAACATTTCGTTTGGGAGGCTTGCTACAATGATTAAAGAATCATCAAGGAAATCTTTTTTCTTTTGAGCTATTTATAGCTTACAAAGTATACTTTTTTTGAGCAAAATTTGCTTTTCTCTACCTGATTTCTCCAAAATTTGGAAACAATTTTTGTGCATTCTTTTTTTAAAAATGGCAATGTAGTTATAGTCCAGTAAGACTCTGTTTCCTCTGGTATCAGGACACAATTGGAGACGCTGGTTATTTTACCAAGGCTTTGACTGGAAATGCATATTTTCTGATATGACAACACTGTTTTAAGGAATGGAAGCTGACTTTATACAGTGAATAAAAAGCCTCTAGGAAAAACTGACTCGGTACCCTGTCTAAATGGTCCCTTACAAGGTTTGTGACCTGTGGTAAGTAAAGAATGTCACTTTTTGACAGGCCCAGAAACTTCAAGATACTAATATTTTGGGACCTCGACAAAAAAGAAATTTGTACAGGTATTACAAGTGTGGTATTTTGGTGAATCCTTGACTTGGCTGCTGGCCTCGAGGCTTTTAAAAAGTCTAATCTGAGATTTCTTACGAAAAATGTTAAAGCAAAGACAATGTAAAGGGCTCTATATGACCAGTCACCATTCTTGCTGCATTTTGCAGAAATAATCAGGCCAAGTGTAATGAGACTAAATTAATTTTGCAAATAAATTTGTCCAATTATGATTCAGCCTTGGTAGAAATGGTGAAACTGAAAGAAGAATTGAAATTCTAGCCCTGACCATTATTTTTGAGTTTTTATTATTTGTGTACAATTTGGGCTAAATCCTGAGTTATTTCCTGGCTACAAGTCTTTAAAGAAGAAGAACTGTGTCTTCATTTTCTTCATGATGCTTTTAGTTGGCTCCCTAATGGAATAGGTTCTCTTTTTTTTGCGTTGTTCTGGCTTACAAATTCTCTTTTTGATTGTAATCCTTCTGGGCATTACATTTCTACTAATCAAATTATTAGTGTTACCTATCTCTGTTTTACTTCTTCTGAGAAAACCAAAGTCTTTGTATTCTGAAGACTGCAGATGATTCAACAAAGCCTGTAAATCCCTCTCATTTGGAATCCAGTGGGCCTAATCTGTTCCAGTGCCAACACACTGCTGCTAAAGCTACATCACATCAGGCACCCTCCCTGAAGGCTCAGCGACCATTATGGAAGAGGGGTGCATGTGAGATTCTAAAAGCTGGATTTGGGAGCTGGAGGATGGAAGCCAAAGCAGCTCTATCTGGGATGCTAGTCAGCCATGTTGACTTCTGATTAACCCCAGTTCCAGGAAGGCCTCTAAGATTTCCACTTAATCTGTTATTCCTTGGGTAAGAGAGGTGCTTACCGTAAATCCTGCCCTTAAGTCAAACAACCTTGATGTTATAGTGTTTCAATTGTCCTACACACCCCTTCTGAATCATATATACCATTTCCCTATGGCATATAAGCCCTGGGTCTGGGGGTAATCACATGGGTATCCACCATCTAGTCTAGCTGCTGCCTGAGACACAGACATGGCTTCTAAGTCACTATTAACTGTTTTTGTTTTTTTTTCTTTAAGGAACTGCATTTGTTGGCCTCTTTCTTGAGCCTCTCAGCTTCCTCTGACTTCGAGGATAGGTTTACATAGGCAGAATAGGATTCTTTTCTTTTTTCTTTCTGTTTTTTTGAGATGGAGTCTTGCTCTGGCTCAGGCTGGAGTGCAGTGGCGCGATCTTGGCTCACTGCAACCCCCACCTTCCGGGTCAAGCAAGTGTCCTGCCTTAGCCTCCCAACTAGCTGGGATTAAAGGTGAGTGCCATCACACCCAGCTAACTTTTGTATTTTTAGTAGACATAAGGTTTCACCATGTTGGCCATGCTGGTCTTGAACTCCTGAACTCAGGAGATCCACCCGCCTTGACCTCCCAAAGTGCTGGGGTTTCAGGCATGAGCCACTGCATCGGCAAGGTTTTTATTTTACTATTGTTCATTATCGAAAAGAAAACTGAAAAAAAAAATTTATCGGAAAGTGAATATATCATACACTATTATTTTGCTGCCATTAAAAAATTAAAGTAGGTCCAAATTTTTGCATGCAGAAAGTTCTCCAAGAGATATTGTAAAAAGTCAAAAGCATATAGCAGAATAATTTATAAAGAATTCTCACAGTTATATTTGAAAACTGTGAAGCAAAATCAGGTATTTCTACCTACACTTTTATATGAATGTAAATGAATAGGAAAAGGGAAACATTCCTCACCAAACTGATAACAGTGAGAGAACATGGGAGAGGACAGGTCAAAGGGAAGTTTTGAAATCTCTTTCTTAAATACTTCTTGTTAACAAGAAGGCATTCATGAGTTACCAATGTAGTAAGCCAAGAACTAAATAAGAGGCAAAATGAAATAATAAAACAACAAGCAAGTCGACTGTGTAATAGGAGCATTTAACGAAGACTACAACTCAGCTCATACAAGATCAGAGAGACATGGGAAACTAAATTCTACCTTCTGCTGTTCATGGAAAGAGAAGTTCCTGCAATGAACATATGCGTGCATGTGTCTTTTCAACAGAATACTCTATATTCTTTGGGTTATATACCCAATAGTGGGATGGCGGGGTGGAATGGTATTTCATTCTGACCAGTTCCTACTTCATCAGCCCCACTCTCACTCCTCTTTCACACTGCTTCACTCTATCCCATAACCACCTTAACTTTCCTCATAGCACATTCTCACCACATGACCATATGTGTGCATGTATGTAAGTATGTACACATACATTTTCTTTGGTCTTTGAGGAATCACCACACTGTCTTCCACAATGGTTGAACTAATTTACACCCCCACCAACAGTATATAAGCATTCCCCTTTCTTCACTCACTGAGACCTAAAGGATGGCAGAGGGTGGAAGGAGAGAGAGGATCAGGAAAAATAACTAATGACCACTAGGCTTAACACCTGAGTGATGAAATAATCTGTACAACAAACATGAATGGCACAAATTTACCTATGTAACAAACCTGCACATGTACCTCTGAACTTAAATTTAAAGTTAAAAGAGAGAGAGAAGTTCCTCCTCTGAATCTGGATTAGGATACAAGAGAAGTCATTTGATCTGAGGAGGACACACATCGGGTACTTTATTTCCTTAGCACCTCAATATAAATTGGTGGGATTGTCCCTATGGTTTATGTTGCTTCCACAGGTACCTATTAGGGAGTGGCAGCATCGAGGAGGGTTTCTGGAGATCTGCTAGCTAGCCACATGGGCAAGCAAGCTACAGCCTTTTTCTCCCCTGATGGGCCTTTGAAGGATCTCCACTATCTTCAGAAGTCCGTGCAGGAGACTCTGGACTGGGCATGGAGGATGCCAACCACCAGCTGCAGATGTTGAAGGCAGTAAGCAAGAGCACTGTCAGGAACATTTATGGCACCTTTTCCGGACACGTTGCAAATGCTTCTTCCCAGAGAACGCTGAAAGCTACCACAGATAGCAGACTCACTAGGGTCTGCAGAAGATTTGCAGATTAGTCAGAACTAAAGTCAAAATGCGGAAGCCACAACCAACTGTTTTATTTTTCCTCACACTCAAATGACATGGTAATTGACCCTTTTTGGAAATTTCACTTGTAGCTATCTCTTCATCTTATTCTCTTTGTCTGTCATCAAACTATTTCATCACAGTTTCCCACAGGATATTTTAAATCACTCTTATCTGAACATCATTGTAAACTAAATTACGCAGCACACCTTGTATAACATTCCAGGTTTTTTAAAGATCCACTTGCTAATAGCCCTCTTGTACTACCTAGTCCAAAACATCAAATTCATTCTTTCTCTTTCCTTTAAAAGCCTCCCTTTAGTCCAGGCTTCTTTTAAGGTAACTTCCAACAAAGAGCCTTGAACCCAGGATTTCTACCTTTAAACATTCATTACCACTTCTGTAAAATCATGCCATATTTATTAAAATTCCTTAATTCTCTTGTTTTATTTATCGTAACATATGTTTTGGCTTAACTTGATTACTTTCCTAAGCTTTTAGAGTCTAGCAGGAATGTATTTTTTCTTTCTTCTTAAAACGAAAGACCAGGGGGTAAGCGAGAATGCAGTCCCCCACTGCCACAAATTATGCAGTCAAGTTTCCCACATTTGGGGAATTGCAGGGATGAGCACATCCAGAGTGCAATGGATAAGCCTCACCCTGGGAAAACCACCTTCGTGATCATGGTATCTCCCATGCCAGGTAAGTATAGGAATGCATTTTTTAAAGAGAGGTGAGAGATGCGTCACATGTAGTGATTCACAGCGTTTGGATGTAGTTCCACACAAGTGATCTGCTCAGGAAAACGAGTTTGCTTTTTACTTACTTTAACTTTCTGCTGTTTGAGGAAAATACCAGAAGGTGGTCTTAGGAGTAAGGCGAGGGGTAATATCTTTCAAAGGTAAGCAAAGAAAAGGGAGGAGGAATAGGAGATGGAAGAAAGAGAATATAACAAAAATAATTCTATTCTTTTGTATTCTTTCTGATTGGTGTTGAGCCAAGACTTGAACAAAAGGTGGTGTCTCCTTATCAATGGAATAGCAGGTTGGATATTCTCTATTGCATTACTGAGTCTATGGTCCATGGTACCAAAAAATAAATTACTCAGTTAAGCTCTGTCTCTGTCTGTGTTTCTCACTGAATGATTTTAAACTACGTACCAGACATTATATTCAATCGTCCAAGATGCTCTGCACTCCTCCCCCATTGTGTAATAGCCATGATTCTTTAGGAAATAATTCCAGCTCCAGGAATGTGATGAATGTTGATTAATCAAAGCCAAACAAGATAATCACATCAGATTGTTTGAGGAACCTGCACTGATACCCATCAAGGCTTGGCTTTCTCCTAACACCAGTTATGGGTCCAGAGCAGAAACACGACACTTACAGTAAAGGGAAGAATTTTATTTCAGGACTGAGGGAGGGGCTCTTTTTTCTATCCTTAAATCCTACAAGACTAAAGCTTACTGCCAGCCCTGAACAGAAGCCATTGTTATGGGCAGCAAAATAAAGAGGTCATGAGAACCTATGTCCTTGATGGGATTGTTGAACTGTTAGATTAACCAACCTGAAATTCCATTCCCTATTTTTAACTTCCAGTCTTATGACCCATTAATTTATTATTTTAGACAAATCTGAGTGGCATTTTCTATTACTAATAAAAGCATCCTAACTACCTAAAGAAAAAGTTAATGCTTACTTCTAATTATTTGGCAAGGGAAAAAAATCTCCACGGAGCCCATCAGTCTGTGTCAATTACCTAAATAATTTGGCAGCCTGAGAATATACTTTGAGCATTTAGGTACTGAATCCAGAACACATTGCTGTCCACAGGTTGAATTGGTGGTCCATTTCTTGGCCATTTCTCTGACATCAGAGGGAAGGTCAGGCACTGCTGAGCTGTCAGCCTGAATGCACCATTAATTGACCATAGTCAATATAGTTGTATATCCCTCATTTCCTCACTTTCACCAACAGTAAAAAATAGAGATTATACTGAATGCAAAGCGCTCTAGTGAAAGCAGCAAGGATGTCTTTTTGTGGAAGTCGCTCACTCATTTATTACTTCTTCACTCTACCGCTACCGCCACTTTCTAAGCTTAAGTCTCTCCCTTTAGCATGTGACTATGAAAACAAAGCCTATGCCTCTGCCCTTGCTTAGTAATTGCATCCTTGGTAAGTCAGCAGTGAACTTGGAGTGTAAGGCATATTTTATTAGAGAAGATTTATGAGTAAACAGCTAAGTCGCAGGGCTTAACCTACTCTTCCACCTAGCTTGTCACTCCCACCCTGCTTCACTCTAGCTAAACCACTGGAATCCTTGTCCTTCAGGGTGATGGGTTATGTCCAGCTGACTTAGAAGGACAGGCTCCTTAAAATTGATGGCTTAGTCCTATAGATCTCACTCTACCAAACAAGAGAAGCAAACCCTCCTCTGTGGCACTCTTCCTTAGGTCAGCTCTCACCATTTTTCCTCTTCATCTCTCTAATCCTCTCTTTTTCTCATCGTCTTTATTTCCAGGACTATAGATTCAATTCAATTCAGTTAATAGTTCTGGAGCACTATTACATCTGGTGTGAAACTTGGGGATGTAACGGGCCTCTTGTTGTCCTGTGCTAGGTGCTGAGACATTTGAGAGGGACAAGTGATAATTTCCTCAAAGAGACTGTACATTGATTATGAGGACACACACACACACACACACAATGTTTAAGTTTGAAAAGTGTCATATGAGCAAGCTTAACAGCATCTTATCAAGGTTGATACATGGAGAAGTTGCAGCCAAAAGGCCTTCCAGAAGAGGAAATGTCTGAGCTACGTCTTAGAAAAAAAAAAATAGAATTAATATATAGAAGAAAGACCATTCCAGGCAAATGAAGCAAAGGTGTATAGGGATAAAAGAAGGCACATGTGGAGTTAGCCTGTAGGGATGTGGCATGAGCGTTAGGAGGAAGGGGGAGTAATTGGAGATTTGGTAATACAAGTAGGTCATGAGAAGTCTGTGTGTTACTCTAAGTGATTTTTTGAAGTTATTTTTAGAGAAATTGTATGATGTAATCAAAATATTTGTTAAGATTCAGCTAGCTGTTGAACTAAATAATCCCTAAATTTTAAGTGGATTAAAATAACAAAAACATATTTCTTATTCGTGGTACAGTCTAATGAGGGTGTTAGTTGTTGGTTTCATTTCCTCCAAGAAAGGATTCAGGGGACTCAAACATCATAAACCTCGTGAATTCACTGTCTTCTCTCACAGCTCCTAGAGTTTCTGTAGTTGGGGGAAAAAGCCTATATAGAAAAGTATAGCAGTAACTACTCACTTCAACCCCAAAAAGACACAGACACAGACATACGCACTCACAAACACACAAAATTTCTGTCATACTCCATTGACAAGAAGTAATATAAGCTCAACCTAAATGCAAGGGGTGGGGATCCTGGCATATGTGCCCCTGGAGGCAGTAGTTCCCTGAAACAACAACTCAACACTATGAAAGGGAAACATCAAGTTTTGCTGATCAAGTCTCTGTCTCTGATGTGAACAGGGGAAGGAATGTAATTAGGTTAACATTTTAGAAAATCCATTCTGACTTCAGGAAGGAGGAAGAATGGAGACAAGAAAGAATACAGAGAGGAAGACCAGGAAGAGGCTGTGGCTCCCATACAGGTGATAGATGACAGAAGTCACCTGCTAGTTCAGCTCGGTAGTGGTAGGGATGGAAAAGAAAGAAAAGAGAAGGAATCAGGAAACACTTGGGGAGATGGCATCACCAGGACTTGGTGTCCAAATTTAGGGTGACATATTCATAGTGAGGGGCAGAGAAAAGTGTGGTTTGACTTTCTAACTTGGGATATGATCAACTGTTTGGCCCATGCAGCAAATTCCAGGAGTATAGGAGAAAAAACTGTTTGGAAGTAGAGGAGAAAGGTGGGATTATTAAATCTGTTTTTATCATAATACACAAAACTTGAAATTAACTAGTGGAAGTTATCTTGTACATAAATGAAGGAGGCCTTTTGTAAACCTAGGCCTGGAACTCAGAGAAAAAGCCTACGTTGAAGATGAGGATATAGATTTGGAATTATAAGTATAAAATCATATTATATAGAACTGA
The DNA here is from genome assembly GCA_036589455.1 of Ateles fusciceps. NCBI lineage: Eukaryota > Metazoa > Chordata > Mammalia > Primates > Atelidae > Ateles > Ateles fusciceps. The sequence continues at coordinate 1,029,315 of JAZHEH010000284.1, forward strand.
GAGTAGAAACTTGGAGTGTAGCTGAGAACTTATTCCCCCTGAAACCCTCATTCTTTCTCTGGCCCCCCAATATTTTCTTTCGATCAACTAATCTCCAGTTAATTGTTAAATTATCTTCCCCAAAACTCGCATTTTTTTCTAACTGCATGATTCGACTCTTCATGATTTCTTAAGTGTAAAACTACCAATTGATTATTGTAGAAAACTTTTGGACATCTGGTTAAAATGCAAGACTAAGTAAGCTTAGCATTTTCCTCTCTCAGCGCCATTATTAGAAATATTTGCATTTGTGAAGACTATGCTAACTAAAGAATACATATTTACACTTTAAAGTAGGAAATTTTCAGAGTCTAGATTCAAAGAGTGAGTACGCTCAATGCCTCAGCCACCAGAGGGACCTGGATTGGATCTGTGCCTTAGGAAAAGTTTTACTTCCCTGTGGAGCAATGGCAAAGTGCATAGCAGAAGCATAACTGAATTTCCTCATCCCTATTGGCAGAAAAGATAAATCATCCACTGGCTCAGGGTCTGGACCTGGAAGTGAGCCGCACACCATGCATCTGGTGGAAATAGAGTAACCTGCAAGAAACTGGAACCCTGAGCTCTGCTATCTATTAGTTGAGATCTAAACTCCCATCATGCATTGTGAAACAGAGTCCAGAATGAAGAAACAACTCAAAAACAGGTGTGAACCGAGCAACTGTCTCAAGGCTGAAGCAGAGACCATTTTTTAACACCTCTCTATCCCCAAGCCAGGATGTCTTTTAACCCAGTGTACAGGCTGGAATTCTACTAAAGACGAGCTCACAGTCAAAAATTACAAAACACACAAGAAACACTCTGTCCTAAAACTTAGTCGGTAGATGAGAAACCAAACCGTAATACACCCAAGGAAGTAGAAAAAAATGTAAACAGAAAATTAAATCAATATGTTAACATTTGTTAAAAGAAAAATAAAAGGAAGAAATGAACCTTCTATTCAAGGGCAAGAAATGATTATTTAAAAAATACTTTTATAGAAACAAGTAGAAATCTTGCAAGTAAAAAATATAGTCAATATAATTTAAAGCTCAATTGAATTTTACCTAATATCATATAATGTCCATGAAGGCAGAAGTTGTTGGGTTTTTTTTGTCTGCTTTGTTTATTGTTTAAACCCTAACACTTAGAACAGTAACTGATACATAATTTGCAATCAATATATGTGCTCTTAATAGATAAATAAATTAGTGGGTTAAATGGTAGATTGGCAGAGAAAAATTAGTGAATTAGAAAATAGAACGAAATAAATCACACAGAAAACATACCAAGACACAAAACATTAAAGAAAGGAAGAAAAGTTAAGAGGCCTGGACAAGAGAAAGCAATACTGTATCACAACATTCAACTAATAAGGATTCCAGAATAACAAAATAGAAAGAATGGAACAAAGGCAATATTCAAAGGAATGCTGTCCAGTAAGTTTACAGTATTGAAAACGTATAAAGAACTCCTAAAAATAATAAAAGTTAAACAAGCAAAGAGAGAAATGGACAGGCCATTAAGAGGCAATTCACTGAAAAAGACCCAAAGAATATGATTAACATATGAAAAGATGCTCAGACCCATTAGTAATCAGGAAAACTCAATAGAAAACAACACTTAGAGCTCAGTGTGCTGGCGAGAGCCTGTAATCCCATCTACTTGTAGGCTGAGGTGGGAGGATCACTTAAATACTTGAGTCTAGGTGTTTAAGTCCAGACTGGGCAAGACAGACCCCATCTCTAGAAAACAATTGGATACTATATCTTGCCCATCAGATTGGAAAGAATTAAATAATCTGATAACTTCAAGTGTTAGAAAAGGGCAACGTTTATACAGTGTAGGTAGGACTATAATTTGAAGCAATTTTTTTTTTTTTTTTTTTTTGAGATGGAGTTTCGCTCTTGTTGCCCAGGACGGAGTGCAATGGTGTGATCTTGGCTCACCGCGACCTCTGCCTCTGAGGTTCAAGAGATTCTCCTACCTCAGCCTCCCAAGTAGCTGGGATTACAGGCATGTGCTTCTAGGCCTGGCTAATTTTGTATTTTTAGTAGAGATGGGTTTTCTCCATGTTGATCAGGCTGGTCTCAAACTCCCAACCTCAGGTGATCTGCCCGCTTCAGCCTCCCAAAGTGCTGGGATTACAGGCTTGAGCCACCCAGCCCAGACTGAAGTAATTCATTTTTTGGCACTAATTAGTATAGCCAAAGATGTGCACATTACAACACAACACATTTGTTTCTGTTGCTACCCTAGAGAAATTCTCATCTATGTGTCCAAGGTAACAAATGTTAACAACAAAATTCATTGCCACATTGTATGTTATAGTGAAATGTGCAAACAGGCCAACTGCCCTGAAGTGACTGAATGAACAATTAAACTGTGGTTTATTTACACCATGATATTATTATACAGCGTGTAAAATAAATTAACTAGACCTGCATGTGTCAACAAGGATGCATTTCAAAGACTCATGATGAGTGGGAAAAAAAAATGCAGCTGCGATAGATATGTTATGACACAAAACAGTACTACACATACATTGCTTAAGGAGACATGCCTATGCATTAAGTGTGCAAAAAACGTGCATGAGAATGATACGCACTTACTTCAAGATGGTGGTTATCCCTAGGGAGGGAAAAGGGGCAATGTGTATGTTGGAGAGAGGAGGTATAGGAAAGTGAGATTTCAATTCAATTTACACAGACTTTAAAAATATGTATGATGTGGCTGGGCGCGGTGGCTCATGCCTGTAATCCCAGCACTTTGGAAGACTGAGGTGGGCAGATCATCTGAGGTTGGGAGTTCGAGATCAGCCTGACCAACCTGGAGAAACCCCGTCTCTACTAAAAACACAAAAAATTAGCCGGGCATGGTGGCACACACCTGTAATCCCAGCTACTCAGGAGGCCGTGGCAGGAGAATCACTTGAAGCTGGGAGTGGAGGGTGCAGTGAGCCAAGATTGCGCCATTTCACTCCAGCCTGGGCAACAAGAGTGAAACGCCAGCTCAAGAAAATTTTTTAAAAAAACTATATAATGCAAGAATTAAAAAATGTTAACTCAAACTCAGTTTTATTTTTGTTTGTGCTTTTTTTATCTTTCAAGTATTTAAAATTTTCAAAATAACTTTTAAAAGAATGAGAACAATGTAAAGACCTTTTAGACATGAAATATTAACAAAATTTACAACCTAGAGACTCTTCCTGATGCGCCATAGGTGGATTTATGCATTTTATTTGAAAAAACAGGAAGAAGTGACATATAAGAAACAATGGTGAGCACGAAACAATGAAATCACGTTGGAAATTTTAAATAACCATAGATAGTAAAAACTATGTATCAATTATTACTATTTATGTTTTGTTATAAAATAAAGCAAATGCAAAACACTAGATGAAATTACAAAAAAAGATGAGAGGATGAAAGTTGGGAAAAAATGAAAGCATGCTTATTTTTGAATGTGCTTAGTGGGAGGATAGCAATATTGATGGTAGGCCTTGCTAGCAAAACATAAACTTCAGCATATGTGTTCCAAATTTTAGCTGATGACCAAAACATAAATATAATGTATGATTTCCAAATTGAAAAGAAAAAAGAGGGGCTGGGCACTGGTAATCCCGGCACTTTGGGAGGCAGAGGCGGGCAAATCACAAGGTCAGGAATTTGAGACCAGTCTGGCCAACATAGTGAAACCATGTCTCTAATAAAAATACAAAAAAAGTAGCCAGGTGTGATGGCACACGCCTGTAGTCCCAGCTACTCGGGAGGCGGAGGCGGGAGAATCGCTTGAACCTGGGACGTGGAGGTTGCAGTGAGCCGAGACTATGCCATTGCACTCCAGCTTGGGTGACAGAACAAGACTCCGTCTCAAAAAAAAAAAAAAAAAAAAGAGAAAAGAGCAAAATATAAAAAGCATTATGAATTCAACAGAAGGCAAAGAGTATCAAAAACAAAAGAAAAAGCATGTGAATGGAAACTGCAAAATAATATTTAAGTAATCAAAATAAATGTGAGTAGATTTAATTCACACGTAAAAGTCAGAGATTCTCAGATCTGACAAAGAAAAAAGTGGATATTATGCTATTTGCAATAGATATTAAAAACTATTTAAAGACCAGGGGAGTGGCTCATGCGTGTAATCCAAGGACTTTGGGAGGCCAAGGTGGGAGGATTTCTTGAAGCCAGGAGTTTGAGACCAGACTGGCCAAAATAGTAAGACCCTATCTCTACCAAAAAAAAACCCATAAAAGCCTGCTTAAAATCTATACCCGAAGTTCTAAAAACAAAATAATGGAAGATTATATCAGGCAAATGGAAATAAATAAATCAAACAAATAAACAACAAACCCCACCACCACGAACAAAAACAAAATAGAAAAAAAGATGCAAAGGAAAAGGAAATTGAAATAGCAATAATGAAATTAAATAAAATGCAAAGCCAACTAAAGTCACTAAGAGTTATGGAATGAAAATAAAACCCAAATGTTGGTCATAGTCATTAATATTATTTATATATATTTTAACAAATTAGAATTCTATTAAATATTGTTTATTATTTATTTTCATCTATTTTATTTTATGTCATTTATTTTGTTTTATTTTTAGAGATGAAGTCTTGCCACGTTGCCCAGGCTGGACTTGAACTCCCAAGCCTCCTGCCTCGACCTCCAAGGAGCCGGAATTATAAGTACGTGCCACCGCACTTAGCTTTGTTTTAATTTGCTGATAGAGGAACATTTCATCGTTCCCAGACATTCTTCAATACCATGATGTCTAATATTTTCCATCATATGGATGGCCTTATAATTTATTATTTTTATTACTGGAAATAAGGAAGGTCCTTTGTAATTTTTTGGTAGTATAAATAACACTGGAATGGACGCTCTTTTGCATAAATCCTTATGTAGTTTTCTGCATGGGGTTGCGTTTGTCATTAACAAAGAGTATAAGGAACTAAATATCCATGAGTGGAAAATTATTTGTTTAGCATCTTCAGATTAACCAGTGTGATGCATTATAGGAAAGAGCTAGACATATTTAGATATGTAACAAATCTGACTTAACAGATATTCCCCTTTATTGACAAGAATGCTTAGAAGGAGCAGGAAAGCGTCATCCTGGCCCTTTCTCTTAACGAGATATGGTCGCTTTGGTCCAGCTGCCATGCTGAGGTCTTTGCAGACACAGACATGGAAAGACAGAAGCCCTGTCCCCAGGTACCTGTGAGCCTCTTAGAAGACAACACATAACAAATAAAGAACAATACAACGTGACAATTGCTGTAAAGCCGGCGCCAAATCAGTTTGACCATGGCTTTTCAGCCCTGCATTCGTTTTCCACTTTTCTAATGGAATCAGGGGGTAGAAGTTGTTAAAAGTATGGAAATATTGGTAGTATTGATTAATACAAATTGACTGCTACATATTTGAAGTACTCTTATTATATATTTGTGTTTGTGGAAGCACTCTTTTCACTTATATGTCTCTAGGTTTGTGATAGTTTCGCCAGTGGCCAGTCTACATACCTAATCTCTAGCCTTTTAAGTCTAATCCGTCAGTTTAATCCTTTGAAAATTTAATCTGTCCCTTCTCTTCCTGAGAACACTGACTCCCAAATGATGTATTCCAAGGCACATAGGATATTTTGCTAATGAGCTACCTTTAGGAAATGCTGAGATAAAACCAGGACGTGAAGAAAACATCTAAACTTTTTTTACCATGGTGAATTTTTACAGCAATAACATGTACCTAAAATCAAGGCAGATGATGGGGAAAGAAAAACAGCCCAACAATGGCCTCACCGTAAAACACCCTCTAAAGCATGGTCCCTGCAATCACAGACCTTCCGGCCAGAAACAGCAGCTCCTGCCACATGTTGGAGGAGACCTTTGCTCACAATGAAGGGAAATGAATTAACTGTAACCTAATACCATCAGTCCCAGTGTTTGAGTCATTGAGCAGTGATGAAAATTGGAGAGCAGACCTTAGGGAATCTCAAGGAAGTAGTAATATTTCCATTATGTTCTGTAAACCAAAAGTACATCCATGGTCAACCTTGGGCTTGAGGAGGGACAATCGCATGAACCTGGGAGACGGAGTTTCAAGCGATTCTAGCAAGTATTTATGTGTACTCCATTTGGTGCTGGAGAGAGATGGGGGAGAGAAAACAATGATAAGAAGAAGAAGGCTAGTCTTGACCCAAACCCCTGGCAAGGTAGGGAGGTAAGAAACGATAAGGTCAGAATTAAGTGTGAAGTCTTGTGGCATAAACATATTAGGAAGTTAGAAGGGGGAGAAAGCCCTTTGGGCTCGAAGAGTTCAAGAGGGCCCCATGGAGAAGAATGGGATGAAATGGCCCTTGTAATGGTGGATAGAGTGGGGGCACCTCCTTGAGCACCAAACCATGGACGTTGCAGTAAGCCAGGCTGACGCGTGTGCTTAGGTTTCTTGTGCGTGTCTCTGGCAGCAGAGGTCACACTGTGGTTTTCTTATTGTCTGTTTACATGTCTGTCTTCTCATGTGCCATGAGCCCCTTGAGGCCAGGCCTTCTGTCTCCATCTTCATACCTGCAAGACCTTGCGCCAAGCCAAAAGGACATCAAGAAAGAGTAAGCCACCAACTGTCATCTGCCTCAAAGGAAATGGAAGGCACTGGTTGGGCAAAACCAGGATGTCAGGTTAGTCGGGTAAAGTTAAGTGTTAGAGAATTTTGAAAACCAGTCGAATAACAGAAGATCAGAATATAATTTATATGGAGGCTGAATTTATTAGCTTGCCAGGCAAGGAGAGCTGCATTACTCTGGAGCAAGCTTGGCAACTCTCCCTGAATGTGCGTGTGAGGGCACGGTATAGACAAGGTAGGATTCTGAAAAGTCCTCTTTGATGACAGAGGGAATTTAAAAACCTCCCTTGGGATTGATCATTATTGCAGTGAGACATCACTGGGGTATCCATTAAACAGGGCCAGTTCACACAGGTCCAGGGTGAATTGTGTGAGGTTCAAGGAATTATAAGGTCATGCTGAACTTGATCCACTGTATATTAAGCAGAGGCTGAGCAGAGAGTTCCTTTAGCACCAATGGGTAATAGGGAGGCACTGTAGATTCTTGAGAGGGGGGAGAAAATGATGACGATGGTATTTTAGAAATATGACTAACCTGATATCCCACGATTGCCCAGCATGTTCATTTCATTTGTCAGAAAGACATGACTGGTGTCTAAGTTTGTTTGGGCTGCTGTAACAAAATACTATACATGGGTGACTTCAGAAATTTATTTCTCACAATTCTCGAGGCTGGGAAGTCCAAGATTAAGGTGAAGCAGATTTGGTGTCTGGTGAGGGCTCACTTCTTGGTTCATAGATGGCACCTTCTGGCGTATCTCCTCAAGGTGGAAAATGCAGCTTACTCTCTGGGTCTCTCTTAAAAGAGCACTAATCCCTTCATGAGCACTCCACCCTCATGACCTAATCACCTCCTAAATGCCCTATCTCTTAATATCATTACCTCCAGGTTAGGATTTAAACACGCAAATTTGGGCAGGACATAAGTATTCAGTCCGTTGCAACTGGTATGATACTGGTATCAATGTCAGAAATGACTGGTTTGCTTTACACAATTTCCATCTCTTAACATATTTTTGAGCACTAATTATTATTGGATCTAGGGCTGCATTTAAAAATGGACCCTATATACAGTATTCCAGAATTCCAGTTTTTGCAATGAAACCACGTCCTCTAGTTTTTCTAAAACTAGGTCCTAGTTTTTCCAGAACTAGGTCCTCTCTTAGCATCTGTCCTTTCCACTTTCCTGTAGAGAGAAAGGGACGCTTGAGGCCTGGATAATCTAGTAAGGAGTCCTTTGGGTTGGGGCAAGTTGAGGTCAGTGTGTGGGAGAAATGGGTACAGATGCATCATCTAGGCAAGAAGGGCTGAGGCAGGTGTCAGCCTCCAGAGCGTGGAGCTAAAGGGATGAGCACAAGGAACCATCAAGAGATACTTGTCAAACCTGGCTAGCACAGGGCCATTCTGGGCCAGCAGTTGCTGGGGCTGGGGGTGTCTTGTCGCTACTCCCTGGGCTTCCCGAAATTCCAAAGGATTTGAGTTTCATGTAAACAGCAGGGGGCAGTGCCAAATCATGATTGACGTAGATATCTTTCTTTAGACTAGGCTGAACACTTCTTCAAAGAAAGATTTTCCACTTATTTCTCATCCCTGAGCATCTGGCACATTGACTCCTAAATGTGGATCCTCAGTACATGTTAGTTACATCAATTACATTTTACGATGAAGACGTTTTCTCCCAAAGTCAGAAACCAAAGGAGATTTGAGGTCAAGGCACAGTTTGCGCTATCGGAACCCACAGTTAACACCTTCTCCCTTCTCCCAACCCTTGTACAAATCCCACAGAAGGGAATTTCACATCCTGAAAAGACATATTCCTCCCTCCAGATCTATGCCCTGCATTTTAATACAATGAGTCCTCCTCTGGAAGAGCCCTCTCAAAGCCTAGCCTCCTCTGTGGATGTCTGCTCTCTGAAGAGCCTGCTTCCTTTCAGAGGGACCACCTCCCCCTCCCTGTTACAAATCTAAACCAGGCCAGATCACAAACTTATAAACACATCTCTGCTGAACCACGCAAGGGCTTTTCATCAGAGATAAAAGTGGCGTGGGGGTTTTTCCACATATGCCCTGACTTAGGGCCAACTCTATTCCAGTGGGCATGGAACAACCTGGCTGCAGCCAGGGGATACATGCCTGTCTTCGAGAGCACGCAAGGAATCAGGCCCTATTACCCATTCACATCGCTGCCCTACAGCAGCAGAGAAGATGCTTTCTGAATGGACATTTAAATATTGCACATTCTTATGCTTGCCTACTGCATGGTTATTCTGAAGCAAATCACTCCTCTGTTTTACAATCTTGATTGAGGTTTACTTTGTATACGATAAAAAATACCCATTTTAAGTGTACAGCGGGTGAGTTTTGATCAATGTGCCCCTGTGTCACCATCACCATAATCAAGATACTCCCATGACCCAGGTGTCTCCTCATGCCTCTTGGAATCACTCCCACCCTGAGCTCCAGCCTTTTCTAGACCTTTATGCAAATGACATCAGACAGTATGAGCTCTCCTGTCTGGCTTTTTCCAGCTCATCCTTTTTTACCTAAGTTCTTGGTCCCTTCTAAAATCCTCAGTAGTTTTTCCCAGTATGGATATGCCAGAATTTTTACCGGTCAATGGTTATTTGGGTTATTTCTAGTTTGGGGTTGTTATTGAATAAAACTGTCTTGGACATTCATTTGCAAGTTTTAGTGCACACATTTTTAGGTTTCTTGGGTAAATATCTAGAGTGGAATTGTTGGGTCATTGACTAAGTGTATGTTTAACTGTATAAGAACCGATAACCGTTATCCAAAGTGGCTGTAACATGTTGCATTCCCACCAGCAATGCATGAATGTCCCCCGTTGCTCCACTTAGCAACACCTGGTATCATCAGTCTCTTACTTTTCATTTAATTAGCATCTTTGCGGTTGTAAGTTGTGTTTCCCCAATGCCAAATAATGTTGCATTCTCTTTGCTGTTATGGTTGACCATTCATAGCTTCTTTTATGACTTGTCTGTGTAAATCTTTGAGCTAAGTCATGTTTTAAAAGCCTTGAGTATAATGGAAAGTCTCAGACTTAAGGGCCAAAGGACCAGGGTTTGAATCTTTACCCTATACATAGCTGTGTGGCTTCAGGAAGTGATTCATGGACTCTGGGTATCGGTGTCTTACCTTAACCACAAGGATAAATGACTAGATTATCTTGAATGTTCTCTTTCTGCACTAGAGGTTATGACTACAATCTCCATTTCTTCATTTACAAGACAGGCACATCCCCCAGGGTTTGACGAAACACATAGCTACAGATTGTTAAGATACAAAGGGACATTGGAGATCTCAACCTCTCCAGCATATATGCAGATACTAAAAATGGAACTTGGCCAACAACATACAAGTATTTAATGGCATACATGCTAGTAATCCCCAGAGTTCCTGGCTTTAACTATTAATACAGAATTTGAGAAGTCAGCATACATCCTTTTGCTGACTTCAGAGGAAATTCCCTGGGTATAAGAGCTGGGCAACATAATTTTGTTTTTATTTTTGTTTCCTCACCAAAGCCAGGACATGTTCATTTGCATCCCAGGTATTCATAGGAGCGATAGAGGGAAGGTAATGAGAAGGATCTGGGTCCTGAGCCCCCGGCGTCTGTCTGGGAGCTGCTCTACCCCGTTGCTGCAGGTGCATTCCCATTAAGACACGAACCCAGCAGCCTCAGCCCAGGCAGCCTGTTTACAGAGCTGTGACTCCTATAAACATTGCCAGGCAAATTACATTTCACTCCAGTGTCCAGAATGAATTCTGTAAACTGACAAGTACTTAGGGGCCAGGGTATAGTCCTGCGTAATTACAGCACGCTGCTCCCATGGGTGTTAATGTTTATAGAAGGCTAGTTAACCTTGCACAGGCTCTGGGATCACAGGGCCGTGTGTGCCATTCAGCTGCAGAGCTGAAGAATGCATTTCCATGCTTGCAACATGTGGACTGATGCAGAGGGGACAATCGTGGCTTGTTCTCGGGGACAGGGCAAGGTCGCTGGACCTGGTATGCATGGCCCCCAGTTCCTTGATTACTCGACCAAGTCCTGGAGCTTCACTTTCCCTGAACAGCCCCAATTTAATGGACTGTGATTATTGAGCTTACACTGTAACTCTGTGGTGTTACTTGAGCAAATGATGTAGTTATACATTCATTCGTAACTTTTCAAGACCCCTTAAGAAAGAAGGGTCTATTGTAAACCTTTGAAACAGAACGCAGGCATGCTGAGAGGCTTGGCGATTGTTTCAAGTAATATGAAACTGCTTTTCATCACACACTCAAGGGACTGCAGAGAAGGGTAAGATATGGTGCTTTTGTTCTGAAAGTTTACAGTCTATCGTTTTTTGGATAGACAAGGCAGGCATACATGAAAAATTCAATAAAATACAAGAAAGTATGTGCTAAATCTCAGCTGGGGGGTGTAGAGGTCAGTCCATTAGAAATTCAGAAATGGGCAAGATTGCTGTGGTCTGGCTAAGCAGGGGGAAACTTCAGGAAGGAGATGGGAGTTGAAATGGCCCCTGATGGTTTTTGGGGTTTGGGCAGAGTGGATTAGGGCATAGAAATGTGTAAGGTGCATTCAGGTCAGAGCAAAGAAACCAGTCTGACGGAAGTGACCCAGAGCACTGAAGCCAGGGCTGGAAAAGCACGAGCCATGCCCCGATTGTGGAAGTCCCTGACAGCCAACAGACACTGGGCACAGAAGAGGAGTGTGTAGGCACCCATGCTTTGTTTGCCTGTTCAGTGCCCTCCAATGTCTTCCTAACTCAGAGTAAAGACCAAGGTCCTAATGATGGGCCTGCACGAGCTGCCCCCTGCCCAATGCCTCACTGACCGAAATGTCTGCTTCTTTCTTTTCGTTTACTCCACTTCAGCTACCCTGGCTTTCTATTTTCTACAATGCTGGAGGCAAGCTCCCATGTTAGCACTTTTGCATTTTCTTTTCTTTTTTTTTGAGACGGAGTCTCACTCTGTTGCCCAGGCTGGAGTGCAGTGGTGTGATCTCAGCTCACTGCAACCTCCACTTCCCAGGTTCAAGTGATTCTCCTGCCTCAGCCTCCTGAGTAGCTGGGATCATAGGTGCATGCCACCATGCCTGGCTAATTTTTTTATTTTTAGCAGAGACGGGGTTTCACTGTGTTAACCAGGATGGTCTTGATCTCCTGACCTCGTGATCCACCCGCCTCAGCCTCCCAAAGTGCTGGGATTACAGGCGTGAGCCACCGTGCCTGGCCCACGTTTGCATTTTCTGTTTCCTCTTCCAGAAATGCTTTCCCTACTCGTATCCACGTGGCTCTCTATCTCTCCACTCTGTTACTTCAATATCCCTTTGTCAGTGATCCTTCCCTAATGAATCAATTTAATATCACAACTTTTCACCTTTGCTTCTTCCATTATCTTTCTCAGCTTCATTGTTTTCCAGAGGCATTTTGCCATCTAATCTCATATATGTATACACAAATACAATATATGCATGTATTTGTATAAGCATATATATGTGTATGTGTGTATATATACATATACAATTATTTAGTTTTATTTTCTCTCCCTTCTGGAATGTAAATTCATGAAGGTATAGAATTTTGTCTACTTTATTCATTAATACATTCCCAGCATCTAAAATGATGCTTAGATACTCAATAAATACTTGTATAATTTTTTTTAGACTGAGTTTCACTCTGTTACCAGGCTGGAGTGCAGTGGTGCAATCTCGGCTCACTGCAACCTCTGCCTCCTGGGTTCAAGTGATTCTCCTGCCTCAGTCCCCCCTGAGTAGCTGGAAATACAGGTGTGCTCTACCAAGCCCAGCTAATTTTTGTATTTTTAGTGGAGACGGGGTTTCACCATGTTAGTCAGGCTGGTCTCGAACTCCTGATCTCGTGATCCGCCCCCTAGGCCTGCCAAAGTGCTGGGATTACAGGCATGAGCCATCACGCCCAGCTGTAAATTATTTTTTAAAAGTCGATATAATATGATAAAAGAGCTGTTCTAGGTGCACTAGCATACATACGTACATACAAACATGGATATGTGCATGAACAAGGATAGAGGAAGATACAGGATTTCACAGCACAGTCTACCTTTCTAGACAGGTTAGAGCAGGTATTAGGGCTTATTGGTTTCAAGCCACAGAAATGAAACCTGACTTAGGCTAATGGCAATTTATTAGAAAGGATCAGGAGCTCACAGAATCAATGAGAGGCCAGAACACCAGGCTAGGCTAGGAAATAAAGGGAAAGAAAGCAGCCCTGGAGACTAGGTATCGGAGACCACAACATCTGTGCACAGCAGGCATAATGTGGTCAGCAGGCTGTGCTAAATGCAATGAACACTGATTGTTTTCAATTTCCTTGTTTCCCTACTCAAGAATTAAATTCCACTCAGGGACCATCCAGTTGGCCTAGCTTGGGTCACATGCCTGTCCTCAGCACTCATTGTAAAGATTTACTGAGTCTCAGCATTTCAAGCGTCCATTGCTTCTTCCTAATTTTACCACCAGTTTCTTTTTTATCCTCCGTTTTCTCTCAGCTCAGTAGGGTCTGGGAGAATCACGATCAAGAATTTATCTTTCTTCTGCCAAGGAGCTGAGCTTGCTTTTCTTTCTATGTTTTTACTCAGGAGATAGATCTTGGAGAATTAAACAATGAAATTTTGTTATGGTGATCGGCTTAGAGCTTAACATAATGAAAATAACTTTGAAGTATATGGGACATTACCATTTATAAAAATGTCTATGTATATTACCTCACGTGAATCACACAACATTTCTGTGAGGTGAGTGGGTAGGTGTTGAACTCATTTTATAAATGAAGGAACTGATGCCTGGAGAGTTTCAGTAATTTATTCGAGGCCGTAATGCCAGGACTGTTTGAATATGAAATCTTGTTATAATGATGGCATTTGCTATGTATTAAGCACTGCTATGCTCATTCCACATGTTGACTAAATTAATTCTCATAACAACCCTATGAAGTGAGTACTAATATTTTTTGTAGTAGATGAAGAGTAGCTTGCCCAAAGTGACATCTTTATAAAGTGATAGAGACAGGCTCCTACCCTTGTGTCTGTGCCCTTAACCCTATGCTATTCTGCCTTTCATTGTACTAAATTAGACGTCCATGATATATGCGATATCAATGATATTCATGTTTACCAAAATCCTAGAAAACACATGCTTCTGTGGTTCAAGTTCAAAGATTCCAGAGATGCAGTGTGTGTTTCATAGTGGTTATTCAATAAACATAAATTGAATGAATGAATGAAAGTCGTTTCCCTGGCAGACCCTTTGCATCAGGAGACTTGGTCTTTCAAACGACATTGCAGATTCTAGGACTTAGAGATATTTCATTACAATGATTATTGGCACATTTGATTTTCTGCTTTCTTGGGCACAAAGGAGAAGCAGATCCCTTTCATTGCACCCCTTCATTACTGTGATTTTTGAGATACAACATGCTTAGGAAAGAAACTAATGATATCTTCATTCTTTGACATCCTGCCTCTGATCTTGCTGTGACTTGTTAATTTTTGTTGAGTAGAGAAAAGTCTTCTGACTTGGAAAATAATCCTGGTAGCAATGCCTTTTTCCTATCCCTTTGGAAACACTGGAATGCCAAGCTTGGTCACCCATACCAAGAAGTTTTCCCATCTGTGGGTGCCCTTTGCATATGAATATTGAAGCGAAGAAAAGGCACATTTTTTGACATGGAATATTCACTAGCTCTCCACACTTGGCACTGTGTTAGACTTTGAGAATAAAGAGGGGAATAAGACATGATCCCTGCCTCTTAAGCTTGCTACTATTGCTTCCGTTTTGAAAGGTTCAAGTTGGTCTGTGTATAAACCATACTCTTTAGGGAGATATTATTCAGAGGAAAGTGGCAAGAAAGTGAGCTTGATTCAGAATCACCTGATCTGAAACTTGAAAAACCAAACCAGGAAGAAACAGTGAATGTGTATCCACTAGAAGACAAGACTCTAGCTGAGCAGTGCTCAGGAAAGTGGGAAATGAGAACAAAGTGGAAGACAGTAGGAAAAAACACTAATAGTGATTCTATCCTCCCAAATTCTAGAGTATAATAGATATTTCACGTCATGTAGTCCTATAAAAGAGCTACACAAAGAACCAGACATGTGCAGGTGCATGTGACTGGTACGTAGTAGGTGATCAAATGCATGTTTCAATGATTGCCTTCTTTTAAAGGGCTGCAAACGTACTAAATGATACATGAAAAAACTATCTTAGCTGTTGTATCTTTAAAAATTATGTTTCAAATAGCAGTTATATTTCAAACTGATATAACTGCTGACAGCTGGATCCAGGAGGAAAGCCAAAATGCGAGGCAGGATAGAACAGCCCTATCCTGTCCTAATCATTCTGAAAAGGCTTCCTAAAAAATGGGTGTTTCAGCAGCTGCTCCAAGGTCAGGATCAAGTCAGCTTTGCTAAATTCAGATTAAGTACCAAGCATCACTTTAAAAAAATGCAAATCTGTATCTTTAGTGTGGTTTACAGTTTAAATTATCTCTCCTTTACTCACACTTGGACGTAAATCAGCTTAAGCAGGTATTTTCTTTATGCTGATGGAATAGGATAAAGAACTTAGAAAAATTAAGAAAATAATTTAAGAATGATGGGTCCTGCCCTAGGAGAGATCAGGGAACACTAACACTAATCCAAGATTTTCCTGAATTTTTTAGTTTTACTTTCCATGAGTAAAATCTTTGACTGTAAATCTAAGTCACTGAGATTTTCATATGCAAATGAAGAGTCTGCAAATGTCTGATAGGTGCTCCTGCATTACCAAGTGGGTACAAAAAATGACCACCACCAGAACACAGGATTTTAATCCTCATCTTCAAGGACAGTTTTACTCCAAGTATCTCATCAAACCTACTCTTGGAAAAACACGATAATTTATCTTGGAGAGAAACCCCCAATAAAGGTCCCAGATTTTATGAGTAAACCATTCCATTCCCCAGACCTGCAGTTTCACACCTCCATGGGTTCTCTAAACATCAACAAAAACTCCAGGGATTTGATGGGAAAATGGTGTTAAGTCTCACGTTGTTTCAGGAATTTCCCAATATGCACTAAATTACCTTTTGGGCCCTATGAGGCCAAGTGGTAGGAAATCATTCCATTGGACACAGATGGCAGCTCTAATGTTCTCAACAGCTGTTGCACACATACACGAAATCAGATTGGGATTAACACTTACCTTCAGAGTGGTTGTGCCCGGATGGGATGACTTCTCTGTAATATATACCAAGCTTAGCTTATGTCTCTGAAACCACATGACCTCACAGGTCTTGGGAACATTTGATCCAGGAAATCTGAACTCAGGCAGAAATCATGAAGCATCAGGTACACGTTAAGCAGGAATTTATCTGCTTTGTGTCTTAAGCGGCCTCACACCCATCCAGCTTTTGTCTGACTCTGAGTGAAATATTTATAGGCAAGCCGCTTTCTAAGGCAGACTTACAGACCTATTCAGGTTGGGTGTGAAATGTCTCTGCCCATTGAACACCTGCTGAAACCTAAATTCCAAGTGCAACCAGACCCAAGATGATTGATATCACCGTAAGCTTTAACACTGATATCAGGATGGTAACCAAAGTAGAATTAAGATCTCCACAGACCCCTTTAGTCTTGCCTTGGGAAGGAGAAATACTTCCTTTAGTGAGGTTACCATTTTACAACTTCTGAAATTCTCTTTGACATTGTTTTCAGAACCATGGCTCAATCTTTCACATAGACTTACAACTGCATCCTTGGAGGGTAGATTTGATTTTTAGAACTAGCCAAAGGTCATTCAGAGCTAAGCCTGATGATTTAGGAAGGGGATTGAGTTGGGTGATATTAATATATGTCAAAATGAGGTGTGACTTTTAATTAGTAAGGTGGATTTTATTTTATGGCTTATACATATGGTCTTCAGGCAGTTCCCAAACTTTTCTTTTTAATAATGCCAATACTGTAGCGATTTGAATGCTTAAATTCTAGAATGTTTGCTTAAAAATAATCAGTTTTACTACCTAGTATAACAGTTTATGTTTGATCCTAATAAGGACAAAGTTATAGAAAGATGTCAGGAAGCCCTTCTTTTGGGAATTAAACAGAAATAAATAAGCAATTACCTAAGAATTCTTACGCCTAATTCTCATACTCTTAAATTTTCAAAAACATTAGTCAAGAGCCCACATTTTTTTTTTTTTTTGGCTTTTCTGTCTTATCAAGGGTCTACTAACCAGCTTTAAATTTGCTTCTATTATTCTCTTTCATGTTCTCAAAGTTTATGGTTTATCTGTAAAGGACCAAAGCTCAGTAGCTTGAACTGAGATATTTATTTCTCTTTCATTTCCTTCAAGTTTAAGCAGTCCAAGGTTGATATGCTGAGTCTTGAATTTTGGAGTCTTGAGCTCCTTTAATCTTTTTGTTCTTTTCTCTACACATGGCTTCCATATTGACTCCAAGATGCTCCAGTACCAGCCATCACATCTACATATCAATCAATGGAAGACAAATTACTTTTCTTTCAAGGAGGCCATCTGGAAGTTGTATGTACTGCTTTATCACTTCTGTTCTAATTCCCCTGGCCAGAATTTATCTGCAAGCAAAGCATGGAAACATAGTTTAACCCCAAGCATGTGTCCAACTAAAACTCGTGAATTTGCTATTAAAATGAAAAGAAAAGAGTGGATATTGGAGAAGATAAGCAGTCTCTGACACACAAAATCTTTGGTAGAATTTCATTTAATGTGACATACAGTTTTGGTTATGCCTTGAGGAATTAGGGGGAGGGAGCTGCTCCCATCATGGATAGGAAAGCAGACAGAGTCACCAGTAGTGAGCTGACAACAAAGAGGGGAGTAGGCATCTAGGTCAGGTGAGAATGAGGGGGACGGTTGGGATGGATGTGTGGACCGTCTATACTTTCCACAAGAAATTTCAAAATTAGTTACACTGAACCTATGCTATCTGTGAGAAGGGGCAGTCTACTGGCATTTAGATATCAAAGAAGAAAACAACCCCAGGAAACTACAGAACGTGGGCACATCTAGGATTACGTTAGTCCCCCTATTACAAGAGAATATTCCCAGTTCCGAAATACTAACCTTTCATTTATTGGGACAGAAGCCTATTCTGACGTGTTTGGGTTTTTTGTTTGTTTGTTTGTTTTTGTTTTTGTTTTTTTACCAATGGCAACTGAACATAGAGGAATCATGGTTAAGGGAAATAATAATTTAAGAATGTGTGAGATTAATGGGAAATAAGTTGGAAGGAATTATTAAACTCCCTGTAATATTTATTTGTCAGATGCTATAGAATTATCTCTACTCCATGAAGTAAAAAGAGTATTTAATCAGTTTAGATCAAGAAATTCTACATCTGGCTTCATCACCCTATATCACCATAAGGCAAAATTTGTCTTATCTGGCATTAGCATTTTAATACTTATGAGAATATCCCCTCTCACAACTAAGTCTCACCACTAAGACTTACAAAATCCATTGGTATACAGAACCCGAGAACATTGAGAACGTGTTAACAATGAATGCTGTATATGTTTTAGAGTAAACTTGCAAGAAGACCATAACATAAAAAAATTGAAATCATAAGATACACCTTGATTATATACCTCACCAAAAAAAGAAAAATGGAAGTGTCACAGAAGAATAAGTCAAAGTTGGTTATAAAATATGTAAAATCCACTTTCTTACAAATACTGCTGAGAAGTCAACTGTTGTAAGGGTTTTCTAGAGCCATGATTAAAAATCCAATTTTGCCAAAAGCCAAACGGGAGTCAAATGGTGGCAGAGCATAAAAATATAGTCTATTTTATATTTTGCAAATATAAAATAAATATAAAGATCTCAAATCCTGTTAAGAGAAGAACAAGAAAAACAGGAAGAGGAGAGAAATTTTCACAATGTTGGAAAAGACAGGATGCCACCAGTGAATCAGTGGACTAGAAATGTTCAGGAATTCTTAAATGATGCAAAGCAGATAGAATCAGATCCTCCATATATAAACTAATAACCAAAAGAGGAAATCAAAATTGAACATCAATAGGGCATACACTCAAAAAGGCAATGAATCAAGATAATTTATAAGCATAAATGCAATAATTATAGGGAAAATATTGGTATTAAATTCAGCATGAGAATAACAATACAACATGACTTGTCAGGTTTTGTTCCAGGAAGGAAAGTATTATTCAACTTCAAGAAATATAAAAATAAAATTCATTACCTCAATAGATTAAAAGATAAATATCATCTAATTTTATCATCCATTCAGCAATATATACTGAATGACTGCTATGTTCCAGGCACTGTTTAAGAGATTGGAGATATATCAATACATCAGTGAACAAAGAACTAAAGATCCTGAATGTCCTATTTCAGCAGGTTGAAAGAGCTATAGATTAGATAGATACATAAATAGCAACCAAGTAAACTGTACAGTATGTTAGAAGGTGATAAGGATCCTGGGAGAAAAAAACAGAACAGAATAGGAGAGATTGGAATTATCAGGGGGAGAAATTTTCAATTTGAAATAGGATGATTAGTAGAGATCTACCAAAACTGATTCAAGAAAAAATAGAAAATAGGAGTAGACCTATAACAGGTAAACAGATTGAATCAGCAATGTAAAAAACAAAATGCTCATAAAGAAAAGTTCAGGCCCAGATGGCTTCACTGGTGAATTCAGCCAAATATTTTTTTAAAAATTAATCAAATTCTCCACAAACAGTTCCAAAAAATTGAAGTGGAAAAAATGCTTTCCAACTCACTCTAAGAAGCCAATGTTATTCTGATACCAAAGCCAGACAAAGACGCTACAAGAAAATAAAACTACAGGCCGGGTGCAATGACTCACACCTGTAGTCCCAGCAATTTGGGAGGCCGAGGCAGGTGGATCACAAGGTCAGGCGATCTAGACCATCCTGGCCAACATGGTGAAACCCTGTCTCTACTAAAAATACAAAAATTAGCTGGGTGTGGTGGTACTCACCTGTAGTCCTAGTTACTCAGGAGGCTGAGGCAGAAGAATCGCTTAAACCTGGGAGGCAGAGGTTGCAGTGAGCTGAGATCACACCACTTCATCCTGGCAACAGAGTGAGACTCTATCTCAAAAAAAAAGAAAAGAAAACTACAGATCAATATCCCTGTGAATAAATACAAAAATTCTCAACAAACCAAATCCAATAATTAAAAAAATAATAATTTTACACCATGACTATGTCCCCCTCCTAGGAACAGGCATGCAATGTTGGTCTAACATCTAAAAATCAATCAATGTATTGTATCATATCAATACAATAAAAACAAAATCACATGTCAAAAGATGTAAAAAATCAATTTACAAAATCCAATATCCTTTTATGATAATAATACCCAACAAACTAGGAATAGGTGGAAGCTTCCTCAACCAGATAAAGACTGTCTATGAAATTATACCTCATGGTGAAACACTGAATCTCTTCCCCCTAAAATCAGAACAAGACAAGAAATTCCCCCTCTCATCATTTCTATTCAACATTGTACTGGATGTTCTAGTCAAGGCAGCTATGAAAGAAAATGAAATAAAAAGCGTCCATGTCGGAAAAAGAAAGTAAACTTTCTATTTGCAGATGACATGTTCTTGTAATAGAAAATCGTAAGAAATCAACTTAAAAACTATTAGATCTAATAACCTCAGAAAGATTGTAGGATACAAGTTTATTATACAAAAATCAACTGTATTTCCACATGCTTGCAATTAACATACCAAAAATGAAATTAAGAAAACGATTTCACTGAAAATAGCATCAAAAAGAACAAAATAGTTGGGAATAAATTTAACAAAAGATGTATAAATTTTATGCTTTAAAAACTGCAAACATTATTGAAATAAATTTAAATATTTATATAAATGAAAAAAGTGTGTGTTCATAAATTGCAGACTTAGTATTATTAGAATGACGGTACTCCCCCAAATTGATCTACAGGTTTAATGCAATTCCTTTTAGAATTTCAGTCTATATCTTTGCAGAAATTGACAAGTTGATTCTAATTTTATATGAAAACTCAAAGGATCCAGAGTAGTAGTCAAAACAATCTTGAAAAATATGGGCAAAGTTGGAGAACTCACAATTCCAATTTTAAAACAATGCAGCCGCTATCAAAACATCATAGACTAGCATAAGAATGGACATTTAAATCAATGGAGTAAAAGAGCAAGTCCAGAAATAAACTCGTATCTGTGGTCAATTGTTTTTTTTTTTTTTTTTTTTTTGAGATGGAGTCTCACTCTGTTGCCCAGGATGGAACGTAGTGGCATGATCTCAGCTCACTGCAACCCCTGCCTCATGGATTCAAGTGATTCTTCTGCCTCCCATTTCCTGAGTAGCTGGGATTACAGGCACATGCCACCACACCTGGCTAATTTTTGTATTTTTAGTAGAGATGGGGTTTCATCATGTTGGCCAGCCTGGCCTCAAAGTCCTGACCTCAAGTGATCAGCCTGTCTCAGTCTCCCAAAGTGCTGAGATTACAGGTGTGAGCCACCACACCCGGCAGTCAATTGATATCTGACAAGAGTGGAAAACCATTCAATGGGAATAAATATTACCTTCAACAAATGGTGCTAGAACGTATTACAATGCAAAAGAATAAAGCTGAACCTTTTCCTCACACTATACACAAAAAGTAACAAATAGATCAAAGAATGAAATAAAAGAACTAAAACTATAAAACTCACAGAACAAATTGCTTTGGTCTGAATATGTCTCCCAAACTGATGTGTTGGAAATTTAATTCCAAATGCAATAATGTTGGCGATGGGATGCCTAATGGGAGACGTTTAGGTCATGGGGGCTCCACACTCATTAACGGATTAATACTTCTGTAAAAAGGGCTTGAGGCGTGGGTTTGCTCTCTCACTCTCTCCCATGTGAAGATATCATGCTTGTCCCTGCGTGCTCTTCTTCCTTCTGATGTGAAATCACAGCTAGAAGTTCCTCACCACATCGAACGCTGGTGCCTTGATCTCAGACTCCCCAGTTTCCAGAACTGTGAGAAAATGTGTTTCTGTTCTTTATAAATACTCCATCTGTGGCATTCTGTTACAGCAGCACAAATTGGACTAAGACACAAACATAGGGATAAATCCTTGTGACCTTGAATTTGACAATGGTTTTTTTCAATAGGACATCAAACACTAGCAATAAAAAAAAATAGATAAATTGGACTTTATCAAAATTTAAAATGTCTGTGCTTTAAAGGACACTATCAAGAAAGTAAAAAGACAACCTACAGAATGGAAGATATTTGCAAACCATGTAACTAATAAGTAACTTGTACCCAGAATATGAAAAGAACTCTTATAACTCCATAATAAAAAGACAACCCAGTTGAATAATGGACAATGGATTTAACTAGACATTTCTCCAGAGAAGATATACAAATGGCCAATAAGCACCTGAAAACATGCTCAATATCATTCTTCACTAGAGAATTGCAAATCAAAACCATGGAGAAACACTACTTCACACTCACTAGGATGGGTATAATCAAAAAGTCTGCTAGCAACAAATGTTAGTGAGATTTTAGAGAAATTGGAAACTTCATACACTGTTGGTAGGAATGTATGAAAATGCTGTAGCCATCTTGGCAGTCTGGTAATCTTCAAGACATTAAACATAAAGTTAACATTTGAACAAGTAACTCTGTTCCTAAGCATATACCCAAGAGAAATGAACACATATGTCTACACGAAAACTTACGTTCATGGTAACATTATTCAAAATAGCCAACAGGTGGAAACCACTCAAATGTTCATCCAAGGATGAATGAATACGCAAAATATGGTATACTTATACAATGGAATAGTATTCAATCACAAAAAGTAATGAAGTACTGATGCCTGCCACAACATGGATAAACCTTAAAATATTATATTAAGTGAAAGAAGCCAGTCACAAAGGACCACATGATATATAATTCCACTATATGAAATGTCCAGAATAGACAAATCAATGGAGAGAGAAAGAAGCAGTTGCCTAGGCAAGGAGGAGAATTGGGGGGGTAATAGGTAAGGGGTGTGGGGCTTCTTTTTGAGATGATAAAAATGTTCTGTAATTGATTGTGATGATTGCTGCACAATTCTGTTACTATAGGTGAATTGTATGGTATTTGAATTAGTTCTCAATGAAGCTGTTACCAAAAAAAAAAAAAAAATCTGAATAAACTCAGAGAAAATGTCGTAATCTGATAAAAGATAACCATCAGAAAGCAATAAATATCAAATTAAGTTCCCATTAAAAGAATAAAATTAGAATGTCAGCTTCCACTGCTTCATATATAGTCAAGTCAGTGCATTAAGAGAAGGAAAAACAGAGATCTAAACATTAAAAAAAGGTGGAGAAAACACTCACAATGTTTTCAAATGCTATTATTATCTATTTAGCACATTTAAGAGATTCAGCCAAAAACTATTAGACTAGCATAAGAGTTCAGCACAGTAGATTGATATATCAACAAGCAAAAAATTTTCTATACATCATCATTAACTTTTCAGAAAATGTTTTAGGAAAAAACATCCCATTTAAAATAACTACAGAAACATAAAACATCTAAATTAATGCATCAGATCTGTATGCATCAACCTACAGAATGGGAGAAAACGTTTGCAACCTATCCATCTGACAAAGGTCTAATATTCAAAATCTACAAGAAACTTAAACAAATTTACAAGAAAAAAAACAAACAACCCCATCAAAATGTGGCCGAAGGATGTGAACAGACACATCTCAAAAGAAAACATTTATGTGGCCAACAAACATAAGAAAAACAGTTCATCATCACTGGTCATTAGAGAAATGCAAATCAAAACCACGATGAGATACCATCTCACGCCAGTTAGAATGGCGATCATTAAAAAGTCAAGAGACAACAGATGCTGGCAAGGCTGTGGGGAAACAAAATTAGAACACCAGCTTCCACTGCTTCATGTATTGTCAAGTCAATGCATTAAGAGAAGAAAAACACAGATCTAAATCTTAAAGCTCTCTGTATACACTTTTACACTGTTGGGAGTGTAAATTAGTTGAACCATTGTGGAAGACAGAGTGGTAATTCCTCAAGGGTCTAGCATCAGAAATACCATTTGACCCAGTAATCCTATTACCAGATATATACCCAAAGGATTATAAATCATTCTACTATAAAGACACATGCACATGTATGTTTATTGCAGTACTGTTTACAATAGCAAAGACTTAGAACCAACCCAAATGCCTATCAATGGTAGACTGGATAAAGAAAACGTGGCACATATACACCATGGAATACTATGCAGCCATAAAAAAGAATGGGTTCATGTCCTTTGCAGGGACACAAATGAAGCTGAAAACCATCATTCTCAGCAAACTAACACAGGAACAGAAAACCAAACACCTCATGTTCTCACTTATAAGTAGTTGAACAATGAGAACATATGGTCACAGGGAGGGGAACATCACACACTGGGGCCTGTCAGGGAGTGAGGGGAAAGGGGAAGGAGAGCATTAGGACAAATACCTAATGCATGTGGGGCTTAAAACCTAGATGACGGGTTGATAGGTACAGTAAACCACCATGGCACATGTATACCTATGTAACAAACCTGCACGTTCAGCACATGTATCCCAGAACTCAAAGTAAAATTTAAAAAAAGATAAAAAAGATCTGTATGCATAAACTATAAAATAGTACCTAAGAACATAAAAGAAGAATTAAAGAAGTGGAGAAGTACTCCATTTATTGGACAAAAATCTTCATATTGTGCAAATTTAAATTCCACCCCAAATTAACATACAAACTCAAATAATTCTTATCTGAATCATTGTAGAATTTTATGGAGTATAGCAAGCTAATTTCAAAGTTCATGAAGAAGAGACAATGTATGAGAATTGCCAAAAAAAATGTGTCAATAAAACAGAACAATGAGAGGCAACATGCCCTATCCTATGTGAGCGTTACAGCATCCTGGTTTGCCGTTCTGTTTGAATGCTTACATTTTTTTTTGGATCTTTTAGAAAGAGAATGTGTGCATCCATTTCTTGTAATACACATTGCCACCTTTCTTCTTTCCCACAATATTTGTCAGGAATTATTTAGTACTAATATTGAGACATATGAACTTCTGAGCTGCATATTATAGACAACACATTGCAAATGATTTGGGATAGGGAAAAAGTAAAATATAAAAGACCACCATATTACCTTTATGAATGAGAGACATGAGCCAGAGGCAGAATGAAGCAGGACTGTTCAAGGAAACCAGTGTGTGAATTTTTCTGTGAGTCATTACCCCCCACTGAAATCCAAAAGATAAGTCACCTTAGAGCTGGTTGAAATGGCCTGTCTTATCACCACCCCACGTGATGGTCAATGTCATTTGTTTCATTGCTGTAAAAAGGCTGAGATCAGGCCTTTTGAAAACTAGATACTTTTGTCCAAAACTCTTATCCCACTTCCCTGACTCAGCAGGCGCTGGACATTAAGGGGACTCTCACTAAGGAGGCTAAGCCTTCCATTTTATTTGAAACAGATGCACAAAAGGAACTAGATTTCATGTTTTATGAAAAAATTACTTTTTCTATACACATTCACAAGGACCTACATATAAATAAATGATAAGGCTGGGCACGGTGGCTCACGCCTGTAACACCAGCACTTCAGGAGTCCGAGGCAGGTGGATCACCTGAGGTCAGGAGTTCGAGACCAGTCTGGTCAACATGGTGAAACCTCATCTCTACTGAAAATACAAAAATTAGCCGGGTGTGATGGCGGGCGCCTGTAATCCCAGCTACTTGGCAGGCTGAGGCAGGAGAATCACTCGAACCCGGGAGGCAGAGGCTGCAGTGAGCCGAGATCACGCCACTGCATTCCAGCCTGAGCAACAGAGTGAGACTTTGTCCCAAAATAAACAAATAAATAAATTTTAAAAATGGTAACTGTAAGGGTAAATGTTCCCAGGGCATTCTGTTCAGACCCTCTTATCACACTTGTCTGCAATTATTTTAATTACTCGTTTACATGTTCCAACCTAGTGCTTGTCAAATCATAGACACTCGGTAAATATTTGTTGAAGAGATTTTTTAAAAAAAGAGAGAAGAAAGAAATTCCCACCATCTCAAGACAACAGAATTATATTATCTAATCACTGCATTGTAGTTATTGTCAGTCTATGACTTGAAGATGGGTTTCTGTTTCAAATCATCATTAGTCAGTTGGGACCCTTCACACACTGAAACTTGGGTATCCTACCCAGGTCACCCTTGCTTCACTGACAAAATCCAGAGGGTTTATTATCTTCAGAACTTCCTGTTACTTCAACTGACACAGTGATTTTCTAAATCAGGAGCACAAGCATCTCTGTTCAGAGATAATCACTTAAAGCTCAAAGCTGTCTACACACTACCTGATGGTGAAATCCCTTTTCTCATGGCCTTCTTTCAGCAACCATTATCAAAACATGCAAGGTAATGTTCCAATTCCTCTTAAACCCAGTTACAGTCCCATTTCCCTAACTGGGCTCCAGATATCCCATTACTGTCAAAATTAACCTTCAGTCCATAGTGGACTGTCTTGTCTCCCAGGCTTATTTAAACTAATTTTCCCCTGTCTCAGCGACTTCGTTCTCCACACTCTTTAACTGCCAGTTGAATCATGGATACTAACAGGGCTTCTTCAGTTCATATTCCAGGGACAAACTTCTTTAGAACTAAACCTCTGCCTTCCGGTTCAAAATTGCTTCCAGTTTCCCATTAAAATACCTTTTAAAACAGGGGAAAGACAGGAAACTCACAGTACTGTAAACTGAAATTGACAAGTCAGAGAATATAAGGCTCTAAGAGGAATCTCTATTGACTAATGAGGCTGATGACGAGGTCTGTCTAGAATTTTCTACCAGCAGGATACTCCTTCAAAACGTCTTTCCCCTGCAGCTTCCTCGAATCTCACCAGGAAAAGTGCTTTCTAAGCCACTCCACACCTTAAAAGGATACAGAATTGATTCTGTATATATCCAACAGAAAAGACAAACGATAAAATAAACTTACTTGTTTATCAAAGTGTTCACAAATTATTGTTACTATTTGACAAATGATGTATTTTCAACTGCAGGTGAACACTGGAGTTGTTGTTTTCATTTACTTTTATTTTTTATCATCATCATCATCATCATCATCATCACTAGAGAAGAGTCGGGCTCTGCTGCCCAGGCTGGAGTGCAGTGGTGTAATCATGGTTCACTGCAGCCCCAAAGCTCCAAACCCCAGTGATCCTCCTGCATCAGCCCCCTTAGTATTTTGGACTACAGGCATGTGCCACCATGCCTCACTTGGTTAATTTTTTTAAGTACTTGTAGAGACAGCAGTCTCACTATGTTGCCCAATCTGGTCTCGAACTCCTGAGCTCAAGCGATCCACCCGCCTCAGCCTCCCAAAGTCCTGGGATTACAGGCATGAGCCACTGTGCCGTGTCAGAGTTGTTTTTAAACATAGGAGTACTTCTAGGTGCCAGCAACCTCTTAGGTCTTAAGAGCCTTCCATGGGTTAAAATACTTTCTGGTCTGCCCCAGACACAGAAAGAAAGAGGAAAGGGCAAAGTATGAGGAGCAGAAGACCGGACATCATTTCCCTGCTCAAATCCCTTCGGTGGGTCCAGATATACTGAACAGAAATTCCAAAGCCTCTGCTCCGATGTAACAAGAGCACACGTGATTAGACCCCGCTCCTCCCAAGCCTCCTTATTCCCTGGGACCTCTCTTCCCATTGCTCTCCCTGCTGCTCCTGCCCCAGCCACACTGGCCCCCTTCCTGTCCCTCCCACGTGCGCCTTTGCTGCCCCAGGCCCTTTGTACTTATGACCACCTCTGCCACAAATACTTGCCTCCCAGGCCAGACACATAACTTCATTCTGACCAGTTTCTACTTCATCAGCGCCGCTCTCACTACTCTTTCACACGGCTTCACTCTATCCCTTACCCACCTTAACTCTCTTTATAGCACCTTCTCACCACATGACCATATGTATGTATGTATGCAGGTATGTATGCATACATTTTCCGTCTGCCTTTTCTAGGTCATTGTTCAAAGTGAGCAAAGACTACAGACTTTTTCACTGCGATATCCCTTTGCCTGGAACAGTGCCTGCCATTCAATAAATATTTGTTAAATTCATAACATCAATAATGAGAGAGGGAGAATTTCACGGAGCATAGAGAAAATGGGGATCCTCCAATGATTGCTTTATCCAAATCACAAACCCATGAAATTGATAACCCCTTGCCAGCACAACCATTAGTCTATTTCTGCATACATAATGTATTTTATAAATATCAAATCAATGTATGTGTAAAATTAGCTGGGTATGAAGGGGAGCGATACCATAGAATGAGCTGTAAGTATGAACAATGGCAGAACTCATGGCATGGGAAGAGATGGGAAGAGAAAACCCCACACCGTCAATCACAGATTCAGTTCACAAAGGTAGAGAGTAAGAAGATTTTCTGAAAGCATCCAAATCAGGGATGGCAAGCCTACAGGGCCAGGGAGGGGACATAAACCAGTGAACCAGCCTGAGAGGAAGGAGTGGGGAGGGGCGGGGCTGTGGAGAACTGGACAGCAGGTGCAAAGGAAGCGAGTAGCTGCGACTCAGCTCCATTCATTGTTATGTTGAAAACGAACCAGCTTCCCCAGATATTCCAGTGTTTCAAGAGATACTGAAAATCTGTTTTTTTGTGTGTGAAACTACATGGCAACCAACTTCTAAAAATTAAAGCACTGAGCTGGGGCAACCCTGAGCCAACAAAATGTACCTTCTAGAATATGGAAACCATGGGTTCCCAGCTTTCAGTCTCTGCTCATTAAGAATAATTAAGAGCATGCACAACCCAGCCTGAGGATCGGCACTTGGCTTTAGATATAATCTGAAGTTAGTTCGAGTCAGTTTGCTCAGCTATTGAACAGGAATAATATCTGCATCATGAAATTGTTGTAAGACTTTGATGAGAAGACAGAACATAGTACAATCAGTTTTTCTATTAAATGGTACTTTTGCTCAGTAATGGCAGCCTTCTGCTAAAGTATTGTATGCATACAGACTGTACACATGCCAGAATGCATTTCAATTTGTTTTCACAAGCTGAACACACTCATGTACTTTATAGAAATAGAATCATGCAGAATATATACGTTTACACATACACATACAGAGTTTTGTGTCTAGCTTATTTCACTCACATGTTTGTGAGACTTGTTCACACTTGTAGCTGTAGATTGCCCAATCTAATTGCTCTGTGGTATTCTGCTGTGTGAATATTCCACAACTTCTTCATCCATTCTATTACAGGTGGATGTTGGGTTTTCCAGATTTTGACTCTTACAAACCATGTTGCTGCAAACATTCTAATACATATCCTTTGGTGAACCAGAGGATGCACACACATCCTTTGGTGTGCACTCCTGTTGAGTATACTAGGAATCAAATTGCTAAGTCATAGAGTGTTGATGGGGAGGCAAAACTTTACCTCTCCCCCTCTTAGAGTCTCCAGGGGGGACCTGAGAATGAAATTGACTTAAGACTTATTAACATGTGAAAAGCAGATTTTTTTTTTTTAGATGTACATAGGAGCCCATAGGAAAATGAAAATCCAAAGAAGTGGCAACATCTCAGTGCTTATCTACTGGATTGAACAGAGACAGATAACTGTGGAAAAGTAACTAAAATTTAGGGGGAGACCAAAAGAAGGTAAGAATCATTTCAACAAAGTCTGTCCCTTGCAGGTTTCTCAGCCCCAGCTCCTTGCCTCTAGGGATAAGGATGTTCCTTTGCTTCCTCCCGGTAAAGAGAGGGCATCTTTCTTTTCTTTAATAAGATTGTTTGTTTGCTTGTTTGTTTTTGAGATGGAGTCTCACCTTGTCACCCAGGCAGGAGTGCAGTGGTATAATCTCGGCTCACTGCAACTTCTACCTCCTGGGTGCAAGCGATTCTCCTGTCTCAGCCTCCCAAGTAGCTAGGATTACAGGCGTGCGCCACCATGTCCAGCTAATCTTTGTATGTTTAGTGGAGATGGAGTTTCACCATGTTGGCCAGGCTAGTCTCAAACTCCTGACCTCAAGTGATCCACCCGCCTTGGCCTCCCAAAGTGCTCGGATTACAGGCGAGAGCCACCGTGCCCAGCCTGAGAGGGCATGTTTCACATGGCAGTTTTATCCCCCTGTCTTCAGGAAGAAAGGGGAGGTGAGAGCACCCCCTCCGGCACCTGCTGGTTTTCAAGTGCCTTTAGATCAGAATAACCCTCATGTCAAAGTAGTATCTTTGGAGGTGATATATTCTGCCATAATGTATGTGGTTATCTTTAGTCAATACTATGAAAAATTGTAAAAAGCATTGTATTCCAACTATCAGTCTTGCTTCTTCACATTCTCATCAACACTTGGTATTGTCCGTCCTTTAAATTTAGCAGTATTGTTGGGCATGGTATCATAGTGGTCGATTTGCATTTTCTTTTTTACTCATGAAATTGAGCACCTTTTATCATAATTAGTGGCTTTTTGGATATTCCCTTTTACACAGTGTCTGATCAAGTCTTTTGCTCATTTTTCCATTGGATTCTCTGCCCTTTTCTGAATGATTTGTGGAACTTATTTTTATTTTTCTGGCTAAGAGTTTTTTGTGGAGTGGACAGAGACAGAGAGCAGGAGAAAGAGAGAGCAGCTGAGAGAATTTCTTCTGTTGGCTCTTTTCACCATTTTTATAGTCTCTTTTTAAAAAGCTCTTAATTTTTAAATAGTTCCATTTCTCTTTTTTCCTTTAAGATTAGCACTTTTTGTACTATGTACAAGAAAAAAAATTCTTTTCCTACTCCAAGGTCATAAAGGTGTTCTCTTGAGTTGTTACCTAAAAGCTTTATTGTTTTACCTTTCACATTTAAATCTGGAACTGATTTTGTGTATGTGTGAGTTAGGGGTCAAGACTGTCTTCTTTTTCCATATGGTTACCCAATAACCCAGCACCTCATTTTGAAAGACCAATCTCTCCCCACCATTATTTTCTTTTAATTTTTATACTGCTGACTCATGTTGGATTTGTGGTCAACCAAACAGTACAGGTGCTTTTCATATGGACTGCATTACCCCAGCTCTCCTATCCTGCACATATTGCACAAGTATTTTACGTGTTTGTTGCTTGGTTTTACCTAAACACGAAACTTAGTGTTTATTCTTGATCAATTTTATCCTATTTTTTCAACCTATTATTTCCATTGGTCAAGAAATTTATAAAATTTTGTGTTACATTCCACTACATTTGTCATATCCAACAGGTTTAATAAGCATGGATTTTCTCTTTCACCCAAAATATTTAAAATATGGAAGAGGACCAAGCCTTATACAGATAGTCCCTGTGTCGAGCCACTAAGGAATGTCCTCTAGGTAAGCACTGATCAATTCATCGATCATTGGGTGACACAGATGATCAGTCAATTATCTGTATATAATGCAGCCATGTTTTCTTCTCCACTTGTCTTTCACACTTGTGTGGTCATTCATTTTTAGACCTCCTTTAGGTCACCAATATATTATAATACTTCCCCAAAATCAGTGCCCAAATTCAGAACAACACCCAAACAGCAATTCAACAGCACAGTAAAATCTTTCTCATATCCAGAAAGAAAACCTTCCCAATGGCTTAAAAGCATGCCAAGTCCCCCAGAAAGAAGAACAACCCAACAAACTCCTAGCCAACCACAATACACGGGATCCCTACCCCTAAGCCACCACCCCAATACATACCATAATAACACTTGTCAAACACGTGCTCACCCTCGTCCCCTTCTTGTGGCAGGCCAGTGTTCTCTGGGGGAATTTTATGGGGAAACAGTTACCACTCTCATTCATGTGCTGTGGGAGAAGTTGACTTCATCTCATTCTTTCCCATTCTTCAAGGGTGGAGTACATGACCTTGACCAGGGCCAATTGGCAAACTCTTTTGTATAAAGAGCCAGGAAGTAAATATTTTAGGCATTGAGAGCCACACAGTCTCTGATGTAACTACTTAAGTCTGCCATTGTAGCACAAAACATCTATAGACCATATGTCGACAAATGAGCATGGCTGCGTTCCAATAAAACTTTATTTGCAAAAATGGCATAGTTTGCCAACTACAGATCTAGACTAAGCTAATCAGTACATTTCATACCATTTGGCCATGGTGACTGGTTCAGACTTGTCCAATTAAGGGCAAGCAAGCCTCCATTCTGGAACTCTGAAACCTGAGGGGGAAACAGGTTCTCTCTCTCCTGGACCAGACATGGCTGAAAACGTAAGGCTGAAGCTTCAGAGAGACCCAACAAGGTGCCCAGAATGGAGCCTTCATGGAGAAAGTAGGAAGGAAGGGTAGATTTGGATTACATTCTTCAAACTGCAGATCTAAACATATGAAAGCTATTATGTAACAGACACACACAACACGATCTTGATTTTTTTCCCCCTCGGTCTGATTTGACTTGTGCTTTCTAGCCCTGGTAACTAACAGAGACTTATCAGACACACATAGTGATTCAGTCCCCCACATTCTGCTTACCAAACAGGACCCTAGCTGCAATGTAAGTTTCCATATCTTACCCCATCGAATTGTACCAGCACTCTCTATCTATGCTCAGCTGGGTTAAGTCTCCTCTACTCTATAAGGTCTGGGTGAACATATTGAAATGAACAAAACCTCATTTATCACCTACATTTTATAAGGGTGTTATGAAAAATACATCTATAATGTAAGAAATACATAATAAAAGTTATCAAAATGATGATTTCTTTGCAATGCTAACATAAAGTATTACGCAAAAATGGATTTTAGTGACAAGACCTTGGAGAAAGTAAGGTAGCATTTTTCAAAAAGATTCTCTCTCTGTAACAAGTGTGGTGGACATTGTTCATTGACAATCTCTGCCCACCAAACTGCCACCTCTGCCCTCTTTCTCTGTTGTCACACACCTGTGTTTTGTTCCAGATGTGGGGAAGGAGTTCTGTTCTCAGGGGAAGAAGCCTCCTCTGCCAGGCCTGGGATGAACCAATCATGGCAATCCCTCTCCCTGCTCACCTCCATAGCTTCTCCTGTAGTAGGTGCTCATGAAACACATTTCTGAACAATAAGACCTACAGGGGAAGTCTTGTGTGTGTGCTTCTGAAAAAACTTTCGATCTAGATTAAGAAGACAAAGCCTTAGGAGAGAGAAGACTTTTGTCTTTGCCCCTTCTTTTCTGCTTGGGTTACCACCCTCTGGACCAATGGCTAGTGCAGCTGCAGCCATCCTGTGACCATGAGGAAGAGAGGAGTGCACCCAGAGAAGCTAACCCAGCTCACTACCATCTTGCTATGCTACATCAACCTTTGTTCCACCACCAGCTAGTTCTTAAATGAGATGATTAAACATCTCCACTGATGGAGCCACTGTTCTTGCAGTTATTCTGTTACTTGCCACTGAAAGTATTCCTGACACATGAGAAATTTTAAAATATGCTTAACTCATCACCGCACAGGCATAACAGAAATTTTGGGGCCTCAGAATAGATACAGAAAGACTGCTTGGAAATAAGATCATCAGGCACAGACCTTTGAACTCATTTAAAACGGTCACTTGGTGATACCCTACGCCTGTCATTCCTACAGTTTGGGGTGCCACCCATAGACTTTTCATGTTTCCAACCAGCTAGCCCTGCTATCAAATATGCAATTAGGTGAAATTGAAACAACTTTTTCTTGTGGGCCAAAAGTTTCAGATTCAAAAAAACAACAGAGGCTGTCGTGCAACATGCATGTAATAGAAACAAGACATTAGGGAGTGGTGAGAACTGTGGAGAAAGAGCGCCCACGTCCTGCCTACTTACGTTCACATTCACTTTTGTTTAAAACACTCAGCTGACCAAGGAATTTCACGCAACTCAGATTCAGCCTACAGGTTTCTGTTCTAGGTCATCACTAACTAAAGTGACTGTGCAATTTACTGTCCAAACCAGAACACTCTGAAGAGGAAGAAGAGGTGCCAATAATTGTTCCTCCAGGACAACAGAGGTAAACTAGAAGTGTCTCAGGTAAATCAGGATATACAGCAGTAGCAATATTCCCATGCAGAAGGCAAAGGCAGATTTATTTTTAATGGAGCTACTATTGGAGGCCAAGGTGAAGAGTTCAGCCACCTCTGGCCCCACATCATAATCAAGGTACCCCCTGAGGACCCACAAAACCCAGATGGACAACTACTTATGCAGTGCAAGGCCTACAACAGTCACTTAGTTGGCATGCTCTAAGAGACACACCTACTGATTTGTCAAATTGGTGCTCCTCTTACCCTTCTAGGTCTCTCTGAGGTCTTTAGAGAGGCATTTCTAGGAAGGCAGAGCTGCTTTTCCTGCGCTCTGGTTGTTTGCGGGTCCTTAGCTGAACATGGCAGCAACATGTTGTGCAAACAAGCAGACCGTGGTCTGGGAGGATTTGGAAAGCCAGCCATATGCACTGCAGTCCTGGGTCCCAACTTCATGGGGGCTCCTTCTCAAGAGCTGGGACTTGGTTCTGCCATAGACATCAGATGGAGCCCTTGCGGTCAGAGCCATGGAGGTGCATACCTGGTGAGCCCTGGCAAAGCCCAAGACATCCTGAATCTATTGTGAGATGAGGCTACACATCCCACCTAGAGCACCACCTCCTGCCCGCTCATGCAGTCCTTCAAGGACTCTGGAATTGGAAAGATCAATCCACTTGGTGCTATACCCCAGTTCTTTATGTTTACCTCATCTCTTCCCCAGAACTACTTCAGCTCCTGCAAAAGATGAGAACTGTTTTCCATAAGGGGAAAATAAACATGTGTGCTGAAAATAGAGAACCAGGGAGGCTGAGGATCTTTAATACCAAAGAGAAAAATGAAATCACTTTAACCCTTGACTTTCACAGTCATCCTAGCGAAAAACGATTGCTTCTTTTTGGAGTAAAGGAAAAAGCCAAGCTCCTTAAGAGCAGAAAGTACATATTAATTTCATCATGAAGCATGTATCCTTTATCACAGAGGCTGATACACATTGGGTGCTCAACATGTTTCTTGGATAATCTCAGGAAAAAAACCTTAGAAATAAAAATCGTAAAGGGTTGAGCTACATATACTTTCTTCTTTGCTTTCTGCTTCCATATAAAGAGATTATAGGTTCTATACCCAATTGACAACATCTTTAGCTTTGACTTTTTTAAATTGGCTCATCGAAACTCCACTCAACCCAAAGCCAGGCTTCCCAGAAACACATCACTCCAAGTTTTCCGACAAAGGGATCTGTGGCTAGCGTATCTGCATTTCAGTGGAGCAGAAAGCATCATTCTTCTGTGTTTCCCCAGACTCTCGGGAGCTCTTCCTTGCAGCTTGATTAGTCATTTCAAGCTTAACGTCTTTTAAAATATTACCTTGCACTGAGGAAAAGGCAGTGAAAGAGGGTTGGGGTGTGAGAACAGAGGTAAAAGTACAACAGTGAAACTCCAGCAGAAAGGGCCATCGCCAGGTCTCCTACAGTGGTTACTCAGACCAGCAAGGGCGAGAGTGTGGCTCTGGGCAGCTGGCAGGAAACCCAAGCCCATCCCTGACATGGAACAAAGTCCTACTTGACCTACTCTTCCTCCCTGAGAAGAGCAGCAACTGAGAGATTGTCTATTCATCATTCAACATCGAGAAAAATGTTCCCCAAATTTATAACAAAATATATCTGAGGGAGAAAGTAGGTGTACTGATACAGTTAACGCTAACATTTAACAGCAGAAGAATTATACTGTGGTCTCTCTCCTCCACCCTTTATAATCACATGAGACATGAGAAGAATCAAATAGACACTGAGACCAGGGCTGGTCCCAAATATCTCTAGTGCTAGGACCATTGTCATCTTTTTCTCTGACTTCATGTGGCCACAGGCAACGACGGCCCTCCATCTTTTTTTATTCTAGTTAAGGTGAAATCCACCTAACATCAAATTAACCATTTTAAAGCATGCAATTCACTGGCATTCAGGACATTCACTCTGTCGGGCAAGCATCATCTCCATCTAGTTCTAAAACATTTTTATCACTCAAAAGGAAACCTCATGCCCATTA
Organism: Ateles fusciceps; assembly: GCA_036589455.1. Lineage (NCBI taxonomy): Eukaryota > Metazoa > Chordata > Mammalia > Primates > Atelidae > Ateles > Ateles fusciceps. The sequence continues at coordinate 1,065,139 of JAZHEH010000284.1, forward strand.
AGAAGCCCCTCCTCCCCCTCCTCCACATTCCCACCCTGCAGCCCCTGGCAACCCTGAATCTACTTTCCGTCTCTCTGGAGATACGCATGGTGGACATTGCATATAAATGGAATTATACAACATGTGGCCTTTGTATCCAGCTTCCTTCATTAGCATACCGTTTTCAAAGTTCATCCCCACTGTAGCAAGAAAAAGTGCTTCACTCCTTCTTATTTATTTATGTATTTATATGTTACTTTAAGTTCTCGGATACAGGTGCAGAACGTGCAGGTTTGTTACATAGGTATACATGCGCCATGGTGGTTTACTGCACCTATCAACCCGTCATCTAGGTTTTAAGCCCCACATGCATTAGGTATTTGTCTGAATGCTCTCCTTCCCCTTGCCCCCACTCCCAATAGGCTCTGGTGTGTGATGTTCCCCTCCCTGTGTCCATGTGTTCTCATTGTTCAACTACTCCTGGTTGTGAGTGAGAATGTGCGGTGTTTGGTTTTCTGTTCCTGTGTTAGTTTGCTAAGAATGATGACTTCCAGCTTCATCCATGTCCCTGCAAGGACATAAACCCATTCTTTTTTACAGCTGCATAGTATTCCCTGGCACATATGTGCTGCATTTTCTTTATCCGGTCTATCATTGATAGGCATTTGGGTTGGTTCTAAGTCTTTGCTTTTGTAAATAGTACTGCAATAAACATACATGTGCATGTGTCTTTTCAGTAGAATGATTTATAATCCTTTGGGTATATACCCTGTAACGGGATTGCTGGGTCAAATGGAATATCTATTTCTAGGTCCTTGAGGAATCGCCACAGTGTCTTCCACAATGGTTGAACTAATTTACACTTTCACAAACAGTGTAAAAGTGTTCCTATTTCTCCACAGCCTTGCCAGCATCTGTTGTTTCCTGACTTTTTAATGATTGCCATTCTAACTGGCATGAGATGGTATCTCATTGTGGTTTTGATTTGCATTTCTCTAATAACCAGTGATGAGCTCTTTTTCTTAGGTTTGATGGCTGCATAAATGTCTTCTTTTGAGAAGTATCTGTTCATATCCTTCGGCCACATTTTGATGGGGTTGTGTGTTTTTTTCTTCTAAATTTGTTTAAGTTCCTTTTAGATTCTAGATATTAGACCTTTGTCAGATGAGTAGATTGCAAACATTTTCTCCCATTCTATAGGTTGCCTGTTCACTCTGATGATAGTTTTTTTTGATGTGCAGAAGCTCTTTAGTTTAATTAGATCCCATTTGTCGATTTTGGCTTTTGTTGTCATTGCTTTTGGTGTTTTAGTCATGAAGTCATTGCACATGCCTATTTCCTGAATGGTATTGCCTAGGTTTTCTTCTAGGGTTTTTATGGTTTTGGATTTCACATTTGAGTCTTTAGTCGATCTTGCTTCACTCCTTCTTATGGCTGAATAATATTCCACTGTATGGATAGATCCAGTTTTATTTATCCATTCATCTGTTGATGGACATTTGGGTTGTTTCCACATTTGGCTATTGTGAGTCGTGCTCCTCTGAATATTTGAATAGAAGTATTTGTTTGAATACCTGTTTGTGATTTTTTTAAATAGATCTAAGAGTAGGACTGCTGGATCATATAGTGATTTTATGTTTTACTTTTTCAGGAACCCACTGGCAAGGTTTTTTACACATTAACAAGGGAAACTGTCATGAACACTTGCACTATGCAACATTTATCTTTTCTTTTTTATTTTTTCTTATTTTTTTTTTCAGATGCCAAACCAGATCCAGGATTATACAACACTCTATAATGAAGGGAACTGGTGATTCAAAAAACTAACCAGCTGCTTTCCTCTGAGACAAGCAATGTCACTGGAGAGAAAGGACAAAGAAAAAAAAAAGAAATAAGAGTACAAGACTGGGCATTTTAAGCAATTGTGAAGCAACAGGAAACAATTTCTCTAACAATCCCCGGTAGAGAAACACCCTAGGCTGGACACCCACTAAAGTGTCTCGTCTCTTCTGAAGCAAAGGAAAGTCCAGGGAAACAAGACTGGGGACTTGGACCTTAGAAATATCTGTTTCATTAGGGGAAATAGCATAAGCAAAGACATAGAGGATAGAGGCAAGAAGGTACGTGGACCACCAACTGCCCTCTCTGGCTTGGAGGATGGTTTGTGTCAGGGATCCTGGTTGAGGGGAGTTAGATTAGAGACAGATTGTAGGGTCCCTGGGGGCTGAGCAACAGCACACATGAAAAGAGAAGTCACTGAAGGTGTTTCACCAAAGGCAAGAAGCCAAGGAGGAGGATCCTGTGTTGGGTGGAATTTCAGAAGAGAATGGAACAAAGGAGGCAAACAAGATAATTATTAAAATAGCCCAGGCATGATATAATGAGGACCTCATGGACAATTACCATGGATATAGAGAGGCGACAAGCGGTATAAGAAAACCAGGAAAGAGTTTGAATGAAGAATCAGGGTACTTGGTGATGCATCAGGGAACTTGGTGATGTATCAGAGATCAGAGGGAGAAGAAAAGGAACAACTTCAAGGTCTCAAGCCTTAAGTAAATACTGGGAAATTGGCCGGGCACGGTGGCTCACGCGTATAATCCCAGCACTTTGGGAAGCAGAGGCCGGTGGATCACGAGGTCAAGAGATCGAGATCATCCTGGTCAACACGGTGAAACCCCGTCTCTACTAAAAATACAAAAATTAGCTGGGCATGGTGGTGCATGCCTGTAGTCCCAGCTACTCAAGAGGCTGAGGCAGGGGAATTGCTTGAACCCAGGAGGCGGAGGTTGCGGTGAGCCGAGATAGCGCCATTGCACTCCAGCCTGGGTAACAAGAGCAAAACTCCGTCTCAAAAAAAAAAAAAAAGAAATACTGGGAAATGGCAACAATAGGGACAACCATGAAGTACCAAGATAATGTGACTCTCATGAAAGAAGCAATTTTCAATCAATCAAGTCACTTAGTCCTCCATCGGGTTATCAAATTATTGACATTAAGGACTTGAGCTAGACGTCAGAAGGCAAATGTTACCAAGTTAGACCTTCTAAAAAAGGTAAGAGTTTTTCTTGTTTGTGTCCTATGAGATCACTGTCATTAAAGTCTGGGAATCTGGGTACTCACTAAAGTCTCTCATCTCTTCTGAAGCCAAGGAGTCTTCAGGGAAAACAACTCTGAGAATGCTGGCGTTTGAAATACCTGACATCAGCCTTCTGACTAAAAATAAACAAACAAAAATGCCTACACACCTGCTAAGAATCCAGTGCAGTTCTTAGAGGAATGTGTGTTCCTTGCATTCAGAGCAAAACAGTGCCCTTTCAGACCTTACTCTAAATTATAATTTTCAACAGTGCCATGTGAGGCCGCACAAAATGAGAGTCTGCCATAGCATTCATGCCTAAAACAAGCAAGCCTACTGAAGACAGAGGTCTCATAGCAGACGGATACATTTGCCTACATAAAATTCTTAAAAAAGTTCTTCATTGCAGGACACCATTAATTATATTAGAAAGCAGGCACTGAACAGGGAAGAATATTTGCAACATATCTAATGAGGAAAATTTAATAACATTCTTATATATCAATAAGAAAAAGAAAGATATCTGCAATAGACTGAATGTCTGTGCCCCTCCCACACCAAAATTCATATGTTGAAATCCTAATTCCCAATGTGATGGCTTTAGGAGGTGGAGCATTTAGGAAGTAATTACATCATGAGGGTAAAGTCCTCATGAATGGGATTAATGCCCTTATAAAAAGGACTCTGGGGGACTCTCTCTCTCCCTTTCTGCTATCTGAGGACATTAGAAGTTGGCTGCCTGCAACCTGGAAGAGGGTCTTCATCAGAAACTGATCATCCTGGCACCTTGATCTTTGGACTACCCAGCCTCCAGAACTGTGAGAAATAAATGTTTGTTGTTTAAACTACCTATGGCTATTTGTCATTTGGGCTATTAGCCCAAAATGACTAAGACTGTACGACACCTGAAAAAGAAGTGAGTAGCAAATAATCCAGCAATCGCACTCCTCGATATTTGCACAAATGAGTTGAAAACTTACATCCACACAAAAAAGCCTGCACGTGAATGTTTATAGCAGCTTTATTCATAATTGCCAAAACTTGGAAGCAACCAAGATGCCCTTCAGTAAGTGAATGGATAAACAAACTGTGGTACAACCACATACACGGAATATTCAGTGCTAAAGAGAACCGATACAATGGAATATTCAATGCTAAAAAGAAAGGAGCTATGAAACTATGACAGAACACGGAAGAAACTTTCATGCATATTCCTAAGTGAATGAGCCAATCTGAAAAAGTCATATACCATATGATTTCAATGACACAACATTCAGGAAAAAGGAAAACTATGATGACAGTAAAAGGTCAATTGTTTCCAAGAGTTGTGGGGGAGGGAAGAATGAAAAAGTAAGACCCAGATGACTTTGTTGCACAATGAGACTTCTGTATGATGCTGCAGTGGTGGATACATGTCATTATACATTTGTCCAGACCCATAGAATATACAACACCAAGTGTGAACTGGAATGTAAATGATGGACTTTGAGTGACAGTCATGTGCCAATGTAGGTTCACAGACTGTAGCAAATGTACCTCTGTGGTGGGGAATGTGGGTAATGGGGGGAGGCCCTCCGTGGGTGATATAACATGGGAACTCTGCACTTTTCACTAAATTTTCCTGTGTGCCTAAAGCCATTCTAAAAATATATAGTCTTTTTTTAAGTAACAGTAATGAGTTAAAGCTATAAATAGAGAATTCACAGAAGGAAAAACGCAAATGGCCAATGAATATCGAAAAGTGTTTAACCTTATTTGTAACCAAAGACATTCAGTAAAATGGTGCCATTTTGGTCTATTAAATTGACCATACTTTAAAAAGGATAAGGATTCTTAATTACAGATAAACACATGTGTTTATATATAATCAACAGAAAAGTAAATTGCAATAGTTTTTCTGGATACACTTTGGTAAGATGTTCAAAGGACTTGAAAAATGTGCATGCACTTTGCCCCCATTCTGCCCTGAGAAATGTATGCTAAGGAAATAACCATGAATTCATCAGACACAGCTGGCATCAAGAGAAAACAGCAAACAGCCCAAATGTTAAAACACAGAGGATGGTTACTAAAAGCTACAATATTCCTATATGATAGAATACTATGCAGCCATTAAAAATTATGCTGCTGAGGCCGTGTGCGGTGGCTCATACCTGTAATCACAGCACTCTGGGAGGCCGAGGCAGATGGATTACCTGAAGTCAGGAGTTCAAGACCAACCTGGCCAATATGGTGAATCACCATCTCTACTGAAAAACCAAAAAAACATAGCCAGGTGTGGTGGTGCACACCTGTAATCCCAGCTACTGGGGAGGCTGAGGCATAAGAATCACTTGAACTTGGGAGGTGGAGGTTGCAGTGAGCCAAGATTGTGCTCTGCACTCTAGCCTGGGTGACAGAGTAAGACTCCATCTCAAAAAAAAAAAAAAAAAAAAATTATGCCGCTAAATGGCAACAAAAGCCAAAATTGACAAATGGAATCTAATTAAACTAAAGAGCTTCTGCACAGCAAAAGAAACTATCATCAAAGAGAACCAGCAACCTACAGAATGGGAAAAAAATTTTGCAATCTCTTCATCTAACAAAACGCTAATATCCAAAATCTACAAGGTACTTAAACAAATTTACAAGAAAAAAAACAACCCCTTCAAAAAGTGGCCAAAGGATATGAACAGACAATTCTCAAAAGAAGGCATTTATGCAGCCAACAAACATATGAAAAACAGCTCATCATCACTGGTCATTAGAGAAATGCAAATCAAAACCACAATGAGATACCATCTCACGCCAGTTAGAATGGTGATCATTAAAAAGTCAGGAAACAACCTGCTAGTGAGGATGTGGAGAAACAGGGGACGTTTTTACACTGTTGGTGGGAGTGTAAATTAGTTCAACCATTGTGGAAGACAGTGTGGCGATTCCTCAATGATCTAGAATCAGGAATACTATTTCACCCACCAATCCTATGACTGGGTATATACACAAAGATTATAAATCATTCTACTATAAAGACACATGCATACGTATGTTTATTGCAACACTGTTTACAATAGCAAAGATTTGGAACAAACCCAAATGCCCATCAATGATAGACTGGATAAAGCAAATGTGGCACATATACACCATGGAATACTATGCAGTCATTAAAAAAAAGGATGAGTTCATGTCCTTTGCAGGGACATGGATGAAGCTGGAAACCATCATTCTCAGCAAACTGACACAAGAACAGAAAACCAAACACCGCATGTTCTCACTCATAAGTGGGAGTTGAACAATGAGAACACATGGACACAGGTAAGGGAACATCACACACAGGGGCCTGTCATGGGACAGGGGGCTAGGGGAGGGACAGCATTAGAAGAAATACCTAATGTAGATGACAGGTTGATAAGTGCAGCAAACCACCATGGCATGTATATACCTATGTAACAAACCTGCACATTCTTCACATGTATCCCAGAACTTAAAGTATAATAAAAAAAATTGTGCTGCTGAAGTTTATATATTGATATGCTTAGATTCATATAAAATAGAGTGATACTTTTGTAAAGGAAGTTATAGAAAACTGTATTGCAATCCCATTTATACTAAAACATAAATATTTATTCAATAAAAATACACACATTCTTATTGGGTTTAGGGAAAGGAAAAATGCCTGGAAGTCTATCTACTAAAGTGTAAATAGTAGTTATCTGTAGATGGAGGAGTTGTGAATATTTTTCAAGAAATAGACTCTATAATAAAAGTAATAATGAAAACGACGCAAAGAGCAAGACGAAACCTTAATTCCGCTTCTGCAACATATCCACGACAACCGTTTTGAGCCTTGCGGGCCAAGTTTGGTCTCACCCCATGACTGAGCAATGAACTATGTAAGCAGCTCTCAGACTGGAATGTATCCATTATCATCTCTTTTTCAGAGAAACTTTCTCCAGTGCACCATTTGTCTCTCCCTCCCTGCCTTCTCCTCTAAACAAATATTGACACTAAGGGAGGGTGGAGCCCCTCTAACGTTCCATACTAATGAGTTGTGTTACTGTGAGGGCAGCTGCAGGTCAGACTGCAGCCTCCACATCTGCGCTGCTTGGAAACTGCTTCCCAGGAAGTGAGAAAGACCTCACGGTAGCCATAACTCCTCAGGAAAGGAGAATGAGAACTGCAAATGCAACGTTTAGCTTTGTGGGTTTGGAAGGTTTATAATAACAGTCCAACTAGTATGTGCACCTGGGAATTTGATGTCTTACCACAGGAGTTTTGAAAATAAAGTCAACCTGTGCAAGGCGGGGAGAGGAAACCCCAAAAGTTGCCAGGTGCCACGAGCTGTGAGTGTCCTATAAAACAGGGACAGGCACACATAAGTGGACATTGAGGGATGGGGAAGGGTCCTTTCATCTTGAATGTGGCCTGTTTCTGAGATCACGTTCGGATTTCCACCCAAAGACTCAGCCCACAGTCCTAAGGCACCTCTGAGAGGCACCATGTGGGAACTGTGGTCTTAGGGTGCAGAGGGGCATGTCAGTAAAGCCTCTCCAAACCTGTCCCTAAGAACAATGGAGGAAATTGGTACAGATGCTGTGATGTGGGTTCCCCAGCCCATCCCCATCATGGCCTTTTAGCCACACCCTTGGTGAGACCATCCCTTACTAGCTCTCAGACCAGCCTGGGGGAGCTACTTCTTGGGGTACCACCTGTTTCCTTTTAGTTTCCTATCCCATTTTACTGTTGCTGTGGGAGGTTCCCAAGAATCTCTGGGAATCCTAGGTATCACGTGTCCTGAAATAATTCATAATATTAGACTCTACAATATCACAGCTGGGGTGAATCAGAGGGAAGACCTGACTCCCATCCATAGAGCTGGAGAGAGTCTGGAGGCTGGAAGGGGAAGGGAACTGTCTGCAGGCCACCATGGAGTTAGTGGCAAACGTGGCCCCCGAACCCAGGTCTCTTAGTTTTGAGCTATTTGCTTCACGGCCTTGTGACTCACATGTGGTTTGTGGCCCAGAGGCGTTGGCACCACCTGGGAGCCAGTGAGAGAAGCAGAATCTTCCAAGCCTCACCCCAGATGCTCAGAATCAGAATCTGAGTTTTAATAAAATCTCCGAGTGCACATTCAGGTTTGTGAAGTTCTTCTCCAAGACAGTGGTGCTCAACACTTAGCAAACATCAGAATTTCCCTTAAGTGCAGGTTCACTGATCACTAAGCCCCACCCCTCACAGTCCCTGATTCAGGAACTCTGGAGTGGAGTTTCAGGCTACATTTTTTTGCTTGTTTGTTTGAGATAGAGTCTCACTCTGTCACGAGGTTGGAGTACGATGGCTCAGTCTCGGCTCACTGCAACCTCTGAATCCCGGGTTCAAGTGATTCTCTGGGATTACAGGTGTGCGCCACCACACCCAGCTAATTTCTTTGTTTTTTTAGTAGAGACAGGGTTTCACCATGTTGGCCAATACAGTCTCGATCTCCTGACCTTGTGATCCGCCCGCCTCCACCTCCCAAAGTGCTAGGATTACAGATGTGAGCCACCACTCTCAGCCCAGACTGTATTTTTAACAAGTTTCCAGGTGCTATAATCTGAACGTATGTGTACCCCCAAATTCATATGTTCAACTCTAACCTCCAAGGTAGCAGTACTAAGAGGTAGGGACTTTGGGGGTGATTAGGTCAAAAGGGTTCTGCCTTCATGAATGAGATTAGTGCCCCTATAGAAAGGGCTTGATTTGATCAAGCCCCTTTGCCCATCGTTTATTTGAGGACACAGGAGGCGTCATCTTGAGGAACAGACCCTCACCGGACGTCGAATCTACCGGTGTCTCTATCTTGAACTTCCCAGCCTCCAGGAATGTGAGCAACAAATCTGTTGTTTGTAAATTACCCAATCTAAGGCATTGTGTTACAGCAGCCCAAACAGACTAAGACAGCAGGTGATACTGAGTTGTCTGATCTGAACCCACACTTTGAGAACCTGTGCCTTCTCTACAGCATGCTATTAGCAATGCACTCCACCTGAGGAAGGAGAACAGACTGTCAAGCAAGCAGCCCAGGGCTTCTCTGAGGCAGGCCATCAGCCTGTGCCCCTGATAGGCCAGAGGCAGGACAGCAAGAACGAAACTCAGGAGCTTCCTCTGATCACCCTGGAGTCCATGCTGAGCCTGCTTTGCAGCAACCTGGTTCTCCTGTCCTAACCCAGAGTCCAGGGCGGAGTAAAGACTGCACTCCACTGCCAGAATCACCACCTCCATGATGTGGGCATCACCAGGAAAATGCCTCAAATCTGAGTCAACCTTTTCACTCTTCACTAATTGCCTCCTTTGATCCTCTCTGTGCTTGGCGGAGGTGAGCAGGTCGTGTATGATTGACCCCCTTCACAAATGAGAAAAACCACCAGCAGAGAAAATGCAAAGGGTACTCACCTAATTGCTGACAAAGCTAGAATGAAAAACCATTTCTCAACTCTTACTTCATTAAATTTCCCCACAGCAATTCATTGCCCTTTTGGGTTCTATAGGAGTGTGTATAACTAAAGTGTTTCTGATCATATTCCAGATGGGGCAGGTACATTGCTATTCCAGATGAGCGGGAAAGGACAATTCCACTCATTTTACACAGAACAAAAGAGACACACGCACACACGAATGTACACACACTCAAAGCCACAGTGCTAAGAACATATTGAAGTCAGCATCAATGCCGGAAAGATCAAAGACTTTCAAGGGAGAGACCATCTCCAACAGGAGAAAATCTGTTACTGATTTAACTCTGTATTTTGCCATTCACAAAAGCATAGGCAGTGCCAACTCTTTAAGAGTGCTTTGTTCCAAAAGTCAGTTTTAAGCCAGTTTCTTGAAGTGCTAAATGTCTACAGGGCATGTAGTTCATACTGGGTGTTTGAAAATTAATGCATTTCTTTGAAAATTACAATGATAAATGGTAGGGAGCTTTCCCGGGCTAGTCCATAAAATTCTGTTTTGGTCAAAAGATACCTGAAGTGCCATTTACCTCTCTGGCAGCATCTCTGGAGGAAAATTACAGTCAAACTTCTAATTACAAGCATGTAACACAAGTCTTTCCCTATAATTGTCTCACACTACGTTTTAATTGCTTGGTTACCGATATGGTTTGGATTTGTGTCCCCACCCAAATCTCATGTTGAGTTGTAATCCCCATTGTCGGAAGAGGGGCCTGGTGGGAGCTGATTGAATCATGGGGGTGATTTCTTATGGTTTTACATCATCCATCTTGCTGTTCTCATGATAGTAAGTGAATCTCACGAGATCTGGTTGTTCGAAAAGTATGCAGCACCTCCCCCTTCTCTCTCTTCCTCCTGCTCTATGTAAGACATGCCTGTTTCCTCTTCGCCCTCAATCCTGATTGTAAGGTTCCTGAGGCCATCCCGGTTGTGCTTCCTGTACAGCCTGTGGAGCTGTGAGCCCATTAAACTGTTTTTCTTTATAAATTATCCAGTCTCAGGTATTTATTTATAGCAGTGTGAGAACAGACTAATACAGTTACTCATCTGTTTTCTTTCTTTCTTTCTTTCTTTCTTTCTTTGAGGCAGAGTCTAGCTCTGTCACCCATGCTGGAGTGCAGTGGCGTGATCTTGGCTCACTGCAACCTCTGCCTCCCAGGTTCAAGCAATTCTCTGCCTCAGCCTCCCCAATAGCTAGGATTACAAGTGTCCACAACCATGCCTAGCTAATTTTTTATATTTTTAGTAGAGACAGGGTTTCACCATCTTGGTCAGGCTGGTCTTGAACTCCTGACCTCGTGATCCACCCGCCTCAACCTCCCAAAGTTCTGGGATTACAGGAGTGAGCCATGGTGCCTGGCCCTTGTTTTCTTTATTTGAAAATTTAAAAGTAGAAGCCATTTCTGTCTTATTCATTATTATACCCCTAGTATAATGCCTGATATGAAAGATTAATTACTTCATAAAAGGTTAATCAATGAACAAATAAATGCTGTTTCCTGTACCTGGAATGCTATTCTTCCCCTGACCCACCTGCTTTGACTGGCTGATTCCTACACCAAGTCATGAAACTAAGCCTTCCTCATGTCTTCACCTAAGTCCAAAACTCACCCATGTTCTTTCTATGAAAGCTTATGCTGTCTTGTCACAGCAATAACACACTGTATTTTAAATACCTTCTCATTTATTTCAAGTATCTTTTTCCAAAATGACACCCATATGCTTAGAGTTTTAAATTAGCTTCTTTAGTCCTTCATCCTTAACATAGAGCAGATACAAGCCAGGCAAATGTTTAAGACTGAAACCATAAAAAACGACTACAAACAACATGCAGGAAGAACACAACTTCAAAAATAGAGTATTAACATCCTCAGAGAAGGATGCTAAAAAATTACCTCTATGAGCTATGTATGAACAGGGAAACAGAATCCTATATTTAAAAAAAGGAATGTTCAAAGAAAAAAAGAGAGGTCTTGGGAATTAAAACTGTGATACTATAAATTATAAACTTTTTTTTATTTGAAGACAGAATTACTTTCTTACTGCCCAGGCTGGAGTGCAGTGGTGTAATCTTGGCTCACTGCAGCCTCCTCCTCCTGAGTTCAAGTGATTCTCCTGCCTCAGCCTCCCGAGTAACTGGGATTACAGGTGTACATTACCATACCCAGCTAATTTTTGCATTTTCAGTAGAGATGGGGTTTCACCATGTTGGCCAGGCTGGTCCAGAACTCCTGGCCTCAGATGAGCTGCCCGTCGCAGCCTCCCACAGTGCTGAGATTACAGGCATGAGCCACTGTGCCTGGCCAGAAATTATAAACTTAATAGAATGGCTGCAAGATAAAGCTGTAGACATTTTTTGAAAAACAGACAAAGAAAGGGAAAACAGAAAAGAAAATAAAGCTGAATGAGGCAAGGAATAAGAAGTGAGGTGGTCTCAAGAATATAACTCAAAGTCCCACCAACAGTACACAAGATAGCAGCACAAAGCACATCCGAGAAAAGAGGATCTCTTCAGAGCAGAGGGAAGGGGATTATTGATGCAAGCTTGGGACATGAGGGTGTCCACATGCAACTGTGCAACTGGACACCCTCTCTCCAGAACAGAGGTCTTGGATCAACATGGGCAGACAGTCTACTTCCTCTGTACTTCTGGGTTCAAAGGATCACAGTGTGACACAGTGTTTCCTCATTAACAGTCACATGCACGTTACCTACACAACTTTTATGACACCTGGGACCTCCTATGTTAATATTTACTTAGTAATTTTGTTTAAATCAGATTGTCTTTTAATACTTAAATACATTTATCTAAAGGTAATTTTACGACGTGACTGTCAAGAGAAAAACAGTATTATGTTCTATGGTAGGCAGCCTCCAAAATTGCCCCATTGTGACTTCTGCTATGCCCTCTTTTAAATCGCTTACTCTGAGAGAAGCCAGCTGATGTGTGGTGAGCAGATTCAAGCAGCCCTATGGTGAGGCACACATGGTGAGGAACGGAGGTCTCCTGCGAAGAGCTGTGTGTGTGCACACCATTTTCGAAGCAAATCCTCTGGCCCCAGGCAAGCCTTCAGATGAAGCAGCCCCCCTCTGACATTGTGACTGCAACCTCACAAGAGACCCTGGGCCGGAAATACTCAGCCAGGACATTCCCGAACTCCTCACCCACAGAAACTGTGTGAAATAACAAGCGTGAATGGTTGTTTTAAGTCATTAAGATTTGAGATATTTTGTTATCTAACTGTAAATAACTGATACATTTCTGACAAATAGAAACTGAAAACTAACAAATGCTGTTAAATTCTATTTGTGGACTGCTTCCTGATGAAGGTTCTAAGCCTAAGGTTTGTCATCTGTTGGTTAAAGGGAAAGATAGGAGAACATTAGGATTAAAAACTAACGTTAAACACAGACTTGTTCTCCTTAATGTAATCAGGAAGAGAGAAAAATAATTGGAGTTGGATGTCTCTCTATGAGGCTCAGTCATTTAATACAGTATCTTTTTTTTTTTTTTTTTTTTGAGACAGAATCTTACCCTGTCGCCCAGGCTGGAGTACAGTGGTGTGATCTCGGCTCACTGCAACCGTCTCCTGGGTTCAAGTGATTCTCCCGCCTCAGCCTCCTGAGTAGCTAGGATTACAGGCGTGTGTCACCATGCCCAGCTAACTCTTTTATTTTTAGTAGAGACAGGATTTTGCCATGTTGACCAGGCTGATCTCAGACTCCTGACCTCCGGTGATCCACCCACCTCAGCCTCCCAAAGTGCTGGGATTACAGGCCTGAGCCACTGCGCTTGGCTTAATCCAGTATCTTGCACCATCTAAAGTGATTTCAGCAACGAGCAATGGTGTGTGTCACACACTTGGGAAAGGCCAATGATGGGAAGGTAAGGAGATTGTGGCAGGGGAAATGCAGAGTTTCCAGGCCCAGTTTTGACCATCCCTGGTGAGTCCCTTTGGCACATGACTCCAGCCCTATGAAACTCAGTCTCCTCTTCTGTCAAAATAAAGGTTGAACAAGATGATGCTTAAAGTCCCTTCTAGTTTGCAAAATCTACAATTTCCAGTTAGACCCAAGTCATGAATAATAGTACTATTCACCAGACTATCAGAGGACAAATGTGTCAATTCACAGAAAGCAGTTTGCAAGACCTCTTTATGCATACATAGCTCAAAACATTTTTAATGTGCTTTCGTGCCAGATTTGTTCATTCACTATTTAAAAAATAAATTGAGTCACATGCTTTAATTAAACAAATAAGCAGCATTCCTGATTTGCACATTAAGAATATGTCTGATCTTTGCTAAAAATAAATCCCTTAGCCTGAGTCATATCCAAAGTCATAATAATTAAATACCAAGGAGCAGAAGCTTGGAAAGGGTGAGGTCTAATTTCATTCCAGATGTGCATTTTTCACTAAGTATCAAAGTCACAGAGTTTCTGCGTGAGAGCCAAGGGGGCTCTGTGCCAAACTGAGCATTTTCTTTGACCTACAGAAAACTAACCTGCTGGACCTGAAATTCCACGAGAGCTGAACTAATTTTCTATACTAGCCTAATGTTTTAAGGACTGTAACTGACTCTAATCTACCTACGAACATATGTGTAATTACGGTAACATTTTAGCCTAGTGTTATTTTCACAATACATCCATTTTACTGCATCTCACACCCAAGACGAAGGCAATGAGGTATTTCCTGCAGAGTGGCCTTGTCTTTCACTGGCCAAACACCTCCTGCTTGTGTTCATTTCAGAGGTTAGCAGGGCCGCAAGGTCATTTCCCCCACTGGCTAGTTTCAATGCAAAGAGGAGGAAACTTTTCACCCACAAGTTCTGCTGAGAAAAGTGTATTTGAGGATTATGTACCAGTTTCCAAACAATTTCAGATTTTGGTTTGATTGTTTTTTCTGTGGTTAGATAGACATGAAAAAGAGTCAACTTGGCTACATTTAAGGTCGCAGCTTTATCCAACTTAATTATTAAATTTAAATAATAAATATTAAGAGAAGGCAAAATAAGGAAAAAAGAGGAAACAACCAGAAAGCCAAAGAGAAGAAGTGGGGGAGTGAAAACAAGACTAAAAGTGAGAAAGAGAAATTATGAACTGATAGAATAATACAGAGGGAAATAAAAGAGGCCAGGTACAATGGCTCACGCCTGTAATCTAATACTTTCGCAGGTCAAGACGAATGGATCCCTTAAGTCCAGGAGTTCAAGGCTAACCTGGGCAACACAGTGAGACTTCACCTCTAGAAAAAAATTTTTAAAACTTAGCTGTGCCTGGTGGTGCACATCTGTGGTGCCAGCTACTCAGGAGGCTGAGGTGGGAGGATCACTTGAGCCCAGGAGGTGGAGGCTGCAGTTGCATCACTCCACTCCAACCTGGGCATAGAGCAAGACCCTGTATCAAAAAATAAAAATGAAAAAAAAAAATTTTAAAGAGAGTAAAAAGAAATAGGAAAAGCAAATATTTTATTGTCTTACCTTTTCTGATGCTCCCAGTCTTCTCTTTGGCATACAATAACTTCCAATAATTCCATATAATATAATTATTATATTGACAGCAGGGGTGAAATGTCCAGAAGCATCGAATTCTGGCCCTACCTGCTCTTCACGAGTCTGCCCAAGAACAATGGCTCCTAAACAGCAGATACAAACTGTATGTTCTCTCTGCCCATAACCTCATGGGAACCCAGCTCTTGTTGAGTTATTGAAGGAGCCCCAAAATTGTTCTTCAAACAATTACACAATTGTCCTGACCAATCTGTAAAGGCAAAAAAAAAAAAAAAAAAAACTGACATACAATCTTAGTAAGCGTGTTGAAGTCCAGACAAAATTTCAAGGATTATGTTTTCCCCACCTTGTTAGAGGAGCCACAACCCATTTATAAAGCTCTTCATGCTCCGTGTAAGAAGGAGACCAGGGCAACTAGAAGATCTCAAGTGCTCGTTTCTCTCGAGAAAGCACAAGGTCTCACTCCAACACTCCTTGAGGAAAATTTGGGGTGTGGGTGTCAATGGAGCAGGTGATGCGTTGAAATATGAATTTGCTTTTGCTTTCCCTGTATCCTTTCCCCTTTCATGGCTAATTGGTAACCAACATTTCTTTCCTTGCCATGGGGATTTAGAAAGGAGGGTCATCTCGAGTGGCAGTTCTTTCTGTCTTGTATGATACTCAACTTAGGGAAGAGGTTAAGTGTCCAGATAAAGGAAGACAGAAAGGGGAGTGTCTTTGAGGACAGCGGAGACAGGAGAAACATGTGTTTGGGTTCTCCCCTGGAGAGGACGAGGCATGCAGCTCCTCCAGGGGCCTGGACCTGAGCCTACAGAAGAAGCCAGAACCCAGAGGAACTTACTATGCTACAGAGAACTCTGGCCATGTCAGAGATTTCTGGGCCTCGTAGGACCCAAAGGAAATTTATGGTTGAAACAATGTGCATTTCAGTGGTATCGACAACAATTTATAATGGCACAAGACTTTCTACAGTCTTGTGGCACTTCAGATCTGGTAGCCAGGGCTATTGTGCACAGCTGTGTGGACTGTGCCCTGC
The DNA here is from genome assembly GCA_036589455.1 of Ateles fusciceps. NCBI lineage: Eukaryota > Metazoa > Chordata > Mammalia > Primates > Atelidae > Ateles > Ateles fusciceps. Next base: position 1,081,213 of record JAZHEH010000284.1, read on the forward strand.
ACAAGAATGCCTAGCCACAAGGGCAAGTAGGATCTGAAATCCAGCCTTCACTCAGCTTGCCAAGCTATGGTGCAGGTGTGCACCTACCAGGTGGAAGGGGCACCTTTTTCCAATACACACAACGGTGCTGTATGGGCTGGCACTGGCCTCACTGGTACTTGTGATCTTAGTGTTTTTCCCATCCCCTGGAGAGAGTGACAGAGTTTGAACACTTGTCTTCACCAAATCTCATGTTGAATTGTTAGCCCCAGTGTCGGAGGTGGGGCCTTGTGGGAGGTGTTTGGATTACGGAAGTGGATTCCTCATGAATGGCTTGGGCCATCCCTTTGGTGATGAGTGAGCTCTCACTCACTTCACTGGAGATCTGGTGGTTTAAAGGTATGTGGTGTGTGGCACCTCTCTCTCTCTCACTCTCTCTCTCTCTCTCTCTCTCTCTTCTCTCTCTCTCCCTCCCTCCCTCCTCTTTCTCTCTTGCTTTTGCCATGTGAGGTGCCTGTTCCCACTTCACCTTCTGCCACGATTGTAAGCTTCCTGAGGTCTCCCTAGAAGCTGGAGCAGATGCCAGCACCATGCTTCCTGTAAACCCTATAGAACTGTGAGCAAATTGTGTGACATGGTAAAAGCCCCATAAAATTCTGTAACTCTAATGTGACAGGCAAGCAGTCCAAACCCACGCCATCTTGGCCCCTGCGACTTGTAATAAATAACTAAGGTCTGTAATTTCCACCTATACCCAAACAATGTATAAACTAACGCTTATCTTAACTTCTGTAAACCACTTAAGTAATAATCGGAATATCCAAAGTTCCCTGGTCCTCGGAATATCTGGAGCCCCTCACCTTCATCTCTGTCCAGGAGGTGATTTACGGAATCCACTGGCCCTCAGAATGTCTGAAGCCACTCACCCCCCACCCCCGCCCCTCACCCTCACCCCCGAGGTGGTTAACGGGCATAAAACTTCTTAACACCCTCCTTTCGGGACCACAGGTTGGAGAGACACAAGTCCTCCATGGCCACCGGCAATAAAAACCGTGCAATCTGGCATACTTTTGTCTTGGTGTTGACTTTCTATGCTCGATCCAGTACAACAATTAAACCTGTTTTCTTTGTAAATTACCCAGACTCAGATATTTCTTTACAGCAGTGCATTTCTAATGACGATGAATGAATTGCACACCAGTACCACTAGACAAAAATCCATACTCTCTGTAGTAAAACATTTAAAGCAGCGGTCAGCCCTTCTCACAACTGAAACATGGAATGGTGAGTGCTCTCATGGCAGCCTCTCTGCATCTCAGAAGCACATCTTACAATGGTAGTACCCCTGATGGACACACAACAGCAGGGGGATAGAGGCATCATTAGTTCTCACTGCCAGAGAAGGATGGCAATGGAGACTTATTAGATGTGAGTCTGCTTGGGTACGTTTGAGGCCATCAGATCCACCATGGAGAATCCGCAGCTGGGATAAAGGTGGAAGGGCGTCTCCCGTGAAAGCTGTTCTTTGTCAGGGAGATGCCACTCTCCATTGTCCTGAGGCACACATGGGCCACTGTTCATCCAGGGATCCCGTAATGGATGTCGCCCTGCTTTAACAGCAGCAAGACCTCTGGTCTTTGACCCATGCAAATCTCAATTAGCCAAAATTATTCAGCTGTGTCCAAGTTCTGTCTTCCTTCAAACACCTAATTGTGTGAAAGCCACATTCCTTTGAGCCAGGACTCCCACCTCCATGATCTGACCCTCCCATCCCCCCACCCTCTCCCCAAGGGTATCTCTAGTTTTGTTTCTTCTCTTAATGAACTGTGCCAATCATTAAGGAAATTCCGCTGAAATGTTATTTCTCTTGGCGATCCTTCACTCATTAGCCAGTGAGCCAAGCAAATGTCCCCATTTATAGCTGCTTCCAACTCCCAAGTCCAACCAGGCACTTCAAGATCCCATCAGCCTTTCCAACCACCCTGCTGAGAAAACACAGTCAGGCAAATGCTTAAGAAACATAAAGGGATGTTAATATTGTACCAAATAACAGTGAGCAAACCTGCAAGCCAATTATTATACATCCGTTTCCTCACTCTGGGTCTCTTTTCCCTAACCTCTGTGGAATAAGTAATTACAGAGAGAGCCACATAATCTATTCCTCCACGGTGAACTCTTCAAAACTTGCACATGCTGTTTTTGTTGATGTAATTAAATAGCCTTTTTTAGTTGTGTCTGAATTTTGGCAGGAGGTTGGGCAAGATATAAAACCAAACTGGGATCTTATTACTGGGATTCACATGTCCTAATAAGACATCATCATCATCCTTGAAGTTGTATTCGGTGACCCCATTGATAACATCAAGGCGAAGATCCAGGATGTTACAGGCATTCCCCGCCTCCGCCGCCCCACAGGAAGCTGGAGCTAGATACACCCCCACTGACTACGCCATCCAGAAATAATCCACTCTGAACTGATCCAGGCTAAATCATGTCCAAATTGTCACAATTCATCCCAGGTTTTTGAGGGGGGGAAGATTGCATTTAAAAATCCTAATAACCTTCACTGTAAACAAATCAAACTAAGTTATAAAGAACAAGCTAGTTTTTCCTTTTGTTCCTTACCCACTTCTCCTGCTTCTTATAAAACCACATCAGACAAACGAAATCCCCACTGAATAAGCAAAAGTGGAATTACATTAGGCAAATGAAAATAGCAAATGCTAATTCTGAAAATTCACATTAGGTCACTTTGGCTTCATGTGCTGTCCCTTCATGTAAAGCAAACAGACTCCTTCTTTTGTGTTCTTTATTCTCCGATTCAATGCTGCTAGTTTACTGTGTTAAAAGAAACTGAGAGGTAATCCACCTAAGTTTTGAATGTTGGGATTTAAACTACTGTAACAAAGCAAGTCAACCAGTTCCTTTCTATCCATTTAGCCAGTTGATTCCCTACTGGGAATGGGCTTGGGACAAGATCAACAGGAAAAGTAGAAAGCAACATTGCAGATGAGAGAGGCGCTATGGGTGCTGCAGATGGTTCTACAAATGGTGCCTGGTCCTAGCATGTCCAGGGTGTAGGGAGCAGTCCATCGTCCATTCCCAGGGCAATATGTTACCATGGTAGGGCCTTAGGGAGCCCCTCTCCTCTAGATCAGCCCTTAGCATGAAGTATTTCAGGAAATGCTCCATCCCCCTCCAAAAAGCCAACCTAAGTCAGCCAAAGCCTGCAGGAGAACAGAGGACGAGAAGGAAACAGGTATAAGAGTTAGGGGTGAGGCTGGGCACGGTGGCTCACTCCTGTAATCCCAGCACTTTGGGCGACTGAGGCAGGTGGATCACAAGGTCAGGAGTTCGAGACTAGCCTGACCAACATGGTGAAACCCCATCTCTACTAAAAATACAAAAAATTAGCCTGGCGTGATGGCGTGCACCTGTAATCCCAGCTACTCAGGAGGCTGAGAGAGGAGAATCGCTTGAACCCAGGATGCGGAGGTTGCAGTGAGCCGAGATCGTGCCACTGCACTCCAGCCTGGGCGACAGAGCGAGACTGTCTCAAAGAAAAAGAGTTAGGGTTGGAAGGTGCCCCTAGGTGAAATGCCTTTCCTGCTTTGACTTTTCTGGGTTTTCAAACCTCCTTCCAGAACCATGTGGACCAGCAGCCTCTGCACCATTCAGCAGTTTGCTGGAAATGCAGACTCTCAGGCCCCAACTCAGGCCTATACATCTGAATCTGCATTTTTCAAATGTGATTCTTATGCATCTTAAAGGTTAAGAAATATTTGTTTAGAACATAGCTGAATAAAAACAAACACTCACCCCAGGCTTGTAAGGAAATAAAAGGTATAGAAAGAAAGAAATGATGGGCAAAATACGCCAATATTGTGCGTACTTTAAAAGAGAGAATAGAGCCAGATCTATCCAGTGGGCCATCGGATGCCTTTTCAAATCTGATCCTTCCCTTTGTTTCCCAACTTGCAGAACCGACAGACATCCACCCAAATTCATACACCTTTCACTTATCACTCCTCATCAGGATCTACGGAAACCTTCAGGCTGGCCCCCTGCCAATAGTCACTTCCCTCCCTAACGTCTCTAACAAGCCACCTGCAGATCAGTCTTCTCAACACATTTCTGACTTTCATCATCTCACAGCTCTGTTCACAGGTCTACAGTGGCTGCCTGTTACACATGGCAGATTGAACTCACATGTTTATCCACCCTCTCTCTGAAAATCTTATTGGAAGGAAAGAAATCTAAATAAATAAATAAATAAATAAAAGCATAAGCCTACAAGAACAAAATAGGCTGGAAGGCATAAAAAAAAAAAGATCCTATAAGTTTTGGAAGACAGAAGAGAAAGGGAGGGCAATTGACTTAACAGGTCAGTGGGAATTTTATTCTATTTTCAGTGCAAACTCAATTCTGTTTTCTTCAGAGGAGGACGCCAATTCAAAATGGGCTGATTCACCCAATGGAACGGAAAGGTTCAGAAGGCATCGGGTGCCAGGAAAAGGTGGGGTGAGGGAAAACCTAGAAATGCTTGACTGAAAGTCTGTGCACGGAGTGATTAGACCACACGTCCCCACCCCCCACTCCCTGTAGCCCAGCAAGCGTACCCACACACTAACCCCTACGGGATGCCAGAGGTCTATCCTCAGAGAAACTGAACCATTAAAATTCCTGATACAAGGATCCAGGCAGAGTAGAGGGCAGGGAGGAGGGGCAGGCCTGAGAACAAGGGAATTAAGTTGGATTTTCACTGAGGCCTTCAACTCCCTGTTTCCAAAGATCTGAGCCTTTACCATCAGAAAGGAGGATAGAGGATTTTTCCCTGGAGAAGCTGAACAGCATCAAGGAAAAAAAAATTTCTATTTGACCAGCCAAGGAGCAGGATCACCAGCCTACCGCCCCATGATGAAGGCCACCAGTGAAATCTGCAAAGACCTCACCGTTCATGTCTTAATGCTTTGTTCTTAAGTTGAAATAGATAGGACAAGATCACTCCAGGTCTGAGGAAGGCTACCAATATTAAAGACAAAGTTCCAAACAAGAAATCATTTTTAGAAAACAAAGCACAAACGTAGAGAAAACAGAGACAACACAGGAAGCAAAAGAAAACTTACTAGAAAAACCATAATGAATATCCTTGCAGAAATAAGATGCCTCCAAGAAACCAGAATAAGAGGATATACAAAAGAAGCAACTAATGCCAGACGCTGTGGCTCACCCCTGTAATTCCAGCTCTTTGGGATGCTGAGGCAGGTGGTGAGGTCAGGAGTTCAAGACCAGCCTGGCCAACATGGTGGATCCCCATCTCTACTAAAGATACAAAAAATTGGGTGTGATGGCGTGCACCTGTAGTCTCAGCTAATTGGGAGGCTGAGGCAGGAGAATCCCTTGAACCCGGGAGGCAGACGTTGCAGTGAGCAGAGATCGCGCCATTGTACTCTAGCCTGGGTGACACAGAGGGACTCCGTCTCAAAAAAATTTTTTAAATTAAAAAAAAAAAAAAAAACCAAAGACAAGAAAAAAAAATGAAGCAACTAGAGAACAAAAAACATGAAAATTTAAAATCTCAGAGTCAAATATTTTTTCGATTCAAAGAAGAGATGGGTAAGTTGAGAAACTCTCCGTTAGAGTAGAACCAAAAATAAATAAAGAAATAGCCAATAGGAAGGAAAAGTTGAAAAATACAACAGAAACAAGAAGATCAATTCAGGAAGTCAATATCCTGTAATAAGGAGTTCAAATAAAAATAAACCTAGAAAGCAGTCTGGATATAATTATCAAAAAATACACATATTCAAAATATTAAGACACAAGTCTTCTGATCAAAAGAATCCACAAAGCAGGCCGGGCGTGGTGGCTCATGCTTGTAATCCCAGCACTTTGGGAGGCCAAGGCAGGTGGATCACCTGAGGTCAGGAGTTCAAGACCAGCCTGGCTAACATAGTAAAACTCTGTTTCTACTAAAAACACAAAAAAAATTACCCTGGCGTGGTGGCATGCACCTGTAATCCTCTACTTCGGAGGCTGAGGCAGGAGGATGGCATGAATCTGGGAGGCGGAGGTTGCAGTGGACTGAGATTGTGCCACTGCACTCCAGCCTGGGCAACAGAGGAGAATTTGTCTCAAAAAAAAAAAAAAAAAAAAAGAGCAATGCTTAAGGAGAAAGAAGGGGCACCATGAGAGAACCTCACCCTACTCCATTCACCCAGTTGCCAACGTGGCTTCTGTTGCCTGTGCCGACTAACCCCCCAGCCAGCACTCTTGGGTGGTATGGAGGCGTGGACCTAAGAGATTCTCTGATCTTGTCAAATCCTACGTTGGGGAAATTCTTCAATGTTTTTAGCATGTGGATGGCCTTGAAGCATGAGCATGGATTTTCCCCAGTTGCAATATTCCTTTGGTATTTGTTTTGCAATTTAGAAGCCATTCTTGAAGTCAGGAGCACGTGAAGCACTGAAAACTAGAAGTCTCACGGTGACTCTCACAGTTCCCCTCACAGACAACTTCCCTTTCGTGGATAATCACATGGACTGTAGAATTAGACAAAAGTGTGTTGGAATACCAATTCCATCATCTGGTGGCATTGGGAAATTGCCTCGCCTCAGCACCTCAGTTTCCTCATCTGCAAGATGGAAGACACAATGATACCACCACTGAAAGGTTGTAGACAGGAGTAAAAGCTAATGTTCATAAAGCATACAAAACATTTCAAAAGTATAACCAAAAAGGAATGGCATTTCATGAAAAAGAAGAACCATGTGTCAAGAATTGAAATGCTCGCTGGAATCAGAAACAGTACCATGGCCCAGTTTTCTCTGACACAGTTGTCCCATCTCTGTTGGGGCAGATATCCCCAACCAGATTTTATTTTTAGGCTCCTCTGAAAAACCGCCTGTGGAAATAACCCCCACCCTTCATGGTTTGAGTTCTTCCCAGCCTGCAAGATCTATCTTCACAGTGTCTGTCTAACCTTCTCTGCTTAAAGGTGATTAAGGCAGGGTTGGAAATGCCCTCACTCTAGAGTGAAATAATCAGCCTCGGGGGACGACCGCAGCCCACACTTAAAAAGAGAGTTTCCCAATGATGGTGACACAAACAGGAAGGCCAGGGAGAAGCAAGAGAGACCCCATGCCATGTTCCTGCAGAAAGGGGATCCAACAATCACCTTTGCAAAGGGTGACGATAATAATACCAGCGTTTGTATGTAGCACATTGCCATTTCAAAACGCTCCCCCATCTCATTCACTGCTCACAAATACTTTCAGAAGTAAATTGGGCAGGTGTTATACATCCACTTTGCACATGAGAAACTAAGACTGAAAAGGATTCAATGATTTGCTTAAGGTCCTGTGGTCAGTAAAGAGCAGCACAGAAGGCTGGGCACAGTGGTTCACGCCTCTAATCCCAGCACTTTGGCAGGACAAGGCAGGTGGATCATGAGTTCAGGAGATCGAAACCATCCTGGCTAACATGGTGAAACCCCGTCTCTGCTAAAAATACAAAAAATTATCGGAGGGTGGTGGTGCGAACCTGTAGTCTCATCTACTCCGGAGGCTGAGGGAGGAGAATCGCTTGAATCTGGGAGGCGGAGGTTGCAGTGAGCCGAGATCACACTACTGTGCTCCAGCCTGGGGGACAGAGCGAGACTCCATGTAAAAAAAAAAAAAAAATTAAAAAGGGCCGGGCCAGTGGCTCACGCCCATAATCCCAGCAGTTTGGGAGGCTGAGGCCGGGCAGATGACGAGGTCAAGAGATCAAGACCATCCTGGCCAACATGGTGAAACCCCGTCTCTACTGAAAATACAAAAATGAGCTGGGCGTGGTGGTGCGCCCCTGTAGCCCCAGCTACTCGGGAGGCTGAGGCAGGAGAATTGCTTGAACCTGGGAGGCAGAGGTTGCAGTGAGCCAAGATCCCACCACTGCACTCCAGCCTGGTGCCTGGCGACAGAACAAGACTGTCTCAGAAAAAAAAAAAAGAAAAGAAAAAAAGCAGCACGGAGACTAAAAATAAGAGGTCTGGGTACAAATCCCAGCACCTTTATGTGCTGCCATAAAGGCAGATGAAGGTAGTCTGTATGCAGAGCACCATGGAAGGAATAATGATAGGAAATTCAGCTCCAGGATTCTGTTCAGTTTCAGTTTTGCAATCAATTGATTAAAAAAAACGCTCCTTCTTCCCTGGCTAGGGCAGCTTCCTCTCGTGACAAGGGATATTGGAGGGGAACAAGACTGTACAGAGGGCACCTGGGTAACTGTCCCTTGAGGACACTTAGAGATCAAAAGACACCTGCCCAACTGGCATAACACAAGTTCGAACTCCTCTAAAAATATCAGGGTGGACACAGTCACCACATGCCATATGGAACTCATTATCCTAGGAGCCCATACAAGTCGAGTATTAATAGGTTAAAGAAGGCTTTGAATAATGATTTGGTCAATTGATCCAAATTGGATTAATAAGAAGGAAGCTGGGCAATTAGAGTTCCCCCTTGTGCTTGTGGAGAATGCTAAGACAGAGATGTATTCAGAGGGCTTGATATGAGCTGTTACAGAGGGGAGTTTTCTGTGCTCTTGTGCAGACAATTTCTGTGGTTTTGATAAACAGTCCCCTAGAGAACTATTGAAAACTCTTTGGCATTGCGACAAGGCTAATGTCAATGAGAGAATCCAAATCATGCGTTTTATTTTCTTCCATTTCTAATTTTGAGTATTACAGACTTTGAAATTGATTCATTTCTGACTATCTAGTTAAAAAAAAAAAAAAGAAAAAGAAAATATTGTTTCGATGTGTCACGTTTTCCACTGAGCTGTGCTCACCTCTATTTTATGGTCTGGATCCTATTAAAGGTCTTTTTCACCTTCAACAAGGACAGTTTCGGGGTTTTTGTGGGATTTTTTTGGTGATGATCTATTTATACATTTCCTTGCACCAGGGAGACCCTTTTACGTTGATTTTTTGGGGGGAGGAGAGGATCAAAGGACAATGAGGAAGAAAAAGGTGAAGAAAAGGCTTTGTAAAGTTTACAGGAACTGAGCAAATAGACAAGGTAACAGAATAGGTAAGACACAACACGAGGTGAATGAAAATAGCAGAGGTTCCATGAAGAACCTCACTCACCATGTACTACTTCGGCAAATAACGTGGGAACAGAAGATAAAAAGGAAGAAGGAAGGAAGAAAAGAAGGAAATGGAACAGGGGAACTAGAAGAACAGGAAAAAGGAGAAAAAGAATAAGTACCCTGAAAAAGAAAAGGATTCAACCTGAAGTTTAAGATCGATCATTCAAGGGAGCAGCACTGAGACCTGAAGAACAAGACTCCAAATGTAACTAAAGAGGCTGTGAGAAGATTAAGGGAAGGAGAGCTGTAGAAGAGGAGATCTATCCGAGAAATCCCCAGGAGCTCTTCCCTAGATAACAAAGTAGCAACAATCAAACCTGGGAATGATTCTACCCCTCATTCATCATCTCCCCCAGAACCATCTCACACATTTTTATTCCTAAATTATCTCTCTATTAAGTACGTCTGACACACACCACGCCGGCTGCCTGGATGGCCACAATCTAAAATAAACAACGGCGAGGAAGGCATCCATGATAACGTAGGGTTCTCATCACCCATGGCTCTTACGGTCCCTGTTGCTATCGGCAGCCCACTGAGCTGAGAGCCATGCCTGGTCCAGTTAATCCTTCCCATGACATCAGGACAGCTTCCCAAGGAAAGGCTGTAAATCTTTGTCATTCCTCCTCCAGACTTCCAGCTCATTAGAGCAGTTAGAGACGCACTGAGCATATAATAGCATATCATTAGACGCATATCAGACAGCAGGATCCAGTTGCTATCTCACCACACCACTTGGGGAGTGGTGCTTCTGGGGATTCCAAAACCCAGAGGCATTCAGTGGATGCTCAGGGTCACGTAGCTCTAACAAGATGAGAGATGGATGGAACTCTGCTGATGCAGGGATGTTCTTCGAGGCTTGATAGTACAATCACCCTTCTTCCTGCTAGAGAGGGACTGAGAACCAACGCTTTTCCCCAACAAGGAGGGGGAAAGAGGTCCTGGAGACTGTTTCAAATCCCACAGTGAGAGAAGATGAAATCTCTTGTAAGCCGTTAGTAGTTCTCTAGCTCTGCCAGTTTCACACTGTATACCTTGTCACCCAGGATGGAAAGCTCAGAGTCCCCTCTTCATATCCTTGTGGCTCCCTCTCCTTTACCAATGCCTGGTAAATCTAGTGGCATCTGGCACTCTGTTCATCCCCCAGCGTCACTGCCTTGGTTCAGCCTCATTATCTCCAGGGGAACTACTGCCGTTGCTGTCCAGCTGGTCTCTATCCCCCTTAGCCATTGCACGACCCACTCACCCTTCACGTTGATGTCTTCCTAAGACAGAGCTTTCTTCCATCTTCACATAACCTGCAGTGGCTCCTCTTTACCTGTTTCTAAAATCTCAACACTTTACCGAGGCTTTCCATAATCCAGCCCCACCTGCCTTTCCACTCCAGGCTGACCATCCTTCTCCAAGTCCTGGACCTGCGCCTAGCCTCCCTGCCACTTGGTCTCTGCCCTGCCCTGCTCTCTATCTCCAGCTTTACTGTCCAATGTGGTAGCCATGAGTTACGCGGAGCTACTGAGCACTTGAAGTATGTCTAATCTGAATTGAGATGTGCTGTTAAGGGAAACACCAGATTCCAAAGATGTATTAGAAAAGAAACAATCAAAATATCTCATTTATAATTTTTTATATTGAGAACATGCTGAACGGAGATGTGCTATACCAGCTTGAAGATGTGGTGCAAAAAGTATGTGAAAATGCCTCATTAACAATTTTCTATGGATTACACGTTGAAATGGAAATGTTTTAGATATGTTGGGCTAAGTAACACCTATTATTAATTTGATTTTGTCTGTTTCCTTTTACTTTTTAATTAAACTACTAGAAATTTAAAAATTCTATATGTGGCTCTAATGTGTGGCTCACACTCTATTTCTACTTCACAGTACAGATGTACAACGACCATCTTTTCTAGCTCCGAGTATCCAAATCCTTCCTATCCGTTCTTCAAAGCCCAGACTGAAACTATTATCCATTAATCTCTGCATCATCCACAGGTGATAGATTGATCTTTCTCTCCTGTGAAATTTCATAAGACTTATCTTTTGTCTTATCAATCTCTGCCTTGTAAATTACAATTATTTCTGTCTACACTTCCCTAGAATACACCACAAGCCCTTCAAAGGCAACAGTGATTTCTGAGTCATGGTCCAGTTTCAGAGCAGCATGACGATAAAAGGATATGCTTGTGCATTGGACAGACAGATTGGAGCACAAACTCCCTGATTTGCCAGCTGTGTGATATTGGCTATGTTACTTAACCTCTCTGAAACTTGGTTTTTATATTATATAGTAAGGATAGAAACCGTGACTATTCATAAGGTTGTAGTAATGATTAAATGAAATAATAAGGTAAAGCATTTACCGTATGCCTATATGTGCGTATATGTCATACATATTTATATAGAGAGATTTTAAGGAATTGGCTCACACAATTTACGCAATTGTGGGGGACTAGCAATTCTGAAATCCACAGGGCCAACAGGCTGGAAATTCAGGTACAAATTATTACAGTCTTGAGTCTAAAATCCACAGGACAGACGGCAGGCTGGAAACTCAGGCAGGATTTTTATGCTGCCATCTTGAGGAGAATTCCTTCTTTTTCAGGAAACCTCAATCTTTGTCCTTAAGGCAAATTGATTGCTGGAGGCCCATCTACGTTGTGAAAGGTTGTCTGCTTGACTCAAAGTCTACTAATTCAAATGTTAATCACATCTAAATGATACCTTCACAGCAACAGTTAGGCAGGTGTTTAACTAAACAACTGGCCACCCTACCCCTACCAAGTTGATATATAATGTTAGCCATCACACTCGTAATAGAATGTGCAATGCATTTTCTGAGGACATTAATGAGGGTTTGTTATTCTTGTATCTCACATTCTTAAATCAGAGAATTAAGTTGGTTAACTGCTCTTCTCAGTCCTCAGAAAATCTACGCAATGGGTCAGTGGATCAGCAAAAACCGCATTTACCAAACACCTATGACACATCGCCAACTGTTCAATATGAGGGAGAATAAGGCAGACCCTGGACCGCAGGGAGCTTACATTCTAGCTGGGGGAAGTAGAGAATATAAACAAGCAACTAAGATACTTTCAGGCACTGATAGCTACTGGAAGGGAGTTAATGGGATAGAGTTGGAGGATGATTTAAGAAGTGATCACTTTCCTTGGCCTGAGGCCTGAGCTGAGGTAGGCCTCTCTGAAAAGGTCATCTGTGTTGAGGTCTGCAATGAGACAGTCAAAGAGGCAATGCGTCATCGGAACTCAGAGCTCCACAAAGCACGGCGACGTACTAAAGCGCTTTGCTCCTGGCAAAGATGTGTCGTGGCATCCCAGGAGACCAAGAGAGCTCAGGACACTCCTGCCAGCCTGAGATGCTTCCCAGTGCCCAATGCTGATGTCACAGATGCTTCCAGAACTGCAAGCAAGCTCTGACTGAACCCCACCCCTACACATAAATACACACTCTTCTCCTCTCTGTATGTCTTCCTATATTTACGTCTCAGAATAAACAATTCCTTCACAGAGAATGAGCCAAAAGTCAACACAGCAGATACCGCCCCAGCGAGAGGCAGGCTGTCTTCTGGAGATGAAACCAAAGTTCCAGCAGTTTCTTTCTCCCCCCAGGCACTAAGCTTCTTCTTTCCACACAACAAGAGAGACTGAAGAAAAGACCTTGATAAACTCCGCAGCCAGCTCCCCCACTTTCCCCGATAGATACTTTCCGGTGAGGCAGGGATTGCGGGCTGTGTCACTAGACTGTCTACGTGTTTGAGTCTGGAACGTGAAGGACACTGGTGCATGCGTGAATATGCATGGGTAAATATGCATAAATGTACATGGATAAATGAGCACGTGTGTGTGAATTTGCATGAATGAGTGTGTGTGTACTTGTGTGTTGGGCTAGAGGAAGCAGTAGGCAAAGGACCCCAGCCATTCTGGGTCTACATCTAAACTGCCCTAATCTGCAACCTAATCTATTTTTTCTTAATCGTTAATCCTCAACAAGAAACAAATGGGATGATACTTATTGATCCGGAAGGGAAACTGTTAACCAAGGCAAAGAAAAGCCAGCGTCCACAACAGGATGGCGGCCCAACCAGACTGTGCTTCTACCCATGAAGGGCCTTTGACTTCCTTTACATGCCAAAGAGAGCCAAAGAAATTAATTCTACTTAAAACCCATGGGTGGCCAGGGATGGTGGCTCACACCTGTAATCCCAGCACTTTTGGAGGCCAAGACAAGTGGATCACCTGTGGTCAGGAGTTTGAGACCAGCCTGCCAACATGGTGAAACCCCGTCTCTACTAAAAATACAAAAATTAGCCGGGTGTGGTGGTGGGTGCCTATAATCCCAGCTACTCAGGAGGCTAAGGCAGGAGAATTACTTGAACCCGGGAAGCAGAGGTTGCAATGAGCCAAGATCGCAGGCTGACAGAGCAAGACTCTGTCTCAAAAACAAAACAAACAAGCAAACAAACCCATGGGTTGAGTTGGCCTGCAGGGAGAAAAGATGCGCGCCTTACGAGCAGATCAGAAGCAGACAAGCACAGGTGTGTGGCCAGCATGTACCACCAAATAATGGCCCGCCTCGCTCTGCTAGAGGGTTTCTGCTGCTTTCTTCTGTGGCCAACGTCTCCTCAAAGTTGCCAGACTACATCTACAGGTCCATTTTTCTCTGAAACAGTGTGTAGAATTGATGTATGTGTGCTATTTGGATCCGGGCTTATCCATTCAACACCCTGACAGTACTGAGCCACTTTTCATCTCAACATCAGATTCCCATCAATGTTTAATGTACAGAGCTCCTGGGAATACTTGGTAACCTGGATTTCTGACTTGTTGCTTGCTCCTCAGTCGGTCTCAGTAGACCACCATGTTCTGGGACACTCTTTTCTGAAGTAAAGGAAAAATAATAATAAAACCCGTGTGGAAAAGGAAACTAACAACCAGTGAGTTCTAACCACGTAAAAGGCATTTCCACTTCCTTTGATCCCAGCAGATGTGAGGCTAAGGGAGGCAAAGTGACTCTGTTAATGCAGATTTTTAAAATTGAAAGTAATAGAAATTCAAGCTAGCTGAAAACTAAAAATGAATGTATGGCCTCAATAACTGAAAAGTCCAAATATGGAACTGATGGGTTATGCAAGGCTGATGTGGGCTTTCAAAGGACGTCTCCAGGAATCTTTGAATTTCTTGCTCTTGACTCTCCTTCCCTCTGTGTTGGCTACATCTTTAGGCAGTGTCTCCAAAAACGGGCAGAAAAGGCCACTGGCCGTCCTAGGCTTGCAATGTCCAAACCGCAGGCACTCCAAGCAAAAAACAAATGTCTGTTTTTTCAAACAGTTCTCACAAAATCCGCATAGCTGATTCTCATCAGCCAAGACCAGGTTACACAACCATTCTCGACCAGAAGATGAGGTCAGCCTCCTCAGGACCACATGGCCTGAGAATGGGAGAGGGTGTTTCCCCAAAAAGACTTTGATAGATTTATTTTTAAATGTTCCTGTCATCCTCAAGTCAAGAAGGCAGACTGACTGAAGAATAAGTCCCTTACCAGAAACTGCAAAAAGGTCTATGGCCAATATTTTAAGATATTTCACCATACACATTTGTAATCTTAAATTCTTCCATTCTGATCTCTATGTTGGACACATATTTATTAACCTGCTATTCACCTCCTACCTGCACACATCTTCATTCTGAAAATCACCCATAGTAATCAAACTATCTTAAGGGCTGGCTTCTTAGGAGTAGCTGGGAGCAGGGCAGTGAGGCAAAAAGACTTTGCCTCTTTGTAGGGCATAAACTAGGCCACCCAAGTTCAAAATCCTTTTATACCATTTCTAAATGTTTCTTCTGCAAAACTTTATTTCTAATTACATGCAACATGAAGAAAGTTTCCATGATCAAATAAGGCTTGAACACATCATGTAGTAAGTACATCCTCCTTCCTGGAGATCACAATATGCATTAGCACATTAAAAGCTCCAAGAAGTTCTTAGTAGATAAATCAGTTTAATTCTTTTTGATGCAGTGTTTATCAAACTGCCCTATCTTCAAAATGTGTTTTAGGGCTGACCAAATACTAACTCCTCCAGAACTAGTAATTCATGTTGCGAAGTGCTGTCCTAAAGCTTTCCAAAAACTTTAGACTTCTATCTTTCACACCTGTCAATCATGTTTGAAGACAGAATAAAGCCCTTTCATAGATTCAAGGTCTCAAAAAATATACCTCCCATGGACCCTTTCTCAGGAAGCTATTGGAGAATATGCATCAGTGAAATGAGGCGGTAAACTTGAGAAAGAAGAAAATATGGCTACCGGAAGCAGAGGATTAAAGTCAGAAAAGAGAAGGTAGAACTCTTCAGGATGATGGAGAACTCTTATGGGTATGGATCTCAGGATGACAGCCACATGTCAGTGTGAAAGGTAACCAGTCTAGACTGGAGCAGATCTGAAACATCCTGGAGAGATTTGCTCAGGAAGATGAAATTGCCTGAATCTTTGATGCAACGTCCAACATCTTAGAAGTAAAGTTGGAATGTTTTAAAGGTTAGAAATTGGACAGGGAAAATGTGGCACATATACACCATGGAATACTATGCACCCGTAAAAAATGATGAGTTCGTGTCCTTTGTAGGGACATGGATGAACCTGGAAACCATCATTCTCAGTAAACTGATGCAAGAACAGAAAATCAAACACCACATGTTCTCACTCACAGGCGGGTGTTGAACGATGAGAACACATGGACACAGGGAGGGGAGCATCACACACTGGGGTCTGTGGCGGAGAACTAGGGGAGGGACAGTGAGGGGTGGGAAGCTGGGGAGGGGATAACATGGGGAGAGATGCCAGATATAGGTGATGGGGAGGAAGGCAGCAAACCACATTGCCATGTCTGTACCTATGCAACAATCTTGCATGTTCTTCACATGAACCCCAAAACCTAAAATGTAATTTTATATATATATATATATATACAAAGTTAGAAATTGAGCTAGGTCATTAAAAAGTTATAAAGAAATACTCCAGAAAAAAACAAAATGTAGAGAAAAAGAAAATATTGATCCAACCCAAACCAGGATACAGGGTTTTCATATGTATGTACAGAGAGGGAGAGCTGCAATGATGGTACCAATTCTTCACCTCTTTCTTTTTTTTCTTTTTTTTTTTTGATATATTTATTTATTTATTTATTTATTTATTTTTATCTTCACCTCTTTCTTTACCCATGCCTTTTGCCCCATAACTTCACAGTTGCCATGTAACCCCACCATGGGCAGGATGACATAACCTGCCTCTTGATCTTGGGATCAATCGTGTCCCTTGCTTTGCCCAATGAGATGTTAGCAGAGGTTTCAAATAGACTTTCCCTCCTGTGTCTCTTTCATTTCCATGGGAACATATCATGGGTAACTTGGTACAAGATCAACGACAGAAGAGGCAGAACCAAATTGGCCCTGTTGCCAGGTCAACCAGTGGCATCTAGTCTGGAGCAGTCAACGCCAGTCAACGCCTAGAAACGTGAGAAAGCTTGGTCTGGACCAGTAGAAGTGCTGGACATAGATAATCCAAACCCTGCAACTGAGAGAGAGAGATAAATAATTTTTGCTTTATGCCACTGATGTCTTGTGGTTGGTTGTTACGTAGAATTTTGTGGCAATGGATAAACAATACAGAGGAGATGGGCACGGAAAGGGTGTGATAGTTGGTAGAGGTGGAGGGAAGAGAGAAAACTAAAACCCTTATCTTCTACAGTAGGAAGTCAACTCCCTAAAACTTGAAAAAGAGGAGGAAGTAGAGGAGAAGAAGGAGAAAGAGAGACAAAAATGAAGTGGAGAAAGAGAAGGAATGTGAGCAAATTATTTAACAACAGAGAAAACTGAAGTAATGATTCTGGCACAGAATAAGAGAAATGAGGTACAAGAGATATGAAGTTTTCTTAGTAAGTCTTAACTCTTTCATTTATTTGGATATATAATGTTATCAAATATTTCCATAACAATAGATTTAAAAAATAAAAACCAAAGTTAAAACCCCTCAAGAAAACTTGCTAATAAAGTCAAATGAATTTTTTAAAATGGATTGAAAAACTAAGAGAAAAATATTAGAGAAAGGGTTAGACCTGGGTGAGCTGTCTCTGAAGCCCAACATCTGATTAATAAGATTTTTTTTAGGAAGAGCAGGGGAACTGAGGTTATCAAAGAAATAATGTAAGTATGTTTCTCAGAGCTAAATGCCACAATAATCAAGGTTGGAAAGGGCCCTAAATTTTTCCTAAAGCCACATCTCCCACTTCATTATTTTAAAAGACTAAGGGTAAACATTCAAAACCCTGAAAGATAATAAAAGACTTTCCCCACCAATAATTAGAAGCAAACTAAAATCAAACTGTTCATCCATTTGATGAACGAACAGAGGTTAGAAAATAATTATGAGATTACATAATTAAGTTTAGAAAACAAGTATGAGATATCCTCAAACTTTTTGAGAAAACATGATTTTCAACTAAGTCAAATCAGTGATGGAATGTAAACAGTAAATATAATCATGTTTGAACACAAAGGACCCAGAAAGTTCATGTCCCACAAACCACGTCTTCAGGAATTTTACTTGAGGTTATTCTACAGGGAAAGGAGAGGAAATGCCAAGAAAGGAAGAATAAGAAGTAGAAATCAGTGGAATCAATCCAAGAAAGCAGTAACTGGAAGTCCCAGACCACTTAGGAAACAAGCAGTTCAGATGATAAACAAGAACAGAGGCCAGGCGCAGTGGCTCACACCTGTAATCCCAGCATTTTGGGAGGCCAAGGTGGGCAGATCACAAGGTCAGGAGATCGAGACCATCCTGGTCAACATGGTGAAACCCCGTCTCTACTAAAAATACAAAAATTACCTGGGCAGGGTGGCACGTGCCTGTAATCCCAGCTACTCCAGAGGCTGAGGCAGGCGAATGGCTTGCACTCTGGAAGGGGAGGTTGCAGTGAGTCAGGGTGGCACCACTGCACTCCAGCCTGTGACAGTGGAACTCTGTCTCAAAAACAAACAAACGAGCCCCCTGGAGAAAGATCTGAGTGGGAAAAATCAATACAATGTGTGATTGGGTGAAGAGGGCAGAAAAAGAGATATAAGAAACGCAAGTAGTGCAAAGAAAAGTAAGATGACGTTTGAAACTCAGGAAAAGCAAAAAGCAATGCAAAAAATGTTATTATACTACATGATTTCAGGGTGAATCATATTTACATAGTTACAATAATGTAAGCACTGTTTTTCAACTTTCTTCTCTTTCTGCAGATAAAATACAAACAACTCAATTGTGTCTCCAGAACAGAATGTAAATGAAATCAGCCTTAATTTTGTAAAGCTTTTAAGTAAAGGTGGAAGAAGCTGGGAGGCAGAGAGGGAAAGGAGAGTTGAGGGATACTGTCTATAATTGATGGAATGATAAATATGAAATATTGCATAAGCATAAAGAATAGAAGCCAAAAAAAAGGTAATGTTGAAATTGAAGAAAAGAGAATAAGATGGTAAGAGTGGGGATGAAATTATGAATGAGGTAAATCTTCACCTACCAAGGTCCAAAGTCAAAATGTAACGTACACAACAGAAAAATCTATATATTGTGGTGTAGTCATATTATTTACAGCTACCAGTAGAAATAGCTTAAAGAGTTCAATGTCATTGCCTCTAAGAAAAAGAATTTGGCAGCAAAAAGATAAAGCATAGTTTTTTTTTCATTTATAAACCCTTCAAATATTTTAATTATTTAATCATGTGCATCTATTACTCCAATAAAGAAATGTATTTTAAATAAATTCAATTTAATTTTAAAAATCATGACCACCCTCCTTTCTGTTCCTACTACTTATCTCTACAGTTCTGGAACTGGGGAGGGGAATATCCTTAACCCCAGTCCCTGACTGCCCCCACCTTCAACCCCAACTGAGGTCTGCTAGGACGGAGGTTCTCAGAGGGAATCAGGAGCAAATTTTGAAGATACGGTACTCATCCTGCTAGTTTAAGAAAAGCCAAGATGGCTTAAATGGAGAAGGAAATAACAGCAGGTGACCAGACGCGTTGACATGAGACACCCTCACACCATGCCATGCAAATAAAAAACATGTTTTTAAATGGCAAAAGACTGAGAAGCTTTAAGACCTACTTTATGACACTCCTGACTGCTTAGTGGACCTTTATATTTAAATATGTACCATATTCACCAAAAAGGGGTCACAGTAAAAGGAAAAAGAAAAAGAAAAATGCACCATAAACTCTGTAACTGATGTAAAAACATGTCAACGATACATTTTAAAAGTGGTTTTATTTTTAAATTTTCTTTTTAGTTTGTAAATGTGCCATGTGATCTTAAAATGAATATGCAATCAATCAGTGGTTGTTACATGCAATTTCCTATAAATGTCAATTAGGTCAACCTTGTGAATCATGGTTTTCTAATCTTTTCTCTCATGATTGGACCACCAAGATGGTGTGAGACTGAAAGCTAGATTATTTCTGGTTCATCTTTACTCCTAGAGGGCAGCCACTGAAGGTCTCAACCCAACTCCACGGGATTCATCAACGCTTCTGCTGTTAGCAAGTCCTGAACTCCAATTCTTGATCTTCTAGCTCGGCAAAGCTGTCCTAACGTTTATTTGACCTAACTCTCATCTTCCAGCAATGCCTAGAATCAGCAGTGCTTCCAGGAGAAAACAGCCCTGCATGGCAATCTCACTTCTGAATTTCCTTCTTCCCCCTGGATCTTGGCCTGGTAATTCTTCACTGTCTTGTTAATTCTCCAATGGCTTCATAAGGATTTTTTTTCATATTTGCCTTTCTTTTGTAGATGTCCACAGGCAGAGAATTGATCCAAATCATCTCATCCATCATTACTGGAAGTAGTAACCCTAGATGAGAAATGATTGTTACTTACTTTTTTACTGTGTTTTATGTTGTCTAAATCTTTTACAATGAGTATATATTGTTTTTTTATTTATTTATAATTAGAAAAAAGGCCCTGTTTCATTAACTAAGAATACTTTAGTAAAAAAGAATCCACAAAATCCCTAAATTCTAGCATTCTATTCTGTACCTATTCTATGCTATATTTTTAGTCCACATTGAAAGTCCAGTCATCTTCAATATGGTTAACTGTTGCATGTGTAATGGAAGGGTCCTCGTAGCAAAAATATAGTCTTTGATTACTTTGTAAATAAAAAATTGCTGGAGAAGAACAAAAGATGATTTTAGTTTGAATAATTTTCCATTTGTAATCTCATAGAGTCCACTTTCTCTTGAAACCCCATTCAGTCATCTTTCTTTCCTTTTTTCTTTCTTTCAGTAGGGGGAAAGAGTTGAACCCATTTCTAAACAATGGAAAGTAAATGGACTCTGAAGTACAGATGGCAAAATGTTAACATGTGTTAAATCTGGGTGGTGGGTACCCGGGTGTCCTAATAATTTTTGTGTGTTTAAATCATTTCATAATCATAAAAAATTAAAATTAGATTAAAAGCAGATGGAGGTGTATTGACGGATGAAACAGAGCAGATGATCCCACACCCACAGTGCAAACAGAGGAGGCTGCTGCTGAGAAGCTAGCTGGAGTGGGTGGTGGAACCAGAAGGTTCTGGAAGACACAAAAGGAGGAAGAAGTGAGGAATGGGCCTGAGTAAGGGTATTAATTAAAGGCTCATACGCCACTTTCTCCATGTCCCTGAAAAATAACAAACACTCCAGCATTTTCTTCCAAGCTAAAAATGTCAAGATTTTTCTCTAAGAATTAAGCCAGTCCCTGGGGAAGATAAGGACAGTTGAAGTGAATATTGACTGTCCAGAGTATAACCTCTTCTGGCATCTGCAAAACCCTAGATTCTCGCCCACTTAACACTAAGTTGAAGTCTGATCTTAGAGTAGACCCACTATGCTCAGAAAACTCAGGCGGCCCTTAGACCCCAGTTTTTACGCATGATCAGACACAAAGCTCCACCAGGCAACTGGGGAAGACACAGTATGACAGTGAATAACAGACACGTAAACAGAAAACTGACTCAGAAGGAAATAAAGATAATTTCTAAAAATAGAAGAGAGCTTAAAAATGAAACAAAATCCTGTAATGATTACTGGATTGTAGAGAAATTGAGGCTGGATTGCATTCTTAAAACAAAAATAGAATGCTATAAGAATAAAGGAATCAGAGAAAAAGAAAGAGCTTCTGCAAAGCACAAATAGGAAAGTGAATATTTAAAATTCCATAGGGAGGATTAGCACATATTTGAGGAAACCTCAAAATACATAGAGAAAAGGGGAAGAAAGCAAGAAAAGAAAAAAAAGGAAAAGAATCAAAGAGGATGTCTTTAAGAGAACAGAAAACTGAAATGAGGAAGTTACCAAAGAATTATTACATTAAAACAAAATCCCGCACAGCTGAACATGAAAACTGGATCTTCAAACAGAAAGCGTTCACAGAAGTCTGGGCTGGGCCTGGTCTGGTTCAAATGCCCTGAACTCATGGAGGTCATTCTGACACCACGTTTGGATTACCGAGATTTTACCGTGAACATGAAGCCTTTCAACACTTCTCTCCCATCTTCTGACCTGAGAGATTTTTCTTTCAGCAGAAGACATCACAGACCTAATTGTTTGGCCTCACACTAGCCTGCAGTGGGAAAGGAAACCTGCTTATTTTCTCTCATGAACTAAGCCAGTCTCATCAAAACCTAACGATGAGAAACCTTTTTAAGTGAGCACCAGATCGCCAAGTGAAGGCTTAAGCTTCGGAGGTGTGGAATAGTGCTGGAGGTGATGCTAGCGGGAGGGGAAGGAAGAAACCAGAAAAAATGCATTTCTGCGAATCACCAATCTCCCTCTCAGTCTCCTGCTGAATTCCCTTGAGACAGACCAAAGACAAAAGACCGGAGTAAGCCAGAACTCTTCCTTTTTCTTCCAGGAAAGAAAACGTAACCATACTTCAGCCTGAATATTCACCTCACGAAGGACTTCACCTGAATCTAGCATTTTCCCCCAAATCGCAAAGGCTTCGCTCAGAAAGTGTCACACTGATCTCCATATCAATGGGGCCCATAATTAAAACCAGAACCCACACTGTGTGTAAGCTGCAATGAAAATATTTCCCACTATACAGGATTCTTGAAACTAATAACATTTCCAGAAACCAAATATGTGTGTGAAGATGAATGTACTGCACAAGAATATCGTTGCCTCATTACTTACAATGAAGAAAAACTGGAGGCATCCCAAGCGTTCAGCAATGGTTAAATAAATTACGGCACATTTACATCATATATTACAGTCATTTAAAATTATGGATCCTGAGGAATGTTTATGGCATAAAAAAATGTTCATAGGGTAATAATAAAAGGAAAAAGCAGTACAAAAACATACACGACACCATTCCCATTCGGTAATAAATGTATACTTGTGTGTAAAGGTGTCTGTCTGTTGTGTATATTCTTGTAGATGACTATTAGAAAATACTCTTAAAATATGAATCGTTATTATGTCTCTGTCCTGGGATTGTAGATACCTCTCATTTATTTATTTATCTACGTATTTCCTAATTTTCTGCTACAAATATGTATTCTTAGATTTTTATGGTTGGAGAAAAAAACATAAACAATATAAAAAGCCTGCCCTGTCGAGGATCAGATTTTCTTTTCAACATCCAGCACTGAAAATAAGAGGTCTCCATTGGAAGGTGAAGTTCCTCTCAAATACCCCCCCCTCATGCTCCCTGTCTGCTCCTCACTGACGGGAAAATCTAAATGAAGAATCTGGAGAAGGACCAACTAGGGCTCCCCAGCCAGGTGCTGATGACTGTCACAATGGTGCCATGTCTATCTGTGCCTCAGCCATGGCTCATCTTGATGGCACAGAGGGTGAACAGGAGCCCTATACCAATTTCACTGGCATTGTAAGTTTCACACAATGGGCACCTCTCCACTCATTTACCTGTGATGGCCAAGATGTCGTATTCATGTCCTCCTCCCGTGGAACCCACCTGGCGCAACCCATCTGGCTAGCATTACCTGAGTGTAACAAAGGATCCTGAGAGAAACAGCAGTGCTGAAGAGACTTGGCAATGAGACCAGTTTCACTCATATCCTTGGGAAGGAAGAGGCTTGCCCTGTGCTCTCCAAGGCCCGTGATCCTCAGGAGTGCTGACTTAGATTCTGCTCACCTCAAAAATTCTTTTACAGCTCCCTGTCCGCACCCCAGAATCACATGCCAGAGTCTGGCAAACACCTGTGCCCAAGGAATAATCAAGTGGCCACCCACATCGGCTTGATTTGTCACTTTGATTGATCCCAACTGGCTACTTGGAAAGAAGGCTGAGGCCTTACCATAGCTGAGTTGTGCCCACTGCCATCACCTAATTCATTTTAGGTGTCATGAAGGAGGATTTGATACTGGAGGCTGATAACTGTCTTCGTGGTAGGGGAGAATACAGATTCAAACACCACTGGAACTGATGCATGACCTGAGATGGACAAGTGGGTTATCAACTGCATGACTGGAACTAAGTCTCAGCACACATTGGGATGTGAAAGGGCTGTTTCACTTCTCCACTGATGCACTTGTCTAATCCAGTAGTGAGAATGTGTTGGCTGCATCTTTCTAGGTCCAAGGTTAATGTGTTATGGACCATAGTTGCCTTTCCACCAACCACTTCCCTCCCTCATGTGCTCATTTATTCATCAAGCATTCAAGGAGCCCCACATTTGTGTCAAATACATTTCACTTAGCCATAGAGTTGCTATTTAAGCAACAAACCAAGATGTCACTCTCTTTCTAATTATGCAATGCCCTTGCCTCAGAAGTTCTCCTTCTATTTGCAAACCTAAGCCCTACTTTCTTCAGGATGCATCCCCTACCTGCATCTCCTCCATCAAGCTTGCCTTCCTGCACAACCTCAGCCTTGGGCTGAACTTTCCTCCTCTGGCTGTCATTCCAATGACAGCAATAAAGGATCTGCCTCCTGAGATCTGCAGGCAGGGAGACCCAAATTTCAGCCCTGGAACCAGTATTCATTAGCTATGGAACTACAAGCAAGTTACGTAACTTTTCTAAACCCAAATTCCCTCCACTCTCAGGTGGAGATAATAAGAGCACCATTTTTGACAACGTGGATGAACTTGGAGGACATTATGTTAAGTGAAATAGGCCAGACACAGAATGACAAATATGACATGATCACACTCATCTGTGGAATCTAGAAGAGTCAAACTCATAGAAGCAGAGAGTGGAATGGTGGTTCTTAGGGTCTTGGAGGTGTGGGAAAGGGGTTGGTCAAAAAGTACAAAGTTTCAATTACGCAGCATGAATATGTTCTGTAGATCTAAATACAGCAGAGTGACTATAGTTAACAATATCATCATATATTTGAAATTTGCTAAAATAGTAGATATTAAGTGTTCTCATCACAATTACAAAATGGTAACCGTGGCCGGGCGTGGTGGCTCATGCCTGTAATCCCAGCACTTTGGGAGGCCGAGGTGGGCGGACCACAAGATCAGGAGTGACCAACCTGACCAACATGGCGAAACCTCATCTCTACTAAAAATACAAAAATTAGCCTGGTGTGGTGGCACAGACCTCTAATCCCAGCTACTCAGGAGGCTGCGGCAGGAGAATCGTTTGAACCAGGGAGGCAGAGGTTGCAGTGAGTCGAGATCGCGCCACTCCAGCCTGGTGACAGAGCGAAACTCCATCTCAAAAAAAGAGGTAACTGTGCGGTGATGAACGTGTTATCTGGCATGACTGTGGTAATCATTTCACAATGTATACATATATCAAAACAGCAAGCTGTATACCTTACAGATGTACAGTCTCTATTTGTCAATTACACCTCAGTAAAGTTGATTTAAAAAAAGAGTTCTTCTTCATAATGTTAACATGAGCATCAAACAAATAATTCATTCAAAGCACCCAGCATGATTCCTGGCACATAATCAACAGTCAATAATAAGAACAGTTTAAACAGGAAAGAATCCAGAAATCAATCTATAAACTCATCCTTAGCAGATAAGGTTAAGGTCACTCTGTTATTTTCAGGGCCAGAGTAGAACTCAAGTCTCCTGACACCCAGTTTAGGGTTCTAAGATTGTCTGCAATACTTATCTGCTGCTTAGCATATATGATATAATTTAGGGTTTTGTGTGTTTCCTGAAGCACAATCTTCTCCAAATACATGGCTTTCAGTACACGTGTATTAATAACAATAACCCATAAAGAAATGAGTTTATTTTCGGATCCATATTTCAGCAGCCAAGTTTACATAAATCTGTAGAGGAAATAATTCTGGCTTCAGTACAGGGGGGAAGAACACTTCTTCCTAAGCTTGATTATATGTTGTTCTGGGAAATTATTAAGGGCTGTATTTGTTGGATCCTTCCTATACCTACTTATTTATTTATTTGTTTGTTTGTCTATTTTTGAGACAGAGTCTCTTTTGTTGCCCAGGCTGGAGTGCAGTGGCGTGATCTCAGCTCACTGCAACCTCCGCTTCCCGGGTTCAAGCGATTCTCCTGCCTCAGCCTCCCAAGTAGTTGGGACTACAGGTGCATGCCACGAAGCTCAGCTAATTTTTGGATTTTTAGTAGAGACTGGATTTTACCATGTTGGCCAGGATGGTCTCGATCTCTTGACCTCATGATCTGCCTGCCTTGGCCTCTCAAAGTGTTGGGATTACAGGCGTGAGCCACCATGCCGGGCCGCAAACTCTGGTTTCTAAGCAGACTTTGAGGTCTTCTCAGAAATCACATCTTCTCCGAACTTCTTCCTTTTAGCCTGTTCTTCATCCCTTCTATCTTACTGTCTTATCCTTTATTCTAGAATAATACAGGTGTATGTGGCAGGAGGGGGACACTCTGTCTCTTCCCACCTTCAGCCTTGGAAACTTCAGGGCCAATGTTTACAGAATAACAATGTATCTCGATGAAGCTATAAGAAGAGATCAATATCAGCAAGAGAAATTTGTTTGTCTGTGGGTGCTAAGAGTAAATAACAGGGAATATGGAATAAAATGGGACTTCTCAAAACATTCCAACAGCTTAGAAAGAGAGATAAGAGCAGAAAACAAAAAGATGAAGTGAGGGGGAAGGGAAAGGGGCTCCTCCAGGGCCCCTGTGGGTCAGCCTGGGCATAGACCGAAAGGGCAGTGGGAGAGGAACAGTAAAGAAATGTCAAACCACCTGGACCCTGCACACATTCACAGAAGTAAATATCACATTTTTTGGAAAGTGTAGAGCACCTTTCTTCCCATAGCATTTCATATGCCATACTTTTCAATTTTAACATAAATTCAATTGACTCTTGCGAATGAATATGTACCTCCCAGCTTTTATCTGGAGGCAGTGGGCATCGCTCTTGGGAGAGGGAAGCATTTTAATGACATGGTTGAATTCCGTCTGCAGTTCAACACAACCATCATTCAGTTCCTCCTGGGTATTGGTCCCTGGGGGATGTTCACGCCACTTCTTTTCTCCCTGCTCAGCTCCACACTTGTTCTGAAGTGTGCCTTGGCTGCCAACACCCTGCCCCCAACAGAGCAAATGCAAACACGCTGGAAACACACAGGAACTAACACAGGAAACCAAGCTCGGAGCACACATAGTACAGGAAGGTGTGGGATGCCCCGGTGCTTTCTCGAGCACAAAATCAAATCTCAGTGCCACTTAGCAAAAAAAGGCATGATGATGACAAAACACCATGGGCCCTGCATGCATGTTCCACTTTCAACAGGAAACAAGGTCCAGAGACTATGGATCTCAATATATTCAGTTAGGAACCTTAACACTTTGGCACAATGAACAATTTTTTTCTTTCTGCAGAGAACCAGAAACTGAGAAACGTAGGCTACCTTCTGTGCCAGGAAGCCTCTCGCAGTACCAATGGAAACACTGACTTTCAAGAAAGATCTGATTCAAGCCAAAACTCCTTGGTTAAAAATAACCTAGAAATCCTGGCATAGCTAAAGCCATCTCACATTCTGACTCTCTGTGAAAGTCAAAACCTTCTCATTGGCAGGGAGGATATGTCACCAAGAAGCGGCCCCACGAAGCAGAACCAAGACCTGGAAGTTGTAAATAGAAGAGAAGAAATTTTCAGAAGAACCATTTAATGATCAGAACTGGCCCCAAATTGTGCTGGGTAAAGAGGATGAGCTTTCTGCCCCGGCAGTGATGCAAGCAGAGGCTGGGGGCTAGAGACCATTCTTCTGAGCAAGGTGTGGGGAGACAAAGTGGGACCAAAATGATTTACAAGGTCGCTTCATTACAGTACCCCCCCATCCCTTTCATTTCTCATCCTAAAGTTGGGGCAGTGGAGCATAGTGAAGGGAGGTTTAGAATCAGGTAAATCTGACTTTACATCCCGATTTTATCCTTTAGTGAGTGTGTAAACTTACACACTTTATCTCCTCTGCTCCAGATTTCCTTATCTGAACGGTAGGATAATCCCCCTACACTGCAGGGTGTCATGATGAATAGATAAACCTTGTATGACTGAACACTCCGGAAATGTAATAGTAACTGGTGTCATTAGGCAAACGAGGCCCACATATGAGGACTCAGGCTAGATGAGACCCTGGAAACCATCCAGTTGTCCTTCACTGTACAGTTCAGGAACTAAAACCTAAGAAGTATACATCATCTTCCCAAAATCTGACAATAAGTTAGTGGTGGAGTCAATGTTATTAGCCAGTTCCATTTCTACCTGCAAATACCATGTCTTCATTCTACCACTCAGCTGAGTTTCTGCCAAGAAACCCCATTCCAACAAGACCAGTTCTCAAGCCCTGGGTGTGGCTTTTATGGAGGGCCACTCTGTATACAGCTCAATGTGACAGACACAAGGGAGACAGTGATGAAAGGTGAGAGTCATACCCAGGAGGAACTCACAATCCATTTACCTGGGAGCCAGATGTGGTTGTTTCAGTCCCTAAAGATGGAGAAGTGGCATACAGGAAAGAGAACCTCACAATCTCTAAATTACCCCAGAGGATGCTGAAGGGGGCAGACATCTGGGACTTAAGTGGTGTTAACCTGAAGCCTGGACATTGCTTTTGCTTCTAGCCCAGAGTCTCATGAGAAATGCTTACAACGTGGGCCACAGCCCCGGAACATCCCAACTGAAAGAATCCTCCTACATTCCAGGAGGTGCCCGTAGGAGAACAGCATCAGTTGTAAAATTGGACATGCAGGCATGTGTACATCTGGCTTTGTTGCTGTTGTTGTTATTTTTTTAACCAACATTCTGCCTTGCCTGCTCTTTGGGGTCCCAGCATTGAGTACAAAAGCTGCATTCCTTTATATCACCCACTTGCATTATTTCCAAGATCCTTCCATGACCCGTTAAATGATCTTTCAACAACCGCTTGTCTCCAAAAAGGAACTTGCTGAACAAACCATATGTTGGGTAGGAATCATAATCTAAACACTGGGAGAGTGCTGCTAGCCACTCACCCATATCTAGGTGTGTCATCGTCCTCGGTTCTGTTTTTATACAAGTGACGGCACTTGGACAAGACATTTTTACTCAGTGTGCTTCAGTTTCCTCATTTGTAGGCAAGGAGAATAAGTCTAAGTCAGAAGTCATTAAAAAAAAAAAAAAGAATGCACTAAAGAGTCTCAGCATTCCACACGGTGCTTCCGATACCTGCTCAGGGCTGGAAGGTACCAGAAATGGGATTCTGTGCCCCCAGTTCTCCTGTCTCCATCTCATCAATCTCACTTAGGCTCTCATCTTTTTTTTTGACTGAGTCTGGCACACTGTTGCCCAGGCTGGAGTGCAAAGGCACGATCTCAGCTCCCTGCAACCTCTGCCTCCCAGGTTCCCACTATTCTCCTGCCTCAGCTTCCCGAGTAGCTGGGATTACAGGTGCATACCACCACACCGGCTGGTTTTTTTTTGTTGTTGTTTTTTTTTCTTTTTTCTATTTTTAGTAGAAACAGGGTTTCACTATGTTGGCCAGACTGGTCTCGAACTCCTGACCTCGTGATTTGCCCACCTCGGCCTCCCAAAGTGCTGGGATTACAGGCGTGAGCCACTGTACCCAGCCTCATCTTTTAAGTATTGGTTTTCTATATAGGATTCCAACTGAAGAAATTGTTCCAGTGCTTTAAAAAGTCTAAAAACCTCTAAACCCAGGGTTCCCCAAGGACTCTTGCAATCTGCAAACTCTCTGACTTTTATATTCCATGCTTCACAGAGGGCATGAACTCATGCTGGCGGCCACCCTGACCTATGCCCAGCATCAGAAGGCTTTTTATTTGTGAAGTCAAAGTTAAAAGATCGCTTTTTTGGGGGGGGGGGGGGGTGACAAGACTTGAAATGAATCAAAGCTTTCAAATGCTAGCATTCTTGTTGTCAGATTGTAATGGTTGCCTCCCCTTTGTAAAGTAAAAAGTGGAGAGGGTTCTTCAAATCAAAAACTGTTATTTACCCAACACTAACAATACCACCTTTTATAGAGTTACCAGCAGAATACCTTATAGGAAATCCTTTAATCTGATTCTACCACCTGATAGTGCCTTCTTTGATCTTTTCCAGTTCTCCCATTTTATTTTTCTTATCCATTTTTGGTGCTCATTTTCTTCAAGGGTAGAACCTTGCAATACTTCATTGTTTCCATCTGGAGAGAGAGATTTCAAATGGAAAATATTGCATCTGATTTCAGATAGTGTGTGTGTTTTGTTGTTCTTTATGAAAAGAGCTTAAGGCCGGGCGCGGTGGCTCACACCTGTAATCCCAGCACTCTGGGAGGCTAAGGCAGGCGGATCGTTTGAGGTCAGGAGTTTGAGATCAGCCTGGCCAACGTGGAGAACCCCGTCTCTACTAAAAGGAAAAAAATAGCCAGGCGTGATGCTGCATGCCTGTAGTCCCAGCTACTCAGGAGGCTGAGGCAGGAGAATCACTTGAACCAGGGAGGCAGAGAGTGCCAGTGAGCTGATATCATGCCACTGCACTCCAACCTGGGTGACAGAGCAAGACTCCATCAAAAAGAAAGAAAGAAAAGGAAAGGGAAGGAAGGAAGGAAGGAAGGAAGGAAAGAAGGAAGGAAGGAAGGAAAGAAGGAAGGAAGGAAGGGAGGGAGGGAAGGAGCTTAAAATTCCTCTAAAACTCTTATAAGTCGTTCCTCTTCCTTATTTGTAATGTGATTTGAACAAGGTCTTGTTGGATTTTTTCTTTCCTGTTAGCTTAGGAAAGATGACAACACAGCCATGTGCAAAATGTTAGTGTAAAAGTAAGAAATTATGGAGTTTGCGGGGTGGAAAGAGCTGGCAGAGGTAATGAAAATGATGAGACAGGAAAATTCAAGTAGAGCCTTGAAAACAGGGACAATGTCCTATTCATCTTTCTGTTTGTGTCCCAGAAGATACTTAGAAAACAGTCTCACTGCTACTGAACATCATACTTGTACAGCAAAGATTTGTTCAACTTTCTCCTGCATAACCCACTACTTACGTACTTCAACCCTATATACCTCCCACGGATGGCAAACCAATATAAAATTTAACTGCATAAATTTGAAGGCAGCTGTTGATTTTTTGTATGTGTGTGTGGTGCAAACAGTTGCTATCACACCGACAGTCCCTCCCCTTTCTCTCCTGAATATTCTCTCTCATTTGGAATCGACACTTACTCGTCTTCAGAAACGGTCTCTTTATAGAGCCAAATAGACCTGAGTTTGAATCCTACCTATTTCTTAGCTTTTGAATATGAGTATATTGCAGGGATCATACCTACAAAAACATAAATTGGTTAATTGATTATTTAGGTTATAAGTTGGTGGGGGTGAGGGGTTTGCAAGATTCATATTTTGAAAAGGACTCTAGCTATAGTGAGAACAAGTTGGAAGGAAGTCAAAGACGCAGGACAAAGTTAGGAATTTATTGCCATGGTCCAGATAAGAGATCATGATAGTTTGGAAGAGAGAGGCAGCAGTGATGAAAGAAGAAGAGGGATGGGATTGGGATATATTTAAGAAGTGAAAAATAATGTAATTTGATGATGAATCACCCATGAAAAATGGGGGAGAAGGTGGTATCAAGGTTGACTCTCTGATTTGTCTTGTACAATTAACTACCTGCATAATATTTTCATTCTCTAAGATCTTTAGACTGGACTGAGTTTAGAGGAAAGGGGAGAAGATAGACGATCAGGAGTTTAGAGAAAAGAGAAGAAAATCAGAAGTTTTGCCACCATTGGGGGAGGGTCCTACTAACATCTGTTGGGTAGAGGCCAGGGTTGATACTTAACACCCTGCATTGCCCAGGACAGACCCCACAACAGAGAATTACCTGGACTCAAATGTCAATAGTTTCCAAGATTGGAAAACCTTTCCACAAAGAAATACAAACTGGAAGTAGTAACGATTAATGCAGTTGAATTTTTTTTTAAATCTCTCCATTTATTTTTATTTATTTTTATTTTTTATTTTTGATCGACAAAAAATTGTATGTATTTATTATATACCACAGGTCGCTTTGAAACTTGTACACATTGCGGAATGGCTACGTTGAGCTGAGTAACGTGCATTGCCTCACGTACTAACCATTTTTGTTGTGAGAACTCTTCAAATCGACTCTCCTGGTCGTTTTCAAGAATGCGATACGTTGTTATTAACTACAGTCACCACGTTATACCATAGCTCTCTTGAACTTACTCCTCCTAACTGAAATGCTGTGTCCTTTGACCAACGACTTCCCAACCCTCCAACCGCTTACGGCCCTGGTAACCACCATTCTACTTTCTGCGTCTTAAGAGTTATTACACTCTATATATAAGTGAGATCATGTAGTATTTTTCTTTCTGTGTCTGCTTTATTTCACTTTGCATAATGTCCTTCAGTTTCATCCATATTGTCCCAAATGACAGAATTTATTCCTTTTTTTTTTTTTTGAAAGTTGAATATAATTTGTTTCATGTTTACAAGTTGAAGCAATTGATGAAGTTGAAAAGAGATTGGATATTCAGGAGATACAGAAAAACTCAGATTGTAAGATTTCCTGTGAAGGAGAAAGGAGATGAGGTCTAAAGCCCACGTAAGGAATTGATCTTTTTCAGAAAGAGAAACGGCTTCTCTATGGAATAGATAGGAAGGAGGACCCATAGGGACAGATGCTGCTATGCTGGTGAGTTTGGTAGCAGGATTTGGGGGTAGGGAGTTGGGGGAGTGTCTATTATCTCCGTGAAATATGAAATAAAGGCATCCGCTGATGGGTAAGAAAGCTGGGGCATTTTAGGAAGCTAAAGGAGATCTAGAATGGTCATTGTGGATTGCTGGACTGTGGGTTGACCAGAGATAGCTGAAGGATTCTGGCCTTGTGGGGCCCAATCAGAATGGATGCTTATGAACATGCTGTGGTACAATTTGCTCCATTGTCTTTTTCTCCAGCTGCTTAAATACAAGAAGAGAGATAGTACATAGGGTGGGTTGCTCTGGGAATGGACTTCAGCCAGATGGGGTCTGACAAAAGCCCAAAGGGGCAAGGGAGTTTAGCATTTTGGCAGTAGTATCTCTGAAACAAGGGACCCTGAAAACTAATCTGGATAGGCAGAAAACTGAAGAAAGGGGAGGGCTGAAGGATGGGGAAAATCGAAGATAAAGAAGCCAGAGATGACAATGAAATCAAGATCTATTTTAGTGGTTGCAATTAAAAAGCCAAGAAGATGGCCAAGTGCAAAGGCTCATGTCTGTAATCCCAGCACTTTGGGAGGCTGAGAGAGGCAGTTCACCTGAGGTCGAGTTCAAGACCAGCCTGACCAACATGGCGAAATGCCGTCTCTGCTAAAGCTACAAAAATTATCTGGGCATGGTGGTGGGTACCTGTAATCCCAGCTACTCAGGAGGCTGAGGCTGGAGATTCACTTGAACCTGGGAAGCAGAGGTTACAGCGAGCTGAGATTGCACCACTGCACTCCAACCTGGGCAAACAGAGCTAGACCTCGGGGGAAAAAAAAAGCCAAGAAGAAAAAGAAGGAAGTTGTGGTCAGAAATGGGTCACCTTGCATTAATGATACTGGAAGTGATGCTACGATATACAGCGGATGAGGAGTCACAGCTGTCTCTGAAGATGAGAAGATTAAAGACCAACAACCTCAATGTATTACATAAAGTATGGTTGATACATGGAATGCGTTTTCTTTGCTTTTGTGTGTAGTTTTTGTTTGTTTGTTTTGTTTTTTAGTAATTTAGAAAGGATGCATCCTGTCTTTATCTCCAGTTATCTTTATCAAGAATTAAATAATACTCCTCTTGGAAACAATGAGAAAATAAATGTCTTCTCCTACCATTCTATCTCCTTAGTTTTTATTTTTGTGTAGCAAAACATTAGGCTCAAAGTATTATAATTAGGCCATTTTTATACTATAAATATCCTTTTCCAAGAGTTGCCTTTTACACTTTTAGTCTGTTTATACTTATATATAAAACAGTCATCTAGACTTAATTTTCTCTATTCTTGTCTCAGTGGTCACACTTGTGACTCTCACATCCCAGAGTTCTGTATTTTGATTCACTCACTGTCAGTTTAATCAGGTCTTTGAGGACTTTGTTCAGAAAGTTATAACAGGGAGTTGCACATCTAAGAACATTTCTTCCATTATCTTGTCACTTGAACAACTTCCTCAAGACAGGTTTCTTAGAATATAGTCTTCTTCCCTAGAAGTTATGCTGGTACCATCTTATTCTCATGTCATTAAGCATTGCAGAGGAGAATTTTGAATGCAATTTAATTTTTGTTCCTTTGACGTCAACATGCTTTTCTATCCAAATGCCTCTTGGAATTTTTTTCTTGATCTTCAGCTCACAAAGGTAGCTCTAAGAAGTGTTGGTCTCTTTCAATAAATTTGCCTGATTCTTTGTGAGTCTTTTAGATGTTCAGACTTAGATTCTTGTCTGCCCAGAAAAAAGTTCTTGTAATAATTTCTATCTATCTAGAATAGATAATAATCATAGATAAAAATGAAAACATTAATATTAACAGTAACAATAGCAACAGTTGTAATAGTTCTCTTAATTTGGTTTTCCCCCCACCCTGTGTCATCCTAAAAGCAGGATTACAAAGACTTAAGTGTAATCAGTATATGTGGCATGTGATTTCACAAGTAGAAGTGAGAGGGCAGGGAAAAGAGACAAGCAGAAAGGATAAATGCCTATGCAGTGTATGACATTAGCTCATTACCCTTGTGGGTAATTCAGATCAATCCTGATAGAGACCATCAGAGAAATCCTCTAGAATATACCTCCAACGGGAAGACAGGAGGCCAAGCATTTACATACATCTACAGTACTCTCGCATTTCCTATGTGCATCTAGGCACTAGGTGATAAAATTTTTGATGCTTTGGACCTTGGCCTGCAGGCTCTTGAGGTAGAATCAGGGAGCAGGGAGGCCATGGATGTTCTCCAGAACTGTCTTCCAGAGCTGCAGTTAAAGTCAGTGGGGGAAGGTGACCGGAGAGCTAGACACCAATACCATCTGACACTGCAGACAACCTACCCTCAGTTCTTCTGACGTGCAAGACAGTGGTCAAAGCACTGTGCATAAATTAACTCCTTTATTTCTTATGATAATCCTATGAGGCAGGTGGAGAACAATTTGTTTTTAAGTCGTCTTTATACAAGCTCTTCTGATTTATTATCCCTTTTTCAAAAGAGGTCCTAGGGGCCCCTAGACCCCCAGGACAGTTTTCTTTACTTCTCAGTCCTGACTAGATTATATCATTGACCATCCGAAACATCTTTCTTCATCAGCTACGGCTTCAGGTACCACTGTTCTTTCACTATAATCCCACAATCTGCCTTCTCAGCTCCATTACTGAGGCTGCTAAACACTACAAAAAAAAAAAAAATCAATGAACAATTGCCATTTCCAGACTTCAATTTCAACTGGACATTCAGGATGATCCAAAATACCATTTACTTTTCCTCAGGCAGCTTTGTCTCCTATTTCCATTAGCAATCTACAAAGTGTTTACACCTAACTCATGCCCTCCACCAAAACTTAACTTTCCACTTTAAGAACTTTGCCTCCCACTTCACCAAGAAAACTGAGACCATCAAACTCAACTGTTAGATTTATAGCAAATCTACACATTCAACCTCCAGATTCAGGGAATGATCTGACCCTTCTCTTTATCAAAGTCAAATTCCCCTCTCCTCCATATTTGTGATTGTTTGTCCTCTCTGTTCTAGTTGATTCTGAAATCAATTATCTCTTCTTATATCATCATCTTCTCCCTATTTTCTCCTTCTCCTATTTTTTAAATATGCTCAATTTTCTCTTATGTTTATAAAGTCCCTTTCTTGACTCCGAGTCTACCTTCAATATCATCCCCTCTCCTCTTTTCAGCCTGATTTTTGGAAGAATAATCTGTATTTAAACATCATTCAGGCCGGGCGTGGTGGCTCACACCTGTAATCCCAGCACTTTGGGAGGCCGAGGCGGGCGGATCACAAAGTCAAGAGATCGAGACCGTCCTGGTCAACATGGTGAAACCCTGCCTCTACTAAAAATACAAAATAATTAGCTGGGCGTGGTGGCGCGCACCTGTAGTCCCAGCTACTCGGGAGGCTGAGGCAGGAGAATGCTTGAACCCGGGCGGCGGAGGTTGCAGTGAGCCAAGGTCACGCCACTGCACTCCAGCCTGGCGCCTGGTGACTGAGTGAGACTCTGTCTCAAAAAAAAAAAAAAAACATCATTCAGATCTGACCACTGATCTGTACATTCCACTGTAACTGCTCTCAATGAATATCTCTATATTGCCAGATCTTGAAATGTCCATTTTTCTTGGCTTCCACGACACCAAACTCTCCTGGTTTTCTTTCTGCATCATTGATTATTCCTCCTTCTCAGGATCCTTTGCTAGTTTCTTCCTTGCCCAACTTCTAAATATTGGAGGGCCTTAGGATTTGATTCTCAGGTGAGGGGTGTCTTCTAAATTCTAAACATGGATATAACTACAGCAGTATTAATACAGTTGACCCATGAACAATCTGGGGGCTAGGGGTCACCCACACATAGCCAAAAATCCGTGTATAACTTGACTCCCCCAAAAGTTAACTACTAATAACCTACTGTTGACCAGAAGCCTTACAGATGACATGAACAATTAACATGTTTTGTATGTTACATGTGTACTATATTCTTATAAGAAAGTAAGCTAGAGAAAAAAAATATTAAGAAAATCCGAAGGAAGATAAAATATATTTACTATTTATTAAGTGGAAGTGGATTATCATGAAGATCTTCACGTTAAGTAGGCTGAGGAGGGGGGGGGGGGTTGGCCTTGCTGTCTCAGGGATAGCAGAGGCAGAAGAAAATCCTCACATAAGTGGACCTGTGCTGTTCAAACCCATACTGACTTTTTACCATAAACACACCAGAATTCATTTTCCTAAATGAATGTTTCCACTATTTTACAGTACTTGCTAGTCTTCCTCAATTAGTAAAGTATTAGGAATCACCTTTAGAAATACTCACAAAGCACACAAGAGAAACACTGTCTTCTATAACAGTACATTTTCTTAAAAACACAAATCATATTATTTATTTTATTTACCAGACTTAGCTTGAAATGATTTTGTCAGATTTCAAAACTCAAACCCACCCTTAAAAGATTAAAATCTGCCATCAACAAGATTATGCCACAGAATGGACCATAGCTTCTGAAGTTCACAGAAAGTTTCAATAATTTTATGGACAAGTAAATGTTTTAACAATATGTGAACAATAATTGGAAGACAGTTCTATCAGATATTTTAATATATTAACTTTTAAATTCTCCATGAAAGGCATCATAAAAATATGTCACATCTTGCAGTATCACAACCTACAACTAACATAGTACCAGAGCCCAGAAAGTGATCAATAAATTTGTGTTAAATGAAGTCATTGTATTAATTTTGAAGAAACAAAAAAAGGAAGAAATAATCCTTCCTTGTATGGAAATGGAATTTGTGGGAGACACTGGGTTGAGAGAACATTTTTTTTTAGTATGTTAAATTAAATTAAATATAACCTAAAGCAAACTGCAACCTAAGTATGCAAACAGACTGTAACCTAACTTAAGAGTATATTCTTGTAACAAGCTGATGAGTCTCAGCCAATCACAGACTGTCCACTGATCAGCTTATATCCATATAAGGCAAATACTTCATCACACTGTGTCGAAATAAGGTATAGCATAAATTATAACAAACCAATCAAGCTGTTTCTGTATGTCACTTCATTGTTCTCTCTACAAATACTGCCTGCTCACTGATAGGCAGTCCTGCTGGGTGGAGCTTTCTGAACCTCTACTGGTTCTGAGTCCTACCCAATTCATAAATTGTTCTTTGCTTGAATAAACTGTCTTGACTTTAATTTGTGTACAGTTTTTCCTTTAACAGTTTGTCATTAGAAGAAGAACTGGAAGTAGATTTCCAGCAAACTCCAGGAGCACTGAGTGATCAAGCAAATCTATTCACAGGGCCCGTTGTGACCACGGATCTCTTTCAGCAACTGGGGTCATGGAAGAGCTGTCTGTCTCTCCCGTTGGAGTTCCACAAACCTGGGTTTTGAGCTATTTCAAAAAAATTTATTTGAGCATTTTAAGTGTAGACTATGTTTGAAAAGTTGCCATAGAAACAGAACTAGGGGCCAACAAACATGTGAAAAAATGATCGTCATCACTGGTCATTAGAGAAACGCAAATCAAAACTATGTTGAAATATCATCAACCACCAGTTAGAATGGTGATCATTAAAAAATCTGGACACAACAGATGCTGGAGAGGATGTGGAGAAATAGGAACACTTTTACACGGTTTGTGGGAGTGTAAATTAGTTCAACCATTGTGGAAGACAGTGTGGTGATTCCTCAAGGACCTAGAAATAGAAATTCCATTTGACACAGCAATCCCATTACTGGGTATATAACCAAAGGAATATAAATCATTCTATTATAAGGACACATGCACACGAATATTCATTGCAGCACTGTTTACAATAGCAAAGACTTGGAACCAACCCAAATGCCCATCGATGATAGACTGGACAGGGAAAATGTGGCACATATACACCATGGAATACTATGCAGCCATAAAAAACGATGAGTTGGTATCCTTTGTAGGGACATGGATGAAACTGGAAACCATCATTCTCAGCAAACTGACACAAGAACAGAAAATCAAACACCACATGTTCCCACTCACATGTGGGAGCTGAACAATGAGAACACACGGACACAGGGAGGGGGAGCATCACACACTCTGGGGTCTGTCAGGGGGAAATAGGGGAGGGACAGCAGGAGGTGGGGAGTTGGGGGAGGGGATAACATGGGGAGAAGTGCCAGAAATAGGTGATGGGGGAGGAAGGCAGCAAACCACACTGCCATGTGTGTACCTATGCAACAATCTTGCATGTTCTTCACATGTACCCCAAAACCTTAAATGCAATAAAAAAAAAAAGAAACAGAACTGGGTTCTGTGGCAAGGCCTCAGGTGTCCAACCAGGTCAGACAGAAACTGAATTGGGTTCATTAGGTAAGCAACGTTACTTAAAGACAGGGAATCACGGGTTGCTCTGGATTCAGAACTTCTCTATCCAGAATTCCTGCCAATTTCATGTATAAGAACTACGGGCCCAGAACTTGGAGAGATGGGTGAGCCTTACCAAAGGTAACTTAGAGTTACAGTGGCCACAGTGGGGGATACTCCTTATAAAAGACCAGCAGACACATACCTTTATAGTTACGACAGCTACAGGGAACAAGAGGTATTCCACATACATATTTTAAGCCCAAACAGAGAAACAGAGAAATCCTATACTGAAGAACCCTATGCCCCAAGATGTCTCTTCTTATTGCAAATAGACAGGCCACTGAAAAATAAATTGTCCACATTTATACCAGTTGTATGATGTACCTATTTCCTTTGGCCTGGACTATTTCCCCACTAGCGGTAATCCTCAAGAGCTTCACTCCTGGGACGATAATCAACCAATATCTCAGAGGGGAAAAAAATATATATTCCTGTGGTGAGATTTTCAAATCAAGTTCAAAAGATCCCTGTTTTCTATTCTGTCTAATTGGCACTTGGATCATTAAAATACATATATGTATATACACACACACATATATACACATACACACACACATATATATATATACACATACATGCATATATATGAAGTATATATGTGTGTGTGTATGTGTGTGTGTGTATATATATATATATATATATATGAACTAGTCTTCTCTCTTTGCTTATTTTGATCCTGCTTCGCCAATGGAAACCTCTCAATCAGCTGAAACCCCCTTTTTAAATACCTGCTGACCATATTCTTTGCCAAATCTGTCTACCTCTTTCCCATTGTCATTATCTTTGCTATGCTCTAAAATGCTTTACTGGGGGAAAAATACACAACTAAGTGGTCCATCAGTCAATTTTGAAAACAAACAAACAGAAAAAGGATGAACCAGTCTCTGACCATAAAACAAGATTAGAAGTATCCATGCTTTACTATCTATTGAGTACAACGTTTGCCATTCAGATGATGGGTACGTTAAAAGCTCAGACTTCATCACTATACAATATATGTATTTAAGTGAGAAACCTGCACTTGTACCCAATAAATAGAGAGAGAAGAAGATGAAAGAAAGAAAGAAAGAGAAAAAGGTAAGAACAAAAGAGAAGAAAGAAAAAAAAGAGAAAGGAAAAAGAGACAGAGAACAGAGAAAGAAAGAAGAAAGAAAGAAGGAAAGAAAGAAAGAGAAAAGAAAAGAAAAAGAAGGGAGGGAAGGAAGGGAGGAAGGAAGAGGAAGAAAGGAAGGAGGTAAGGAAGGGAGGAGAGTGCAGGCATACAGAGTGCTTGGTTTTTTGTACCTGGCACATGGCTAAAATTTTAGAATAAAAACTATGAGATCTGTTTCTTTTTATATGTTTATGTATGTCTGTCTGTATGATGTATATATGTGATATTTTTCTATCTCCTTATGATATCGTCAAAATTAAATTGTAGAAGAGCCCTATTTATTTGACTTACAGAAAATTAAGTACTTATATACATGAAGTATTCTCTTGGAAAAATAAGAACTAGCCCAGATGCTTTTCAAGTTCATACAACTTGGGTAATTTTTTGGTAAATAAGAATATTCTTAGTTTTATTGTAACAGGCTTATCTTCAGAGTTGTCAGCATTAAATACAACACAGACACACAATTTTTCCTATTTAGGTTTGCTGGAACTAAGCTTTTGTTATCTCTATATTACAAAATTTATCAGTAAGTAAAAGAATATAAGATGATGCCTAGCTGTTTAGTGTCTCATATTTATGAGAAATCTAAGCAAAGTTATTTAAAAAGAAATAGCAAGTGAGTTAAATAGATGCAAGTAAGATAAACTTCCCAGGTGAAAGACGTTCTCCCTACATCAAAAGGTTCTAACATTCTTACTATGGAGGATGGAAAGTTGACTCTGAGGAACGTCTATACAAATAGCAATTTAATTCTCAGGCATAGACACACACACGCGCGCACACACACACACACAAACAAAGAGGATAGAGATAGAATTTTGCCTCGTCTACAGAAAATTTCTTACTACCGAGAGATTAAAAATACCTGGTACTGTTAGTAAACATGGTCTGCGCCACACGGACAAATTGTACTGTAAGAGAACACATACGAGCCGGGCATGGTGGCTCACATCTGTAATCGCAGCACTTTGGGAGGTCAAGATTGGTGGATCATCTGAGGTCAGGAGTTTGAAACCAGCCTGGCCAACATGGGGAAACCCTGTCTCTACTAAAAAAATAAAAAAGTACAAAAATTAGCCAGGCATGGTGGCACACACCTGTAATTCCAGTTACTCAGAGAATCGCTTGAACCCGGGAGGCAGAGGTTACAGTGCGCCGAGATCGTGCCACTGCACTCCAGCCTGGGAGACAGAGCGGGACTCTATCTCAAAAAAAAAAAAAAAAAAAAAAAAAAAAAAAAGCACATGCTGCTAGAAATTATGGTTCAGAATTGCTGGTGTGACAGACAGTTCACAATTATT
This sequence comes from Ateles fusciceps, assembly GCA_036589455.1. Taxonomy (NCBI): domain Eukaryota; kingdom Metazoa; phylum Chordata; class Mammalia; order Primates; family Atelidae; genus Ateles; species Ateles fusciceps. The sequence goes on from JAZHEH010000284.1 coordinate 1,122,390, forward strand.
TGCATCATGGTGTTCACTGGAACTTAAGTCATGGGGTAAAAACTTAGGTCATGGGGTAAAAAATTCCAATTAAGATATGTAACTAAAATTACTAGTAATAATAAAAGAAACAACTCTCTATGCAAGTTCACAAGGAAGGTAATACATGCTTTTCGTAATAAAAAGCTATAAGGCTTGAGGACGTTCAGTTTGTTAAGGGAAAAGAGAGTAATTTTTATCCTAAAGTAGGACGGTAGAATCCTGAGCTCCTAGAATGGAAATGATCACTCATACTTTAATTTTACACTCAAATATTTATACAGTTAATGTAGCTTAATTATTGAAAGCAAGACGCTGAAAATGTCTAGGGTCCGCACAACCCCATAAGCAGATAGGTTTGGTCCTGGCCTTTCTATTAGCTGTTAGTATGATTACACATGCATGCAGCCATGCCCCTTTTAAAATGAGAAAGAAGGAAGTAGAGAACAAAAAAGTGAGCGGGTAAGAAAATTGTAGAAGGTTTACGGAAGAGGAATCTTTTGAGGGAAAGTTTACGTGTGGTCAAACTGGCTAATTAAATACGTAGAAGGGAATTATTTATTAGTTTTTCTTAAACTTGAGCATTAATATCAAAAGTACACTTACACAAATGAATTTCGTCCTTTCTGTTAAAACAAGGTTTTCTTGGAGTATTGGTTTGCTTTTAATAGGAAAGGTTTTTCTTAATCTTTTAGGTAATTGGTCTAGAAGAAAAGATTCTGTGTCTTACTGTGATATTTCCTGCACTTCATGATGTATTTATCCGGATTTGGTTCATGTAAGAAAACTGAGTCCTCCCTATTAAAAGAGCTAAGTTTTTTCTATGACTAAGTAATTTTCTGTTTTTGCCTTTGAAGTATCTAATTATCACTCTGGTTAAATGAATACCTATTGTTTCAAGTGACCTGTCATCCTATTTTGATCAAGTGTTTTAAATCCTTGATATTTTTGACAAATGTCCTAAAATCAAATTCTAAATTAAATCTTTCTCTTGACCTTACGTTAATTTTAAGAATTTTCAGGTGGGCCCTTGAAATATCTTAAAAGAATATCTCTCCTTACATAAAGAGACATATTAAACAAATTTGGCTTATTTGATATATGAAATTATACAGAAAATATTGTCAAATTATAAGTAATGCTAAACCGTATTTGAGTTATGTTGGTATGGATATGTCATTAACATGCATTCAGGAAATCATATGAAATCTCTAGAAATCTGATCATACCACTGGATTGGGTAAGAATTCACAGAACTCTAATGAAAAAATTGATTGGTTTCATAAAACTGCTAACCCAACATCAAGCACAATAAGAATTAATTGAATACCAAGGAAATGACCAAGGAAATGATTTGGCAGATTTTCACACTATGTCAGGGAGTATTGGAATTGTTAACATACGTGATTTGAATAAACTCCACTAAAATGATCCAAGTCAAATTACCTATGATAACCTATTTAATAAACAGTGATGTGTGCCTGAATTGAAGAAACAAAATTGGCATGTAAGAGGATATAAATTCAGTGTTAAGCATGGACTCATGGGCGCCTGGAAAGCCACATGCTCCTTCCTGAGTCCTTAGAACTTCCATTATTAAAAGCACTCTGTGACTTATCATGAAGTTGATAAAATAAAATAAAAAATTTTCAAGTTGGTGGGATGAACATTCTAAAATTGCTAAAATGATTTAGTAACCCACGTTTGATTTGTCAAACCCGTAATTCTGGTAAGGCAACAAAAACTTTCAGGTAATGCATTTCCAGTACCTGCTGAATAATTTGAAAACTTACAGATGGATTTCCTTCAGTTGCTACTTTTAATACATGTTTTCTGGTTGCACAGAAGCTTTTTCATTCAGAAAGTTGATGCTATATTAGTAGCTTAAAGGTTATTAGAAAATGTGTCTTACTTAGGAGGCATTCCTGAAGAAATCTAACAATAAAGGTGCTTATTTCAATGGACAAGTTATACAACATTTAAATGAGGTTCTACAAGTACAATGACATTAGGCAAAGCGAATTGAATTGATTAGATTCCCCTTGGTCAAAGGTATTAATGATTGATGGCAATCAGATCTACTCCCAGTGGCAAACACAGATTGGCCTCTTATTAAAGTTACTGGAAGGCCTATGCCCCTAATAATAGAACCCCATGTGTCTCCTTCTCTGATAAATTCTGACATGACTCAATATTGCAAGGTTTTAATACATTATGCCAAAGTCTATTTTCACCAGGTAAAAGAAGCCTTTTGTGATCCACCAACTGATGCCAACCAGATTTTTCACCAATCCATAAGATTAGGTCTTTTAAAAAAGACACCAGAGAAAGACTGCACTTGAACTGCTTTGGAAGGAACCATACCAAGTACTTCTCCACAGAAAAGCTTCAGGGCCTCAAATCTTGGATCCGCATCTCCCAACCCAAGAGGACCCCTCAGAACTCTTATAAAACTGTATACCCAATGGGGGTCTCAAGGTAAAACTGACTAGGGAGGTTTCTTCTCAAAAGCAGGTGACATCCCAGGTGTGGACAACTTTTTCAAGGTCACAGATCAAGACTTCTCTGTCACCATGAAACATTTGTTCCTGTGACTCTTTTTTCCTTTTCTTTTCTGTTTATACATGACAACATTGTATAATATTGAAGATTTCATAATTGACAGTTTCTGTAAGAAGCTTAATGTTGGATATATCATATGAAACCTAAATCTGTACATGATCTTAGAGACTCTCTGGTTCACCTTATAACAAAATTGCACTTATATTCCAAGTCTATTTGTTCAAATTACATATCTGGTCCTTTCTAGAGAATTTGGTTTTTAGATTCACGTATTCAAATCCTTTATGTAAATCTAAGAGTAGACAATACCTAAGTGAGAATTTTGCAATTTTCAATTAAATTATAGAATAAGAAAGCCAAAAGAAAGATAATTTAACAGTTTGTAGACCAAGGCATAACTCTTACCCCTTAATTGTTGGTATCCTCCAACCACGCAATGATTCAATAATGGAACCTTAGAAAAATATCACTAGTGCTTCCTTGCTGGTGACCTCTAATGCACAAGGTTTCCCACAGAAACTGTCTTTTGTATCCCTCTAGAATATATTTTTATCTGTGGAAGATTTTAACAGCCAACTATATGTGTGGGCAACTCCATGTCTCAATAGTGGAAAAGAAGGGGCCAATGTGAATTAAGTATTCTAATAGTATCGCTATCACTCCATAGCCAATTGGAAACTCAACATTGGTCTACACCTCTGAGTTTGCACTATGGAATAAAGACAAATTTGCCAGCCCCCATACATCTCTCTAAATGGACATCATTTGGTAGAATGCTCCTTCCCTGGCTTGGCATAAATGTCAGTAAAGCTATGATGAGAAATCTGTCTCAAACTTTAGCTACTATAGCTCATATTACTGCAAAGGCTACAGTTGGCCAGCACGCGTCTTTAAATTCTCTCTCTTGCTAAATTTCTTTTAGATAACGTAATTGCTTTGGAGTAGGAGTGCATGCAACTAATAGAAACTCAGTTGCAAGAAGTCAGCAAACAAACTACTTAGTTAAAATTACTCATCTGGGTTGGTTTTGATATATTTGATTTTGATTGGTTTGATTTGTGGGGACTCCTCTTAAGGAGGAGTCTCTCAGTATTGCCCTCATGATAGCCAGCATAATACTTTCCCTCTTGCCTCATATCTTCAGAAGAGAGTCTTAAATGCTTGTAAGCAGCATTAAATGGTCTCACCACAGTTAGAATAATGAAGACACAAGAACATAAGGAATCATCCAATAGACATGATGTCATAAATTTTGAATTTATACTGAGACCAAACAAGTCCATAATGATGACACAGTGGCATTAATGCCCAAAGTTGGGTCAGTCTCTTAAAATTGAGAGGTTTATCAGAAGGGGAAAATTTTAATGTAATTAAATTTGGCCTAAAGCTGCCTCCATATGGAGCAAACTGCAACCTGACTGCTGTGGCTTGGCTCTGTGCCCCCACCCAAATCTCATCCTGTAGCTCCCATAATTTCCATGTGTTGTGGGAGGGACCAGGTGGGGAGATTATTAAATTATAAGGACAGGTGTTTCCCATGCTGTTTTTGTGATAGTGAATGGGTCTCATGAGAGCTGATGGTTTTAAAAATGGGAGTTACACCGGGCGCGATGGCTCACGTCTGTAATCCCAGCACTTTGGGAGGCTAAGGCAGGCAGATCACGAGGTCAGGAGTTCTAGACCAGCCTGGCCAACATGGCGAAACCCCAACTCTACTAAAAATACAAAAAAATTAGCCAGGCGTGGTGGCGGGTGCCTGTAATCCCAGCTACTCAGGAGGCTGATGCAGGAGAATCGCTTGACCCGGGAGTTGGAGGTTGCAGTGAGCCGAGATCGCGCCAGCCTGGGCTATAGACCAAGATTCCATCTCAAAAATAAATAAATAAATAATAAAAATAAATAGGAGTTGCCCTGCACAAGCTCTCTTTTTGCCTGCTGTCATTCACATACGATGTGACTTGTTTTTCCTTGCCTTCCACCATGATTGTGAGGCCTCCACAACCACATGGAACGATAAGTCCAATTTTGTAAATTGCCCAGTCTCAGGTATGCCTTTATCAGCAATATGAAAACAGACAAATACACTGACTTAGTATGCAAGCACGTAGCAGCCTAACAAGAGCATTCTTGTAAAAAGTAGCTGGGTCTTAGCCTATCACAGCACGAACTTCAGTCAATCACAGGCTGCCAACTGATGGGCCGATGACCATAAAAGGCAAATGCATCATCACACCATGCCCACATCAGGTCAACACAGAGTTGTAGCCAGTCAAGCTTTTCTGTACGTCACTTCCTTTTATTGTCTGTAAATACTACCTGCCCATGTTGTCGAGTGGAGCTCCCTGAACCTTTCCTGGTTCGTTCTTGACTATTCGTGCCCAATTCATGAATTGTCTTTTGCTCAAATAAATATAAACTCTACTAAATTTCATTTGTTTGATCTAAATTTTAAAAATGAGTTTCTCTATTGTTCATTTACAAGATTATTTTTGTATTAAATTCTAAAACTGAAGATCAGAAAATGGCTAAGTAGGCTTGTCTTACCTATCATCCATGCAGCTTTGAACAAGTTAATATCTCTGGGTTTCAATTTTGTTACCTCAAAGTAAGAAATAAACTGCAGTACTTCTGCAATTTCAAATGAGATAATGGATAAATGTAAAAAATGGTTAATATCTCTGGGCCTCCACAACACTGACCCAGCAGCTACATGGACAAAGCTTTTGGAGACAACCACCACCATCACACTCTGGTTATCTCCAGGGCTCATGACTCAGGCCACTGTCTCTTGGTTACTGCGATTTCTTCTCTCTCCCTTCAACATACATGGCACACCAGCCTCAATGACCATCCTCACATACACATCAACACATGCAACCCTGCTGGAAACTCCTAGCAGCCTCAGGTCCTGCTGACCTAGGGATGCTGGAGCAATTGCTATCTGTGTATAATGCTAATTCACTACCAGAGTGGCTGAAGACTCAGACCACAGCAGCCTGTGCTGGCTTTCTTTACCTAATCTGTGAAAATGCCAGCATCCTCTTTCTCCGACAAGCCATCATTGAGCCAAGACTTTAACAAGATGGGGAAGTCCTCTCCTTATGCACATAATGACTTCTCAGGCATGGGGGAAAACAAACATAGGAGACCTAGGGATTACCAAATCCAATTAATGTCAAATCAAGCCCACACTCAACCCCTGCAGCTCAATAGAGCTGCCTTGTTATTTGATTACTATCAAAATGGTAGTCATGAATTCATCAACTCCCAGCAACAGCCCGTTAAGAGGCATTTCCAAAAGCCCAAGTAAGCAAAGCATCCAGAAAACCGTAAGCCCTTTGCCCTCTGGTCTTCCCAGAAGACATTCCCAAATGCCTCTACTGTTGCCTTATGCCCCCCCACGGGTAGGGCTATTTATTGTCCCCCATACTCAAATAGAGGTTCAATTAAAAATCAGGATTTGGCAGCAACAACCTATTTTCTTGTCAGACACATTGTAAATTGTATAAAATCTATTTTGGTGCAATTTACAACTTTGGAAATAAAAACACGCTCATACAGCAATTTGTCTGCTGTAGCATTAGGAAGTCTGGATGCCTGGGCTCCTTGTCAGAGGCTGGAAAATGGCCAATAAAGGGAATGCGTTTGAGGGTGGAAAGCATACAGTAGTGACCACCAACAGCTAGGTGTGGATAGAGAAACACATCCCCACCTCCTCTGAGTGCTGTATAAAGATTAAACGAATAACAAACGTAAAGTATTTTGCACAGTGCCTGGCACATTGTATTTTAATAAAAGCAGGGGGTGGGGATGATGACAGCAGTAGTACTAATTGCGGTCGTCTTCATGGTAGTAGTAAGAGTGGTAAGTGCCGAACTGGAGCCAGGAAAACCTAGGTTCTCATCACAGCTGTACCACTAATAAGCTCTCCAGCCCCCTCTTTCCTGAGTCCAGGAAAAATCAATAAAAACACTGGAAAAGCAGATCAAAACCAGGGTAAAGTACTGTGCTCAAGGATAGCTCATTATTAGGAACTCAGTAATTACTTGAAACAGCCAGAGGTAAGCAGAGCCAGAGAGAAAAATGAGCTCTCACAACCTGAGAATGGAGCAAGAAACTAGTCAAACTGTCTCGTTATTAGGCCCCTCCAAAAGCTTCTCTCAGGACAAAAATAGGCAGGAAAGTTCTGAAAGAGAAGGTGCTGAGTTTTCCAGATATTAAATACATATATGTTATAGAAATTGAAATTTAAGTTATGTGGTACCAGGAAATAAATAGATAGACAGATAAATGGAATAGAAAGACCAGAAATAAACTCAAATAAACGATAAAGGTGGCATTTTAAACCAATAGAGGGAAAAAGATAGATTATAAATAAATGGTATTAGAAACAAATGGATGGTCCTCTGGAAAAATAAATAGATACATTTAGTTCTCTAACTCATAAAATAAGAGTAAATTACAAATAAAAATTTGAAATATATAAAACGAATCCATAAAAGAACTAAAATAAAATGTGAGCTTTTTTCTTAGAATGGACGCTGCCTCCCTCAAAATATTATATAAAGCCCAAAAGCCATTAAAAACTTAACTATCACAAAATTGAAAAAGAAACTCTGCATGAAAAAACATAAAAACAAAACAATAAAGACACAGAAAGCAACGATAAAAATGTCAAATTAGAAAAATAAATGTGTATGTCATATCACAAAGGGCTAATTTTCCCCATATGTAGAAAGTTCAGTCAAATCAATTAAAAAGGCAGTATATAAACAGACTGTTTACAGAATACAAAATAGAGATGCTCTAAAACATATCACAAGAAGCTTGATCTTGCTCATAACAACAAAACCAGAATTACAAGATATCATTTTCTTCACTCCTCAGATTTGCCATTATAAGGAAAGACTTTGAGGTAATGTGGTTAAGTAATAAAATCAAAAATATATACTTAAGTAATAAAAGTAATAATGGTATATATAATGGTACTATTTGTAGGGAAACACAAACATTGAAATGTTTTCATAGGAAACTTCTGCCTACAGTTGTCTCTGGGGGAGCAAAAAATGGATGGCTAATTGCAAAAATGTGGAATTACCTTAAATGCCAGTCAACCAGAAAGTAGATAACGAAAACGTGGTATATACATATATATATATACCATGAAATACTACTCAGCCATAAAAAGGAACAAAACGAACAAAATAATGGCATTTGCAGTAACTTGGATGGAGCTGGAGATCATTATTCTAAGTGAAGTAACTCAGAAATGGAGATCCAAATTTTGTATGCTCTCACTTACAAGTGGGAGCTAGGCTATGAGGACGCAAAGGCATAAGAAAGATATAATGGACTTCAGGGTCCTCTGTGCACATCTGGGTACAGTGTACACTGCTTGGGTGACGGGTGCACCAGAGTCTCAGAAATCACCACTAAATAACTTATTCACATAACCAAACCTCACCTGTTTCCCAAAGACGATTAAAATGAAATTTTAAAACATTTTTTAAGTCTTTATGCCTCTATACCTGCTCCTGAGTACCTTATATTGTATGCTCTTTGTCCAGCCCTCTTACTGATTTTATAGATGGAAAGAGGGCCACATAACAAGCCTAAGCTCTTACAGCTCTTTAGTGGCTGATCATGAACTGCAAGCCTTCCTCTCTTCCCACTGTCCCAGTTCGGTTGTCTGCTTATTCTTTAACTTGTATCCAGGCACTAAGAGTCTTTGTCCCCCCATCACCAGCACGGTATATACTAAGTGTACCTTGGAACTTGTACCCACCTCCCTTTCCCGTTTATCCATGCCTTTCTCTTCCTTCAAAACATAGCTCAAAACTTCCCACGTCCCCATCTGCCATTCCTTGCAGGCTTATGGACAACAATTACACGTCATTATCGTGCTCTTTGTTGTTCAACTTTCAAAGCAGTGTTGCGCAAGAAGAGTCCGGGGGCCTGAGTTGCCAGGCCTCCTAATTATAAGTCCTAGCTTTCATTCTTGCTAGCTTAAGACCTCGCTAAGCCCCAGGTTCCTTCTTTGAGAAATGGAACCATAGTGCCTGCCCCCACCTATCTCACAATTACTGAGAGAATCAAATATGTGAAAATGTTCTATACATTTCATGAACTATTCTTTATTATAAGCATTTGAACCCTTAAAGAAAGCCCATTGCTATTGAGGGAAAAGACAGGGTAGCCCTCCCCTCCGAGTGATTACATGGAGCATTTTCTTCTTTAGACTAGCCTCTTTCTAAAAGCAGAAAGCCACCCTGAAAGCAGGCATGGGGGTGAACCCACCCACTGTGCTTTCTGGGGAGGTAGTTTCAAATAAGAAAAACTGCACTCGGAAGGCTGAGGCAGGAGAATCACTTGAACCCAGGAGGCGGAGTTTGCAGTGCTGAAATCGCACCACTGCACTCCAGCCTGGGTGACAGAGTAAGACTCCGTCTCAAAAGAAAATTAAAACAAAAAAAAGGAAGTAAGAAAGAGAAACTGTAGAATTTTTTTTTTCTTTTCTTCTTAAAATTATTTTCTGGCTCCAGGCACGGTGGCTCACACCTGTAATCCCAGCACTTTGGGAGGTCAAGGCGAGTGAATCACCTGAAGTCAGGAGTTCAAGACCAGCCTGGCCAACATGGTGAAACCTCGTCTCTACTAAAAAATACAAAAATTAGCCGGGCTTGGTGGTGGGAGCCTATAATCCCAGCTACTTGCGAGGCTGAGGCAGGAGAATTGGTTGAACCTGGGAAGCGGAGGTTGCAGTGAGCTGAGATTGCACTGCTGCGCTCCAGCCTGGGCAACAAGAGTGAAAACTGCGTCTCAAAAAAAAAAAAAAAAATACATTTTCTGGCATCATATCAAAAGCTGAAAGCTTTTTGATGCAATTGAGACAGAAGATGCAACAAGACCACAGAGTCAGGAGGCTGTTTGTTGACTAAGTGATCTTTAGAGCTTCCCCACAGAAGAGCAAAGTTGATGACTGGGTTCATTTGGGTGCTATCTGAAGAAAGAATGACACTTACAAAAATAAAAAATCTAGTTTCCTGTGTTACAGGGATAAGAGCCCTGTGGTGGACACCAGCAGAAGTGATTCTTCTATTTTCTGCTGCTAACTAGATATGTGATCTTTGGGAAGTCACCCACCCTCTCTGAATCTCAGTATTCTAGCTCAAAGGGATGCTGTGAAGATTAAATGAGATAACAGATATATAAGCACCTTGACCATAACTGCCTGTGAGTGTGAATTACTATACTCTAAACTGGCACTTCCCAAACTGATGCTTTGCAGAGCTCTGTTAATAAGAGGGCAATGAGAAAAGTGTCTGCACTCACATGATTTGGGGAAATTCGGCTCCTCACTGCAGCCTCTAACAGGCTAATCTGCATTGCGAGTGTCAAAACCAAAATAAGGAATAGATGTTGAAATGTTTCCCAGTGTGTTCCAAAGAAAGTCACTTTAGGAAACATTGTTCTCAACTCAATTCCATGTGGAAGGCAAGATCTTCATCTTGTTTTATTTCCTGGGTATGGAAACTCAACAGAGAGCCAAGTATTACCAATCTTTTGGTCATCGTGTTGGTTATTCTTAGCGCCATACCACTACCGCCTCAATCCCACCCACCCCCATCCATTATCCACCCTTTTGCCTTCTGGCTTCCAATTGGGTCTGGTCATTGAAAGACACTGTAGGAAATCAAACCATAAAAGCGGAGAAAGGCTGGGGTATTTCTTCCTTTGATGCTTCCCTGTATGGGTGTCATGGTTCAAGAAGGGGCTCCATCCTTGTATTAGCCTGCTTTCACACTGTTATAAAGAACTGCCTGAGACTGGGTCGTTTATGAAGAAAAAGTTTTAATTGACTTGCTATTCTGCATGGCTACGGAGGTCTCAGGAAACTTACCATCATGTCAGAAGGCAAAGGGGAAGCAAGGCACATCTTCACAAGGTAGCAAGAGAAAAAGAGAGAGAGAGCAAGAAAGGGGATCCGCCAAACACTTTAAAACCATCAGATCTCCTGAGAACTCGCTCACTATCATGAGAACAGCACGGGGAAAACCACCCCCAAAATCCAATCACCTCCCACCAGGTCCCTCCCTTAACACATGGGAATTGCAATTTGAGATGAGGTTTAGGTGGGGACATGGAGTCAAACCATATTATTCCACCCCTGGCCTCTCCCAAATCTCATGTCCTTTTTTCATTTCAAAACACAATCATGCTTTCCCAAGAGTCCCCCAAAGTCTTAACTCATTCCAGCATTAACTCAAAAGTCCAAGTCCAAAGTTTCCTCTGAGACAAGGCAAGTCCCTTCCGCCTATGAGCCTGTAAAACCAAAAGCAACTTAGTTACTTCCAAGATGCAATGAGGGTACAAGCATTGGGTTAATGTTCCCATTCCAAATGGGAGAAATTGGCCAAAAGCAAGGGGCCACAGACCCCATGCAAGTCCAAAACCCAGCAGGGCACTTATTTAATCATAAAGCTCCAAACGAATATCCTTTGACTCCATGTCTCATATCCAGGACAAGCTGATGCAAAGGATGGGCTCCCCACGGTTTCTGCAGGTACCCAGCCCCTTTGTCTGCTTTCACAGGCTGGCATTGAGTGCCTGTAGCTTTTCCAGGCACACGGTATAAGTTGTTGGTGGATCTACAATTCTGGGATCTGAAGGATGGTGGTCCTCTTCTCACAGTTCCACTAGGCAGTGCTCCAGCAGGGACTTTGTGTGGGGGGCTCCAACCTCACATTTCCCCGCTACGTTGTCCTAGTAGAGATTCTCCGGGCATTTCCATACATCCTCTGAAATCTAGGCTCGGTCCCCAAACTTCAGCTCTTGTCTTCTGCACACCCACAGGTCCAACACCACTTGCAAGTCACCAAGGCTTGGGGCTTGCACCCTCTGAAGCAACAGCCTGAGCTGTACATTGGCCCCCTTTACCACGGCTGGAGCAGCTAGGAGGCAAAGTGCTGTGTCCCAGGCTGCACAGGGCAGCAGGGCCCTGGGCCCAGCTCATGAAATTATGTTTCCCCCTAGACCTCCAGGCCTGTGATGGAAGGGGCTACTGCAAAGATCTCTGACATGCCCTGAAGACATTTTCCCCATTCTCTTGGCTATTAACACCAAGCTCCTCGCTACTGATGCAAATTTCTATAGCCAGCTTGAATTCCTTCCCAGAAAATGAGTTTTTCTTTTCTACCACATGGTCAGGCTGCAAATTTCTCAAACCTGTATGCTTTGCTTTCCTTTTCAACATAAGTTACAATTTCAAACGATCTCTTTGTGAACATATATGACTGTACGCTTTTAGAAAAAGCCAGGTAACCTCTTAAATGCTGTGCTGCTTCAAAATTTCTTCTGCCAGATATGCTAAATCATCTCTCTCTCAAGTTCAAATTTCCACAGATCTCTAGGGCAGGGCAAAATGCCGCCAGGCTCTTTGCTAAAGCATAGCAGGAGTGAGCATTGCTCTAATTCCCAATAAGTTCCTCATCTTCGTCTGTGACCCCCTCAGCCGGGACTTCATTGTCCATATCTCTATCAGCATTTTGGTCAAAACCGTTCAACAAGTCTCTAGGAAGTTCCAAACGTTCCCACATCTTCCTGTCTTCCTCTGAGCCCTCCAATCTGTTTCAACCTCTACCTGTTACTCAGTTCCAAAGTTGCTTCCACATTTTCAGGTTATCTTTATGGCAGTACCCCCACTTCTGGTACCATTTTTTTGTATTTATCCATTTTCACACTGCTATAAAGAACTGCCTGAGACTAGGTAATTTACGAACAAAAAAGGTTTAATTGACTCACAATTCTGCATGGCTGAGGAGGCCTTGGGAAACTTACAATCATGGCAGAAGGCAAAGGGGAAGCAAGGCTCATCTTCACAAGGTGGCAAAAGAGAAAGTGAGGAAGGGGAGAACAGCCAAACACTTCTAAACCATCAGATCGCATGAGAATTCACTATCAAGAGAAGAGCATGGGAAAAACCATCCCCATGATCCAATCACCTCCCACCAGGTCCCTCTCTCAACACATGGGGATTACAAATCGAGATGAGATTTGAGTAGGGACACAGACTTAAACCATGTCAATCATTCTGTGACAATTTCTTAATCTACAATCCAAAAACACCTCCCTCTGATAAAGGAGATAAATAGAATTTTGAGTATCTGTGATCTTGGAAGCAGGGCAAAATGCACCATTTTTGCATTAACTTTTAACTGTATTTAGTATTTTTTCCATTACGAATATAGGCAGCAAATTCATATCTATGATCTGTCACCAACCAAAATTAAAAGTATTTTTATCATTTGTTACAGTTGTTGCAGGTATCTCCAAATATTGTCAATATTCATCACTATCTTCAGATTATGGCATTATGAAATCTGCCTCTTAGGTCAGGCACAGTGGTTCACACCTGTAATCCCAGCACTTCGGGAGGCCAAGGCTGGTGGATCACCTGAGGTCAGAAGTTTGAGACCAGCCTGGCCAAGATGGTGAAGTCCCGTCTCTACTAAAAATGCAATAATTAGCTGGGCGTGGTGGCAGGTGCCTGTAATTCCAGCTACTGAGAGGCTGAGGCAGGAGAATCATTTGAACCTGGGATGCAGAGGTTGCAGTCAGCCGAGATTATGCCATTGAATTCCAGCCTGTGCCACAAGAGTAAAACTCAGTCTCAAAAAAAAAAAAAAAGAAAGAAAGAAAAGAAAAGAAAAAAGATATCTGCCTCTTCGTTTTGCTTATTTAACATGCTAATAAGGAGGTTCGCAAAATACCGTATCACAAATTTGCTATTTAAAATATTTGTAATAGCATTATTTCAATATAGTTAGTATTCTTTGTGATTCTATTAGTTCAAAAAAGGGATCCAAAAATTTCAACAGGCTACCTAAGGGGTACGTGGCACACGAAAAAATTAAGAATTCCTACTTAAATGATCTGAATAGGCATTTCTTCAAAGAATATACACAAATGACCAATAAGCATAAACACAGTCACACACACACACACACACACACACACACACACACACACACACACACACACAGCCATGAACATCATTAGTCATTAAATAAATGCATATTAAAACTACAATGAGATATCACTTTATACTCAGTAGGATGACTATAATCAAAAAGTCAGATAAGACCAGACATGGTGGTTCCCACCTTTAATCCCAGTACTTTGGGAGACTGAGGCAGGTGGATCACTTGAGGTCAGGAGTTCATAGACCAGCCTGGCCAATGTGGTGAACTCTCATCACTCCAAAAGGTGCAGGTTCTACCTGGTAACTGAGGACCTTCATGAACAGAGAGCATTTTGTATGCTGGAGCCCAGCAGGGCAGCCATGGGGATACAGCATACAAAATGCACTTTTCTATTTTTTTCAAATAGTTTTACTTCTCCCTCTTAAGTTAAAATGCTATTGTTTATAAATCCGTAGCTGTGCACAGAAGTACTTGTTGGTTTATGTTACAGATTCTGAATCTGAACATTTCCCTGTTTTAGCTAGATGACATACTGTTTCAAATGACTTTGGTTTATAAACAAAGGCTTGCATAATCTGACATGAAGTTGATTTTATAAAAATAATATTACATTCTGGGGATCTATCTTTAATTCAAGCCTTTAACTCATGTGAAGGCATTAGCTTTTACAGGCAATCTACCTTGAATCTAAAGCTTAAGCTATGTGGTAAATTTCTCCACAACTGTATTTGGTAACTGTCCTGTCATCTTCTCTGCCTACCTACCCACCCACAAAAGCATGCACCAGAGAGAGAAACAGAGACAGAAAGACAGACAAAAAACAGGAAGAAGGAGAAAGAAGCAAAAAAAAAAAAAAAAAAGACAAAATTTGCCTATTATAAAGTCCTGGGCCAGCTACTGAGGGTCACTACCATAGGCTACTTGTGCTCAGATTCAAATATCAAGGTTCACTTTTAAAAGAACTAAAATTGAATTCAAAGAGATATTTGTATACCATGTTAATAGAAGCATTTTTCACAATAGCCAAAAGATTGAAGTAACCCAGATATCCATTAGCAGATTAATGGATAAACAAAATGTGGTATATCCATACAATGAAATATTATTCGACCTTAAAATGAAGAAAATTCTGACATATGATACAACATGGATAAACTTGGAGGACATTATGCTGAGTAAAACAAGCCAATCACAAAGGGACAGATAGTGTATGATGCCATTTGTATGAGATATCAAGAATAGATTCATAAAGACAGAAAGCATGAAGGTGGTTTCCAGAGCTGGGGGAAGATGTTGAGTACAGCGTTTCAGTTTTTTGAAGATGAAAAGGGTTCTGGAGACGGATGGTGGAGTGGTTGTACAATAATGCAAATGTACTTAACACCACTGAACCGTACTGTTAAAAATAAGATAATACATTTTATGTTGTAGGTATTTTACCATAATTAAAATAATTTTAAAAATAATGAAAAACAAATCAGCTTCCCAAAATAGAGCCTGACACCTTAACCTAAGCTATATGAATTTAGTGTCTGGGTGAGTCCAATATTTTCTACCAGTCTTCATTTTTACCCTCGGGGGAAAGAGAGGAAATAAAAATGAATTAAAATAGTATGCCTGAGGCAGGAAAATCTCTTGAACCCAGGAGGCGGAGGTTGCAGTGAGCCAAGATTGCACCACTGCACTCCAGCCTGGCAACAGAGGGAAACTGTCTTAATAATGATAATAATAATAATAATATGCCTGCTTCCTCTCCTGCCCTTCTTTATTAAATACAATATTTCTGGAATTCTTCATTTTAGGGGTCTTTAGAAATGATCTCACAGTGGTTCTGAAGGCAATACCTTCCAACATTAGAGTTCAACAGTATTCTGTAGCATGGAAAAAGGTTTAAAGATTCAATTCTAAGACCTGAAGCAAAACTTGTAAAATATACTTCAAGTTTCATTCACAAGTATTGAGAATGCAACTGCAGCACATAAAAGATGAGTTGCTTGGGGCTTAGTTTTCACCTGGTCCTTCACACACACACACACACACACGGAGAGAGAGAGAGAGAGAGAGAAAGAGACAGAGAGAGAGAGAGAGAGAAAGAGAGAGAGAGAGCCAGAGGTAATCTTGGCAAAGCAGCACAGAGCCAGTGCTAAGAGAGTGACTAATAATATAGTAACACCTTAGTAAAATCACTTTCCTTTTTTTATATCTTCAAGCATGCTAATTTATAGACCTTGAGTCATCCACAGCATAAACGATTTTATATTTCTGGGTATGGTAGTAGTCATTCATTTCACAAATATCTATAGAGTGCATGCCACATGACAGGTCCAGTCTTCGCAGAGCTCACAATGCAAATACTTGCTCTTAGCTGAACAAATCAATTGGAACATGCAACAACCATTTTCCTCCCTCCCCGAGGCCTGGTCACTTCTAAGTTGGGATCCTACTATCTTTTTTAGAAATAGATGAGAGAAGAGATGGCAATTGAGAAAGTCAGCAAATAAAACTTCATAGATCAAATCTTTATTCATTACAAAACTCAGCCCCAGCTTGTATCTCTAGCCAATCACAAAAGGACAAATACTATATGATGCCACTTATATGAGTTACGTGGAGTAATTAAATTCCTAGAGACAGAAAGTTGATCTAACCAGCTTAACTGTTCTTCAGTCATCTCAGTCCAAAGAATAGACACACCCCTAAGCTGCTTCTATGGGACTATACTAACTATTTCATCTACAAAATTATTATTATTGTTATTGCTATTGCTATCATTATTATTAACACTTGCATAGTGCTTTCTATGTAATATTATATATATGTGTTTGTATACACATGCGCACACACACACGCACACCAACACACACATTTAATAGTACTAGGGACTAGTATTATTCTCCATTAACAGGGGGAGGAAATTGAGTGACAAAGAAGTTAGATTACCTACCCCAAGTCACCCAGAGAATAAGTGGCAGAGGCAGGATTTGAACCCAGGGAGTTTGGCTCCAGAATCGTGCGCTAAACCAGTCTTGCATAAAGTAGCTAGGCTTGAAACTTTTTTGTGGTGGTCTGTGAGATGATAAGGAGATTACAACAAATTATAAATCTGTGCACTGCTTCTTTCATTAAGAAAGTCATCTTACGAAAAATATCAGCTGAGCTACCCAGTGTGCTCTTTTGGAGCTGATTCACATTCTGGTGCAAGCTCTTTATCTCCTTGGGAAACAGTAACAAACAGTTGCAGAGTAGCAATAGACAGCAGGCTATACTTTGGGTAGCATTGCTAAGTCATTATTCTTTGCTGCCTCCTATACTACCTCCCATAGGAGACACAGCATTCACGGCTCTTGAGCAGGACCATGACTGTTAACCAAAGGTGTTTGAAGAAGTCAATACAGGTCAAACACTATCAAAGGATACCCCAATTCCAAAGAAAATCTTGAAAGGATGAAAGGATTTCCAAGTCACAGCCCACCCATCCCAAGCAGCATGTAATATCTGTAAGGTATAGAAACCTCCATGGGAACAAATCCTTTCCAGACGAATGTACAAAAAGGCATCTTCTAGAGTGACAGCTGGAGCTCTTTGTAATTTAGCTTAGCTTTGAACCCACTCTACTAGGATGCAAAATAAGCCAAATTATGGTTACTCTCTCAGAAAGAGATAAGACTTCAAGATTTGTCTTTTCTTTTATATGGATGACCTGAAGCTATAGCCAGAAGAGAGTGCTCAATTACAAAGCATGCCTGAAATAGGATCCGGTTTCAATCAGTCAATTAGTATGGAATTTGGACGGGATAAATGCAATTTCATGTGCCAAATGTGAAAAGGTAAAGAATAGCAAACACATGCAAGTCTTTGAAGCAACTGAAATTTGAAAACTAAAGTTCCCGGGGGCTTATAATGTTAGAAACTGCAACAATTTTTCTAGGGAAGCACCAGAAAAATGCAGCAACTCACAATGAAATCTTGAAAAGAATCGGGCATATTCTGAAAATGCAACTCCACACTGAATATATGCTGAGACACAGTACAGTACAGGGAATGTGGGTTCTGGGTCAATTCCTGGCTCTGCAGCTTCTAGACCTGTGACCAGGAGTATAATATCCACATCTACTATTTCTTTATTTGCAATGACATCTGCCTAATAGAGATCACATGAGAATAAACTAAAATGCTAAGCAGAGTTTCTGGCACAGAGGAAGTACTCTATGAGTGTTAACCTTGATTATCAATGAATGCATCGATCACACCAACTGTAGCTTTTGTTTTTTAAATTTGGGTAACCATGCTCCTGTCCAAAGCCTCAGTTTCACCACCACCTACATCATCACCATCACCTCCATCATTACTGCCTCCACCACCGACACCATTATCACCTCCACCCCCATCATGGCCACCACTATCACACCCGCTACTACCATCACTAGCACTTGCAAATCACCACTACGATCATCAGCACCATCACTCCATCACTGCCACTACCACCGTCGTCACTAAAACCACCACCATTATTCCTGTTCCTCTCATAACCACCTCCACCTCCGTCACCACCACTATCACCACCAACTCTACCACCATTACTATCATCATCGCCGCCACCACCATTATCCCCAGCACACAACGACACAATTCTCATTTTGTGATTATTACGAAACCAAATACCTGTCATTTGGACAGCTTCTATTCCCATAATAGCAAAAGCCACTTCTACCTTTCTCTACTTCTCAGGTTCACCTTTCTCCAGAATGTTTGAGAACATGAGATCTTTGTCACACTTGCATTGTGACGTTGATGAAGATTGCCCCAGCTTTTCCACTGGTACTTACTGCTCTCTGCTGCACTGAACACGCTACATGTCACAGCCAGAAACCCACGCAATTCTACGTGTTCCTCAATGCTCTAGTTATGGACCTATACTTGTGCCTACTTTCCACTGTGAATGTCACTGACGGTCATCTAGTGTCCTAGCATAGCCCAATACACTAGAATACATGGCCTTGAAGTCAGACCTAGATTCAAATCCTGACCTTGCCTCTAGCTTTATGACTTTAGGCAAAGCAACTTAGCTTTCTGACTTTCAGGTTTGTTTATCATGAAATGTCACTGACAATATTCATTTCATGGGAATTAGGAGGAATCATAAATGAGGTCATGACTATGAAAGTACTTAGGACTCTATTTAGCATAAAGGAGGAGCTGAAAATGTGCAAGTTTCCTTCCTTTCTTTCCTTTTCCTATAACACTTGTTCAGTCAGTCCATAAAGCTGTGATCCTCAAACTTTGAGAAACATCAAAATCACCTTGAAATCTTGCTAAAATCTGGACTTCCGAGTCCCACTCCCAGTTTCTGATTGAATAGGTTTTAAATTAATCCTAAGAATGTGCATTTCCTTTTTTTTTTTTTTTTTTTTTTTTTTTTGAGACAGAGTCTTGCTCTGTCGCCAGGCTGGAGTGCAGTGGCGCAATCTCGGCTCACTGCAACCTCCGACTCCTGGGTTCAAGCGATTCTTCCGCCTCAGCCTCCCGAGTAGCTGGGACCACAGGCACGTGCCACCATGCCTGGCTATTTTTTGTGTATTTTTAGTAGAGATGGGGTTTCACCATGTTGGCCAGGATGGTCTCGATCTCTTGACCTCATGATCCGCCCACCTTGGCCTCCCAAAGTGCTGTCGTATCCTCACCCACTTACCTACCATGTGATACTTGTTCTTCTGGTCCAGGGACAACATGTTAAAAACCACCTCTGTATATAAACAGCAAAAAGAAAAAAAAACTGATCAGTAAAATTTGAAGATAAAAGTCTAACATACATAAAAATTTTGTTTTAAAAAACCATAAGCAATAGTCAACCCACCTTTTTAAGGAAATTGTAAAGCATCTCAATAAGTGATTCAATGACAGAGTGTGCAAGTGTCATTTTCACACTGTAGTGTATGTTGCCAATGTTCCTTCACGCCCCTTTTCCCTCTTGTTCACACCCACTCCCTGTGACTTTCACTCCCAGTATCCAGCACTTGAATTTTTTTGCCAGCTTTGCCTAGAAGTCTTGACAGCTGAAAGAGGCTGGGGCTTACATGTTTCTGGGTTAAGCCTTTGACTAATGACTGGTGTATACAGCTAAACAAACACTCCAGCTCCTTGCTGCAGCTAGGGATGACTTTCAGGTGTAACCTGCCCTGTGCCCTGTGAGAACAAAGCCAGCATTACCCTTCACGGGATTTTGACTGATACTGCTCTTGCTCTGTTTCTTTGACCTCCTTCTTTTCCAGGTCTCATCTCTTTAGTTCTCTAAAACTTTTACTTGGAATCATTTAGTTTTCTTAATATTTTTCTATTTATAATTGACACATAATAATTGGGCATATTTATGGGGTGCAATGTGATGTTTACATAAATGTGTAATAATCAAATCAGGGTACTTAGCATATCTATCACCTTAAACATTTCTTTGTGATAAAAACATTCAAAAACATCTCTTCTAGCTATTTTGAAATATATAACACATTGTTATTAACTCTAATCATCCTGCTATGTAATAGGATACTAGAACTTGTTTCTCTATCTAAATGTAGCTTTGTACCCATTGACCAATCCCTCACCATCCTTCCTTCCTCCATACTATCCCTGTTCTCTGATAACCACTATTCTGCCTTCTACTTTTACGAGAGCAACTTTTTAGCTTTCACGTATAAGTGGGGTCATGCAGCACTTGTCTTTCTGTGCCTGGCTTATTTCACTTAATGTAATTGTCTCCAGGTTCATCCATGTTGCCACAAATGACAGGATTTTGTCATTTTCTATGACGAAATAGTATTCCACTGTGTATATATACCACATTTTCTTTATCCATTCATCTATGGACATTTAGGTTGGTTCCATAGCTTGGCTAATGTGAATAGTGCTGCAATAAACATATGAGCACAGGTATCTCTTCAACATACTGACTTCACCTCCTTTGCATAGGAAATCCCATGACCTAGTAATGGGATTTCTGAGTCATATGGCAGTTCTATTTTCAACTTTTTTGGGGAATTGCCATCCTGTTTTCCATAATGGCTGTACTAACTTACGTTTCTACCCACAGTGTGTAAGGGTTCCTTTTTTCATATTCTCTCCAATATGTTTGTGGTTTTTTGTTTTCAGTAGTAGCCATTCTGATTGGAGTGAGATGATACCTAATTGCAGTTTTGATTTGCATATCTCTTGGTCATCTGTATGTCTTCCTTTGAGAAATATCTATTCAGGTCTTTTGTCCATTTTTTTAAATTACTTGTTTTGTTGTTTTTTTGTTTTTTTTTTGTTGAATTATTTGAGTAACTTATCTATTTTGATTATTCATCCTTTAGCAGATATATAGTTCACAAGTATAATCTCTCATTCTGTAAGTTATCTCTTTGCTTTGATTATTTTCTTTGCTGTGCAGAAGCGTTTTTGTTTGATGTAGTCCCATTTGTCTATACTTTTATTGTCAACGCTTTTGAAGTTTTATCCAAATAATCTTCACCTGGACCCACGTCGTAGAACTTTTCCCCTGTGTTTTCCCTTAGTAGTTTTGTAGTTGTAGGTTTTAAATTTAAGTTTATAATCCATTTAGAGTTAATTTTTGTATCTGGTGAGAGATAAAGGTATAGTTTTATTCTTCTGCATGTGGCTATCCCGTTTTCCCAGCACTATGTTTTGGAGAGGCTGTCCCTTCCCCGTTGTTATACTTAACATCTTTGTCAAAAATCATTTTGCTATAGATGTGTGGGTTTATTTCTGGGCTTTCTAGTTTATTTCATTGTTCTACGTGTCTGGTTTTATGCCGGTGCCATGCTGTTTTGGTTTTCTGGTTTGTCGGGAAAGTCTTTAACTCTCCCATGTTTTGAAGAATAGCTTTTCTGGTTACAGTATTCTTCACTGGCAAGTGTTTTTTTCTTCAGCACTCTGAATATATCATCAGACTCCCTCCTGGCCTGTAAGGTTTTCACTGAGAAGTCTACTGCCAGGTGAATTGTAACTCCTTTATGTGTTATTTGCTACTTTTTTCCTACTGCCTTTAGCATCCTCTCTTTATCTTTTACTTCTGAGTGCTTAATTATAATATGTCTAGGGGGGTATACTTATTTGGGTTGAATCTGATTGGCGACCTTTAACTTTCCAGTACTTTGGATATCTGTATCTTTATCTAGGTTTGAGAAATTTTCTATTGTTACCCCTTTGGCATTCTCAAGTCCCTACTGAATCTCAATAACCTGAATATTTGCTATTTTGATGCTGCCCATAGTTCCTATAAGCTTTCTTCATTCCTTTTTATTTTTCTTCTCCTCTGTGTATTTTCAAATAGCCTGTCTTTAATCTCACTAGTTCTTTCCTTTGCTTTATCAATTCTACTATTGATGCCCTCTATTGCATTTTTCATTTGGTTCATTGTATTTTTCAACTTTAAGATTTCTGTTTGATTTTTTATTATTATTTCAGTCTCTTTAAGTTTCTCTGATAAATTACTGAATGGTTTTTTTTTTTTTGTTTTTTTGTTGGATTCCAGCCTTCCTTTAATTCAACTTTACAACAAACCTGTGCAGTGTGGGGGGCCTGTATGCCACTTCACAGATGAGGACACAAGGTTAGGTTAAAAGAGGTGCAGGGGTAGAGTAGGAGAGGGGGCATTTAAGCCAGTTCTCATGCTCCAGCATTGGAGTCTCTGGGCTCAGCAGTTACTACATGAGACAAGGGGACCGTGGATGAACTGGGCAGGAGCCCCCGGCCTCTGAGCAACAGCAGAATGTACTGAGCTGACATATCTGAATGTCACATATTCTTACATGGAGAAGCTCACAGTGAGGTGAACAGGGGGAGCTCTCCTGCTGCTGGGGTCTGCTTTCCCTGCTCAGTGCCCTGGCCTCCTCTTGAGCTTCCAACCTTCCATCCCAGGCTTGATCTCTCCATCCCAGGCTTGAATTGTTTATATTATATTGAAGTTCATTGAGTTTCCTTAAAACAGCTACTGTGAATTCTCTGAGAGACCATACTACTTTAAGGTGTCTTATTGTGTTCATCTGGTGAGGTCATGGGGTCCCCAAACATTCCTGATGCTTATGGGCATGTGAAAATGCACACACATTGAAGGATGAGATATTTATTTCAGTTGTCACAGTCTTGCTTTTTTGGAGCCTATTTTCTTCAGAGAATCTGTTGTTTAACCATAAAGGCTAGCATTATGCCAAGAGCAAAATAGGTACTCAAAAACTAATTTGTTAAATTGATGAAAGAATGAATTACAATTCTGCCACTTACAAGCTACGTGACGTTGGGGTAAGTTTTCTTGTTTATTAGTTTTGGGGAAAAAAAATACCTATCCTAAAGGTTCTGCTGTGAGAATTCAATTTTTTAAAAATCTATAGAAGCGTCTAGAATATGGTACCTGCAACTTGATAGGTCCTCAATCAATTTTGGTTACTTGTTCTGTCAATTTCTCTGCCCTCATGTTTTAAGCACGGGCATGGGATAGCCCATGTGCACTTGGGAAATACTGCCTGAGAACCCTGGAAGCCATGTCAAATAAAGTGAAATGGAAGAAACTGAACAATCCATGATAGTTGTGCAATAACAATAAACCAACCAACCAATTTGTGTGGAAAGCCCACCCACATACTTCTTTCCAGAAGTGCCACTTTATCCACACCCCCCACAAGTACAGAAACCTGCCTGGCTTTTCCCAGACAACATGTACTGTTTCCAAGGACTGCTAAATCAAAGGCGAGGTGAAAATCACTGTCATTAAATATTTTTAAAATACTTGAAACTGAGAAAAAAAAAAGAAAAAGAAAAAAAATATTTGAACTGAGATTCTTGCTGGGGAAAACAAGATTACATATTCCCCGAAATGTTTCCATGCTATTAAAAAATGAAGGAACTCTTCATTACCATATTTATTACCAAAGCAAACTCCCTTTAATCTATTGTTTTGTTCATCTCTGATTTTCAGCAATTCACATGTCCCTGATGAGGTCTAATTTCCATAAATGCTTTACAGAATTCAAAGAGGACAGATTTTTGGATCGTGCTAATATTATTAATAAATGCTAAGAGGGTGTAACAAAATTAATGAGGAAATTTAATAATTCTCCTATTGGAATTTCCTTTCCATGTAGCTCCCAGGGGGAAAATGTTAGTGAGCACTTTCTGTAGGCAATACTGTTTAATGGAAACTTTGCAAAAATCAGAATTAGGCCTTTGGTGAACAGGGATCTTTAATTTAATTTGTTTTTACTGCCAGAACACAGGGAGTTACTCACGGTGGATTGCACCACCAGGCAGCCTGTTAGAATTAACTTTTGTTGTGATCACCAGGGTAATGACTTCTCCAAGGCCCGGTGTTTGGAGAACAGCGTGGTTTAGTTATTACGGGAATCGTAAATGGCATTAATAAAGTCCTGGAGGAGCCATCGCATTGCAGAGCAGCCTTATAAACACGGGAGTCCAGTCACTTGTCACATACTTGAGAGGAGAGACGGGGATGGCTGTAATGCATTGGGGGAGGGGAAGAGGCAGAGAATTCAGAGAGGAAAGAGAAGGAAAAGGGGAAAGAGGGGAAAATGAGATCCCTTGCTTTTACTTGGATTTTTCTCTAAGGTTTGTCTCCAGTTTAAAACACAAAATCAAAACCCTTTGTTACTAACACCCAGTTTTCTTTCCTGCTACTGATGCTGTTGCTTCCAGCCCTATAATATAGAGCTAGCCTCTCTAGAGATATCCTGAAAAGGTAAGGCTTAAATGCAAAACTGCCACTGCTCAGTATCTACCCAAAGGAATGGAAAGCAGGGACTCAAACAGATATTTGTACACTCCTATGCATAGCAGCACTATTCTCAGCTGCCAAAAGGCAGAAACAATCCAAGTGTCTATCAGCAGATAAATGAATAAAGACAATGTGATATATACACACAATGGAACATTATGCAGCCTTGAAAAGCAATAAAGTTCTGACACATGTTACAACATGGATAAACCTGAAAGATACTACACTAAATGTAGTAAGCCAGTCACAAAAAGACAAATAGTGTATGATTCGCTTATCTAAGGCACTTAAAGTAGTCAAATTCAAAGAAACAGACAGAATAGACACTACCAGAGGGCAGGGGGGAGGGAAATTCGGGAGTCATTGCTTAAGGGTTACAAAGTATCTGTAAAGGTAATGAAAAGTTTGGGAAATAATGATAATGGTTACACAACATCAGGAATGTAAACGGTGCTACTGAATTGTACACTTAAACATAGGTAAAATGGCAAATCTTATATTGTATATTATGTTAGATATTTTAGCACGATAAAAAGGGATGGGGAAGGAGACCCAGGCTTTGGGAATCTCTCTTCCTCTTTTCCCTCTCTTCCTTCTATCCCCACCTCTCATCTGTAACTCTGTTTCCCATGCCTTGATTATATGAGGTGAGATGAGCAGAAGTGCATGGCTCATAGTAAGTGCTCAATAAAATAGGCATCCCGCCCCTCCCTCAGCTTTCTGTCAATAAAATTATATAGATACAAGTTCAGTATCTTTCTCCCTTTATCTTGTTGATTTTATCTCTTTCTTTTTCTTTCTTTCCTTTCATTCTTTCTTTCTTTTACTTTCTTTCTTTTCTTACAAAAAAAGGTGTTTAAAATTATTTTTATTGAAAGAGAGCCTGGTTCTTTCAGAAAACCTTTTTTTGGCCTTCACTGAGATGTGTTAATTTCAGACACAGGGGTGGCGAGCAGGCTTTTCAAATGGCCACTTGCTCAGAGAATAATTTCACTTGGAATTCAGTTCATAAAAAATAGTGGCAGAAAGCCAACAAGAGAATCAACTCATTTCACCCCTGTTCCCAAAGACGGGACAGCTTCCGATTGGTAAGTTGTCACCACAAAGGCTGTAGGACTGAAGTTGAATGCTGGCAAGTTTTGGGGTCTCTTGAACCTGAGAGTTAATATGAAATATTAGCAAGGAAAAATAAGTTTTTCTGTCTCATCTGCAAAAACCATCATCAGGTAAACTCTCATTCCTAGGAGAGAAAGTGGAGGCCCAGGTACTTTAATAATTTTGATTTAGAGATTTCGAACTGTGGAAAAGCTTTCTCCCCAAATTAAAGAAGACTCTAATAAAATTTGTGCCCACAGTTAGGGTTACAGAGGGACCAAATTGTACCTGGGTACTTTTTGGATAGCTTACTCTCCATTTTTTTTATCTTACAGGAAATAAGCCAAAATACAGATAATTTGATTTGTTTTTCCCACCCCTTCCCTAAGAAAATTTCAAGTGGATAATAACATTATTTGGTTGGAGAGGCTCTGGGGATTTTTCTTTTCTTTTATTTGTTTTCCAAATTTAATGTGGCTATTTTCTCTCACAGCAAAAAAAGCACTACTATAGTATATAATATGTTATTTAACATTACTGAGATTAGCAGCTTTGATAAAGAGCTCTATTTGCATGTGTACCTTTTCTTTTTTCTTTTTTTATTGTTTGTTTGTTTTGAGGTTTTTTTGAGACGGAGTTTCACTCTCGCCCAGGCTGGTGTGCAGTGGCACAATCTCGGCTCTGCATGTGTAGCTTTTCATTGAAAAAACCATCTCTGATCTGTATCTCAGATCATCATGCAATGCTTGCTATTTAACCACATGGCTCTATCTTACACCTGGTATTGGACTGAGACCAAATTTTAAAGAAATTAACCAAGAGTGTCTTCAGCAATGAGTTTAGGAGGATGTGCCATAAAATAATGGCAACAAACATGCATATTTCTGTCTTGCCAGCCCTAGATTAAGACCTTTAGAGAACCTAACCTCTTAAAAAGCTTATGCTATTCCCATCCCTCTGTGATCCAAAATGCAATTCGAACAAGAGCAAACTGTCCTCATTGCTATTACTATTGAAGCATACTGTTTGCATTGTCTGGACTTTGCCCAGGGTTAAATGGCACACTTTGGAAGTCAACTTCGGCCACCTAGGTGCTAAAATAAGGTATGAGGCATGAAGACCTGGCAGGGCGTTCCCACAGCTAAGCCTGCACTGCATGAAAACACGAAACCAGAAGCAATATGATCCTATGTTTTCAATCATCTTACATGACCTAATTGGATCGACCATTTTAATGGAACTGTCTCATCAATTCAAGCAGCCAGTCAATTAAATCTAACAATCCATTTAACTGATCTCCTCCTGTCCCCCCCCCAACACTCTAACGATTTGAACGGATGGAATTCACAGGTTGTTTTCACATCATGTACACATGGCCTTAATGATGAAATTGGACCCATGCCACTGCTGAGCTCATTGATTATACAGAAATCACTCCCTAATATGTGATCTCCCTACCTTCTTTCAAAATAAAATAAAATAAGGATCAAGTGGTCTGGTGGCCGAAGAGTGCCTTGGCCCAAGGCTGTAAGGACCACAGAACCCAGCCTTTAAAATGTCTTAGTATGGCTGGGTGCAGTGACTCACTCCTGTAAGCCCTGCACTTTGGGAGGCCGAGATGGGTGGATCACTTGAGGTCAGGAGTTCAAGACCAGCCTGACGAACATGGTGAAACCCCACCTCTACTAAAAATACAAAAATTAGCCAGGCATGGTGGCAAGTGCCTGTAATCCCAGCTACTCTGGAGGCTGAGGCAGGAGAATCACTTGAACCTGGGATGCGGAGGTTGCAGTGAGCCGAGATCACCCCACTGCACTCCAGCCTGAGCAACAGAGTGAGACTCTATTTACAAAAAAAAAAAAAAGGCTGTGCGTGGTGGCTCACGCCTGTAATCCCAGCACTTTGGGAGGCCAAGGCGGGCAGATCATGAGGTCAGGAGTTTGAGATAGCCTGGCCAACATGGTAAAACCCCATCTCTACTAAAAATACAAAAATTAGCTTGGTGTGATGGCACCCGCCTGTAGTCCCAGCTACTTGGGAGGCTGAGGCAGGAGAATGGCTTGAACCTGAGAGGTGGATGTTGTGGTGAGCCGAGATCATGCCACTGCACTCCAGCCTGGGCGATAGAGCGATAATCCATCTCAAAATAAAAAAGTCTTAGTACAAATTCTGCCAAAATGGGCTTGAGACAACAGACACCAACTCAGTACATTACAGATCCCTGCATGCTTTTACATGCGTATCTGACCCTGGCAATGTGACCACAGTTTCCAGAAAGTTCACAGCACTCTCTAGTATAAATATGGTCCTGTTTTCCCCGTAAGTATACTTGCCTAGGTCCTCATTTTTTTTATTTCAAAACTGTGGTCACTTCAGCATTCAGACCTTTAACATTCCCCTTCTGGCCGCCTACAGGGTCTCAAGTGCCCATTAAAATGTGGTTATAGGGCTCTCTTGTAAATTGCCAGAGTGTGTAAATTGATACAACTTCTATACTAGGCAATTTGGCAAAAATCTATGAAAATCACAAGCACATACATCCTTTGTCTAGAAAGTCCACTTCTCAGAATTTGTCTCCCAGAGAAATATATTGTCAGTCTTACGAAATAACCTAAAGATAGGATTAGTCGCTGCAGCTTTGGCTGTAATAGCAGAAGATTGCATACTATGTCACAGACCATCAATAAGTCACTGGTAAAATACAGCATCATAAATCCACACAACAAAACAATACACAGCCATCAAACGAGGAAACTCTAAGCATTGATATGGATCAGTTCTTCAGACGGAATATGACATTTCTAAAATTCAAGATGAAAACAATATAAATAGCAAGATTCTATTTATTTTTTTAAAGGAAACACTTATTGATGCATTTGCTTTTATATGCCTAATGTAGCTGTGGAAAAGTGCACAGAAAATAGTGGATGCCTCAAAGGAGATCACTGGTAGGCCAGGGGTTGGAGACTGACAGGAGTGGGAGGAAGACATGTCAGCATATTCTTCTTTTTTGCTTTTGAATCTGGAAGCACATAAAGCTTTATATTTGTTAAAATTTTGTATGAATTTTTTTCAGTGGTTTGGGAAGTCTCCCAGGTCCCCAACGTCCACTTGGACACTTGGACCCCAAGTCTCCAGGCTGTCTGTCTGTCTATCTACCTACCTGCCTATCTATCATCTATTTATCTATCTATCTACCTATCTAGCTAGCTGTCTATCTACCTACCTACCTATCATCTATCTATTTATCTATCTACTTGTCTATCTATCTGTCTCTCTCTCTCTGTCTGTCTATCTACCTACCTGTCTGTCTGTCTATCTATCTACCTACCTACCTGTCTATCTATCTATCTATTACCTACCTGCCTATCTATCATCTATTTATCTATCTATTACCTGTCTATCTAGCTAGCTGTCTATCTACCTACCTACCTATCATCTATCTATTTATCTATCTACTTGTCTATCTATCTGTCTCTCTCTCTCTCTGTCTGTCTGTCTATCTACCTACCTGTCTGTCTGTCTATCTATCTATCTATCTCTATCTATCTGTCTGTCTATCTATCTACCTACTTACCTGTCTATCTATCTATTTCTCTCTCTCTATCTATCTATCTATCTCTCTGTCTATCCATCTACCTACTTATCTATCTATGTATCTATCTATCTGTCTATCATTATCTATCTATCTATCTATCTATCTATCTCTCAGGCGTGGGGTCTCTAGTTATACTTTTTTTTTCCTCTCTGGAGTCCTCCTTTCTCCCAGGCCCTTTTGCGTCCATGCCTAGGGGACAATTTGCCAGTCTGAAACACTTGAGCAAGTTTTCATTCACCTCGCTCACTTCGCTCAGCTAAGGCGTTCATGACCCCTCTGTGTCCAGGGCCTGATAGGATCAGTGAAAGGACCCCAGAGCCAGGTTTGACCTTTGACAGACCCTTAGGTGCTGAAAACAGCAGGCAGCTCCTCAGCTGTGTGTAGCAGACAAAGCGGGGGTTCAGTGCCTTCAGCTGTGCCCGGGTAGCCCCATCACTCGAAGCCTGTGTTCTCCTCTTGCTAACTTCTGGGATGATCTCAAATCTGAAGCCTAGGGCAATAGCATTACAGGGTTTTATTGAGGAAGGTGTTGGATAAGGCCTGAGTATCTTCCCACCCTCCTCTTTTTTATAGCTGAAGAAACTAATTTTCTTTCTTACTAAAAATGTATTTAGTGATAGGATGCATTCTTGCTGAGTAATAACCCCACTCCGTCTCATTCAATTAAAATAATAAAGTGTTTTATTCATTCATTCACTTATTTAGGTAAAATATCATGCAACAGTTACTTATTTGGCAGAAAAAAACTGAAAGTGACTCCCTCAAGTCTGGCAGTTGTGTAGACAATCTTAGGAACAATAGGTGACCGAGGTAACTTGAGAATATTTCTCTGGAATTTGACAAAATTATCTGTACTTTTCCATGTCCTACTCCAAATGTCAGTGACAAAGCCTAGTACATGTTACAGAGCCTTCCTTTAAGAATGCATATATTGGCCAGGGGTGCCTTTGGGAGGCCAAGGCAGGTGGATCATTTGAGGTCAGGAGTTGGAGATCAGCCTGACCAACATGGTGAAACCTCATCTCTACTAAAAATACAAAAAAATTAGTTGGGTGTGGCAGCGCGTGCCTGTGGTCCCAGCTACTCGGGAGGCTGAGGCAAGAGAATCACTTGAACTCAGGAGGTGAAGGTTGCAGTGAGCTGAGATCACGCCACTGCACTCCAGCCTGGGCAACAGTGGGAGACTCCGTGGCCAAAGAAGAAGAAGAGGAAGAAGAAGAAAAGAAGAAGAAGGAGGAGGAGGAAGAGGAGGAGGAGGAGAAGGAGGCGGCGGCACATATCTGCTTTATTACAAATACATAATATCTAAAAGCATCCTATTTATTCATTCAACAAATATTTATTGAGATGCCATCAGTGCCAAGTGCTGCAGAAATGACAGCAAACGAGGAAAGGCCCTGCTGTCATGGAGACAGAGAGTCGTAAACACACAAATCATAATCACATGGAGAAAAGCCTATGAAGAAAGGACTTCTGAGTGATGCTTACCTAGCATTTTCTCCTTTCTGCCTTAGAAAGTGCAAAAGGGAGAGAAGGAAACTAAGCCATTGGACATTCAGTGACATCAAATTAACCACACTGAGCCAAATGCCTGATAAATTCCTGTGTGCGAAAGTTTCAGTTTCCAGCCACACAGACTGTTTCAGGGAAATGACAGGTTAATTCCGCTAACAATCGAATTTGAAATGGACAATGGCTATCCATGGTCCAGGACAGATCTTTAGAGATTAATAAAATAAATAAAAGTCCCTACCAAATCTGAAGATAAAGATTCTTCCAGATTTAAAAACATGCCAAACCTAGACAGCCAGGAAAACGGCAAGAAGGACAACAGGAATGAGAGGAAGCCCTTTGCATAGAAACAGAAACCTGGGGAGTCGAGAAGGAGTGGTCTTATTAAAGCAAGCCTCCAAAGTCGTTGCTGGTAAAAAATAAACAAAATAAATAAATCACTTGATTTAAAAAGAGAAGAAAAATGTTG
Organism: Ateles fusciceps; assembly: GCA_036589455.1. NCBI lineage: Eukaryota > Metazoa > Chordata > Mammalia > Primates > Atelidae > Ateles > Ateles fusciceps. The sequence goes on from JAZHEH010000284.1 coordinate 1,153,406, forward strand.
ATATTGTGTCCAGCAATCTATCCCAAGGTTAGGTAGAAGGTGCAGAATATGAAAAAGTGACGGCTTACCCCATACTACACACAGCAGTATCAAAACAGCATTACCACACTCTAACACTTGGTGTCATTTCTAAGAGTTGTTTAAAACATGCTTTCAGGCTGGGCACAGTGGCTCACACCTTGAATCCCAGCACTTTGGGAGACCAATGTGGGAGGATCACTTAGGGCCAGGAGTTTGAGACCTGCCTGGGCACTACAGCAAGATCCAGTCTCTACCCAAAAAAAAAAAAAAAAAAAAAAGGTTAACCTGGCGTAGTGGCGTGTACCTCTAGTCCCAGCTCTTCAGGAGGCTGAGTTAGGAGAATCGCTTAAGCCCAGGAGTTCGAGGTTACAGTGGGTTATGATTCCACCATTGCTCTCCAGCCTGGGGCAACAGGTTATCTCAAAGACAAACAAAATAATATTTTCATGTGCTCTCCCATTTCCCCCTATTCTTGTGGTCATCCTATATCTGCACTGTCAGATCATGTAACCATCACATGCACTGTACTGCCTCCTGTTTAGTCCTCATTTAATCCTAACGCTAGAGTAACTATCAACCCCAGGCCTGTGTCGCTAGCCATTTGGGCTGTCTACAGCTAGTCCGCTACGAGAGTCTTTAGCACAGGGCTGTCTGAAAGATGTTACTCCATTTTTTTTCTGGCACAAAACCACATTGTCAAAAATGTGATGATCATCGAATTCACTTTCTGGGTCAGGATCTTGCCCAAAGGATTTCTTTTCCTTTTTGTAAGCCACAAAATTTTGCTAGAATGTGTCTCAGTGTTCATCATTCTGAATCAGCATTCTCAGGCATATGATAGTTTTCAAAATGTAGTTTTTGTATTTCAGGAAAATTGTCTTGAGTTATGGTTCTTAGTTCTATGCCACTGCTTTGCTTCTGTCGGGGGATCAGTATTGTGTTAGCTACTATCCACGCAGCGCCTGTGTCTTGGACTTCCCAGCACAGTCTCCACTCTCTCTCTCTTCTGGGCACTTATGTAGCACTTACTGACTGGACTGTGGCACTCACTCTTGCATTATTTTTCTCTCATTTCCTGCTTTTTCTTTACTTCATGCTAAAAAGACCACAAATCCTTAAGTACCAGTACATTGCCTTTTTCATCTTTTCCATATTTCCAAAACTGTTCTCACCTAACACAGCTCTGAGTTCCTTGTAGATATTAATCACATTTCTTGTAATTGAATCAAATAACCTCTGTGCCCTGAGACCCCTCTGCGTGGCTCCCAGGGGACTGTAATAATCTGCCTCTTGCAGGAAAGTGGAGGACGTGATAGGGATCTGAAAGCAGAAAACTCCTTTAAATTTTCAGTAGGTGGTTGGGAGCCCGATCACTGGCTGTTCTGTCCCTGTAGGCCTCACCTAATCCGATGTCAAAATCCTGGATGAAATGCATAGGCTTATTCTGCTAAATCTGATTGCTTGGTTTAAAAAGCAGTGCATAGCTTCATATATCACTGTAACAAGGAGGAAAGGCCATTAAAATGTTTGCTTATACTTGCTGAGCATGTGGTCATTTGGGTGTGATCCGCTTTGCCTATCTTACACACTTGCTTTGTTTAATAACATTTTCCTTAAAACAGAACTATTCCTGATTCTGTTTTTCGTAAAGGAAATAATTTTCACGTACTACGTTGAAGGCAGTCTCTTATTTTGTGTTTGACTAATATTCCATTGATGTATTCTAGACATTTAAAGTGATCTCCAAGGTGGTGCTTTTACCTACTTTTAAATAATGTTTAATCTCTTCTCATTTCTAATAAAATCAGATTATTATAATCATTCTCTTCCAAAATCATTCGTAGACTGGAAGAGAGTTTTTCAAATGTTCTTACTTGCAAAGGGCCCAAAAATATTTTCAAAAAACATTTATCAAAAAAACTTTTACCATAAGTCTATGTTATCACAAAGTATGTCAGTTCCCGGCGCTGTTTATTTTATTACTATTTTTTAGGTAAAAATGTTATGTTATTTTTAAAAGATTTTTTCTTCAACAGGCTAATCTAATAAATATTCAGCCATCTTTTGAGAGATGAGGAATCTTACGACCGGTTTACTAAGCCTTAAGAGTCTGGAATTAGACTGCCTGAATTCAAATCCTGCTCCTTCCCTTCTCAGTTCTGTGATTTTAGGAAATTTTATAACCCTTCTCTCTTCTGTTTCTTCACTTGTTAACACTAATAAGAAGCACCTCACAGCATTTTTGTAAAATGAGATGAACTGACACACTCAATAAACCTGTGCCTGGCACAAAGCAAGCCATCAGTGGAAGTCAGAAGGTCCTGCTACAGGCCCTATCTCTTTGACAGACAGCCTTCGACGTCTATACAGCATCTTCTGCAATCCTTTGAGTGTTCGATTGTTTTAGACTTTCTCGGTAGTCTAGATTAATTTTAATAAAGACTTGGAATGCCACTGACACAACGCTTTGGGTTGTGGTGCTTATACCCACCCTCAAATTTCTAGCAAGAAAAAACCCAACTCTGCAACATTCTATCAGAACAAGAACAGTTCCAAACTGGCCTCCTTATTCAGTCTTAGAGGAAGGGTAACGACAATAAAATGTCAGCGACTCTAAAACCCTCCTGGTCCAGGATATTGTGCTCTTGCCACAAAATGACAAGAAAATACATGCCTGAAATTCCGGTTTCGTTCTTCTTCAAACAGATAGACATTCTCTGATAACCTCATTCATAGGGATGCTGTGCCATTTCTTCCGAAAACTCATTTAGACTAGTGATCCCTTTCAAGAGTAATCACACTGTGTATACATCCTCTTTCCTGACTGAGTTTGCTCAGAAACGTGAAAATCCTGATGCTGTCCATTTGAAACACACTCATCGAACCATCCTGGTACTGGCTCATAAAAGCAGGCTCTTAATATCAGTAGGCCAGTTATGCCAAGTGAAATAAGCCAGTCACAAAAAGACAAATACTGGGTGATTCCACTTATATGAGGTACCTAGTAAAGGCCAAAACTAAAATAGAAATTACCAGGGGCTGGGAGGGAGTGAGAATGGGGAGTTAGTGTTTAATGGGTATAGACAGCGCTTCAGTTTTGCATGATGAAAAAGTTCTGGAGACGGAGAGTGGTAATAGTTACACAACAATGTGAATGCACTTAACACAATTGAAATATACACTTAAAGTGACTGAGATGATAAATTCCAGGTTATATGTATTATACCACAATCAAAAATAATATTAATAAAAATATTAGAGGGCCATAATCGACTCTACTCTCTTTCTTTTCTTTTCTTTTTTCCTTCCTTCTTTTTTTTTTTTTTTTTTTTTTGAGACGGAGTTTTGTCTTGTTGCCCAGGCTGGAGTGCAATGGCACGATCTCGGCTCACCACAACCTCTGCCTCCCAGGTTCAAGTGATTCTCCTGCCTCAGCCTCCTGAGTATCTGGGATTACAGCCATGTGCCACCACACCTGGCTAATTTTATATTTTTAGTAGAGACACGGTTTCTCTATGTTGGTCAGGCTGGTCTCGAACTCCCGACCTCAGGTGATCCACCCACCTCAGCCTCCCAAAGTTCTGGGATTACAGGCATGAGCCACCACGCCAGGCCAACTCTACCCTCTTTACAAGTTTGATACACAACTAAATGGTCAAGTCAGAAAATGTTAGAGGGAGTTGGTGCAGGTTTAGCTTTCTTCAAGTCAGATGAGTTTCTTCTTCTATGCACCAAGTTTTTTACTCAGCCAGACCCAGGGCCTTACGATACGCTGAAAAGTGAGGCCCTGGCATGTGGGGAAGAGAATCTGAAGTTACAACTGCTGGAAATTGCAGTTGTCTGTGTCTTTGATCGGATTGGACGTCAGAAACTCAAACTTCGGGAGTAGGAGAAGATGACATTTCAGCAACACAGAGTGAATAAATGTGCTCCTGCCAAGGCTGATCTGGGACACGTACCCAACAAATTTGCCCTTCCCTATAGATCAAGGCGTGTGTGTTAGAGGTGTGGGGTATTACGCAACTGCACAGAAAAGGGGCCATGTGTACACACCGTTTGAACAGGTCCTCCCTCCTCGGGGAATGCACAGAGATAAACACTCCATCGCAGGGACAAGAGCAACTCGGTGCAGATCCGAGGGGCAAAAAACAGCATCTGCACCTGGGTCCTCTGCAGTTTTATGGGAGAGTAGCTTGAGACAACCTTTTGGAGGACAGTTAGACAACATCCATATCTGTTTTTAGACTTAAAGCTTCTATGATCTCCAGGACTCTACTTCTAAAGATTTACAGTATGAAAGAAAATATAAATAAAATATCTAATAATTTAATTATAAGAATAAACTGTGGCCAGGCACGGTGGCTCATGCCTACAATCCTAGCACTTTGGGAGGCTGAGTTGGTTGGATCACTTTGAGCTCAAAAGTTCAAGACCACTGTGGCCAACATGGGGAAACCCCATCTCTACTAAAAATATAAAAATGTGCCAGGCATGGTGGTGCAGGCCTGTAATCCCAGCTGTAATGAGAAGGCCTGTAATCAGGAGGCTGAGGCATGAGAATTGCCTGAACCCAGGAGGTGGAGGCTGCGGTGAGCCTAGATCATGTCACTGCACTCCAGCTTGGGCAACAGAATAGGACTCCATCTCTAAAAAAAAAAAAAAAAAGAATGGTGGGTGAAGGGCCAGGCACGCCTGTAATTCCAGCACTTGGAGAGGCTAAGGCAAGTGGATTGCTTGAGACCAGGAGTTTGAGACCAGCCTGGGCAACATGGCAAAACTTCATCACCACAAAAAATACAAAAATTAGCTGGGCATGGTGGCATGCACCTGTAGTCCCAGCTACTGGGGAAGCTGAGATGGGAGGATCACTTGAACCTTGGGAAGCTGAGGCTGCAATGAGCTGAGACCGTGCCAATGTTTTCCAGCCTAGGTGACAGAGAGACCCTGACCCAAATTAAAAAAATTGAAAAGAATGATGAGTGCAGAATTTTTATAACAAGTAACTTCTGGCTTTTGTTAAAATAAATTTTGATATAGCCATATGATTCAATGTAAAGCCTTTTCTTTAAAAGTATCTGTATGAGAATGTTGAGCATGTTTAATAGCATGGAAAATTTTATCCCATATAGTTATACAAAAAAAGCAGGTTACATAATAACTTAATAGGATTTTATTTTTAAAAGGTAACTACGTAAATAAATAGATGCAGGTGGTTATCTGGAAACACAGGTAGCAAATTATTAAATATAGCTATATCATGGATGATGAAATTACTGTTCACTTTTATTGTCATATGTTCGCATTAGTGAATTTTCATTTATAAGGTCTGTGTTATTTTCAAACAGCAAAAATAAGTTTTCTTAACAAATAAAGAAGATACATACTATACATATGTGTTCAATATGTATATGCATTTTCAGCCAAGCAACATGTGTTCACACAGTGGTTCTCAAATGAGCGCTCACAGACCCTGGGCGTCCCCAAGGCAACTTGCAGGAAGTCTGTGAAATCCAAACTATTCTCAAAAAAATGCTAAGCTGTTCGTTGCCTTTTCCACTATAGTGATATTTGCACTGATGATGCAAAAGCGACAACAGCGGATAAAACTGCTGGAGGCTTCACACAGGTAGAGGCAGTGGCCGAACTTGATTAGGAAGCATTCTATTTTTCACCGCCACACATTTGCCATTCAAAAAAATACAGTTCCGCTGGGCGCGGTGGTTCACACCTGTAATCCCAGCACTTTGGGAGGCCAAGGTGGGCGGATCACAAGGTCAGGAGTTCGCCTGTAGTCCCAGCTACTGGGGAAGCTGAGATGGGAGGATCACTTGAACCTTGGGAAGTTGAGGCTGCAATGAGCTGAGATCGTGCCAATGTTTTCCAGCCTAGGTGACAGAGAGACCCTGACCAACTTGGTAAGACCCCATCTCTACTAAAAATATAAAAATTAGCCCGGTGTGGTGGCACGTGCCTGTAATCCCAGCTACTCAAGAGGCTGAGGCAGGAGAATCACTTGAACCTGGGAGGCAGAGGTTGTAGTGAGCCGAGATTGTGCCATTGTACTCCAGCCTGGGCAACAGAGGGAAACTCTGTCTCAAAAAAAAAAAAAGAAAAAAAAAAAGCAGTTTCATGTCAGTGTCCTTAATGAAACAGTAACAGTTATTAATTTGACTAAATCCTGAGTAATTATCGAATAGCTGTGTTGGGGTATTCAGTTATTAATATTCCGTGTAATGAATTGGAGGGTACACGTAAAACACTTGCTGCCTGCCAAAAGACAACACTTGTCTCAACGAAAAGCACTTGGTCAATTTCTTGAATTTGTACACTGAACTAGTACCACCCCTACCCCCATAGATATCATTATAATTTAAACAATTACAAATTATCAACATTAGGACGTATATGGTAGACACTACTGAGGCTGTCACTTCAAGGAAAACAACTGGAAACATTTGTTGCCAATGACAGAATACTTGCTTCCAAGTAAAAATCAGAATTGTATCAGCCACCATGAACTAACAGCTTGCAATACTTTAAAGATTTTTCTGATGATATTAGGCGCAATATTAATGAATGTGATTGTTTCATATTGTATTAAAGATGAACTGTTATTTGGAAAAGCTACATAACTCAGTGAACCAGTATTTTCCAAATGGCCCATACAAACTGAAGAATCATGTGTGGGTTAAAGATTTATTCAATGTGCCCGGCAGACCAAGGAATTTTAATGTAACAGGTCACGAAAGTTCATTAACATGGTTTCAGATTCCACATTGTAACTAAACTTTAAGAAACCAGTACTTGGCCGGGTGTGGTGGCTCACGCCTATAATCCCAACACTTTGGGAGGCCAAGTCAGGTGGATCACGAGGTCAAGAGATCGAAACCATCCTGGTCAACACGGTGAAACCCCGTCTCTACTAAAAATACAAAAATTAGCTGGGCATGGTGGCGCGCACCTGTAGTCCCAGCTACTCAGGAGGCTGAGGCAGGAGAATTGCTTGAACCCAGGAGGCGGAGGTTGCGGTGAGCCAAGATCGCGCCATTGCACTCCAGCCTGGGTAACAAGAGCGAAACTCCGTCAAAAAAAAAAAAAAGAAAGAAAGAAACTACTACTTAACAGTATGGCAATTACTCAAAAAAATTAAAAATAGAATTACCACACAATCTTAGCAATTCTGCTTCTGGGTGTATAACCAGAAGTAACAGCAGGGATTCAATCAGGCATTTGTGCATCTTCATAGCAGCAATATTCACAATAACCAAAAATTAGATGCAACCCAAGTGTCCATGAAGGAGGAGGAAGGAAGGAAGGAAGGAAGGAACAAAATGTGGCAGATGCATGTAATTGGGATATTATTCAGCCTTAAAAAGGAAGGAAATTCTGACACATTCTACAACATGGATGAACCTGAAGACATTATGTTAAGTGAAATAAGCTAGTCACAAAAGATAAATACCGTATAATTCCACTCCTATGAAGTACATAGAGTAGTCAAATTCATAGAGACAGAAAGTAGAACGGTAATTGTCAGGAATTGGGGGAAGTCAGGAATGGGGAGTTGTTTAATGGATACAGAGTTTCAGTTTTGCAAGACTAAAAGAGTTCTGGAGATGATGGTGATGGTTGACAGCGATGTGAATGTTCACTAAAAAATGGGGAAGAAGAAAAGAAGGAGGAGGCAGAAAATAAGGAGGAGAAAGGAGGGAGGGATGAAGGGAGGGACAGAGGGAGGGAGGGAGAGAGAGAGAAAAAAGAAAGATCGAACAAACTGCTTGTCAAGTTTTGGTATCACATCAAAGAAAAATAATACACAATAATTTGAAAGGCTATTAAAATACTCTTCTTGGCCAGGTGCGGTGGCTCACGCCTGTAATCCCAGCACTTTGGGAGGCCAAGGCGGGTGGATCACCTGAGGTGGGGAGTTGGAGACCAACCCAACCAACATGGAGAAACCCTGTCTCTACTAAAAATACAAAATTAGCCAGGCGTGGCGGCGGGTGCCTGTAATCCCAGCTACTCAGGAGGCTGAGGCAGGAGATTGCTTGAACCCGGGAGGCAGAGGTTGCCGTGAGCCAAGATCACACTGTTGCACTCCAACCTGAGCAATAAGAGTGAAACTCCATCTCAAAAAAAAAAAAAAAAAAAAAAAAACCTCTTCTTTTTCCGGATTCTCTTCATATACCTCTACCAAACAACATGTTGTAACAAATTGAATGCAAAAGCAGATGTAAAAATGCAGTTGTCTTCCATCTACCAAGCCAGATACAAAAGAGATTTACAAAAAGGTAAAGCAATGCTACTGTTCTTGCTATATATTCTTTTGTTTGAGAAAATATAATTATTTTCCATAGTATGTTATTTTTTGAAATGGAATCTTGCTCTGTCGCCCAGGCTGTAATGCAGTGTCTCGATCTCAGCTCACTGCAATCTCCGTCTCCTGGGTTCAAGCAATTCTTCTGCCTCAGCCTCCCAAGTAGCTGGGACTACAGGTGCCACCACGCTAGGTTAATTTTTGTATTTTTAGTAGAGACAAGGTTTCACCACACTGACCAGGCTGGTCTTGAACTCCTGACCTCGTGGTCCACTCACCTCGGCCTCCCAAAGTGCTGGGATTACAGGCTTGAGCCACCACGACTGGCTGTTCTTATGTTAATATATAGTGATTTTATTATTTTTGAATGGATTAAGAATGAATTTTTAACATGAATCTCAGTTCTAACTTCTAAAATATGATTAGTATCAGTCGATATAGCCCACATAAACAGCAGCACTTTGTGGGCTTCAGTGCTTTGCAAGAGTGTAAAGAGTCCTGTGACCAAAAGAATTGATGATTTAGCACATGGTAAACCCTCAATAAACATTTGTTTTTGTTTTTTGAGATGGAGTCTCACTCTGTCACCCAGACTGGAGTGCAATGGCACGATCTTGGCTCACCACCACCTCTGCCTCCTGGGTTCAAGCGATTCTCCTGCCTCAGCCCCCCGAGTAGCTGGGATTACAGGACCCCGCCACCACGCCTGGCTAATTTTTGTATTTTTAGTAGAGGTGGGGTTTCGCCATGTTAGCCAGGCTGGTCTTGAACTCCGGACCTCAGGTGATCCGCCCACCTCGGCCTCCCAAAGTTCTGGGATTACAGGCGTGAGCCACAGCACCCAGCCAATAAACATTTGTTAAATGACACTCCTCTTCCTCCCTCCTCGTTAGGAGTGTATTCTACAGGATAACAAGTGAGAACTTCTCAATCTCCATGCTAATCAATATATTACATTTCTCAAAATATCTGCAGGAGACTTGTCTCATGCCCTGGGTCCCCTTCCAGCAGCACGTGTTGGGAATCTTGCTCTTTCCTGTCTGTCAAAAACACGCATCCTACTCTCTTAATAACCATTTGCCAAAAGTGTTGTCAAAACAACTAACTGCTCATAATTGAGCTTCTGAAAGAACATGCCCTCTGGTGAGTTTAAAAGAAATGTTACAAATTAAGATAATAGATGATTATGTGAAACATACATCAAAATTGTCAGAAGGCTGCTATCTTAAAAATGATGAACTTGGCAAATAGCTATATGTGGTTCCGTGGCTGTCCACTGAGATTTCTCTTTGATTGCTTTATCCAGACTTTTGCTGCCTCAGAAGTTGTTGTAATTAATATTGCATTGCATTGTAAGCCTGGATTTGTACAAAGGAGTGATTAATAAAAAAAAAAATCTCATTACTTGAGATACATTCCTGAACTTCATAACAAAAACCACCAAAACAGATGGAAGGGCTGGAGACCCAGCTGCCAGAGGAAGTGCTTTCCTGTCTCTTTTGATCAATGAAATGGATGGGATGATCATTAGTGGGAGAATAAATAATGAGGACTTTCCCGGCTGAATCTTGAATCTCTCTGTGAGTGCAATGCTGAGCTTCCCTGATCATGGAGTGCACCAACTCACCTTTTGCAGCAGGCATTCTTGGTATTTCTGCATATCTGCCAGAATAGCTTCTGCCACCCTGCACACTGGCTTTTTTCCTTTGGTGTTCCGACTGACCATTGGAGGTCACTCGGCCAAAGTGAGGACAAGCCTGGGAGGTAATGCCTCCTGAGAAAATCCCTCCACCAATAGTTTGCAACAGATGAGAGATGAATGACTCAGCTCCCTTTTCCCTTGGATGGCATAATCCTGGAATTTGTTCTACAGTGTCTCTTGAGGTTGCCCGGAGATACTGAGCCTAGTTGGTCACAGGGGCCATCTGCTCAATAATGCATATTTTATTGGCTTCTTTTGACATCTCAATTTCCCACTTCCCTTCTGGTATTTCCCAGGATCACCTCCCAAGTAAACTACTTGCACTAAAATCTTTGTCTGAGGGACTGCTTCTGGGAAACCCAAGCTACAACTTGATTTTACATGTCAGAAGTTGAACCTTCAATCACCCTTTCTAAAAATTGTGTTGGCTCCCTTAGAGCGGTGAGTGGGTTCTCACAAACTGAGGATCCTGCTCTCAGCCCCCTGCACCTTCTCTTTGGAAAACCCAGCTCTTCCTAAAACATAGTATAACCTGACAAGAAGCAATAAAGCTCGTTTTTCTTTTTTCTTTTTTTTTTTTTTTCTTAGAGCAATATCAGGGCACTGCCTTTGCAGAGGGTCTGTATTTTCACTGTTCCCCCTAATTACCTGCCAGCTGTATTCCATTTTCAGCACCTACAGGGGTCCCCAGGGAGAACCCAAGGAGGACTGGTTCTCACCAGGGTGAAAGAGGAGAGAATGCAGCTGGGCCGGGCTGAGCGGGCAGCTGCTTCCACACCAGCAGCCCCCCCGGCTGGGTGGTCACATGCCTGCCTTACTGCCTTACTTCTCCACACAGCCACTCTCCTGGTGACCCAGTATTTGCATGGGCTTTGCCACCAGTTATCTCTGCCCCTTGATCTCAGTTTGCTTTTTGGCCTGTGACCCCTCTGTTGGCCAAAACTTCAAGTGTTATCATGCTCTTTTGTCCTCGTCACTGCTCTGTCCTGGCCACCTCAACTGTCTGTCAATAGCACAGGCACAGAATGGGAGGGGGTGAGGGGGAGAATCTCATTTGGTCAATTGAGTGGTTAAGAGAAAAAAGGTTGCTTTTATTATTTTTTTTTCTTTTTAGGCAAGTAACTTGTTTAACTTGCATTGACCAACCATTTGACCTAATCGACTCGTCAGTTCCAATGGTCAGGCTGATAGAAGTAGGTAAATAAATGAGAATGGGCCCAACAGTTCAAGGACTCCTGGCTTTCCCTCCTACTTCTGATCTGAAAGAGAAACTCCAATGACAGAAACCAAGTTTCTAAGCTTGTAGAAGGGAGGGCCGACTGGCACTCTTTATTTCATGAGCGAGTCATGGCTGAGAAAACACAAATTCTCGTGCGGAACTCACCTTCTTTGGAGTGTTAAAAACGTTCCGTAAAAGACAAAAACATTCTAACGTATTTGTTTAGAAAACAAAAATAAATTCCTCCCTAAGGCATCCGTGCTTTGGGTGGTATATTAGGTCTTCAAAAATTATCTCATCAAGAATATAAATGTGTCGTTTTGAATGAGATGAAGCCAGTTCAAATTCCTGGGTAAAAAGAACATCAGCTAGGCATGGTGGCTTATCCTGGTGGTCCCAGCTACTTAGGAGATTGAGGCGGGGAACTCCTAAGCCCAGCAGTTCAAGGCAATAGCAAACTATGACGGTACCTATGAACAATACTCCATAGAGAGTGGCAACAGAGAGAGACCTTATCCCTAAAAAATAAAATAAAATAATAACAAAGAAAAACCTACCTACACTAGAGTGAAAGGCAAAAATAGAGGATATGGCTAGCATTTCATTGATCCTCCCCCGACACACACACGCACACACATATATGTACACATACGTACATGCTTCCCATATATACTTACGAACAAGGGTCACATGTCAGTGACCTAAAAACAATGAGGGACTTGCCAAAAACAAAAGAAACAGAAAATACTTGAAAATTATAATATCTTGGCCGGGTGCAATGACTCACGCCTGTAATCCCAGCACTTTGGGAGGCTGAGGCGGGTGGATCACCTGAGGTCAGGAGTTTGAGACCAGTCTGGCCAACATGGAGAAATCCCGTCTCTACTAAAAAAAAAAAAAAAATACAAAAATTAGCTGGGTGTGGGGGTATGTGCCTGTAATCCCAGCTACTCAGAAGGCTGAGGCAGGAGAATCATTTGAACCTGGGAGGCGGAGGTTGCAGTGAGCCGTCATCAAGCCGCTGCACTCCAGCCAGGGCAACAGAGCAAAACTCTGTCTCAAAAAAAAGGAAAGAAAGAAAGGAAATTATAGCGTCTTTTAGTTATATCTATATAAAACATTGTTTTTATATAAAACATTATTTTTTTCTATAAAATAATGCTATAGCATCTATAAAAAGATGCTATAATTTTCTTTCTAATCATGGTGTTATATCTTATGGGACAGGTCTCAGGCAATATTTTTCATTCTCTCTTTTCCCAATAATGAAAATAAAAGCATCTAAAAAGCTTTGCTTATATAACCAGATTGACTGTTTTAACAAAAAGATTAATCAGCAGAACCTAAGTGTTTGAGTACTGTTTGCAAAAGTTTGTATCCCTACTTCATTTTTTTCTGAAAAGTAATTTGATGACACTTATAAAAAGCCTTAAAAAATGCATCGCTTCACCTAGAAATTGGAATTTTATGAATTTATACCAAAAAATTTTCCAAAATTCAGACCCAGTTTTATGCTCAAGGTATCCACTGAAGTATTGATTATAATAACGTGAGCCCGGAAGTAACTTACATTCTAATAATAGAATTGGACATAAAAGCAAATTATGGTATATTCACACTATAGAATATTATTTGGTTATCAAAAGTATCATAAAAATTGTAATTCTTTAAAAATAAGATGTAAACCTGTATGTTTGGTGTAATTTCAACTATGAAAAGCATATATATATATATATATATGCATGTATATATACACAAATACATACATGATTCTAATAACATTTACAGGAGATACGTGTGTGTGTGTGTATGATTTTGCAAGAGACAGATTATTATTTTTATAATTAGTAACTACATATTATTTCCAAATACATCCATGCGTGAATTACTCCATCACACCTGCTCAATCACTTCAATCAGAGCAACCTAGCCACACTCTCAGGCTGCCAGGACCTCCAAAATGTTCCAGAATGAGATTGTCACCTGCTACTTCATATTCTAGGATACTCAGGATGAGCATGAACATTTATAGGAATTAGTCACAACACCAAATTTTACATTTTTTTTTTTACAGCATGCAATGAAATACTCTGTGAATCATACAAATTAAGACTCTATTTATTTGGAATTAGAAATAATCTCAGTCTCCAGACTAAGTCAGACTCCCCCCAGTGCACACACCCTAGACATCTCCCGTATGGCATTTATCACAATATGACAATCACATCCACTTCTTTGTTTACAGTCCATCTTCCCTCATGCGTGAGAGCAGAGGTGGTATCTGTTATGTGTCTCCCTCTATCCCCCCACACTGGCACCGCATGGGTTAGCAGATACCAGCAATGCCCCGCTCCATGTCTTCATGCCCCACCTTTGGGTTCCTCTGCAGGGAAGGTGGTCAGGTCCCAGCAAGCCAATGGCCTCCCACCTCAAACCTCTGCTTCTTTCTATTTAGGAGTTTGCTAGAGGTGTACAGACACATTAATGTCTCCAGGGGTTCGTCTCAACCAATGAGGGGCAGGAGAAATGCCCCACCCACCCCCCATCCTCTTCGTGGACAATTCTAGACACTCCACGTGTTTTCTCAGAGTCTCCACAGCAGGACTGAGCCCTGCTCCTTAACATGACCTTCGTGGGCTGTCCTTCCTTCCCTTTCTTACTTTTCTCCTTCCTCATTCCTGCTTCCTGGGTGACCTCACAATTAAACTACCTGAACCCCCATTCCTTGCCTCAGGCTCCACTTAGAGATAAGCCCAGCTGAGACCTGTGGTTCCTAGTGGGTTTTCGATCAATATGCTTTGAACAGATGGATGAGTGAATAAATTTTCATTGTGCCTAGTCTGAAGCTAACAGCATGTAGTAAACCCTTTTCTCGTAAAATAGTATGAAATTATTACAATAAACAAGCCTATGAGAGGAATCAATAAAACCAAATTTGACGGCAAACTTCTGATTTTTATAAAACAATTAGGTGCTATTAACATGTCGTTTGCATGGCTAAATAAAGCAGTTCTCTGAGAATCTATGCCTTTGTATCACGGCCATATTCTTCAGGGAAAGGAAGCTCTCACTGCACCCAAGAAGAAAGCTACCATTTTTGAAGGGGTCCAGTAGTCACAGCGTATTTTCAAACTCCCTCATTTCTGAGCAAATAAAGGTCATGGATTAAACTAAATTTAGGGTAGAAACCAAATAGTTCATTTTTGACTAGTTACACATCATTAGGAAAATATTCTCAGCTTCGCTGTTCATGAGCCTCCTCGATTTTCCTGATGGCTCCTTTCAACATCTGGGAACAGCTGGACGAGCTGGCTGTGCTGCCGTCGGTCCTCATATGGCCTAGTGTAAACAATCATCCGGACACTGATTAATTTCTCAAGACTTTAAAATAATTAAGGTAACAATCATCCCTTACCCACACACTCCCCCATTTTTACAACCCTTTAGGAGGGACGTGGCAGAGGGCAACCATAACATTCAGCCTAGATTTCCCATTACTGCCCTGTAGCTTGTAGCAACGTGCACTCTTGACAGTCATCAGGGGAAAAGGTCCTCCAGCTTCCTGCACCTGTAAGGGGAGGAGTTAAACCCTTAGCCCCATGGAAACCCTGGAGAGTTGTTCACCCCATTCGATGTAAGGCACTTCTACCTCTACTTTGTGAATTGAGAGAGATCAGTATGACTGTTTCTCCTTAGCGGGAGAATTTACCAATGTGAACACATACAAAAGAATATTTAAGAGTGTACACCCCAAAGAATTGAAAGCAAGGTCTCAGATAGTTATATGCCCATGTTCATAGCAGCAATATGTGCAGTAGCCAAAAGGCAGAAGCACTGCAAATGTCCATCAATGAATGAATGAAGAAAGAAAGCGTGGCTTATGCCTGGAGGGAATGGGTATCAGCTTTACAAAGGAAAAAGGCCGGGTGCGGGGGCTCATGCCTATAATCCCAGCACTTTGGGAGGCTGAGGTGGAAGGATAGCTTAAGCTATCCTTCAGACCAGCCTGGGCAACATAGTGAGACCCAGTTTTTATAAAAAACAAAAATTAAAAAATTAGCTGGGCATGGTGGTACATGCCTTAGTCCCAGCTACTCAGAGGCTGAGGTGAGAGCATCGCTTGAGCCCAGGAGGTTGAGGCTGCAGTGAGCCATGATCATATCACTGCATCCCAGCCTGGGTGACAAAATGAGACACTGCCTCTAAGAAAATTAAAAAAAAAAGAAGCAGCAGCTGTTCAAAGTCTCTGGGACAGAATGTAGGTCCAGAACCTGCAGAAAGCAATGGTGGATTATTGAGCATCAGGAATGCATTCACTTTTTCCTTGGTTCTTCGAGACTCTCCCTGAAATCCTCCCATCGGTTATGCCCTGGTTTCTTGTTTCTCCTCTGGATTCAATTCCACTTTTCTTCCTTTTGAGACAGAGTTTCACTCTTGTTGCCCAGGTTGGAGTGCAATGGCATGAGCTCGGCTCACTGCAACCTCCACCTCCTGGGTTCAAGAGTTTCTCCTGCCTCAGGCTCCCGAGTAGCTGGGATTACAGGCATATGCCACCAAGCCCAGCTAATTTTGTATTTTTAGTAGAGACAAGGTTTCTCCATGTTGGTCACGCTGGTCTCGAACTCCCAACCTCAGGTGATCTGCCCACCTCGGCCTCCCAAAGTGCTGGGATTGCAGGTATGAGCCACCGCGCCCAGCCATTTTATTCCACTTTTTGAGCATCCTCTTCCTGATTTCTCCAAGCCTCCTGCCTGCTCCTAGTCAAGGGAGAGCGCTGACTACTCCACTCTTTGGCCCTCATCCTGCGGACCTCCGGCTTGGTTGTTGACTACGTATGCAGTGTGGCCTTGCCCCCACTGTTGTACTGAGTGTTAATTTCTGGTGTTATTACTGCACTGTAGTGGAAGGGTGATATGGTTAGGGTTTGTGCCCCCACCCAAATCTCATTTTGAATTGTAATCCCCATAATCCAAGTGTATCAAGGGAGAGACCAGGTAGAGGTGATTGAATCATGGGGGTGGTTCCCCCCGTGCTGTTTTTGTGCTAATAATGAATTCTCATAAGATCTGATGGTTTTATAAGGGGCTCTTTCCCCTTCACTTGCTTCGTGCTGCTTTGTGAAGAAGGTGCTTTGCTTTCCCTTTGCCTTCTGCCATGATTGTAAGTTTTCTGAGGCCTCCCCCAGCCATGCTGAACTGTGAATCAATTAAACCTCTTTCCTTTATAAATCACCCAATCTCTGGCAATTCTTTATAGCAGTATGAAAAAGGACTAATACAAAGGGTCTCTAGACAAAGCATCAAGAGGCCTGTGTTTCAGCGGCTCTGACTTCATGTCCTCTCTACCACCCTTCTTCCTACATCTCTGGACCTCAGTTCCTCCATCTGCAAAGTCAATGATGAGGCTCTGAGATCTCCAAGAGTTCTTCCAGTTCTCATATCCCTGTCTTCAAGTTCTCTTGCCCTGTTC
Organism: Ateles fusciceps; assembly: GCA_036589455.1. NCBI lineage: Eukaryota > Metazoa > Chordata > Mammalia > Primates > Atelidae > Ateles > Ateles fusciceps. Next base: position 1,170,134 of record JAZHEH010000284.1, read on the forward strand.
CTCCAAGGAGTACACAGACACCTGAATGGATGACCAGGAGTGTGAGCCACTATATAATCCCCCTGGAGATTCCCATATGGTTGGCACCAACTACTTGATTGATGGGCTGAAGTTTACTTATGGAGCCCATGAAAGCATATTCAAGGACTTTCAAATGAAGGTATTGTTACAGGTCTGACTTATGAAAGGGCAGCACTAGCTCAGCCCATCCAAACTCCCCAGTTCAGGAAAAAAATCTAATGTTCTTATGAAATTCCAAAGAAATTCCATCAGTCAATTCTGTGGTTTCATTTAGTGAATTCACAGGGGCTGTGGGAGGTGGGGGAATTAGTGAAATGAGTTATTTGACGCAATAGAGATCAAGTAGCTCGTTGGTTTGATGCAATTGTCTTATTGTAGATATTCATAACGGCATCATGAATATTCCAAACCCAGTTAATTTAGAATGCATTAAGTTGTAACTGAAAATACAAAGGGATTATTGGCTGGACAAATGAAGACCAGTAGAGATTTGAAGCAAATCTGGAAAATAAGCTACTGTGGTTTGAATATTTTATATCCCCCAAAACTCATGTTGAAATTTAATTCTCAGTGTGGCAATATTGAGAGGTAGAGCTTTTAAGAGATGATTGGGTCGTGAGGACTCTGCTCCCAACAATGGATTAATTCATTCATGGATTAATGGATTAATAGGCTGATGGATTGATGGGTTATCACGGGAGTGGGACTGTGGGCTTTACAAGAAGAGGAAGAGAGACCTGCTCTGGCATGCTTAGCCCAGTTGCCACGTGATGCCCTGCGCCTCCTTGGAACTCTGCAGAGTCCCCACCAGCAAGAAGCCCTTAACTTGGTGCTACCCTCCATCTTGGATGTCTCCGCCTCCATAACTATAAGAAATAAATTCCTTTTCTTTATGAAATCCTCAGTTTCAGGTATTCTGTTATGAGCAACAGAAAACAGACTAAGACACAAGCCAACATGTCTACCCTTTCCAATGCACTCAGCAGGCTTGCATTTGAACTGTGAGCTCATTGGAGGAAATAAACCAGGTAGTGAGGGACCTCCTTTGGATATCGTGGTCAAGAAGGGCCTCTTGGAGATCTAAAGAATGAGAACGTATTGCTCCACGCAGAACACAAAGGACAAGCAAAATCCTGGAGACAGAAAAGGACTTGAACTGTCAAGACATCAGGAGCAAAGCGGGAGGAGTACAAAATGAGGCTGGAGAGGCTGAGGGATCTACCACAAAGGGTCCTCAAGGTCACCACACAAGGTTCAGATTTGACTCCAAGTGCAATGGGAAGCCATTGAAGTCAAAGACTGACAGGATCCTATTTCTGTTTCAAAAACGTTGTTGTGGCTATATTGTGGCAATTGCACACATATTAGCGGGGCAGAAGCTTTGAAAAACCCATTCAACTCTGCTAAGTTCAGTGTTTTCTAAACAAGTTTGATCCCGGAAACATTTTTCTCCGCAGAGAGCACTTTAAAGTTTTATGATTCCATTCAGGTAGGACACAACATAGTATAGGGTAGATCGTTTTCCAAATAACTTTTTTAATTTTTTTTGAGGCAGAGTCTCACTGTGTCACCCAGGCTGGAGTGTAATGGTGCAGTCTCAGCTCACCGCAACTTCTACCTCCCAGGTTCAAGCGATTCTCCTGCGTCAGCCTCCCGAGTAGCTGGGACTACAGGCGCGTGCCACCACACCCAGCTAAATTTTGTAGTTTTAGTAGAGACGAGATTTTACAATGAATGTGCCTATACATAGAAATCCTTAGTGTTTAAACGTTTAAATGTCTAGTAAAGTGAAAGATAATCTGCTCTTCAGAGCCAATCACTAGAATATATCATTCTGATTTTTTCTTTTTTTTTTTGAGATGGAGTTCACTCTTGTTGCCCAGGCTGGAGTGCAATGGTGCAACCTCAGCTCACCACAACCTCCACTTCCCAGGTTCAAGCGGTCTTCGGCCTCAGCCTCCCAAGTAGCTGGGATTACAGGCACGTGCCATCATGCCCGGCTAATTTTGTACTTTTAGTAGAGACGGGGTTTCTCCATGTTGGTCAGGCTGGTGTCCAATTCCTGACCTCAGGTGATCCACCTGCTTTGGTCTCCCAAAGTGCTGGGATTACAGGCATGAGCAACTGTGCCCGACCTCATTCCAATAATTTAATGTGTTTTACATCATTAAGATAATAATAGAAATTTAATTGTGTATCTTACCTTTTTCACTCACTGCTAAAGAGAACCATTTTTCTCCATGTAACTATTGCTAGCAAAGAGCGAAAGCAGTGACTTGAAGTCTTCAAAAAGATTACAGCCTTGGAGTTTGTATCCATTCTACTGATTCTATTTACACCTAGACTAAAAAAAATCCAAGATAGAAAAGTATGTAATAAATTTTCATTAAAACATTATTTATAATAGTGAAAAATAGAAACATCCAGAATTTCAAATAATAGGGGAAGGGCCAAAAAATGATAAATCCATAAGATGGGCTACCTTGAAGTCATTAAAAATTCTATTTTCTTGGCTGCAAAGTAAGTAAAATAAATTTTTTTAAAATTACGTTTTCTGCAAATGTTTATTGGTAAAGGATAATAATTCACACTGTGATGTTAAATAAAGCAAGACACAAACCATACCTTCTTACCTAGTTTTATTATATACACATATAAATGCACATACAACTATGCACAGAAAAAAATTAAAAATATTATCCTAAAAGTGTTCACCACGATTAGTTCCAAGTGGTAGGATTCCAGTGATTTTTATGTTCTCAGCATATTTCTCCATAATTTCTAAATTTCCTATAATAAGTAGGCATTAATTATTTTTATCCAGAAGAGGAAAGATATAATTTTTAGAAAGCCCCCTGATTGAGTTAATGCCCAAAAATCATTAGAAAATTTTTTTAAAACTTAGATAATTCTACTCTACATATGAATGATAGCTGTAAATAAATTATAATTGTGTGACAGTCCTTAATTAGGTGGAAATAGTGGTCCTTGAAAAAACTTTCTTGGGTAAAGTTTTAAAGCTTTGGATTCATAAATTCCAAGCTAAGTGCCAGAGCTGTCAGGCCTTTCATCAGTCACTGCATATCCAGGCCAATTTCTGGATGACATTTTGAAATGTTATTCCACCAACTTTGGGACTGGTGATGATCGAGAAGATAAGGAATTGGATTTTACAAACTCTTCAGGTCAGGATTTATTTTTTCAGAGACTTAAGATATTTCTATTCTCTAAAACCACACAGTCCAGCCCATTCACAGACCAGCAGGCAAAAAATAAATAAATAAAAATTAAAAACACTTTAATGGCACATGAAGAGTTTGAACAGATGTCATAATCTGCAGTAAAACTCCCAAGTAATAGCCCAGCCTGTAAGACCATGGGATAGAGGACAGGAGGGGAGAGCAGGAGTGTCCAATCTTTTGGGTTCCCTGTGCCAAGTTGGAAGAAGAATTGTGGTCCACACATAAAATGTGGACCACATTGGAAGAAGAATCTTGGACCACACATAAAATACACTAACAATAATGATGGCTACTGTGCTAAAAAAATAAAGTAAAATAAAATAAAAAGTTGCAAAAAAAAAATCTCATAATGTTTTAAGAAAGTTTATGAATTTGTGTTGGGCTGCATTCAAAGTTGTCCTGGGCCTCATACGGCCCATGGGCTGAAGGTTGGATAAGCTTGGAAGTAGAGGAACAGGATGGGGGTGAGCTGCCCCTGAAAAATAAAGCAGCTCCAGGAGAAGACACCTGGCCCCAGGAGTCCACTATTCTTTTTGTTCATATAAGTTATACCAGTTGAGGCAGAATATTGTACTAGAAAAAAATGTAGACTTCAGAGCCAGACGGGAGTTGAAGCCCTGGTTCAGCTCCATGGAAATTGTATAACTCCTTTAGATAGTTATGCCTCTGAGACTTCAATCTCTCTATAGTATACTGATAAGCATTCTTACCTTGGTGACCAAACTGAACACATCAATGGATGGAGCTGTGGGAGCCAGCTAGGAGGAAGTACCTGGCTGGCCACTTAGTCACTGCTTTGACTCCTGCCTTCTCAACGGTGTAACCTTGGACAAATGACTTAGCTTTCCTGGGCTGTACCATCTGCCTCTGTAGAATGGGGATAAGACGACTGCTTACCTCACGAGGGTTTTGGAGGATTGAATGAGATGCCCCCTGTGTTTAGCATGCCGCCAAACACAGAGGAAGCACTCGATGACCACAGTTGTTAATATCATTGCTGTTGTGGAAAGTCTGCAGGCAGAAATTGATGAAGCCCTCACCCAGAAGGAAACACTTGAGGAATGCTTCAAATAACCAGGAAATGCTTGTCAAGTAAACAACATTCATACTTTCAACACGTGTTGTGAGTGCCGACTATATGCTCGTCACTGTGCAGGTTCTGGGGACCCAGTATTGGACAAGAAAGCAACCTTTCTCTCATGCAGTTTTCATTCAGTTTGAGGAAGATGAACTTTAAACAATATGCTTAATGGCTGAAAAACACTGTGAAGAAGAATAAATCAAAGGAAAACCTCAGATGTCCATGAACAGTGATGTGGGTCCATCAAATATAGTTTCTTCATGGAATGCAGAGCTATACAGGAGAGAATAGGAAAGAATACCACCTGCATACTCAACAAGCAGACGGCTGAGTGAAGAAAGCAGATACCAAAGAATAGGATTGTAACCTGAGTAACATGGTGAGATCCCGTCTCTACAAAAATAAAAATTAGCCCAGCATGGTGGTGCATACCTGTAGTCCCAGCTACTCCAGAGGCCAAGGTGGGAGGATCGCTTGAGTCCAAGAGTTCAAGGCTGTAGTGAGCCATGATCATGCCACTGCACTGCAGTCTGGGTATCAGAGCAAGATCTGGTCTCTTAAAATATATTATATATATATTATATATAAATTTTTAGAAAGAATATTATTGCAGTTATATAAAGTTAAAAAGCAGGCAAAACTAATCAGTGCTTAGGAATCCGTATTAGAAGGGCCAAACTCAAGAAAATCACAAAATAATGATCACGCTTGTTAGGATAATGGTAACCACTAGGGAAGTAAGGAAGAAAAACATGATAGAGGAGCAAGCAGAAGGCTTCTGGGTGTTGATGATGAGCTATTTCCTCACCTGGATCCATATAAATTAGACAATTGTTTAAACTGTTTACAAATGTCTAATGCATTTGTCTGTGTGTATGTTTCACAAATTTTACAATGTGGCAAAAGAAGAAAACAGAAATGAGCAGAGAATGAAAATTCATGAGGGAAAGAATTTGAAAAATAGGAAATTGTTTATGCAAAGCAAGGAGTTGTGAAGGCACAAGCTGTATTCTGAGAATCAAAAGATATGTAATGTAAGACTCGTTTCTGCAAGTGGTGGGGATGGGACCCACCTGAGAAGATTTTTGACAGCAAATCAGAAATATCCCAATTTGCACTCTGTGACAAGGTAGAATCAGGGCCGGAGGGACAGGGAGACCAAGGTGATAGGATGTGAATCTTGACAGACCCAAGGAGGCCTGTGAGATCCCTTGGTGGATGAAATTGTCTGAGAGAATAGACTAATGGATGCAGTTAGAAAACAGGCAATAGTGTGACATCACTGTAATGGTTGATATTATGTGTCAACCTGACCAGGCTAAGGGATGCCCAGGTAGCTGGTGAACATTATTTCTGAGTGTGTCTGTGATGTTGTGTCTGAAAGAGATTGGCATTGGAAACCACCAACTGGGTCAACAAGATTCACCCTCACCAATGTAAGTGGGCATCGCCCAGTCCCTTGAGGATGAAATAGAACAAGACAGCAGAGGAAGAGTGAATTTGCTCTGTGTTTGAGCTGGACCATCCATCTTCTGCCTTCGGATCTCAATCCTCCCAGGTCTTTGGACTCAGACTCGGACGTGAGTGTTGCTGGCTCCCCTGGCTGTTAGGCCTTCAGGTTTGAACTGAAACCGCACCACTGGCTTTTCCCGGGTCTCCAGCTTACAGAGCGTAGACTGTGGGACTTCTCAGCCTGCATATTCACATGATTCACATGAGCCAACCCCTCCCTGTATCTATGTGAATTCTACAGGTTCTCTTTCTCTGGAGAACTCTAAGTAACAGATTTGTAACATGCTAAAGAGTGCACGATAGGGAAAATAAGCAATAGATGTTCAAAACAAGATGACAATATGTGTACTTCAGTCTCCAAAAATGAATTCGAAAATGAAACAGAATTTGAGCTGGGCTGCAAAAGGAGGGAGGGACATGGAGAAGGGGAGGAAGGGTCAGAGCTTCAGCCAGAAGCTGGCGAACGAAACAAAATTGCATGTCGGGGGAGGCAGCGAGAGAGGAGCTAACTGTAAGTGTTTCCTTTTGCACGGTAAAACAGAGTCCACTGCTTGTGAGAGATCAGACTGCCTCTTATTAGTCCCTTGGCCCCTCGTTCTTCCTCTGTGACCTCAGATTTAACAACTACACTCTCTCTTTCACAGGCACAGATTGAGTCCCCATGTGTGTCATCTCTTCATACCTGGGTGACTGTGTGACCTTCCTGCCCACGACATCCCCACCATCCTCTCAGTGGTGGGAGGGGAAGTGTAGAAGTGAGAGATGCTTAGGGTGCATGGCATGGGGTGCGTAGGCTGAGGAAACCCACCTGGTGGCCGAGAGCCGGCCTTCTGGTGCCGCTGTGGGGCAGTGCCTCGCCAACACTCACGGGGTTTAATCCCCAAGAGGGGCTTTGCATGGAGAACAGATGGCTCAGAACGCACAAAGCTGACAGGCAGCAGGATGAAGATAGCAAAGTACCAACTGGCTGTTCAGAGCTGGGCTCAAACCCATGTCTGCGGAGGGAGGAGACAGAGACCAGAGTGGGTATGAGAGCTGCCCAGGGCCTTAGGGACCCAAACAGATTGAAGTCCAGGAAGTCTCTAATTCCAGAGGAAACAGGAAAAATCCTAAAGCAGGTAAACTGAGGCAGAATCCCATTCAGATGGTCTGAGCCAATGGCACAACGGCAGAAGGGACGCCCACGACTCTGACGTTACTGGCTTTGAAGGACTTACCCTGCAGCATCAAACACTACGTTTATAAAAATAGGACTGTGTTTAGGTACTACCAAAAACGAACCCTGGGCTTTTAATATTCATTCCACCCTGATCAAAATTAACTCAAGAGGAGTGAATGAAGGAAAGCAATGTTTATCAAATATTAACTATGTGCCAGATGGTACAGGAAGTGTTTTGCAGATGAAATCTCTTTTAATCGTTTTATACTCGTTAGGCCAGTATAATGGACTCCAAGCTACTGTTAAGGAATCTTGGGTTCAGAGAGCTTCAGTAATTTTCCCAAGGCAGCGGAACTAGTAATGATGGTGCATAGCTTCAAATCTGGAAAGGAAGGGACTGAGCCTGTGGGTAGAATGTGTAAGAATCTCAAGGTGGGGGAACTGAAGCAAGGAGAGTCCCCTGCTCTTAGACTGTGCGTAGATCTCATCGTTATGGGATTCCCTTTCTCCTATTTCCTCACAGAACCAACTTTCAGACCCCCAACATGACATAAATAAAGGGTCATTTGGGCAGAAGACAAAGACTCAGATGAATATCTACATTCAGATTTTTTAAATGGCACTTCCAGGCCTCAAATAGAGCTCATTACTCATACATACATAGGGATACAGAAAGATAGTCCATCTCATTGAAAGAGCTTGACAGATTTTAATGAGTATCAACTAGATGCCTTAAAATCACCATGTTATAAAGAAGGTTAAATTAAAGATAAACTCTGGGAGACCTAGGTGGGTGGATCACGAGGTCAGGAGTTTGAGACCAGCCTGGTCAAGATGGTGAAAGCCCATCTCTACTAAAAATACAAAAAAAAAAAAAAAAAAATTAGCTGGGTGCAGTGGCAGGTACTTGTAATCCCAGCTACTCGGGAGGCTGAGGCAGGAGAATTGGTTGAACCTGGGAAGCAGAGGCTGCAGTGAGTTGAGATCGCACCACTGCACTGTAGCCTGAGTGACAGAGCAGGACTCCATCTCAAAAAAAAAAGTAAAGATCAACTGCACTATACCACGTCACCAATCGCCAATTCAAATCACCTGATGCCCATGATGATTAATTTTATGTGTGAATTTGACCAAGCTAAGGGAATGCTCAGATAGCTGGCAAAGGGATGCCAAAATAGCTGGGACAACGTTATTTCTGGTGTGTCTGTGACCCCCTTTCTGGAAGATTATCCCCTAAATCAGTAGGCTGAGCGAAGAAGATCTGCCTTCACCAATATGAGTGGGCATCAACCAATCCACTGACAGGCTAATAGCACCAAAAGGTGAAGGAAGGGTGAATTTTCTCTCTCTTCTTGAACTGGGACATCCAGCTTCTCCTGCCCTTAAATATTGGAGGTATGGATTCTCAGGCCTCAGAGTCAGACCGAATTATACCAGCAGCTCTCCTGGTTCTCCAGTTTACAGGCAGTAGATGGTGGGACTTCATGGCTACTATAATCGTGTCACACAATCCCTATAATAACTGTGTGTGTGTGCGTGTGTGTGTGTACACACACATATATATATACCCTGTTGGTTCTGTTTTTCTGGAGAACTTTGCCTAATACAACACTCCACATAATATGTTGCTTCAATATTGTATTAATGCCTAGATCTTTAGGACTCCAAGAATCACTGAGGAATAAACACTTCAAATGAGAATGTCCTGCAACTATGGAGCAAGTTATCAATGTTTATATATTTTCTGGTCCATGGATCATTAAGCCGAAAAAGCTGAAATGACCCAACATCAGAATAAAATTATATAACAAATGATTAGTTTTGAAACTTAATAAAATAATACAATTTTTTTCCCTGGAGTCAGTTCAACCAAAATTTTCTGTGACTTCTAAAAGTTCAGCCTGATTTTCTGGGTTCCCAGACACTTAAGGACCTCCTGCAATCTGACAGTGTGCATGTTAGAACATTGGGAAAGCAAACCAACTAGAAAAGCAGGGGTTAGTCAGCATGTCAGAACCCTTTCCAGCCACCACCCTGTCTAGGCCCTCATTTTTATTTATTTATTTTTTGAGACGGAGTCTCTCTCTGTTGCCCAGGCTGGAGTGCAATGGAGCGATCTCAGCTCACTGCAACCTCTGCCTCCTGGGTGCAAACGATTCTGCTGTATCAGCCTCCCAAGCAGCTGGACTACAGGCACATACCACCACATCTGGCTAATTTTTTTGTATTTTTAGTAGAAATGGGGTTTCACTATGTTGGCCAGGCTGATCTCGAACTCCTGACCTCGTGATCCACCTGCCTCCTCCTCCCAAGCGCTGGGATTACAGGCGTGAGCCACCGCGCCCAGCCATCCCTCATTCTTAAATGAGTAATGTTACAGTCTACATTCCTGCCACACTGTGTTCCCCCAATTAAGTTTCCCATCAAAGCTTTAGCGCTGATATTCACCAAGTGTTTAACCTATAGACTTCCTTTGTGCCTCCTTACCCCCTAAATTCCTTCAGTTTGCTCTCATTGACTTCCGCCATCACCGATACATTACCATAGTCCTGGCCACCATCATTGCCCATCTGGGCTGCTACAGCTGTTGCCTCCAAGGACCCCCTGTTTCTACTCCTAATTCTTCCAATCTATTCTCCCCAGTGGCCAACACCGTCTTTTAAAAGTGCTAATCTGATAGTAACTTGGGTTTTTCCTAAATTCCATAGACTTCAGAATTCATGCTTTTCTTTCATAACCAAATAAAATAACTAGAGCAGAACCACAGGAAGCCCCTGCTTAGCTTTCGCTTCTGAGGCTCGCATTTCCTGGAGTTCCATTGTGATGGATCACTTCCCTCTCTTACAGAATTCTCTTCATTTCCCAAGAGCAGAGCCAAGGTCTCCAATATTCCACTGTCAACATTCACAAAGCCTGTAGCAATTAAGAAAGACTTTGGGGTTGCATATCACAGTGGAAATAGAGCACCTCCCAATAACAACTTAACTTAGGTGTCAGGCTGTTATGGGTCGAATTGTAACCCCCAGAAAGATACAATGAAGTGCTGCCCCCCGGTACCTGTGAATGTGAGCTTATTTGGAAATAGGATCTTTCCCGATGTAACCAAGTTAAAATGAGGCCATTAGGTGTCCAGTATGATTGGCGTCCTTATAAGAAGAGGGGAATTTGGGCACAGCCCAGGGGAAGGAGAATGCCACGTGGAGACACAGACACAGAGGGAAGGTAGTCATGTGACCACAGAGGCAGAGGCTGAAGTTTTGCTGCCACAAGCCAAGGAATGCCTGGGGCTGCCAGAAGCTGCCTCCCTAAATGCCCATCTCCAGAGTTCATCACAAGAAAATGAGAATCCCTTAATTTACTTTTTTTTTTTTGCCCAAGCAAGTCATATTTCACATTATTTTTAGTACCCTTTTAACTTCTCTCTGTCTTGTCCTCTCTCACCCAAACTATGACCAAAGTCTTCTCATTTCAAACCCCAATGATCTTGTTTCTTTTTTCTTGTTTTTTTTTTGAGACTGAGTTTCACTCTTGTTACCCAGGCTGGAGTACAGTGGCGCTATCTCGGTTCACCGCAACCGCCGCCTCCTGGGTTCAAGTAATTCTCCTGCCTCAACCTCCCGAGTAGCTGGGACTACATGGACGTGCCACCACGCCCAGCTAATTTTTGTATTTTTAGTAGAGACGGGGTTTCACCATGTTGACCAGGATGGTCTCGATCTCTTGACCTCGTGATCCACCCGACTTGGCCTCCCAAAGTGCTGGGATTATAGGCGTGAGCCACCATGCCCAGCCCGTTCTTGTTTCTTAACCATGAGGAAAGCTCTCTTAGAAGTATTCTGCCTTCATTAAAAGCTAGCTGTCCAAATATCACTTTTTTTTTCCTTTCGTGTAAAACTATCTTGTCACTCATCTGTTTAAAAGTCTTATCCCTTTCCCCTCAGGATATAATCTAAATGCCTTCTTCTTTCATTCAACAGATAATTAAGCAATGCTTAGGTGCTACTGAAAAATACCTGGCTGGTGAATAAGAAGCCATATCTCTTCTGTCATGGAAATTGCAGACTAGTGCTGGAGAAAGACAGCGAGGAAACACACAACTACATACGTAACTACAAACGTGACCATCACTATGAAGAAAGGGGACTGGATTTTCTGAGCTAAAATAAAAAGAGCAGAAGTTAATTTGACTGGGGATTGTTCCGATGATCTATTATCTGAATTTCAAACTGCCCCAAAACTGAGTGGCTTATAAGAAAAATCAGTTATGATCTCTCTTGATTTTGTTGGTTGCCTGGGCTCAGCTGGGTGGTTCTTTTGTTCCATATGATGGAACTGCAATCAGCTGGGGTTCAACAGGGCTAGGACACCCAAGAGGGATGATTAAAGTGGCAGCAGTTAATGCTGGCTGCCAGCTGGGAGCTCAACTGAGCCTGTTGGCCGAGATGCCTATAGGTGATCTCTCTATGTAGTTTGAGCTTCTCAAAGCATAGAAGCTGGCTTCCGAAAAGGTGCATGGGAAGAGAGGAAGCAGAAGTGGGCAGGCCAATTAATGGCTTGTCCGGGAATGGGCTCAGAAGTGTTTCTGTTGTCTTCTGTCACAAGCCCAGCAACTAGAGCAGTGTTGGACAGGGTTACCCAAGGGTGTGAATGCCACGAGGCAGGGTTCATTGGGGTAGCAGTCTAATATAGGAAGTTAAAGATGTCCTCAGTGAGAAAATCATGGGTGGAGGATGGGGTGTGTCAAGATCTGAAAGGAGAGTATAAGTTAGCCAGGCGAGGAGTTGGAAGAAATGCATCCACCGAGGAAATGTGGCTCTTTCCAGGAGCTGAAAAAGATGATGTGGCTGGAGCAGGGGGAACAAGGAGCCTTGGTCGAGCCTTCCCAGATACATTAAGAAGCTGATATTTTTCTGAAACATAATTGGCTGCTATGTAAGGGCTGACAGCAGGAGGAGTACACAGTCCAATTTGAGATTTTAAAAGATCCCTCCAGCTCTTGTGAGCAAACTTGGTTGGAGGAGCAGGAGGAGGAGATCACGGGAGCCCGGAGAAAAGCTACCGCATTGGCTCAGTGTATAGAACCATAGCTTATGCAGGTTGATAGTGTCGGAGGAGATAAAAAGAAGTGGATGGACTTGAGAAATTTCCTGGAAGCATCTTGATAGCACTTAGTGATGGATTGGATGTGAAGTATGCGGGAGAAGAAGATGTCAAAATTGACTCCAAGCTTTCTAGCTTGAGCACTCCCGGAAGCAGAGATTAGCGGAGATTTAGGAAAGAGAACCGAGAGTTCAGTTCAGGGCATGTTTATGTTTCAGATGCTTCTGGAGACATCCAAATAGAGATGTCAGGTGGGCAACTGGAGAAAGGAGTTGGGAGCTCAGAAGCAGCCAGATTGCTTTTACTTTGCCCGCAATACAATCTTCAGTTTATCCCCTCCAGAGCAGTCCAAACCCCTTCCACCACCCGCTCCAGCCTACTTCCCTGCCAAATAGCCTGCAGTTTCCTACAGCAGGTATTTTTTTCACATCTAGATCTTTGCCTGTGATAATGTCCCTCTACCTCTGCCTCCCACCCCATGGTTGCGTCTTACCAGATTTATAGGTTCGACCCTCCCTCAACCATGCGCCCTCACCCCCCTCCTCTCCCCCCACGGCACTCATCAGGGTCCTTGTCACACTGCATTGCGGTTGCATGTCCTTCAACTCTCCCATGGAATGCAAATTCCTTAAAGCAGGAAGTGTGTCTTGTTTAGAGTGGTATCCCCAGCAGCCGTAGACACTTGGTAAATAATATTGGATGAATGAATTGACCTCTGACTTCAGCTTCTTTGTGTTGCAATTCACAGGGAATATCCTATCCAAAGTACGCTTCTCTGGACATCCCTCTCCTCCGACGCCTCCCTTCCTCAGAAAGTCTGGAGACTTCCTGTTAACTGCTTCCAAAGAGGCTTCATGCCCCTCTCTTCTCTTTTCTAATGTATGGGAACAGAAAGCATGCAAGGCCTGGATGTTTTGAGGTCAGGATTTCTTAACAAGTGAGGAATTATAAACAGCTTTTGCACATCACAGGAGCCACTAGACAAGGAGGTGCTGAGGATCAACAGAGAAGATGTAAAGGAGGCTTAACACCTTCTCAGAGGTATAAAGTCAGGTCCAGAGAAAGAAACTTCAATTCCTTATAGGCACTGTTCTCAGGAGACATGACACACTGAGGTCCTTAAGCCACTTTTGGTTCATTTAAAAAGTCTGTTGGGGCGGGGCGCAGTGGTTCATGCCTATAATCCCAGCACTTTGGGAGGCAGAGGCGGAGGCGGGCGGATCATGAAGTCAGGAGTTCCAGACCATCCTTGCTAACACGGTGAAACTCCATCTTCCAAAAATACAAAAAAAATTAGCCGGGTATGGTGGCACGTGCCTGTAATCCCAGCTACTCAAGAGGCTGAGTTAGGAGAATTGCTTAAACCAGGGAGGCAGAGGTTGCAGTGAGCCGAGATCACGCCACTGTACTGCGGCATGGGCAACAGAGCAAGAGTCTGTCTCAAAAAAAAAAAAAAAAAAAGTCTGTTGGGTAGAAGCAAAACTTCCCGAACTCTCAAATGGGGAAGGCTGTCTGTGAGACCACAGATATGTAATTACAGCTGCCTTTGTGCAATAAGATGATTATTTAATCATCTTTTACGCATAATAGTAAGTGAATGGAAAAACGAAACTAGATGCTAATGATAGCAACTGTAGGTTTACGTGAGCTTGTTATAATTGAGAACAAGGTGGCCAGATGGCCAGGCTAAATCTCTGACCTTGAATGGCCAGTCAGTGTGCTTTCGGTAGCCAACTGTATGTTCAGTTGTGAAATATAAGAAGAAATAATGATTAATCATGTACAAAACGTTGGGAATACATTGTTGGAGGTTGAATCTAGGTGAAGTGAAATTAGGGATTTAAAAGATTTTTAGCGCTCTTAAAAAAAATGCCTTACGATATACAAGTCTATTGTTCTACTTTCAGGCAGTTCCAGAAACATATTATAGATGACACTTGGGGGCTGACTGATAAAGAGGGCCCAGAAGCCTTGAAACTGTTTGAAATGCTGCAACAGCAACTATGTAGGTGTTTCGTTAGAGGGGGTCTAGAGTTACATGGAGAGATAGCTTCATAACTGACCTGACTGGTGAAAGCATAACACAGAGGAAAACAGCTCTCATCAAGAGTCCAAGCTCTCTAATTTTAAAAAGATAGGAAGTCTGTGTTTTGCTGGGTGGCTCTCAAACTGGGTGTAAGTCAGAATTACCTAGAGTGCTCGTTAAAACCATCTGTTTCTAATTCAGTAGGTCTGAGGAGGGACTAGGAATCTGCATGTCTACCAAGTTTCTATCTGATGCTTTTGTGGTTCAGAGACCACACTTGGAAAATCACTCCAGACTAACGGATTTTAACCTTGTACACACATTAGCATCTCTCAGGGAGCTTTTTAAATACACCCATATTAGGACCTCAGCCCCTAGGGATTCTAAATGTAATTGATCTGAACTGCGTTCAGGCTTCAGAATTTTTTTTTTTTTCCTTTTTTCGAGACAGGGTCTCCCTGTATCACCCACGCTGGAGTTCAGTGGCGAGATCACGGCTCATTGCACCCTTGACTTCCAGGACTCGAGTGGGCACCTCAGCCTCTTAGATAGCTGGGACCACAGGTGTGCCACCACACCCGGCTGGTTTTTGTATTTTTTGTAGAGATGAGGTTTTGCCATGTTGCCCAGGCTGGTCTCGAACTCCTGGGCTCAAGCCATCCGCCCACCTTGGCCTCCCAAAATGCTGGTATTACTTGCATGCGCCACCGTGCCCAACCAGGCTTTGGAATCTCTTGAGGTTTCTTCAGGTCATTTGAATATTTGCCCAAGCTTGATGACCACTGCTCTAAACTGTGCCATCAGGTTAATTAGTAGATTTTAGGTCCATTTTATTATCTTTCTGTAGAAAAAGCATAAAATTGATGAGATGGGGTGCAAAGTGGAGGCAAAACTTCTGTTTCACACACCTGTTTCACTGGGTGGCAAATTTCTAGCTTTGAAGAAACTGGTCTCCATAGAATGCTAGCTTTTGAAAACCAGATCTTAAGTAAGTCTTGTTTCCTGACTGATGAACTTACACCCTGCTCTAGTTAAGTCACGGTTTTCTTTCCACTGCTTTCCCAAAATGCTAGCCTAATTTTTTTCTTTTTCTTTTTCTTTTTTTTTTTTTTTTTTTTGAGACGGTCTCACTCTGTCGCCCAGGTTGGAATGCAATGGTGCGATCTCGGCTCACTGAAACCTCTGCCTCCTGGGTTTAAGCAATTCTCTGCCTCGGTCTCCCGAGTAGCTGGCATTTCGGCACATGCTCCCATGCCCAGCTAATTTTTTGTATTTTTAGTAGAGAGCGGATTTCACCATCTTGGCCAACGTGGTCTTGAACTCCTGACCTCATGATCTACCCACCTTGGCCAACCAAAGTGCTGGGATTACAGGTATGAGCTGCCGTGCCTGGCCACTGACTTTCAACTCCATGCCTCTCCAAGGCATTTTCTTAGTGCGAGCCACAGTTATTTCCCAAAATGGCAGAAAACCAAGAGAACTACTAGAGATGATTTGAGGGTGGAGGGGTGGGCACCCGTATTTTAGACATACACAGACTTAACAATAAATAACATTGAGTAGGTCATTCCTTCAGCAAGTCCTATTTATTCTTCATGGCAAGATGCAATCTCACTAACGTGCCCGTCTTGAACAGCAGAATCTTCGCCAGGAGCAGTGAGTGAGCCTAAGGTAAAGGCAGTGCAGCTTTACCGATGCTATCTGGCTAGAAGTGAACAGCATTGCTTTGCTTTCATTATGCCTTTTTAAAATGATGATCTCCTCTTGATGCCAAGACTCCTCATGGCTTTTCACTTAAATTATGTTTCCTTTTAAAGTTAAGTAAAATCAGAGAGTGACTCAAATGGTTAAAGCAGCAGATACAAATTGCACAGATGTTATGCCAGGTCAAAAGTAAGCAGAAGGTAGTTTGAGATGGATTAAAGACACGAGAAATGCTGCCTCATCTGAGTACTTTATGCTTCTGTCTTGCAGGAAAGGATCTCCACCTAACGAGAACACTCTGCAAAAGTGAGAAGGGAAGGCACCTATTATCAAAACCCACCCAGCCATAGATGCCGTGCTCACATTGCACCTGTCGTGTGACATGTGGCTGCCCATGCACACTCATGAACCTGTGGCACTGAAAGGCTGGGGCAGGCAGTGGCTTCAGTATTCTTGGAATCCTGTTTAATGGATAGCAATCCCTGGGGGCTGCAGGGAAACTCCACCAGGGCACACCAGCCCCTCTCACCGATCTTGTCTTCAGAGTCATTTATATATTAAAAAAAACCACCTTAAATGTTTGTGGGTTAGTTGGATATTGGATTGGACTCTTTAAAATCTGAAAGATTGCCAGGTGTGATGGCTCACGCCTGTAATCCCAGCATTTTGGGAGGCCGAGGTGGGCGGATCACCTGAGGTCAGGAGTTTGAGACTAACCTGACCAACATGGTGAAACCCTGTCTCTACGAAAAATACAAAATTAGCCCGGTGTGGTGGCGCATGCCTGTAATCCCACCTACTAGGGAGGTTGAGGCAGGAGAATCGCTTGAACCTGGGAGGTGGAGGTTGTGGTGAGCCGAGTTCGTACTATTGCATTCTAGGCTGGACAACGAGCAAAATCCTTCTCAAAAAAATAAAATTAAATAAATAAATAAAATCTGAAAGATCAGCCTGCCCTCAGAATGACTGTGTCTGTGTATGTGTGTGTGCATGTGTGTGTGTACGTGGGCACGCACACGTGGGGATTACTGAATAAAATATTGCTACCTTGTCCTTCTGTAATACTTAAGAAGACATGAAGGTACCCACATGTTGGCAAAATATATTTTATTTGTTCATACAAAGAAATAGTATGAATTACCAGAATTTCATTTTCTAGAAACATCTTCTCTGTGTAAAATTAATTTGTGTTATACATAGGACAAAATACTTGATTTAATTTTTTTGTACATATTGGCTGTTCTAACATCCAAGTTACAGAAGACATACTGCTAGAATTTGCACAGTATTTTAGATTACTGGGTTGAATGAGAACTCAGTCATAAATTAATGTCACAAAAGTGAAAAAACATCTAACCACACCTTTAAGTTTTATTGGCCATCCTCTTGATAAGCCGAAAGAAAAACCACATTAGCTTCTGTGTCAGCATCTTAGATACGTACTGTTTCTAGTTTACTGGAATCTTCCATTTTCCTTTTTTACAAAAATATGCTGGCAGGATCTGAAACTGTTTCTCTGAATGTCTAAAATGTATCTGTCACTTAAAATGATCCCCAAAGAGAATCCTGGGAAGAAAAACAATTTCTCCTCCTCCATCATCCAATGAAGCATTTGTTACTATACTTACAATACCTTTCCAGGTACCACCTACTAAGTTAACAGACGTTCAAACACTGCAAAGAAAGCATGAAATAGAAACAATAAAAACCTCCCAGTTTTTTTGTGTGTGTGAACTTTTTGTTTGTTTTTAAATGAGAAAAGAAACCAAAAACTGAGAAAAAAAAATATAGTACTCCAGTGAATGAATATCAGAGTTTTTCCTGTAAATTGGAGGAAGCCCAAAACATGTCCCAGGACAAAATGCCAAAACAGAAAAGGATGTTTGTCTTCTGGCAGCTAAAAAAGTTAAGCTTGGTGGCCTTGCAGATTGCTAGAACAGGAAGAAATGTAAGGCTTACGTTCCCATGTTGCCTAATTTCTGCAGGGGAAAGACATGCGGGTTTTGTAATAACCATCACATGACGGGGTTCAAGTTCTGGCAGAAAATTCTGCATCCAGATCTGTCAGGAACTCTAAGCCATCAGACCCTTATGAAGAGATGCACATTGATTTATTTGTCTTTCATAGAAAAACGTGCACTCTTCCATCAGTACTAATTATGGACATCTGTTTGAATTCAAGGATTTGACCCAGAATATAATTTTGATCCACTTCAGCGTTCATGACTAAATGACCCTCCTTCTACCAGAAAATTTCCTGTTTCAGATTTATTTTAAGGCAGGGAATAAACAACTTAATCAAACATTGTCCAGCTTGGAAGAGGGCGGGGACCGGAAGCGGGGAAAGCTCCTGCGTGTTTTCCTATGGCTTTGTTGCATACCGTCCTCTGAATCCTTCCACAGTTCCACATCAAGACCACGTCAGACCACCAGAGTGGCCAGAAAGTGGACAGGGCAAGACCAGGTGAAGCGCTTGGATATTGCCTTTTAACTTTAAGCCATGTTCTGCTGTAACTGATAAGAGGTGGTCTCAGTTTGATTTCAAATACATTAAAAAAAATACACAACCAATTAGCACCCTTATGCAGGTGTTTTCATACCCACTCATCAACAAGGCAGAGCCATGCTATGGTTATGGTATTCTCCTACGTGTAGATCCCACACTACTTTCTGGAGCTATGAAATGGATATAACATCGGAGAACAGGGAGAACCTAAGAAATCCACAGATCCCCCGATGAGCTTCCTCCAAAACAGAACCTAAGCAATGATGGTTTGGATGGTAATTGTAAGCTAGCTAGATTTAGGCTAAAACTTTTGGGCAAATACAAACCAGATTATCAAGATATCACTCAAAGACCAGTGACATCTCTGATCAGTTTCTAAAAATGAATGATCTTTGCCTCTTTTCATACGTTTCTTACACTATCAGGCAAGTGATCCCATGCAACATACAAAAGTGTCCTTTGTAACTATCCCATCCCATCCCAACCATTTTGACAATATGTATATCTTCCCATATATTCCTCGATGGAAGTATAACTGAAATCACAATTATTTGATGGTAGAAGCATTCTGGTTTAAAAAACTGAGGTTGAATTAGACATGTCATTATGTGATATTGCTATATGTTTAACCAACTGACCCTATATTACTATATGGCTACTCAATTGCCAATATATTGCTATATGGTTACCCAACTGTTATGAATCAACAGAGAGGCATGGGGGAGAGCATTTTGCACAGCAGTGACAGTGCTGGTAACCCTTCTGTAAGACCTGGCTAAAGCAAGGGACAGCTGTACAAGCATCAGGCTCAAGCGTTTACAGGCAACATGGGGCCAGCTTTTTCAACCTGTTTTTACAAAGGCCACCATTCATTCTTGCTGTTGGCCACTGGCTACCGACCATATTATCACTCTGAGATGTCATTCTGAGATGAGCTAGGAATTCCAAAGACACATCAAGCTGAGGTGTCAGACTCCCTTCCTCTGCCAGGCTGCCTGTCATTTGGGGGCCTTTGTCTTTCTCCCTATTGAGGCTGTGAGCCTACCGCCCAACACTGGCTGGCTCTGAACCTAGCAGCACCTTGGTAGGCACTGATGCTGAGGGGACGCAGCTGACCCCTCTGAGTCTCGACACCTAGTGCCCTTGGTTTGTGCCAGCGGCTCTGCTAGCCTATGGGATTCTTTGGTGTGTCGAAGCAGGACTGTCCGCCTGGAGAACGCAGCATGGTGCCATCTCATGCAAATTAAAGGAGATCTTCTTGATTTCTAAGGCAGCACCCAAGCATCTCACCCACGTGACCTGGGAAAGAGGGGGCAACAATCTGCATACATTTCAAACCGGTTCATGAACCAGGGCATGGGGCAGAGGAGGATACAGGGCCATCCTTCAAAATTAAAAGCTGAAGTCAAAGGACCCTAGCATTCTGACTCTAAAAGGATCTGGATGTCCCTGTAAAGGCAGTGAGGGATTCCCCCATGTGCTGAGTGGAGGTGGGGACAGAACCCTAGCGCTGTGGCTTTCAGGCAACATCATTGGACCTGACACCACATCTGCAAGGAGGCTGCTACATGAGGTCTGCCCTACAGCCCTGTTGAGGCAGCTCAGCGTTCCTACTAGGTACACAGGCAGGAAGGGACAGGGAAGCCGGAATGGGAGGCCCAAGACAGGACACAGAGGCAGCGACCGGAGAACTCAGACAGCGGCTGAAGGCTGAATACCCGTAACAACAAAAATCTCAAGTTGTGCTTTTCTTCGTTTTAAATATAATAGGTAGAGGAGAAGAAAAAAAAAACGGAAGCACCATCAATTGTGAAGCACAGAACAAAATATTAGAGTTAAACACTTTGGAATGTTAACAGATTATGAAGCTAACTCTCTAAAGAGTGTGGCTAGGCAGCTTAGTGAATTAATTGCTTATGAATTAAAAATAAATTATTATAAAATAGATTTCTGTACATTTTACATACATATAATCTCTGTCAATATATAAGCCACGTGCGTAAGGCACATGGCCCGGGTCTGTTCAATCCCAGCCGAAGTCGTGCCCGGTCATCTGGTAGAACTTGAGGTTGAAAGGCCGGTAGAACTCACGCAGCCTGCGCACCACCTCGCGGTCGATCTCGGGGTGGGTCCTGCCCTTGGTCTTGCCCAGGCAGTGGGGCCGGCTGCTGCCCTCCGCCTTCTTCAGGCAGGGGAAGCCCTTGGTCTTGTTGAAGTAGAAGTGCTTGTCCGTGATGATCCTCTTGAGGCCCAGGAAGTCCTGCACGCGGCCCAGCTCGCCGGCCGGGTCGCTCATGAGCCGCTCGCCGCTCACGAAGAGCATCTGGCGGATGGGGAAGTGGCGCAGCCAGTGCTCCAGGTGCTTGGCGTAGATGCCGATCTGGATGGCGCTCCACGACGTGTCGATGAGGCCCGTCGTCCTGTTTTTGAACGTCAAGCTCTCGAAGGTGGGGATGTCGGGCCGCTTGGACAGCGTCTGTGTGTAGTCCGAGATGGCCCTGGTCACCGGGTCCCGCACCACCACGATGAGCTTGGTGTCCTTGGACATGGCCGAGATGCGGGCGGGCGCCTCCCGCGTGACGAAGTAGCTGGGCGTCTTCTCCATGGTGATCTGCCCGTCCAGGGTTCTGGGCATCAGGTCCCTGAGAAAAGCAAGCAAACAAACCGGGGTCAGAAGGTGACGCCTCTCTGGCCACAGGTCTCAAGGTCACCACTTCTAATCCCAGCTCCCTCTTATTTCTGGAAGCAGTGGTAGAAACGTGTAAGAATGCAAGCAGAACTTTAGAGCCGAAAGGTATATTAGCATCACATTTGGTTTGGAGGGCAGGTACCATCTACTGGAAACATGAAGGCACCTTCATGTAAGGTAGAAAGAGCAAACTACATGTTTCTCTAAGATCTTGTGGGGATCACCTTTCCCTTATTTTTTCAGCTTTCAGATTGCCCCAAGCATCTGATGCCAAAATACAAAAACCTTTGGCCTCTGATAAGTGCCTTTCCTAAAAATATAGCACCCAGGACTGCCAGAGATTTCACTGTCCATGAGTCCTGGCAGTATTTTGCCTTCCCACACTTACCAAGCCCGGGCAAATGTACTGTGGGCACTGGAAGGAAAACATCCCTCGGGCCCAGCCCAGCTGTTCCAGCTTTATCACAGTGACTGCTGACAAAGCCTTTACTCCACAAAGCACAAAGCACACAGCAGCAAAAAACTCCAGTGAAACAGGTAAGTAAACTGATACAAACGTGCCATGAGGAAATTCCCAAGACACAACTCTAGAAACCTCCAAGAATAGTGCTCACTACCTGGTTGATGGGATCAGTCGTACCCCAAACATTAGCCTCATACAATATACCCATGTAACAAATGTGCACACGCATCCCCCGAATCTGAATAAAGTTGAAATTATAAAACAACAACAATAACAAACAGGCTGGCCACAGTGGCTCACGCCTGTAATCCCAGCACTTTGGGAGGCCAAGGAGGGCAGATCACCTGAGGTCAGGAGTTCGAGACCAGCCTGATCAACATGGAGAAAACCCGTCTCTACTTTAAAAAATACAAAATTAGCTGGGTGTGGTGGCGCGTGCCTGTAATTCCAGCTACTCGGGAGACTGAGGCAGGAGAATCGCTTGAACCTGGGAGGCGGAGGTTGCGGTGAGCCAAGATCGCGCCATTACATCCCAGCCTCCAACAAGAGCAAAACTCCGTCTCGAAACATAAAACAACAGAAAAAAAACAAAAAACAAATTCCATTTCCACTAGGAAATGGAATTTTCTAATGGAGTCCATTAGGAAAAACAACTTGTAAGATATCTGTCGTGGCATTAATTTCAACAAAATCATGTAGACAACACTGTTACAACCTATGGTACATATAGTTCATGATATTTGGGCCAAAATGCAGTTTTATGGGGATAAATCACAACCACATTAACTATACAAATCCATGATGTAAGACCTTGGATACAAGAAATGAAGTCAAAAGTCACGTGAATCCAGCTGATATTATAAAGCAGGTTGCAAAATTTCTTATCACACAGATTCTGCTATATGACTATGTAATTGTTGCTGTAAAATAATTGGCAGAGAGTCCAGAACCTAGAGGTGAGGAGTCTGTTGATCCTGTAACTCCACTCCATATAATGTCTTCAAGTCAATCCATAGAAAAGTGCTCTAGGAAGTAGAAACAGCACCAACCAAGGCAAGCAGGGGCGAGGGGGAAGGACTGGAGACAAGGAATAAGGCAACTTTGGATGAGGAGGATGACCCATGTTGGGAAGAAGCAGGACATAAAAACTGGCGCCCATGCAAAAGAAAATGCCTAGAGATTTCATGTTCTGCTACACCTCAGGAGATGGGAAGTGGAAGGAAGGAAAGAAAGAATGCTGGGTGAGATGTCCCCTGGAACAAGAGACTTCCAGATGAAGGCAGGGACTATAGGGGTCTCATCCTCTGTTAAATGCCTAGCACCTAACATGGTGTCTGGAACGATAGCAAGCATCCAATAACTATATGAATGGCTAAGTAGTCTGGCTGATCGGTAAGTCCTGAATGAAAATATTAAGATTTAAGAGTATGGGCTTTGGTGTAAACGGGCCTAAGGTTGAATCCCTCTCTACCACTCATTAGCTGTGCATGAGGCAAGTTACTTAACCTCTCTGAGCCTCAGGATCATAATATGTGAAGTGCAAACAATCCCACCTACCTCATATAGTTGCTATTAAAAATTAGGCTAGGCGCAGTGGCTAATGCCTGTAATCCCAACACTTTGGGAAGCCAAGGCAGGTGGATCACCTGAGCTCAGGAGTTCAAGACCAGCCTGACCAATGTGGTGAAACCCTGGCTCTACTAAAAATACAAAATTGGCTGGGCATGGTGGCACATGCCTGTAATCCCAGCTATACGGGAGGTTGAGGCAGGAGAATGGCTTGAACCCGGGAGGCGGAGGTTGCAGTGAGCTGAGATGACACCACTGCACTCTAGCCTGCCGCCTGGCAACAAAACAAGACTCTGTCTCAAAACAAAAAAAAAAAGGAAAAAAATTAAATGAAGTTCATAAACCTGAGTCAGTTTAGCTTAAATTAGCTCCTTAAATTAGTTAAGGAATTTGGGCTCTAAAGTCAGACTGCCTGGGTTTAAATTCTGGCTCTACCACTTATAAGCTATGCCACTTTGAATGATTTATTTAACTTTTCTGGGCTTCTTTTCTCATCCACAAAAATGTAGCTACCAATACCTATTCATGGAAGTTTAATGAGAATTAAACAATTAATAATTATAATAGGCTTAGAACACACCTGACATATGGAATATACTTGACAAATATAGCCACTACTACTGTTATTATTATCATCATTAAGTTGCTCAATACATAGTTTATGACATATGATAAGACCAAAATTCAGCATATGTCTATAAGCGCTAGTGTGTATACAACAAAAGGAGGTATTAACTAAGTGGATAGTAAGTTTTGGTCACAGATCTACAATCAGACAATTTATTATCTACAAGTCAGATAATCTTTTGGGTGCCTGCTAAATTATTCTAGACACCACATTAGGTGCTACATCATCTATTAGCTATCTGCTACAGAATAGAGATTTCTGATTGATTCCTGCCTAGCCACAGGAGTTAAAAGGAAAAAAAAAAAACTTCCACGTTATTTTTGACCAAATATTTACCTCTCAGTAAGGCATTCTAAGCTTCAAGGCGTCTTAATCCCCTGAAACCAGAATTCCCCTACCTAGTACTGATACAGAAACGATAGAAACTTTATCACGGGAGCCAGAAAAGGCAATTCCCTGGAGAGAGGGCCCTCTTCCCAACTGCCAACAGCGAGGTAGAAGAGTGCTTTTCCCTTAAGGAAGACTGCCTCAGCAGCACTGGAGTCAGCCCTGGTTTAAGTTAAAGCTGGATTGACCCACTTTGTCCATTAACCACTTACATTAATGGAGCAGTGTCATCCGGCTAATGTGATCGAGGATTAAAGGAAGTCCCAGCTCGCAACTTATTTTGCATTTGACTAAAAAGCAGGTCAATTCAGATACAGCCCAAGTCCTTTTTCTCCTGCGTTAAACCATCTGCAACTAGACAGTTTACAAGAGGCTACTATTCAGAATCAAAGCGTTATCACCATGATTGAAGGAATACCAAACCCCAACGTTCCTCAGTGCCACTGCAGAGAAGGGTGTTTAGGGTCCTACTCAGTGTCAGTCTGACCTAACATGGCTTGGAAGTCAGGCCACCAAGTTTGACTCTCAGCACCTCCATTTACTAAGGTGTATGAACCTGGGGGACACATCACTTAACCTGGCCATGCTGTAGTTTTCTCATCTGAATAAGGAAGAAAAAAAAAAAAACAAAAAAAAAAACAGATGATGTCTGCCTCTTAGGGCTTTTGAAGGAACTGCAAAGCTAGCTTTGATACCCAGCCTGGTACCTAGTAGGCTGTTAGGAAAATGTTATCAATTATCTTCTGTTGACAGGATCTTGGCAAGGACATACGGAAGCAAGGTTTGCGCCTAGGGGACTTGTCACTCATTCAGTTCTACCCCACAGTGGGGCAATGAGGGAGATTTGGCTCCTGGAAGGGGCTAAGTGCAGGAATGCTGGATTCCTCTCTCAGCCTTCCTGGGGTCCACCACCCTCCCTGAACTCTGCAGCCTGCATTTTCTCACTGACCCTAAAAAGAAGGGCTTGTCAGTAGTTGCACAGAATGCTAAATTGGCAATTGTGGAGAAGAAACCACATAATAGAGCTAGAAAAAAGGAAATGAGAGATCAACTGTAAGTAAAGATTCCCAGACTGCCTGCTGGTCCCCCAACCTATATAAGGGCCCCTCTCCCCAGGACAGTCTGGTGTTTGTCTACATGTGTCAGAAAGCATGCAAGGAGCCTCGGAATTTATTTGGATTATTGTCAAAATAATGGAGCCAGGGGGAAAGAGACTTCTTTCTGGGGCCGGGCGCGGTGGCTCACACCTGTAATCCCAGCACATTGGGAGGCCGAGGTGGGCGGATCACGAGGTCAAGAGATCGAGACCATCCTGGCCAACATGGTGAAACTCCCTCTCTACCAAAAATACAAAAATTAGCTGGGCATGGTGGCACCTGTAATTCCAGCTACTTGGGAGGCTGAGGCAGAAGAATTGCTTGAACCTGGAAAATGGAGATTGCAGTGAGCCGAGATCATTCTACTGCATTCCAGCCTGGGCAACAGAGTGAGTCTCCGTCTCAAAAAAAAAAAAAAAAAAGAAAAGAGAGAAAGACTTCTAAGCCCTTGTCCAGCGGAGGCTCTGGAGCCACTCTCCCCTCAGCATGCTTGGCTGAGAAGTGAGATGCAAAACGGAATTTATCATTTTGACAAATGCCTCCTTCGCCCTCTCCAAAGGCTTCCGGGGCACATCAGTAGTGGGCACTGGGCACAGACCCTGGCATCTCCCCAGTATGCCCCTGTGGATCCATCTGTTAAAGAAGAAATTACTTGGCCAGGCTTGGTGGCTCATAACTGTAATCCCAGCACTTTGAAAGGCCAAGGTGGGTGGATCACTTGAGGTTGGGAGTTCGAGACTAGCCTGGCCAACATGGTGAAACCCTGTCTGTACCAAAAATACAAAAGTTAGCTGAGCGTGGTGGCACACACCTGTAATCCCAGCTACTCAGGAGGATGAGGCAGGAGAATCGCTTGAACCTGGGAGGTGGAGGCTGCAGTGAGCCGAGAAAAAATTACTCAATGACGCTTGTTTTTTGTCTGTTTTTTCTGTTTTTGTTTTTGTTTTAGACAGAGTTTCACTCTTGTTGCCCAGGCTGGAGTGCAATGGTGCCATCTTGGCTCATCAGAGCCTCCACCACCCGGGTTCAAGTGATTCTCCTGCCTCAGCCTCCTGAGTACCTGGGATTACGGACATGCGCCACCACGCCTGGCTAATTTTGTATTTTTTTAGTAGACATGGGGTTTAACCATGTTGGTCAGGCTGGTCTCAAACTCTCGACCTCAGGTGATCCGACCACTTTGGCCTCCCAAAGTGCTAGGATTACAGGCGTGAGCCACAGCGCCTGGCTTAATGATGGTTAAATCACAGTAGCGAAGACTTTATTCAGGACCACCGTGATAGGTATAGAGATCTGCTGCAACGGAGTCTTGCAGTGAAGGGGAGAGAGATTGGCCTCAACTCCGAATACAGCATGGGCAAGTGGGGTTTATAGCCAAGGAGCAGGGTGGGGGTCAGTGGGTAGAAAATTACTATGAGGAGCCCATGCTGGGTAAGGGGAATTCTGGCGGAATCGATCTAATAGGACTCTCCCTGAAGACAGGCCAAGGTGACCAGACATCACCTGGGGGATGGTGGAGGCTGAGGAACCTGATCGGCTGTCGGGGTGAGGAGTTTGTGCTAAAATGACTTATTAGGAGGCTTTGCTCAGACTGGGTTTTACAAGGACGTACATGGGTGGCCCTAGGAGGAGGTTCAGGAGGCAGACTCAAGTATGGTCAAGCAAAGAGTCTTTGTCATACCAAGTAAGCAGCATGGCACAGCCTGAGAAGTGGGCGAACAGCTCCTGGCACAGAACCATCCAGGCAAGTCCCTCTATGCCCCTTCTGCTGCTCTTCTCTGCCAGCCTCAGCTCACCACCGCCCAGTCCTGGATTCAAATCTTTTCCATTCACTAACTGGGCACACCTTCCCCTCCTCCACCCCTCCTCTGGTCACACTTTCTTGCCCTCACTCTCAGAAACCTCTCTGATCTCAACAGTGGGACAGAGGAAAAAGGATGAGGATGTGGCCGAGGGCGAGACCCTCTCACATGGAATCTGCGTGCCCATCCCAGGAATCCCAGCAAGCCCAGCGGCCTATCCAGCCCCAGGCTGGTCTCCATCGTGAGCACATGATGCAGGTTAATTGAGTTGCTCATTATGAAAGCCAGTTTCTCAAAGGGATCGTCAGAGCTCATAATTATATAGCGCCCTGGAGCTTGAGAACTTTCACCTACATCATCTGACTTGATCCCTTGCAAAACGCCTCTGTGGTAGTTACTGTAATCTCCAAGTCAAATGAAGACACCTGAGTCTAAAGGAGAGCGGGTGACCGCTTGGAGCTGGGTCACCAGCTGCAGGTCAGAGAGTTGGGACTTGTAGTCAGGTCTCCTGATGCACCTCCTTCCATTCATGAGGATCCTCTCCCTTAACCCTCCTTTGCTTCTTCTTAAAATGATTTAGAACACGTAGAGCTACACACCTGTCCTGTCTTTAAATAGATACCTGTATTTTTTTTCTTTCATTCAGAGATTAGTATCCTAATAGTAGGTATTTCAGTGCTAATCAGATCATTGTCAATCAAAATTGTTCAAATAAGCATCCCATTTGGAAATGATAAGGTTCTTCGGTTTACATATTCCCATTGTTAACTCTCTTCCATGGGGCCTGGACAATTACCAGTCACTGCAACAGCACCTCCTCTCCAGCAACCCCGGCCCCGCCTCTTCTTGCCCTCTTTACTGCGTGGGCAGGAAGGGATATCTCTTTGAAAAGCACATAAACCTGGCACATATCATTAAGAGATGTTTGTGAGGCTGACGGGGATAGGCTAGACAGCATCTCCAGTCCAAAGCTAAGGAAGACACAATGCTCACAAGAGGATTCCTTGGGACAAGCCTAGGAGATACTAGCCAGGTGCACATGAACACAGGGTGACAGAACTCAGGAAGATCCTACTTCTTCAATTAAACCTAAGAATAAAGCAGGCTTGTCACCCTGTTAAGGTTTGGGGATGACAAATGCAATGAACTTCCAGGAACACCAGTGGCCTCAAAAAACTGGCCCACAGAGCATGATTCTGAGAACCAGGAGGATTTGGAGTGAGTGTTTCAGGCTTTCAACTTAAGGATATTTCAAGAAAGGTATATGCCAGGCCAGGTGCGGTGGCTTATGCCTGTAATCCCAGCAACTATGGGAGGTTGAGGCAGCCGGATCACCTGAGGTCAGGAGTTCGAGACCAGCCTGGCCAAGACGGTGAAACCTCATCTCTACTAAAAATAGAAAAATTAGCCAGGCGTGGTGGCACGTGCCTGTAATCCCAGCTACTTGGGAGGCTGAGGTAGGAGAATCACTTGAACCTGGGAGGTAGAGGTTGCAGTGAGCCAAGATGGCACCACCGCACTCCAGCCTAGGCAACAAGAGAGAAACTCCATCTCAAAAAAAAAAAAAAAAAAAAAAAAAAAAAAAAAGAAGGTATATGCCACCTCTGTGGCAGTGAGTTCATCCCTGGTTGCCTTTTAAATCATGCAGGGTGCTTTTAACAGGTGTTAAATGCCTGGCTCCTCCCCCACACCCATTGAATCAGGCCCTGGATGGGTGGGGCTTCAACATGGGATTCTTTTAGATGACTCTAATGTGCAACCAGGATTGGAAACCATTATTCTGTGGTATCTGTGGGCCTGGAACTTGTCATGATCTGTGGTCATTTATTCCTCTGATATTCACATGCACCTAAGTGGAGACACTATGTGAGTATGGAGATCCACCATCGTGGGGGGAAAAGCAAAGAAAACAACATTGTCAGCAGAAATGAAAGTTGTTCATCTAATCCAAGCTATCTGAGTCAAGGCTAGAGGAGTGAGGATCACACACTCAGCTGCCTGTAGATCACCTCCCAGAGGCAGGGAGGGCTTGTGTCCTGACGGTCTGCAAACCGCAGAGAAAAGAACAAATCCATTCCAATCAGGCAGGCTGGGTGGGATGGCTCACGCCTGTAATCCCAACACTTTGGGAGGCTGAAGTGGGCAGATCACCTGAGGCCAGGAGTTCAAGACCAGCCTGGCCAATATAATAAAACCCGTCTTTACGAAAAATACAAAAAAAAAAAAAAGAAAAGAAAAAGAAATTAGCCAGGCATGGTGGCAGGCTCCTGTAATCCCAGCTACTCGGGAGGCTGAGGCAGGAGAATCGGTTGAACCTGGGAGACTGTTTGCAGTGAGCCAAGATCTTGTCACTGCACTGCAGCCTGGATGATGGAGAAAGACTATCTCAAAAAAAAAAAAAAAAAAAAAAATCCAAGCAGGCTAAGATTCTTGTTACCCCCTAAACACACACACACACACACACACACACACACACACACCCTCTGACAGTTGGTTACCCAACTGTCAGGTTACCAGTAAAACAAAGCAAATGAAAGGAAACCTTAGAAGAAAGATAAGGCCACCTCTACTGGTGTGATAAAGAAAAGCTAACAGAGGTATCTAACTCTTTCATCATCAAAAGTTAAATAATATTACCCTAAGCAGAAAAAAACAGAGATGTGAAGAATGATACTAGTATTAGATTATCTAATTTATGCTTTTATAAGAGTCTGTGGCTGCAAACTCAACTCAGTGCTCTTTTAGGTCATGCGAGTGCACACAGCCCCTAGCCATGGGATGTTTTAAGCAGCCTCAGGACTCAACAGAGTCCCCACTAGCAAATGTGTCTGGTCTTGTCAGCCTCCAGAACTGTAAAAAATAAACTCTTTTCTTTATAAATGAAAGGAAGAAAGGATGGAAAGAAGGAAAAGGAAAAAAAGACATGAAATTCTTCTTTCAAAGAAAAAAATTCCATGAAAGCAACATGAATTAATGGCATAAATTCCTGTTTTCCCTTTCCCAATCTTGAGGCAGGATGCTCAGAATCACGTTTGAGGATTTAGAATTTCCATCCTCAGTCGGAGATAGCCTCTGTCCCTTGCCTTTCCTCTCCAGAAGAGAACAGTCAGCTGAGAAGATGAGCTGATTTCCTGCCAAGCCATTTCCCACCAGGGAATGGCCATCTCAGGACCTTGGAGAAACATGAAACTTTACCACTGAGCACCCCAACTGTTGCTGGGGTTCTTAAATACTGCTGCTAGAAGTGGACTATTAAAAACCAACCTTGAAGCCTAAAGGCGTAGGAAATGAAAATGAACCAGAGCCATTCTAAAAAAAACCCTGTAATTCTGATGTTACCCAGTACCAAATGTTGCCCTAATTTCTTCTGCTGCTTCCTTTCCTCAGGTGATATCCCTAGTCCTATAGTCCAGCAATTGAAGTTACTGTTTGAACTGGTAAATGACACAACAATAAAGAATCTTATTGAAATGGGTGTAACCTAACTCACAACAGGCAAACAGATGCCTGGGAATTTATGTAAAACAGATGATGGAAGTTAATGCGCTTCAGGGAGGAGACCAAACTGCAGCCCACACTGAGCTGGGGGGAGGCTCAGTCTTCCAAGTCAATTGAGGAAAACTGGGAAGAGCAGGGGGAACGTTTAGCCCACCCCCCTCCTCCTGTTCCGTTAGGAGAATGACTTCCTTGTTTAGTTGCAAAAACACTCCATATTTTCTGAACTCCAACAAAGATTCTTTTCCTCCTTTTTTAAAACTTACTTTTTAACTTACAGTAAAACTCATTCTTGGTGTCCAGTTCCAATCATTTTGCAAATGCATAGAATTATGTAACTACCACTATCAAGATACAGAACAATTCCAGCATCCCTGTAAATCCCCTTATGCGGCCTCTTCCAGTGAAGATTTTACAAGTCCCCTTCAAAAGGGCCAAAGGTTGCCCAAATCTTTGTTTTGACACTGCTTTGGGAAAAATATTGATTGAAATGAGAAAATGGTCAATAGAGATTCAGACATTTTTTTCCTTTTTTTTTTTTTTTTTGAGATGGAGTGTTGCTCTGTTGCTCAGGCTGGAGTGCAGTGGCATGATCTTGGCTCCGGTTTTCTTTTCTTTTTTTTGCAGAGATGGGGGATTCACCATGTTGGCCAGGCTAGTCTTGAACTCCTGACCTTGTGATCCCCCAACCTCGGCCTCCCAAAGTGCTGGGATTACAGGCGTGAGCCACCGCGCCCGGCCTACATTGGCTCTGGTTTTCTTTGGCAGATTCTATCTCTCTTTACTTTCTTTCCTACGAGAACAATCCTTTTCTCCTCTGGGGAAGAACAGGGTCTCACCCCTTAACCAAGGCCGACATCATCAGTATTATTGTCATCACCTGGTTTCTTGGAGCTGCGGGTGCTTCCTGGGATGCAGGGAGCATGCGCAGCTTTGCTGGTCTTGAAACTCCTCAGCAAAAAGAAAAACCCTTCCTCCTACTCAGTAAAACTGAGATTTGTTAACGTTAGCACGTCTTCACCTAAGACATTTTTAAAAAACGATAAAAGGTCCTCTTTTACGAGGGATGCCCCCATCGATTATCAGGGACTCTGCTCTGTACCCTCACTGTGCTGAATGGAGGCTGCCCAAGCCCCTCCTTGGCCTCTGCCCCTTGGAACTGGGGTCTTAGCGCCTGCTCTGTTCCCTGGGGAAGTGCGATAATAAGGGAAATGAGGGACCCAAGAACCAGTGGGATGGAAGCTGAGTGCTTTATCTCAGGCTCCACATTCCCTGGACCAGTTCCTCAATCTTCCCATCCCAGGGAGATCGTGACACCTACCCAGGAGACCAGCTTGAAAGGGCGGTGGGAGCGGTTGCAGATTTATAGGTTAGCTGGGGATGGGAGGGTAGAGGACGCTTCCAAGAAGCCAACTTCCCAGCATTCAGGCAAGTCCTAGAGGTGGAAGACACTGGCAGGTTTTGGAGGGAGGAGATCTGCTACTCCAGACCAACATGTTAAAGCATTTTCATAAGAAAATCCAAGGTAGGCCGGGCGCGGTGGCTCACGCCTGTATTCCCAGCACTTTGGGAGGCCGAGACCGGTGGATCACGAGGTCAGGAGTTCAAGATCAGCCTGGCCAAGGTGGTGAAACCCCGTCTCTGCTAAAAATACAAAAATTAATTAGTCGGGTGTGGTGGTGGGCGCCTGTCATCCCAGCTACTTGGGAGGCTGAGGCAGAGAATTGCTTGAACCTGGGAAGTGGAGGTTGCAGTGAGCCAAGATCATACCACTGCACTCCAGCCTGGGTGACAGAGCAAGACTCCGTCTCAAAAAAAACCAAACAAAATAAAATAAAATAAAAATCCAAGGAAAAAAGAAAAGGAGACCGCAAGGTCATTACAATCCTAATCACAGCATTTTCTGTAGTAACAAGCATGGCCTAAGTAACTGTCTTCTCTGAAAGCCAATGTACTAACCTTAAGTATTCACCCCCTCAAGAAAACTCCCTAGGGTCTTTCCACCTCACGACCTTATACATCACAGGGAACCTCAGGGGTCAAAAAGACAAAGGTTACAGTCTCTCCTCTCCCCTTTCTTCTACTGAAAGATAAGACACTCAGCCAGGGATGCGAAAGGAAGTTTTCCCAGAAAACACAGTCATGGGGACAATGACAGAGGAGAGCTGTAATTTGAACTGCAGGTTGTAACTCGGGGAAGTTTCTTCTTTAAAGCAGCTTTCATCCCTGGGAGTGGGGCATGGCGGGAGACGGCTGGGCGGAAGATGTGTATCAGCCCCGCCACTCCTTATCTGGAACCTTCTTCCTTCCCTGGGAAGCCTCAAAGCCCACCCTTTCTGAGAGTGCCCTTCAAAGGCCCACATCTCCATAAATAATGATCTCCATTTGGGGGAGATGTTTGCATATCAAAGAACTCCTTTGGGAGGGTTTAAAATAATTTGAACTGAAATTGTAAATACTTACTGACTATCAATTTCAGGTTTCCCAGCAGGATCCCTGGGGCTCCCGGAAGTGATGTCATTATTCATTAAAAGTTTACCAGGGCCTTTTCTCTTTCCTTTTTTAAATGTTTTAAAGGTAATGGGTAGGAAAGAAGAAAAATAACAAAGGATGGACTCCCCAGCCCTCCTCCTCTTCCAGCCCCTCTCCCCTTTCTCCATGACCAGTCCCCAGCCCCCAGCCCCCAGCCCCCCACCGCAAGGATTTGGTCTCTATTGTCCTAGAATTTCAATACTGCTCAGAAAATGAAAAGCCCCTGAATACCATAAGGGGGTGGGGCGCAAAAGAGCATCTCGCTTCTCTGGGTCTACTCAAGATCCCTTTCACAGGGGCAGAATCCTTGGTTATAGGCCCTGCTTCACAATGGCCACAAGTTCCTGTTCCTGGAAGGGGCTGGGGGGTGGGGGTGGAGGGAGGGTTTCAATTAAAAGCTAATAGTCTTTTGTGGGTGAGCTCTCTGGGGTACTGCTTCTGTTTACAGGACCTTGCTGTATGCTGGGACAAATCATGTGAAATCAGTGATCCTGTGTCTTATTTCCCGGGGTGGGGGGTGGGGGAAAGCAAAACAAAATCCAACTTAAAAATAAAATCATTAGAAAGAAAGAACAAGAGTTTTCTGGGAAGCAGACTTTTTAGAAAGTAAAATCAGTGCCGCCGATGGCCAGGGGCGGGGCAGAGCTGAGTACTCAGGAAGAAGGGGAGGAGGGCATCGAAATCCAGCCGCGGTTGAAATGGTTCTGCTCTTTCCTGCTTGGACAGATTCTTCTCTGTACATGCTGGGCCAACGTTTTGTCTCTGATGAGTCCTGGCTTCCCTGCCTGTTACACCCTTCTTTTTTCTGGGCCGGTGGAGGCTTCAGCCCTATGTGGGTTACTTCCCTGGCAACAAAGGGCCATTCCTCCAGCAGGCAGCTTGCAATTCGCTTTTCTTTCTCACATGCCTCTGTAGTCCCCTCCCTGCTCCCAGCTTCATTCCTGAGAAAAGCAGCCTTCTCTTGTGACCTTGGTAGCACAGGATAAATGTTTGTAAACAGGCTTTCACCCAGAGATCTTCCAAAACACCAGTCAACACGGAGTTGATGCAAATCACTAACCCCCCACCCCCAAGCAACACCCCCCCCCCCCCCCACACACACACGGAAACCAGGAGAGAAACAGGCCAAGGGAGGGGCTGCCCAATGCTCAGAGTGAAAGCAGAGTGGGCACTGGGCATATGTTCCAGTTCCTGCCCTGCCACAGACAAGAGGTACTTGGACAAGGCACTCAAAGCTTGAGCTCAGTTCTCCCTGTATAAAAGTTAATGGATTGGTTTAAAAGGGTGTTTCTCAGCTCTAAAGTTATTAATTTTAGGTGTAAAAGTTCTAAATAGCACCAGGCGCGGTGGCTCACGCCTGTAATCCCAGCACTTTGGGAGGCTGAGGCGGGTGGATCGTGAGGTCAGGAGTTCGAGACCAGCCTGACTAACATGGTGAAACCCTGTCTCTACTAAAAATACAAAAATCAGCTGAGGTGGTGGTGTGCACCTGTAATTCCAGCTACTCAGGAGACTGAGGCAAGAGAATCGCTTGAATCCAGGAGGCAGAGGTTGCACTGAGCAGAGATCATGCCACTGCACTCCAGCCTGGGTGACAGAGTGAGACTCCATCTCAAAAACAAAAGTTCTAAATAGCTGTAAAGTGGAGGGGAGTTATTATCGCACCACTCCCCACATACCGCTTCCTCCTACAGCCAGTAAGAGGATGGCACAAGCTGGCAGATGTTAAGCAGAGCTTCTATAAATACTTGATGTTTGAATATGTACAAAACGCACCTCAAGGGCATTCCTACAGGCCATCCGCAGGAGGTGTCATTCAGATGGATGACACCTCAAGGTCAAATATACCCTAAAATGAGGCACTCAGCCTGGTGAATCAAAAGAAAAGTGGAGGGTGGGCGTGGTGGCTCACATCTGTAACCCCAGCACTTTGGGAGGCTGAAGAGGGTGGCTCATGAGGTCAGGAGTTTGAGACCAGCCTGACCAACATGGTGAAACCCCGTCTCTACTAAAAATACAAAAAATCAGCTGGGGATGGTGGCAAGCACCTGTAATTCCAGCTACTCGGGAGACTGAGGCAGGAGAATCACTTGAACCTGGGAGGTGGAGGTTGCAGTGAGCCAAGGTCGTGCCATTTTACTCCAGCCTGGGAAACAGAAAGAGACTCTATCTCAAAAAAAGAAAAAGAAAAAAAGAAAAGTGGAGTTCAAGGTCAGGCTGTGTGGCCTTGGGCAAGTTGCACGACATCTCTGTGCTGTCTTTCCTCATCTGTAAAAGGGTAACATTTGTCCTGCTGCTTTTACAAAAATTCTTCCGAGAATCCAATGTAGTTTGTAGGTGAATACACTCTGAAAGCAGCAAAATCCTACCTAAGGGTAAGGTGGGATGAATCCCACTTGCAGCCTCTCTTCATGTTTCCACTGGCATTTGGCTCTGGATGAGAGAAATGCTTTTAAGGAAGAAGGGACATAAAACTGGTTTCTAAATTTAAAGGCTCATGTAACAACAAATATTTAAAAGAGTTTGGATTTCCTATAATTTTTCCCTTGTGCTATGAGGGATTCCATTTTTGGTACCCTCCCTCTCAGTCCCCCTGTAGGATGCCGGAGATATAAGAAAGTGAATCTCCTTCTGGGGTTGACATCACTGAATGAACTAGATCATCAGTCAAGGAGGACTGGGAAATGAGGCAGCTTTTAACACAAGCACTCTCTTTCTTTCTTTCCTCCCTCCCTCCCTCCCTCCCTCCCTCTCTCACCTCCCTCCTCCCTCCCTCCTTTCTTTCACCCGGCAGAGTATAGTGGTGTGATCTCAGCTCACTGCAACCTCCGCCACCCGGTTCAAGCAATTCTCCTCCCTCAGCCTCCCCCAGTAGCTGGGATTACAGGCACCTGCCACCAAGCCCAGCTAATTTTTTGTATTTTTAGTAGAGATGGGGTTTCACCATATTGGGCAGGCTGGTCTCGAACTCCTGACCTCAGGTGATCTGCCCACCCTGGCTTCCCAAAGTGCTGGGATTACAGGCATGAGCCACTGCGCCTGGCCCTTTCTTTCTTTCTTTTTTTTTGTTTTTTTTAACATGGTGGAGAATTAGGTTGAGAAGGAGAGAAACAGCCCCAGTTTAGGGGCAGGGGTCCATCTGAGTCTGCTAAAAAGAAACAACCACTGTGGAGAAGATTTGATATCTTCAGTGACCTTCCCTATCTCCTGAGTGCAGGACCCGTAGGAGTTTGGGACATGAGAAATTCCAACCAGCGCTTGACTTAAGTCTGAGATAATGGCTCCATCCAGCTCTCTGCTTCCCTTGTGCTCAACCAACAGAACCCCACTTCATGGCTATCCACTAAAAACAGTATAAAGTCACTGAATCGATAAAAATCTGAAGATATAAGCTTGAGTTCAACTAAAACGAAGGGAAACAAGTGCCGATAAACCTCCGTACCATAGGCTTTAAATAGCTCAACAACATTTTAGAAAAGAAACGAAGCACTTTCTGCCTCTTGTTTTGTATTATTTTTATTTTATTTTGTAGAGACAGGGTTTTGCCATGTTTCCCAGGCTGGTCTCGAACTCCTGGGTTCAAGCAATCCAGCTGGCACAGCCTCTCAAAGTGTTGGGATTACAGGTGTGAGCCACCTCGCCTGGTGGAAAAGAAGCGCTTTTTAACCAGAGAGAAGATCCCAGAGAGTGTAAAACTTGGAGATGTTACAGACAAAGAAGAGGCTGCTGTTTCTCATCTTGCACTCCTTCTTGCCATCAGCACTTATTTCTTCCTAACTGGCTCGTCCATGTGCTTGAGGTTGACCAAAAGATGTCTCAAGAAAACAAGAGACATAGCAATGCCAATGGAAACTCTCATTGGACTCCCATCAATTAAAGTCCACATCCCCTTCCCCAGCCTCTGTGGAATTCTCAACTTGTGACGTTTAGATGCTACCCCAGGATTGATTTTCAGGCAGGAGAAAAAGTAAGCCCAACCTCCCTAAATTCTCATCTTTTCATTGTCATGGTCAATCATTTATTCTAAAAGCCCAATACATTTGCAACAGGTTCGTATACAGAGTCCAGCCTGCCTTGTGCATTTCACATCCAATGATATGAGAGAAGAAAAGCGATGGAGGCTGAAGCTAGGGACAAATGTTCTGCATTATTTCAGCAGGTTCCATGATTATTCGTTACATTCTATGGGAACTTTTTGGTAGATGATGTTGCCTGACTGGTGAGTCTTAAAATTTCCAGCAACTCTTCTGTGCTTTAGACAAAGCATTCCCGTTTGTGTCACATTCTCCACCCCTAAAGAACAACGCTGTAAACACCAAGGAGATTAAGTAACTAAACCGTCAGCGAGAGAGCTGCTAAGAATTGCCAAGTGAGATTAGCCTTTTTACCCTGCATTGGCCCGGTGAGAAACTGACGCTGTGACTATTTTTAAGCCTAATGACCATTTCTAAGAACAAAATATTTAATTGAAACTTACTGCCTTCCTTGTTTTGTCTTGTATTTGTTTGGACTATGAGTTTTAAAGACTCTGTCTTAAAAAAAAATACAAGAAAAACGGCAAAACACCAGGCATCGCAAGCACTTCCAAGTATTTGTTGAATGAACAAATGAATGAAAGAAAAGGAATCGACTAGCAAGGCTTAAAACTAATCACTGGAAGTCATGGTGCAAATATGTCAGGAGACTCAGGCGTGAATCGAGGGCAACTTGGAATAATAAACAGGTGGGGCCAGGCTTCAAAAGGGTGATGGTCCCAGTATCCTGATGCCCATAGATGATACATACGTGTATCGTCACACCCATTACATTAAGTGACGCAATGACATTAAGTGGGTATACTCATAAAGGTCTTGAACGTAAATGCTAAGCAAAAACACACAATAAATGGGATAAGATCAGAGTTCCTTATTTTACCTGTGGATCACAGCATACTGTGAGCCCATCTCCCTCTTGAACTTGGGATGCTTTACCTCTGGTGGCCAGTAATCAATATCTGTTCAAACTAATACATGGTAACCGTTAATAACAATGAGAAAAATCGCATTAATTAGCAGATTCGTATTAATTATTACTTATTATTTTGCCTTAATTATTGTTAAAGATAGTTTGCATTCCCAGGCATTCCTCAAGCGACAGCAAATGTCTTCTAGGTAGCAGCAAGAGGAAAGCAAACTCGAATTTAAGTTCCTATTTGTCGTGATGATGAATGAGTCAGTAATGTGGCCAGTAAGTGTTGATGGGGATATTCTTGCCCTCCAGGGACTTACTGTTTATGTTGAGAGAAATTCCACACACAGGTTTACCAAGAGATATTATATACTTGACCGAAAAATGAGAAACATGAAAAATAGGCCTCCAGGTGGGGCACAGTGGCTCACGCTTGTAATCCCAGCGCTTTGGGAGGCTGAGGTGGGCAGATCACCTGAGGTCAGGTGTTCGAGACCAGCCTGACCAACACGGTGAAACCTTGTCTCTACTAAAAAATACAAAAATTAGCGGGCGCGGTGGTGCTCACCCATAATCACAACTACTAGGGAGGCTGAGGCAGGAGAACCGCCTGAACCCAGGAGGCGGAGGTTGCAGCGAGCGAGCTGAGAATGAGCCACTGCACTCCAGCCTGGGCGACAGAGCGAGACTTTGTCTCAAAAGAAAAAGAGGCACCCAGAGGTTGGGGTTGGGAGAACTGAAGCTTCTTTGTGTCTGCCCCAAGGGTAAGTGGAAGTGAAGAAATCAGAAAGAAAAGATGCTCCTACTCAGAATCACGAACAAAGTGTACTCAATGAGACAGCCATTGGGTCATTTAGCCTGAAGCTTTTTGTTTTTGTATTTGTTTTTAAGAAATGATGGCAAATAAGTTTAGAAGGATGGATTGGAAAACAGGCTGAGGATACCCTCACCCACTCCGCCCATCCCTCCACCCCTTGCTTCCACAGACATCTTTCCAAAAGCCAAATGTGGAAATGTTCATAGCCTCTCGCTGTGTTGAGACTGATCTGCAAACTCCCTGGCAGGGCACATGTGAATTCACTCCAAGGGAATTCTCAGTTCCTCCCTTGCTCTCTTTCCAACCCTCCTCCCAATTCTGCTTTACTCCAGCTATGAGCAAGTGCCTGTGGTTCCTCCAGTGGGTCATGAGGTTTCTTGGCCCCCATGGACTTCCCTCCTCCTGGAGTATTCTTTCTAGACCTCCTCCTTCTAATACATTTCTATACACGCCTTGTTCCATTTTCATAACTATAACTATTACCTTCCCAACATCCTTCAGATACACACACATACACTCACACCCTCATGTGCACACACACACATACACGCGCACACACACACATACACGCGCACACACACACATACACGCGCACACACACGAGTCATCATAACCTCTATCCATCTGCTACAGCAGACCTCTGGGGGTGTGAGGACTGGACTGTGACTTATTTGCACTGTGGCAAAAATAAACAATTGCTAGATAAAGGCAGGGTAAATAAATGCAGGAATAAATGCTAGACAGAATTTGGATTTGACCTCTGAGGCAATGAGAAGTCACATCAAATGTAGGAGGTTAGTGGCATGAAAATCTTGTGTTAGGTGTCAGGGAGCCGTGCTTACCAGCAGCATGTCTTAAACAGTCTTAGGCTTTGAGCTGCTTATAAACTCCACGAGCCTGCAGAAGACCAGTATTTTTAAAATTTGGTATAAGTAAAAAAGGTTACTGGGTGTCTCCAGTGGAAAAACTTGCATTGTTTAGTACCTGCTCACTGATTATCTGACTCCAGCCTTTTATTGCCTTTCAGAGACTCTGCAACTTTCCAAATTATACAGACAGCAATATAGCAATCCAATATAATTCTTGATTCTTGACCAGAGATATACAAATACATTCTTTCTGGTGGGAGTCCTAGGGTCTTTCTTCTCTACCTCCCGCTCTGCTCCATGGAAGAAGCCAGTTTCTCACCTGTTTGTCAATCTAAGTCCAGGTAAATTTGTATTCTTTTGACTTCTCCTTTGAACCAATGGTGACATTTGCCTGGTTCCTTCATAACGAGTGAAATAAGGTTTTTTTAACCTGGTCATTGTACACCTCGATGAGAGTCATGATTTTTACCTTTTTCTAAGAAAATTATCCTTTAACAAAAAGGCTGGATTAACCACGTGCTTCTTGGAGGGGCTCTATCTGTGCCAGTAGCCATTTTAATACCGAGAACACTCATGTCTCCCTTTGAGCAAACAGCTTGCTTTTGTGATTTGTGTAATTAAGGTTTACCTTTTTTAAAAGGTTGTGAGAAATCCGTGAATCGGATCCACTGACATTTGAGGTACATTTCTTAGGACAATTCCCAAGTCCATCTTATATCCCCATTTTTGGTTTTCTTCTTTAACTGTCATATTTTATGTGCCTTTTGTTCTTTATGTGTCATTTTTAAAAATCCCCTTAATAGTGGCTCACACCTGTGATCTCAGCAACTTGGGAGGCCAAGATGGGAGGACTGCTTGAGCCTAAGAATTTGAGACCAGTCTAGGTAACACTGTGGAGACCCAGCTCTACAAATATTTTTAAAAATTAGCCAGGTGTGATGGCATGCCTGCAGTCCCAGCTATTCAGAAGCTGAAGCGAGAGGATGACTTGAGATCAGGAGTTCGAGGCTGCAGTGAGCTATGATCACACCATTGCACTCTAGCCTGGGCAACAGAGGAAGACTCTGTCTCTAAAAGATATTTTTAAAAACCAAACAACAGCAACCGAAAAACTACCGTAAGTACTTTTTCACAAAGGTAAATAAAAATAAATGAAATCATGTAGATCTGAATAGGGAGGGGACAGTGGGGACATAAAGAAGGGGCAGCTCATTCTAAACATTTTGCTACTCAGGAAGCTGAGGCTGGAGCTGGGAGATTGCTTGAGGCCAGGAGTTCAAGACCAGTCTGGGCAACATGGCAAGACCCTCATCTCTAAAAATAAATAAATAAACAAATAATCATTTTAAAGGAAGATAAAAAGAAAAGCCAGTAGCAGGTTAGATGTGGAAAAAGAAGTGGGGGACAAGGGGCACCCTCGATTTTTAAGCAAAGTCAATTGAGGGCATAACACTAATGTGCTCTGCATTCACCCACAGAAGTAGCAGCAACCCAGGTAGTTTTAGGGGTTGGCGTGGTGGATTTAGGTATTTATCCAATAAATGTTATAAACAAATGAAGATTTTGGTCCTGTGTCCATGTGTAAAAACAGATCAAAACTGAGAGAAGGTCCTCATAACCCCAGATTATAGGCTAGAAAAGGGCTCCTGGGTCCAGATAGGCTAATTCTGGGCAGATGAGTCAGCCTAGGTTGGGGCTGGGGGCAGGGGTGGGGGGAGCACCAAGAATAATTACTCCCTCTCTCTGAAAAGCTCAGTGGTATTCTCTATTCTCTGGCAAAATCAAATAAAGACCTTTAAGCTGCTACTTTCCCAAATGAATCAATTTCCAGTTCCCTGGGCTGGGAACACAGGGTACTAAGCCCATTAGCAAACACCACCTGAAGGAGAGAACAAGAGCCGGGGTCTCTATTGCCCCATTAGCACGTTTTGGAAATTACTCAGAGCTCAAACCTCTCCAAAGACAATGTTTTCCTGGGTTTGCTAAACATACATCAATTCACTTGTCACTTGGAGACAGTCAGGACTATCAGGTAACAAACTGAGGACGGAATCAACTGACTACAAAGATTCTCTAAAGCTGGTGCAGTCATCAGCCTCTTTACTCCCAATATGAAGTTATCTCAATGAATCTGGAATTGGGATAGCTTTCTTAATGAGACAAATGTTTCTATCCAAGGAAGGATCCCCTTTCCTGGGCTCCTCCTTCATCTGAAGATAGATGATTCTTCACTTGTTCAGGACAGAAATAGGGCTTGTTAAATATTACGACAGAATGCTATACTTGCTGACTGCAAAAAGGTATGCAAATCCTGCAGTGCAGTACCCAAGGAGCAGAGCTCTGCAGCTTAGGGGTTGCAGAGAATCCGAGTAAAGGGATAGATCCTCTGTGCAGCAAAATGCAGATGTAAGACATATACACGGTGGGGCACCGTGGCTCACGCCTGTAATCTCTGCACTTTGGGAGGCCGAGGTGGGTGGATCACAAGGTCAGGAGATCGAGACCAGCCTGGCCAACATGGTCTCGATTTTTAAGCAAAGTCGATCAAGGACATTATACTAATGTGCTCTGTGTTCACCTACAGAAGTAGCAGCAACGCAGGTAGTTTGGCGGATTTAGGTGTTCATCCAAGAAATGTTATAAACAAATGAAGGTTTCGGTCCTGTGTCCATGTGTAAAAACAGATCAAAATTGACAGAAGGTAAGTATAACCGCAGATTATAGGCTAGGAAAGGGCTCCTGGGTACAGGAAAGGCTTAGATACAAAAATTAGGCACAATTTTTGTGTCTTTTCTGGGTCCAGAAAGGCTAAGAATACAAAAATTAGCTGGGCACAAGCCTGTAATGCCAGCTACTCAGGAGGCTGAGGCAGGAGAATCGCTTGAACCCAGGAGGCGGAGGTTGCAGTGAGTTGAGATTGTGCCATTGCACTCCAGCCTGGGCAACAGGGCGAGACTCTGTCTCACAAAAACAACAACAAAAATAGACATAGACACAATTCTCGGTTCTCAACTTCAAGAGGTTCACAGACCCTGGCAAAACCATGAACCCAGATTAAGAGCCTTGGCACAGCCCAGCAGCTATCCACCAGCCACTGATTGGTTGTTCTGCTGGTCAAAAGCCTGGCTGGCATGATCTGTG
Source organism: Ateles fusciceps (assembly GCA_036589455.1). NCBI lineage: Eukaryota > Metazoa > Chordata > Mammalia > Primates > Atelidae > Ateles > Ateles fusciceps. The sequence continues at coordinate 1,212,921 of JAZHEH010000284.1, forward strand.
TTCGGGTTCAGTGAATGGGGGAAGAGAGGACATGGACTTTTCTAGGTTTTCTAGACTCTGTCTATCTGGTAGGTTAGAATAACACATAGGCCCACCCAAACACTCTGCCTCAACTATACACACATGAGATCTGCCTTTGTATTTTATTAAGCACTGATTTGATGAGTCTGCACAGTTTTGTGAAGTCGCAAAGATACTGTCCAGCCCAATACTCAAAGTTCATGCTACAGAAAAATAAGTTTGCCTCTTGGAAAGAATAAATAGTCTTCCCTTTATCAGAAGATGGTTCTCTCTGCCTTGGCCATCGTGATGTCAGCTCTAAGACTTGCATAGCAGTTTACCCACCGCAAAGGACTAGACATTCAGAATCTCATTGGCGCAATGTAAATAGCAATGAAGGGTTGTTTACTTCACTTTAGAGATGGCGACGGTGAGGCTGAGAAGAGGAAGACCGAGTGGCCCCAGATGAAATACTGGGCAACAGCAAAGCAGGGACTCCGAATCCAGAATGTAAAACTCTGAGTCTCATGCTCATCCCACTTCTCTACATTTCTAAGAACCTCGTAGATCAAAATGCTCACATATAGTAACCACCCACCTCTCACTCATCTCTAATTACCCACCCTCTTTCTAAAGAGATTTTCATCTTCTTTCCCTATCTGACAATTTAAAAAAAAAAGATTTGGGTTTAAGTTAATTTTTTGGAATTATGGGGCCTATAAATTATAATGAAATAAATGGCACTTTATATCTACATATATAAAATAGATGATGATGATGATATGTGTGTATATATATATATATATATGAGAGAAAAATTAATTTAGATAGTGGAAGCTAAATGTCCTACTGATTCTTTGTACTTCCACACTAATTCCTTTATTTTAGGAGTTCATTTTTCACTCAAACCCACTGAAACAAATGATCACAAAACTGAAAATAAACAGATTAACCTCTCCAAATCACAGCCCTCATTCCTCTGTCCCAATTCTTACTCTGTTTTACATACTTTAGCCTGTATTTTATTTCAATGGCATCAGTGTCCTATGGAAGAAAAACACCACTTGCCCAAATCCTGGAATATTACAAGCCAGAGTTGCTCAAGGCAGCTCACCTAAAAGGCTCTGCTGGTGATACAGACCCAGCTGGAAAGAAAGAAAGAACTGGAATTTCATGATGTGCTTTACAGGTATCGCGGGCTGATGAACCAACCCAGGGTATCCCCTCTGCTCTCCTCCTTCCCTTTAAATAAACCAAGTGCGTAAATGGAAAAAGAGAGCTGATTGTAAAGGTTCAGAGGCCAGAAGTCAAGCTCAATCCATCTTTAGAAGAGGGAAGATACATGAAGCTGTGCCGGCCTGAACAAGCCTCTCAAACCAGGAGACAAACAGGCTAATAAATTAGTACTACTAAACCACTGGGCCGAGAAGCCAGAATCAATCCAATAGGCTGCCCCCACTTCTAGCTCATTAACTATTTGAGATTACCATCATATGGGGCAGTAGCCTCTCAGCTGGAAATTAAATTAGCCTAGCTATAAACCCAAAATGTAGACGGGGAAGTGTCTGATGAGTGAGCAATCCTGGGGGAAAAAAACTCCACCACCAAATGCTTGCCCAAACTCCATCCTCAGGCACTCGAAGCTGGGCTTCCTTTACAATTTCTCTTTTGAACAACAAGAAAAGGAGTAAGACTTTCTTACTCTGATGATCAGATAAAGCACAGTAAATCAAGGTTGCACACATACACCCCACCGTCCCTGCAAATGGTCTGTGCAGAGGGCTGAGCTCAGTAAGAAGGGCGGCAGGCACTAATTGCACACTCAGAACAGGTGTGTGCCTGCAGAGCCACCTCTTAATTACCAGGTTTGGCATTTTGGCACCGGCAGCCTGGAACTGAATGCTGGAACTGAGCGGCCAACGGGGGTGTTCCTATTGTAGGTCCGCGGAGCTGAGAAGTGGAATTTCTAATTACATGGCTTCAACCTAATTAAAGCCTCCATCCAGACAGGCAGAAAGCAACTAGATTTGAGGACGTGGATCCCGGAACACATCCTGACAGGATCTCCAGCCCTGGCCCTTTTTTCTGGGTGGCATCTTTTTTGATCACCAGCAAAAGCAATTTCTGTTTAATGGTATTAAACAGCATCTTACAATTCCCACTTCTGCGCTGACATACTTGAAAAAGAAAAAAAAAGCGCAGGATAAGCTGTACTAGTTACCCTTTGATGTCATGATGGTAAGCCTTGCTTACAAAATCCTGGATCTCCCTCATGCTGTCACTGTTTCTGTTGGTCCTTCCCTGCACCAACCGTATTTTTCATAGGAGCTTCCTTGCCTTTTCACATGCATCCCTTCCGCCAAGATCTTCTTTCCCATCTGGTCTGCACATGAACTCTTATTCATCCATCAAAACTTCACTCCCACGTCACCTCCTCTCTGAAGCCTTCCCAGTGCAGCTCCTCCCCGCCTAGACAGACTAAAATTCTCCCTCTGTAGGATCTCTGTTTTTTGAACTACTTCTGTTTTTGCATGTATCATGCCCGACTGTACTTAGCCATCTCACCCTCTCCCTTTATTCTCAGGCTCTACTGTCTGTCTCTGCAAAGCAGTCAGGCTTTTTCTAAAATGTAGGACAGGTCCTGTCCCTTCCATTCACAGAGCCTCACACACACTGGCGTCTCACACTAAGACCTGACTCTTTGACCCTCTCAGTCCTTATCTTTCTACTTTTTCACCTCTTTAAAAAGACCCTCCTGCCCAAAAGCATAAGAATGACATAATGGACTTTGGGGACTCGGAGGGAGGGTGGTGAGGATTAAAGACTGTACACTGGGTACAGTGTATACTGCTCGGGTGACTGGTGCACCAAAATCTCAGAAATCACCACTGAATAACGTATCCGGTGTAACCAAGAACCACCTGTTCCTCAAAAACTATTGAAATAAAAACGGCCCTCCCCAATCTCCAAGTCTACAGTGTCCCTTTCTCTCCATCATCCTCTCCCACAAAACTGTCTATCCCCCTCACTCTTGATGACATTATATTTTTATTAGTCTACTTGTTTATTTCTTTACTGCCCATCTCCCTACTAGAATGTAAGCTACAGGAGGGCAGGAGCAGCGCTCATAAAATAGGCACCCAGGCTGGGTGCGGTGGCTAACGCCTGTAATCCCAGCACTTTGGGAGGCCAAGGCGGGCGGATTATGAGGTCAGGAGTTCGAGACCAGCCTGGCCAATGTGGTGAAACCCCGTCTCTACTAAAACTACAAAAAAAAAAAAAAAAAATTGCCAGGAGTGGTAGCATGTGCCTGTAATCCCAGCTACTCAGGAGGTTGAGGCAGGAGAATCACTTGAATAAAGGAGGCGGAGATTGCAATGAGCTGACTCACACCACTGCACTCCAGGCCAGTTGGCAGTGCAAAACTCCGTCTCAAAAAAAAAAAAAAAAAGGACACCCAATGATATTTGTGAAATGAACAAATCTTTGAATCCCAGAGCCTGATACAGAGTAGATGCTCAATAAATTAATAAAGTCGGTACTTAAATTCTAAGAACAAAAGTAAAGTCAGTGGACATTCAGATACAGAGAAACCAGGAGCTAAATGGAATCAATCTGATTCCTCCCCCTCATCCCTGTGTCCACTGCTGGTTTCCAAATGGATATAATCAATCCTCAGGGGTTGCCCTAATGACGGTTTCCCCCGGGGAGGAGGGTACACAATGCCTGTCCTCTCAATACATTCTTATTGAGTAAAGAGAAGCCAAAGGATTTTATAATTGAGAAAAACAGCACCAAATCCAAACCAGAATGTAACTGACAAGCAGCTGGAAAACTGTTGACGGAGGTCACGTGTGAGACAGAGTCTGAGCCCACCACTGAACTGGAGCTTGCAATCGCTTGGAGAGCATCTCTACCTGCAGCCCAGACCGCTGCTGTCTGCTAGTGCCCCTCTCCACGCCGGAGCTTCTGGAACCTACCATCCATCTGCCACATCTGGAGGCTGATCAACCACAAACAACTCACACCCTCGCTGGTGTGCTCTTGCACTTCCCATCCCCCAAACCCACATCCCCAAAAGACACCATCTGGGTAAAATGAGGTGGCTTCCATCAAAGTCCTCAAAACCAACAAAAGCTTCAGTCTTGAGGAAGCCAGTACATCTGCTGCCTGGCAAATGCTCTTTTCACAGAACACAAAATAGTCATGGGCCTGTTCTGTACTTCTGTTTCCAGCTGGGACTGGAAGAAAACACCACCCTAAAAATAACAGCAAAAGACTGAACATTCCCTTGGAGGAGACAGATGGGAAGGAGACATGGCCAGGGCAGGGGGCCGCTCAGACACACTGGCAGCCCCTAACCAGCTGCCTCCTGGCTGTGCCCTCCTGAGTCTACCTCTCAGCCTCTCTTCTCTGCCTCCTCCAAACAGAAATAGGATCTGATCAGGGCAACCCAATTTTGAGCTAGACCTCATCAGTAACTGCAATCGCTTTTATATGCTAACATGGAAGGTTCCCAAACTTAAATGAGTTCCTTCACAATGAGTGATGGGCACAGGACTAAATCAAGCTGGGAGTGCTGGCAAGCAGGAGTCTAAAGTTTCTCTAGACTGCTTGGAATTCTGAGACAGAGGGGCGAAGGTTCGCCCCGACCCTGCCTGGTTGAGCCAGAGAGCAGTGGTCACATGGCATCCCCTCATCCCCTCTCCCCGCTGTGCCTGCCAGCATGCCCCTCCCAAAGAATGACAGGGATCCTCTCTCAGCAGGACTGAGGAAGGGACAGGAGAGGTGGCAGGGCCCATCCTGCAGACCATCTGCTTTTCCACACCCTCCGGCTGGAGAAGCTGGCCTGGGGGAGCCGAACTAGGAGTTGGAGAAGAACTGCTCTCTTTCCCTAAATACTTTAAACCACAGAATGGAGGCGCTTAGGACAGTCATCCAAGCTACCCAGGGAGGCAGCAGGGGAGAGGGGATGTGTGGATTCTGCAGGGGCAATGAGTGGGGGATGAGGAAGCATGTCCCAGCCATATTTGCAAACACCATCAAGAACTGTTGTTTTTTCCTTTGAGAGCCTTACTTGAATCACCCAGCACGGCTATATGTGGTTCATCTTAGAAAACCATCTACGTGTTTTCTTGCTTTCTCTGTCTTGAAATAACAAATATTTTAACTTTCCTTGAAAATAATTTGAATTCACAACTTACATAAAGCTTGTGAATTTCTCTGGTCTAGGAGCTCTGCCAGATTGAAAGACTCCCTCGTCTGTAGGATAAAAGCCCTCTCTGGCTGGGCATGGTGGCTCATGCCTGTAATCCCAACACTTTGGAAGGCCGAGGCAGGTGGATCACCTGAAGTTGGGAGTTCGAAATCAGCCTGACGAACATGAAGAAACCCCGTCTCTACTAGAAATACAAAATTGGCCAGGTGTGGTGGTGCATGCCTGTAATCCCAGCTACTCGGGAGGCTGAAACAGGAGAATCGCTTGAACCTGGGAGGCGGAAGTTGCGGTGAGCCGAGATCGTGCCATTGCACTCCAGCCCGGGCAACAAGAGTGAAATTTGTCTCAAAAAAAAAAAAAATCCTCTCTGTAATGTGACATTCCAGCCTCTCCATCTCCCAGCCAGCCTCCTGGATCCTCTCTCCTCCAATCCCAGGCCCAAGCTGCAGTTCTCTTCTATGCTTCTCTGGATCTTTTTCACACGGAACTTCCCTGCCCTGAATGTCTTTATCACCTTCCGGGACAACCAGCCAGCAAGCTCCTATCCATGCTTCAGAACCCAGATGGCTGGTGGCCTTTCCTCTGGGCCTATTTCTCTCTCTCTGCTCCTAGAGCACTTCTCACTTCGTTCTATACACCTCTCACCATGGCCCCTCGACTAAGATGGTGAGTTCCTCGAGGATTTGGACAACGGCTTAAAACTTTGTTTTCCTAAATGCCTGCCTACCGCTTGACCCATTCTAGGTGTTCCAAAACTGCCTAGTAGACAAAATCATGAATGAATGAGTGAATGAATGAATGAATGGTAGACAAGACTATCTTCCACTAGTAGTGCCATCTAGATGCTCTGTTCATACCCTGGCAATAAGGCTGCTCTTGTTTTTGCCTGATTTTCACAAGGCCGCACAGAAAGAGAAGGTGGGTGTTAAATTTCCCTTTAAAAGATACGTAACTTTATAGGAAGGGAAATGTGATAAGAATGAAAAGCTAGTCGAGTACATGCAATAGAGGATTCCCCCTCTGGTGTGAAACTGTTCACCTGAAGATCATGTGAAATGTCCTTGGCAAACGCCTCCTGCTCAGCAAGGGCTCAGGTAGAGGTGAGCAGGTGATCCACGCAGGTGTTAGAATTTCCCCCAAGTATGGAGGATCTATGGTAAGTGTATCAGGTGATACTAAGATAACTACGGCAAGCTTAAGAGTACTTGCAGGAGAAATCCAGATACTCCTGTAACTTTAGTTTTATACAAACAGGTAAATCAATCCCATCTCTCTCTGTTAAAAGGTTCCACTCACCTCCTTTCCCAGTGACACCTAATCTGAAAGTTTCCTTTGCTTCCATGCTGTGTGAACTGCAGAACACTTTTAAGTGTTCCCGTTGGCCACACGAAAGGGGGGAAAAGGCATTTTTTTAAAAAAGTTATTGGCTTTGTTTTCAGCCCAAGGCTGCCAATGTTTACACGTGGCACTCAGGTTATTTAGTGAAGACCTCCACATTACACCCAGGGTGAGCAATCATCTCGGTGCTAGCACAAAACACGCACAGACCACAAGGGCTACACGATGCCAGGCAGGGTGAAAAAAGCTTCACTCTTTCCAGCACCATCAAACATCTTGCTCCGTAAACACCACCCGACACAGAACACTTACCTTTGAACACACACGTAAGCTGCTTAGAGGAAAGCTGAACCTGCAATTAGCATGCTTACAGACTAATAGCAAGAGGACGCCTACCAAAGGAGCTTTCGGCAAGACCCGACTTGAAATCCTCATGAGCGAGTCTGTTCCCCTGGCTTCGGCCTCAGCCTCAGCCACTTTTTATCCAGGTCCCTTGATTTACGGCAACTCCACTACTTGTTCTTTATTCTTTTGGCAGCAATCATCTGGGGCTGGGGGAGCGTGTGGCCATATTAGGTTTGAGATGGCATCACAGCGGGAGATGAATAATTCAAACTATAGGAACGGGAGGCCTACGCCAAGGGGTAAAGGTGGATGGAGAGAGAGCGGGAGAACAGGATCAGGGTCAAACTCTCAGAACTACAAGAAACCTCAGAGACTTGTTTGGCTAATATGGCCCAAGTTGGCATCTGGATGGACACAGTGGCTCAGAATGCTGGTAGGTATGAATGAGAGGAGGATTCTGTACTCATGGGGAAAATGCTAGGTGAAACACACATTTATTTAATGTATAATCTCCTTTTAGCTACAGTATTTCTCAGGGCCTTTAAAATGCTAACATGGAACTCTTTTTTTCTCTACACTACACCACTATACCTATTAATTTTTCTTTTCTTTTTTTTTTTTTTGAGACAGAGTCTTGCTGCATCACTTATGCTGGAGTGCAGTGGTGCAATCTCGGCTCACTGCAACCTCTGCTTCCCGGGTTCAAGCGATTCTCCTGCCTCAGCCTCCTCAGTAGCTGGGATTACAGGCACCCAACACCATACCCAGATAATTATTGTATTTTTAGTAAAGATGGGGCTTCACCATGTTGGTCAGGCTGGTCTCAAACTCCTGACCCCGTGATCCACCCTCCTCGGCCTCTTGAAGTGTTAGGATTACAGGCGTGAGCCACTGCACCTGGCCTGAAACAAATATTTATTTACTTTAATTTATAAATAATTTTTTTTTTTAGCTACAGTATTAATCTTTTTTTTTTTTTTAAGACAGACGGAGTCTCAATTTTGTCCCACGGGCTGGAGTGCAACGGCGCCATCTTGGCTCACTGCAACCCCCACCTCCCAGGTTCAAGCGATTCTCCTGCCTCAGCCTCCCCGAGTAGCTGGGATTACAGGCACCCGCCACCATGCCCGGCTAATTTTTTGTATTTTTAGTAGAGATGGGGTTTCACCATGTTGCTCAGGCTGGTCTGGAGCTCCTGACCTCAGGTGATCCACCCACCTTGGCCTCCCAAAGTGCTGGGATTGCAGGCGTGAGCCACTGCACCCAGAAAAACTTTCTCTTCACTGAAAAAACTTGGAATAGTGGAATAGCGCATCTCAACGTGTGGTCTGCAAGACGATCCCCAAACTATCCTGGAGGAGATACGTGCAAAACCTGAGAGGAAGCATTTAAAACTATGGTAAGTAATTTGACATTGCGACAGTATCCGAGGCCATGATCAATGAGCTCACTGGTCAGTGTGTGTGTTGTTAATTGTGTGGCAGGAGGCACATGGCATGATCTGTGTGCTTGTCAAATGCAGTAGGACAATATATTGAACCACAGTGATTTGGGAAAAACGTGGTCCTACAGCAGAGTTGGCTGGACACTGGTTTAGGAAACACTACTGGGTCCAATTTCTATGGTATACATCGGGTATTCTGCTGACACCAGAATGGCAGAGTGACTTGAGTAGGTCACATCACAAAGTATCCACAGCAAAAGGCTAACCCTAAGATTTGCCAACTGGGAAACCTGATAAAAGAAAAGACGGGAAGCTAAAAAAGTAAAAAATAGGAGAAGCATGTCACTGAAAATGATTTCATCATGGTGATTCTGATTTTAATTGGCAGCCAGCTAAGCAGACCTGCACACAGACTCACCTGGGATCCCTACAAGGGTATAAAATGAAAAAGTCAAATAGATAAAAGCTCCTGCCCGACTCTAACGAGAATGCTCGTGATGAACTGGATTGAGGAAATTTAATCCTGAAATGTGCATACCTGAAAAAAGTGGGAAAACTGTTTGCAGCTCCCCCGCTCTAATAACAAAGGAGAGAAGCAGGCCAAGTGTGAGACAGGAAAGGCCAGGGGAGGGTGGAATGCGGGAAGGAGAGAAGATACCCCATCCGCAGGCCCAGGGGCTCAGCAGGTCCAGCCAGTTGTTGCCTTGAGAAAGGCAGGCATGGCACTGTCAGAGCCTTTATAAAAGTACCAGGGAATCTGGATTTGTATGTGAAACCTCCTAACCTGCCAACATAGGCAATAAATTTGCTTTTTTTTTTTTTTTTTTTGAGACGGAGTTTTGCTCTTGCTGCCCAGGCTGGAGTGAAATGGCACGATCTCAGCTCACTGCAACCTCTGGCTCCCGGGTCCAAGTGATTCTCCTGCCTCGGTCTCCCGAGCAGCTGGGACCACAGGCATGCACCACCATGCCCCGCTAATTTTGTATCTTTAGTAGAGATGGGGTTTCTCCATATTAGTCAGGCTGGTCTTGAACTCCTGACCTCAGGTGATCCACCCTCCTTGGCCTCCCAAAGTGCTGGAATTATAGGTGTCAGCCACCGCACCCGGCCAAATTTGCATGTTTTAAAATCCCATGAATATTTACTCTTGGCTTCATTTATATTAAGTTCAACAACAGGCAAAACTACCTGCAGCGATAGAAGGTGAGAGAGTGGTTGTCCTTGGGATGGCGCCGGTAACCAGAAGGGGATGCAAAGGTAGCTTTGGGGGTTCTTGAACTACCACTTCTTGATCTTGGCGCTTGTTACCAACGACATACTTGTATGTTTGCTTTGTGAAAAGTCATGAGACTCTGCACTTCTGATTTGTACACTTTTCTATAAGTATGTAAATACAAATTTAAATAAAAACTCAAACCCCACAGATTTATAAACAATATAATGCCTGAAATTTCTTTCAAATAATACTGGAAAGAGATGACTCAGCACCTCCTTAGAAATGATGGAGGGGGCCAGGTGCGGTGGCTCACGTCTTAATCCCAGCACTTTGGGAGGCCAAGGCAGGTGGATCACCTGACGTCAGGAGTTCGAGACCAGCCTGACCAACATGGAGAAACCACATCTACTAAAAGTACAAAATTAGCCAGGTGTGGTGGTGCATGCCTTGGGAGGCTGAGGCAGGAGAATCGCTTGAACCTGGGAGGCAGAGGTTGCAGGAGTCGAGATTGTGCCATCGCATTTTAGCCTGGGCAACAAGAGCGAAACTCCGTTTCAAAAAAATCAGAAATGATGGAGGGAAGTCTTGGTGAAGGTGTAAAAATAAAGCCATGTCTAGAAGTGGTTAAGAGAGTGGTGTTCATATACATGCTGCCATCTCTCTGAGGTTTCTCCGTGTGTAGGGAGAGCTCAATTAACTGGAGCTTCAAGGAAGAGTATGTCCTGCAGAGAAGCAACGCACACAAGCGTTCTTGGCACAGGTAAGGGGTGGTGATTAGCCGGGCCAGCAGCTGCAGAGTAAGTAAGGGCCAAGTTCTCCGTGGAGCGCATAAAGTCAGGGTGGGCCAGGTGTCTTTATATAACACATTTTCATGCACACCTGTTGGGGACAGTACAAAACCCGGTGTCTCCACGGGACGTGGGGGCGAGGTGTTCACGGTGTTGGACGATGCAGCTCAGATGCAATTGACCACAGAGTGTAAGGTGTGGTGGGTGTCAGTGTGATCCCAAGAGCTGAGAATCTGAGTGGCGTGGTCGTGGGGCAGGTGGAAGAGAAGGGATGAGTTGGTAGATGAGGGGATGGGAGGAGACCTCAGTCGGAGAAGGGGAGTCAAATGCACAGATGTTGGGGCAAGGGGTACAGGGATGGCAGGAAAGTGCTGGTTTGGTACACGGATGGCGTAGTTGAAGACTGCCATCATCAACATGGACATCAGAGCAACAGAGACAGGCTAGGAATGAGTGTGGGGGGGTAAAAGAGAATAGAGACAGAAAAAGGGATGAAAAAAATCAAATCTCAGAAACGCTTTTAAGTGGAAAAGTCAAGAAGAAAGAAACAACAGGAGAGACGGCTTAAACTGGTCCAGAAGGAACATGGCATTGAATTTCAGCCAGGCAGACAGCCTCCGAGTGGTGGAGTTTGAAGGGCCCTCGGGGAGGCATTCCCTTCTTCTTAGGTCCAGGAGGTAGAGCCACCTACAGATACAGCTGTATGACCTTAGGCAATCTCTGTGAGTTTCCATTTCCTCCCTTGGAAAGTAAGGGAAATCACACAGGAAGCATCGCTGTTAAGATTAAGTAAGCGCCTGGCCCACTCGCCTGCACACAGCAAGCCCTCAGATGAAGCTTGCTGAGGCTGACATATTTTTTCCTTTTTTATTACACAGTCACTGACTTTCTGGCCTCCTTCTTATCTCCTTAGCTCTCTTTGGAAAGCTCCTAGAAATGTAAAATGCAAAATCACACTTTACAATTTGTACTATCTTATCTCATGCTTTGGCTTCCTCCTAAAATGGTTTTTAGATTTACCAGTGATTTAGTAGGACAAATGATTTCAAAAGTTAAAATTAAAAATCAGCCTTAAATTGCCTGCAGATCTCCTCAAGCCCGTAGATTTCAGTCCACCAACTAAGACAGGTTTCTCAGGGACAAGTTCATGGCTCCCGTACTTCCTCAGTGCTTTAAGTGCTGCTTATACTTGATAGAGCACCAGATAAGAGCAAGTGCTCTGATGGGATTTTTGAGGCAGCAAAACTACCCTGAATGCTACTATCATGTGGGATACAGATCATTACACATTTGTCCAAACCCAGAGAATGTACAACACCAAGAGTAAGCCCTAATGTAAATTACAGACCCTGAATGATGATGTGTCAATCAATGCAGGTTCATCAATTGTAACAAATGTACCAGTCTAGTAGAGGATGTTAATAGCGGGAGGCTGGGCATATGCAGGAGTGATCGGTATTTGGGAAATTTTTGTACTTTATTAAATTTTGCCTTGAACCTAAAACTGCTCTAAAAATAAGGTCTGGGCCTGGCGTGGTGGCTCACACCTGTAATTCCAGCACTTTGGGAGGTTGAGGAGGGCAAATTGCTTGAGCCCAGGAGTTTGAGATCAGCCTGTGCGACACAGTGAGATCTCATCTCTACAATTTTTTTTTTTTAATTAGCCAGGTGTGGGCCAGGCATGGTGGCTCACGCTTGTAATCCCAGCACTTTGGGAGGCCGAATCTGGTAAATCACCTGAGGTCGGGAGTTCTAACCCAGCCTGACCAACATGGAGATACCCCATCTCTACCAAAAATACACAATTCCCCGGGCGAGGTGGTGCATGCCTGTAATCCCAGCTACTCGGTAGGCTGAGGCGGGAGAATCGCTTGAACCCGGGAGGCAGAGTTTGTGGTGAGCCAAGATCGCGACATTGCACTCCAGCCTGAGCAACAAGAGTGAAACTCCGTCTCAAAAACAAAAACAAAAAACAAAAACAAATTAGCCGGGCGTGGTGGTGTGTACCTGTAGGCTCTGCTACACGGGAGACTGAGGTGGGAGGCTTGCTTGAGCTGGGGAGGTAGAAGTTGTGCCACTTGCACTCCAGCCTAGGCGACAGAGCAAGACCCTGTCTTAAAAAATTTTTTTTAATTGCTCAATATAGTTTTGTTAGATGAATGAAAAAGTAAACATAATTTATGTGAATGTATTATTCATTGACCATAGAAAAGGATTTTAAATGGTCACCTTTGGCTTCCTCCATTAATAAGTGTTTCAAATCAATGATAAGGTAATGATCACTTCACTGTCTTACTGTCTCCCTTTACCCCATCTCTTCCCGCATCCATCCACCCACTCACTTGGGATCTTCAGTGGGGAACAGGATGTTTACTCTGTGTATCTGTGTCAACTGGCAGCACTAGCATATGCTAAGTGCCAGAGACAGACTGGAACAATCAGAGGAGAGGGCACCTAGGGACAAGCCCAACACCACATCAAGAGGAAGGGCTGAACCCAGCCTGGAGAGTTGCCGGTGCACAACGCCAGGCCGGCGGGGGAGAGGCTGCTCAGCTAGGAAGAGGCACCAGGAGCGATCTGGAAGAGAATTTCTGGTCTCTAATTGTGTGCTCTGTGTCTCCCCCCAGGGAGATTGTGCTTTAATGGAAGTGAGAAATAAATCCTGTATTTCTTCAATACCTCATGCAGCAATGTGCAACGTCTTCTGTGCACTTCCTGCCTTGCCCTTTTCATACGGGTCATTCATCGACACTGGCCTTTAGAAATGCAAGTAAAAAGGCTGCCTTTTTCAAATCCACAAGAGCTCTGGCGCCACTACGGAGGAAGCCTATCCGCAGAGGCCGGGACGTTTGTGAGCTGAGTGGGTGAGCTTGTCAGTGCCCACGAGGAGCTATCCCCCTCTCTCCTCTGAGGCTGTCCAGGGGAGCGTTCCTTCCCCTGCTCTGGGCAGGGGCGGCTGCAGGGTCCTGTGATCAGGGCTTAAGGTGAGGAGGACGGGCCTGGAGTGTGTGAGCAGCGGGGGAGGTGCTGGGGCGGGGACGGACCACTCGGTCTGAGTCCAGGTGAGATTCAGGGATCAGAGGGGGGCTTCAGAGTTACCGGCCTTTTCCTTTTTCTCCTCTCTTTCCATCCCAGTCCTTCTCATTTTCCATCCTGTCATTTAATGGCCCACATTATGGAAATGAAGGTATTTTCTGTTATCTACTGAATCTGCGGAACCGCCTTACAGGCACCCATTATAGAAGTGGTTGGAAAGAGGATTATCCATTTCTTTCCCCTAAAAGGGGGCGGGGGAAAGCGAGAAAGAAACGTGCTCGTTGCAAACGGATTCACTTTCTTGCCAGCAACCCCTCCCGCTTCCCCCGACCCAGAATAACGCCCGAAAAAGCCGAGGTGTCCTCTCTGGCTGTAAAGAATCCGCTCGGGCCGCTGTCCCGACAGCCGGGGCTGCAGGAAGGCGAGGCGGGCTCCCTGCAGGACTCGAGAGCCGAACGTTCAGAGAACAGACATCTCCGCCCCAGAAGGCAGGAGGATTTGTGTAGGAAGGTGTAGACAGGACAAAGAGAGGGGAACGAAAGGAAGAGAGCACGATAGATCAGCTGATAGGCTCGACTTGGAAAGCGAAGGCAGCTCAGGACCAAATCAGCAGCACGGACTCGAAGCTGAGCTGCGGAACCTCCCCCGCCAGCTTCGGCGGCGGCGCAGCGCGCCCGCTCAGCCCGCCTCTCTGGGCGGGGCTCTCCTCGCAGGCGAAACACCACTGGTCTCTCGGCAGCCCCTCCAGCCAATCAGCGCGAAGACGGATCCCGCCGGCACCGCCCACCCCCGAGCGCGGCCCACTCTGCCAGGCCCAGCCCAACAGGTGAGGTCGGAGGGCGGGGTTGGTCACGTGGCCACGGCCGACGACCCGGAGGGCAGAGGGGCGGGGAAGGCGGCCCCAGTCCCCAGTCCCAGCCGCCGGCCCTGCCCCCTCACGGGGGATCCTCTGCCATCTGTCTCCCGCTCAGCGGCCCCCAGGCTAGAGGAGGCGATCCCGCGGGACACCAGGGCCGCGTCGACTGATGCCCGAGGCCGGGCAGCTCGGAGCCTTTTTCCCTGCCGGTGGCAGCGTCCCCGGCCACCCTTCCAAAACGGGCTGTCCAAGCCAGCGCCCCTCTAGCTGCCGAAAGGAGCGGACACGTGGCAACGTCTGGGGACCGCTGGGGCCCTGCTGGACACTTCCGTCCCCAGATCTGAAAAGGGGGGCGGCTTCTCCTCCAAGCTCCATTCATTAAATCAATACTGTGATTTTCACTGCTCTTCCCAATGTTTTTTTCACTCCATTTGCTTCTCAAACCTCATATTGCCCAGAACCATCTTTCAGCATTTTATGGGTTTCTAAGCAAGTATAACCGCGTTAAGTAGTGTGGGGCAAAGACTCGGGAGAAAACAGGGATTCTGAATCCTACGTGTAAGGTGCTTCATGGACACACATGGAATCGTTCACATTCTAGGCAATGGCCTTCAAAATGGTGACCCCTTGGCGAGAGAGTCTGGGCTAAAACACAATCAACTTGATATTAAACCAGTCTTACTTTTTCACATTTGCCATATGTAGAACAAAAATATCTTACTCCAACGAGGTATGGTGTGTGTACTTTTTTTACTGTCCGGAAAATATAAACTCTCAGCAGTTCTCTTTAACCAGGTCTAAATCCAAAGAGACCCTCTTATTAATTTTTACGAACAGCAATCTTTGGGAGGCAAAAACTGTGCATTACAACTTTGCTATTTAAGTATGTTTCATCCATGACACAATGAAGTACATTTTCTGAATGACCCAGTAACAAGCTATTTTCAAGTTACAGAAATGTGTATGAAATTTACATTTAAAAGAACTTACAAAGGAAATTAATACCACTCTTATCTATGTACAAATAAAATTAATGGTGTGTTTTATTAGCATTAGCAGTGTTTTAACATATAGACTCTTGGCTGCAATAAAAATTATTTATTATCATTTTATTAAGATGGTAATTGGTTCTCACATCCTAAACTTTTCCCCAAATCTCTTGACAAGAAAAATCAGAAATAAAAATCAACATGCACTAACATCAGTTTCATTTGATGTTAGTTTTATTTTGGCATAGTTTGAGAGAAATTCAAGAGTTCCAACAAGGTAATGTTTTAAATATATAAAACGTTTCATGCTCTACTTACAATTAGTTTTCAAAGATATCAGTATCTCATTTCTTTTCGGTCATGGCAAGTGTTTTCATTCGAGGTAGGCAGCATATTGTTTTCATTATCCTTGAAAATATGCCACATACTTGGGGGATTCATTTTGCTGGAATTCCTGACTATCCCAACAGCCTAGGATTGAAATTTCTCTGACTGTCTGAAATCATCGACTGTTAAATGAGAGAGGTAGTGCCCTATTTGGAAACTAACTCTATTCACAGCAAAAGAAATGCTCATTATGCTCTGCCTTTAGAGTAGGCATTTTGTGTTTCTGTCAATCAACTTAATTTCCATGTTCATAGAGTGAGAACATAAAGTATTCAAAAAACTACTGACATAGAAACCAGTCGGCAAGCAGCCTGAGTCACGTATTTCAGTTCTGAAGCTTTAAATAAACGCCACCTCCCTGATTCAGAAAACTAGCTAACTGGTGAGTTTGTCTTTTTAAAAATTCCTGGTGTGCTTTTAATTACAAATAATTTTAGTGATTCAAAAAGTCATTTTATATAACCAGAAACCTTATTCCTACAACATATTCTCAACAAAAAGATAAATTAGCATACATATGTGGACTAAGGGTATGTGACATACTGACTTTTCAAAATACTAAAAATAATTTTTTTTTTCAGACTAAAACACCAAACTTGAAACACAGAAGCTGTGACAGGTCATTTTAAAGTTTCAAGCAACACAACTTTAGTTGGAAAAATATCTTTCACAGATGCTAGTCTATGCTAAATTATAAATTTTCAATTATCAGTTTCCATTAAAAAACATAATCTAGCTTAGCCCACATGCAATTCCGAATTGCAGTTTTCTATTTTGATAAATACTTTTTAAGACATGTACTGCAACCTAATTTTTAGAGACCTGTTCAATAATAATGTATCATTTGGAAGATAACAAGTGTAATCTAATTCATAAATTTTAGCACTATATTTATCTAAAACAAATGGGTTGCTATTAAATTTTGACTATTTTATTAACTCTGAGCATCTGGGAAAACACTTATGATTAGGTTAATTTATGTTATATTTTCCCTTCAACTTGTAAAAGATTAATCAACCATTTTATGGTCTAATTTAGGTGCCTAATTAAAAACAGAGTTCAACACATGCTCCACTGTCTTGCTAATAAATCTTGACAGCTCTGTAACATGATGGTTTGTATTTCAAATTGTTGCATACAAATGTAGTTTTTTTTTTTTTTTTATCTTCACCCAGCATCTTGGAAGTGAGTTACATACTTGGTTTAAACTCTGGGACTGAGAGAGTGCAATTACTTCAAAATGGATTATCCCCCAATCAGATCTTTTCTTAAATTTCCCTCAGTGAAGACAGAAACAGTCTTTGCTACCAGGTTTTCTGAAGTAGACTAGAAAAATAGGGGGGCAATTTTGTTTTCTCGGCATTTGTTAAATTTAAAACGTAGGGAAAATTGCTATTTTCAGCTATTAGCCTTCAAGAAAGAGATTTCTGAAGTTACAGCGTTTTCTAATTTCATTCTAAAGGAATCTGCTGAAAGTGTTAGCTATAATTTTCTGCTGGTTAATCAGTACAAGTTAATTATTCATGAACTTGATTTGGGGGCACTCTACGTTTTACAAATAAATTAATTCCAAGAAGTTCTGGAACACATCATTTAACCCCACATCCTCCCAGCCTTAAAAGGGGCAAATGGCAGAGAATAAATCGCAAGAGGGACACTCGCTATGTTTTCTCTGTCTGGATGCTTGAGGGATTTTTTGTCATTTTAGTGACTCCCTTGATTCTAACTCTCCTTTGCACAAAAATGAAACTGCCACAGTTGGTGTGATTATCCTCACATTAGCTATTAACCAATGTTAGGTGTAGCAATTAGCCTGTTTGGGGCTGATACTCTTTTAAAGCGAATGACAAAATCTGCAATGTGCACTAAGACCACTAAAGGCATGTCAGAAGGCTGTCAAACTCTTCTAAAGCAAACTCAGTTTGGGACGCATGCTATATGATAAATACCCTGCTTCAATCACTTAAGCGAGGAAGGGAAGCACAGAATAATCTCCGGAGCAGGACTGCCTGGGTTGGTATATTAGCTTTGCTACCTCCCAGCTGTGAGATCTTGGGCAAATTGCTTAACCTCTCTGTGCCTGTGTTTCCTCATCTGTAAAAGTACCTACTTCAAGGAACTGTAATGAGGATTACATTTGCTAATCCTGTAAAACTTGTAACAGTGCCTGGCACATAGGGAAAACATTCGGTAAGTGTTAGCTACCACCATTACTATAACACACACCCACATACACACACACACACACACACACACAATATACTTTAATGTTGGTCACAGCATTAAAGTGTCAGCTGATTTTGTATAACCCAGAACAGAAAGGGGAACCAAGGTGGGAGAGTTTCTCCCGCTGTACAGTCTAACGCATATTTTTGTATAATAAACAATAATTACATGATATTTGGCTAACTTCATTCCCAAACTGAGGACATTGAAATTTAAGAGTGTCTACCAACACTGGGGTAAAATCACAAAGAGAAACTTTAAAACTTACAAGTTTAATTTTTGACCATTCAAAGTTTAAATTGACATCCCAAGCCTAAATGGACAGGGCAGGTGTTTTCTCCACCTTCGCACATGTGAAGTTCTCCTGAACCACAGCCCCACATGTCTCAAACACTATAGGGGCCAAGGAACAGAAGCAAACGGCCAGTTTCACCAGCCTGCTTGATAAGCCCCTCTGTGGGGTCTCCATCGGTGCCTGCTAAGTCTGGAAGGCCTGATTCAAGAGGGCTGCATTATGAATTGGAAAAGTCAACCCAGAAGAGTCGTCCTCGCAGACTAAAACCAATTGGAGATCCAGTGTGGATGGACAGTTCGTACCAGCACGTTTGATTTTTGCAGGGTTAAGGAGGTGGAAAGGCTCCCCACACTTTGACCAGTGACAGGACAGCTCTGAGCACGACCTCGGTGGGTTCCATCTCACCATGACCCCTCCCGGATCCGGCTAATGGTGTCTCCTTTTGCCAAGTGAAAGGAAGAGCAATCAAATTCCGAGATGTCCTGCAAATTCGCCAGGCCCTGAGCTACTGGTTAGGCCACTAGCAGGGCTGTATATCAACCGATTAAACCCATTAACGACTCACAGAGACAGCCACGACCTCGTTCTCTAACAGCTTACGATGCTGATCCTTAGACTCAACCATCCATGCCCATCGTTTTTGTTCTTAATGCCTTCAAAATGTCTCCCCCACTCTCAAATTCTCTAGTTCTTGAGGACTTGTACCAGGCTTCTGAATTGCAACTCTCCCTGGTTAATTACTATTTGTACTCTTCTCCAATTGGTTGCTTGACTGCAGGGACAGAGCGGAGATACAATGGAGCACACCTCTGGCACGGAGCAAAGCTTGGCAGAGAGGAGGGGGACTCCAACGAGGGCGAAGGGTGCACTCTGGGCACCAGATTTTAGGTAAAGCGCTCTAGGTCAGGAGTCGCCTGCTGGCGTGGTCTGTTTAAAATTTAAAAGGCCACCTTCAAAATCATTGTGACGTCCATACCTTTGCCCAGACAACCATCAATTATTCTAAATTAAAAAAATTTTAAGTAAACAGATAGCATTTAAAAGATTTTTTTCCCCCCTTGGAAAATATCCACCAACCCTGCGGCCGCGCGGGACACTGCTGGTGTAGTCCAAGAACGCAGTGTTTGGGGCCAGTTGCGGCATTTGCAGTGGGCTCCCACAGCCGCCCGGTCCGCCGGGTCAACGCCTCGGGCCCTGTGCCTCCTGGTCCCGCGAGTCACGCTTATCAATTCAGGGTGACGGCTCGGGAGGACGAAAGACCTCCCGCCTCCCGCGTCCCAGCTAAACCCTGGCGCCACCCCCACTCCCAGGTCCAGTCGCCGTGCGTGGCCGCTCGCCGCGCAGCCCCCCCCCGGGCGCAGATCGCCACCCGAACCTCCCCCGGCTGCGCTCTCCGCGGCAGGCGCGTGGCGAGGGTTTCCATGCGACTTCGTTCTTCATTCAGCGTTTTTGAGTCAATCAAAAGGAAAGTGGCAGGCGGAGGGCAGCCTCCTCAAAGACTGGGTGAGTTTTTCTGTGGGGGATTTCCATAGCTTGCCCCAGGTGCTTCAAAACTGCCTGACATTAAGGGTTCAGTACTTTTCTTGCCAGTTCCTTCCAATCCGGCCCCAAGTGTGTCTGATCTCAGAAAATCCTAGGCTGCCTTCGGGCTCTGGCGGGTTCCACCTGGAAGGGCGCTACTTATAGCCTGCCACCCGGCCCCGGAATCACTATCCCAGGAGGTGGGGGAGTGGTGGTGGAAGTAATAACAATGCAATCGATGACAATAGCTAACAATTCGAGCGGCCCTCACGTGCCTGCGAGCCACCTGACCGTACCAGCCTATTCACTCTCCCCATCCCTGCCCAGAATCTGCATTATTCCCATTGCACAGATGAGAGCACCGAGGTTCACAAGACTAACCAGGACGTGAATCCAGGCGTCGTACTCCAGAGCCCGCATTCTTATCCACCAGTGTCCCGAGAATGCGTCACAGCCCTGGAACGGTGGGAAGGGTGACTGTCACGGCTGGTTAAACCTCGAGACTTAGGCAACTCCTGACAATAATATAAAACATTAAGGACAAAGGGGGACAGGGTAGGACGAGGCTGGGAAAAGAGCGGTTTTAATCCGCGAGGTCAGCCCACTTTTATTCTCCATCCCACCCAGGTCCCGATAGTGGGGTGGGGACAGGGAGGGGGGGTTCTCTTCTCTTTTGTTTTCCCAAGTCTCGAGCCTCTGTGAAGCTAAT
The DNA here is from genome assembly GCA_036589455.1 of Ateles fusciceps. NCBI lineage: Eukaryota > Metazoa > Chordata > Mammalia > Primates > Atelidae > Ateles > Ateles fusciceps. The sequence continues at coordinate 1,233,289 of JAZHEH010000284.1, forward strand.
TGGGCCTGGAGGGGTGCCTGAACGCCGTGCTGGCTGGGGTTGCGGGTGTAGACCCCAGCGAAGAGGTGGGGGCCGGTACCTGGGCCCCTAGTCGGAGACAGTTACCCGAGGCCGGAGTCTAAACCTCCTGCCCACTCGCGCCTTACCCAAAGCCCAGGCAACCCAACAGTTTACCCCCAAAGACCAGCAGCTGCGGAAAGCAGTGGGCAGGGGTCGTGATTATGACCCCGGGGCCGCTGTCCCTTTGGAACATGACCCGCAACCCGACTCGAGAACAGAATTTCCGGAAACCGCGACCTCCAAGCAACCCTCATTTCTCAATCAATGGGCCCCGAATATTCTTTGCCCCGGACGTGTAAAAGCCCCGCGGAGACACGCGTCCTTGCTTTCGCTATCCCAGCACGGAGGCCAGGGAGGCGGAAACGGGCGGCGGTGCCCGGGGGCCCGGACGCCTTCAAAGCCGCGCGCCGCTCCTGCCGGTTGCAGTGCGCGCCTTTGCCCAACAGGGACCAGCACAGCTCCATGCTCCGCGCGCCGCCCGCCAGGCGGAGGCGCCCGGCCACCCGCCCAGCTCACCCTCCCGAGCCCAGGCGGCTCGCGAGCGAAGCGGGTCTGAACCCCTTGGGGTTCCGGTAAGCAAGCGGACTGTAACAAAAAGTTAACAGACTCAGCGGCCTGGGCGGGACGCCGTCGCCCCCACCCCCCTCTTCCCATCTGGGAAGCAGAAGCTGCTCTAGAAGTTGGCTGAGGGCGGAGACCAACCAGAGGGGCGCAGAACATTCCCAGCGTCTCCGGCATCGCGAGGAAAAATTAAAACTGAGTCATAAAATACTATTAGCCTCGGTACCGTGATGGTTAGAGGGTGGCTCGCTTTGCCGAGCGCGGTCTAGTCGCTGCCCCTCTTCTTTGCGGCGAGGTCGCCTGATTAATTCAAGGGCACCATAGACCACTGAGCTGCCAGCGCTCCGCGAGAACTTTCTGTGGGTTGCGGCGAGAACCGAGAGGGGCGCACGCCGCACCGCACCCGGACAGGATGCGCGGCGCCACCGGCCCGCAATCCACGGTGGTTTCCCTGCCCCACCCCCGGTGGTCCGAAGCTGTAACCCTGCCATTTCCCTATCGTTCTCCTGATTTCCCTTCGCTCAGGGTCGGAATCCACGCTGGAGCCCCTGCCCCTGGCGGGAAAACTCACCGGTACCAAGCGAGGCCCTTGTCGTAGCTGCGATCGAAGAAGTGGGGGCTCGGCGCCTACGGCGCGCACGTCGGGGTGCACGCGCAGGAACTCCAGCAGCGCCCGCGTGCCGCCCTTCTTCACGCCGATGATGATGGCCTGCGGCAGCTGCTTGCTCCCAGACCCACTGAAAAAGCTGGAGATGGGGCTTGGGGGAGTCGGGTGCCTCGGGACTCTGCTCCTCCGGGCTCGCAGCGCCCTCGGCCATCTCCTTGCCCGCAGCCAGTGGAGTGGCTGGCGGTGCCCGGAACGGCAGCCTGGGGGGCGTCCCGTCTGGAGCCGTGGCCAGGGCTGGCGAGGGGTGTGAGGCGCGGGACCCCGAGCCCAGCAGTAGCAGCCCCGGCGCGGCGGCGCAGGAGCCGGCGCACGAGTACAGGAACATATAAAGCCAGACGCAGAGCATGGCGAAGAGCAGCGCGAGCTTCCTCCTCACCGGCGGTGGGGGCGGCGTCGGCTGCGGTAGGAGCCGGCCGGGGACATCGAGGCAAGATCGGCCGCCACTCAGGCGCTGCCCCATACGCTGCCCGCGGGCGCGGCCAGGGGCATGGCTCAGCACATGGCGTGGGTCCCGCCGGGCAGTGAGCGCAGAGAGGGTTTTCTGGCCCGCTGGAAGCCCGGTCGGCTCGGTTTATAGCCCCCGCGTGCCCGCGGCCGCCGCCTGCTGCTGCTGCTGCTGCTGCTGCTGCTGCTGCTCTTCCCCAGGTGGCGGCGGCAGCTGTAGCGGCGGCGGCTCTTGACATGTTGCCCTGCAGGAGCTGCAACTGGAACTGAAAGTCGGGACGGCGGTAACTGCTGGCCGAGGGTCTGCTCCTGGGGGCGCGACGACGCGCTCGGAGCCAGGAGGACGTTGCACTCCCGCGCCCTGGCCACTCTAGACGGTGCGCACTGCCGCACGCCGGGGCTGCCTCCTCGAAGTCCTAAGAACTGAGCCTCGAGAGCAGCCCCGGCACTTCCCTGCAGAGGCTGCGGAGGCGAACTGCGCAGGAAGAGAGCTGGGGACAGAGGTGGAGTGGGCGGTCCTGGCCTTCCAGAGTGACGGGCTGCTCTACCTACCAGGAACCGCGAGCACCATGCAAATATGGGCGCTGCGCCGAGTGCTCAGCAGCCAACCCGCTCCCGGGACGTGGGGGTGTGGAAAGGCTTCTGGGCGGTGTCGGGCGATCGGGGATTGCCATTGGCTGCGGAACAAGGGGCGGGCCCAAAGGGGCGGAGTTAGGGGCTGGTGACAGGAGCAGATGGTGGGGAAGAATGCTGCATTGACCGAGCGCTGGGAGAGGTCCTACCCTACAAAGTGGTGCGTCCCCGCACCCGCAAGCATTTCCGCACTCTCTCCCTAGGAGCTAGCCTTGGCTGTAGTTGCCCAGATGTTGGGACGCGAGTCCCCCATCCAGATGTTTCACAGGAGGTTTCGTGATACGTACGTGTTGCAGTGTAGGGGAGGCGGCGGTTGGAGAGGGGGAGAGCAGGAGCAGAGATGCACTAGGCACTCGAACCCGCCCAACCCACGCCGGGGGACTCATTCGGAGGCCTGTCTGGGGCAGGCATGGGCACCGAAGTTTAAGTACAAATCGCTGTCAACTCGTGTGTGTATGTCTTTCTTATTCTTTGCCAGGTGTTGCTCTCCCTTGGCCTGCCGGTTAACTGGGATCAGTGGAAAGTGTCCTTAAGAAAAATCTCCAGCCTTCCAAACTGCCGAAAATAAGTTGGGGAAGGGAAAGGAGAGACCGGAGAAATTAACAGGAAGAGAGAGTCTGGTAAACAAAAAGTTTCCTGGTCGAAACGTGTGCGTGGGAGTCACGTGTAGGAACTTTTATCTGACATGACTTTGTTGGAGACGTTAGGTTTGAGAAAATTTTCCATCTTCCCCTTTTCCCTGAATAGATATAAAGCCAACATTTGCCTTAATTTAGTAGACAGTTTGACTTGCTGACTTGTGACACTGATGATTCCGTGTTGCCATTCGCTACCGCTTTTTTTTCTTTAAGTCAAACATCAATTTGGAACAAATCCATCACCGAGGTGCACTTATTTAATAGTGAAAGTCTACTCGAAGGCACCGCCAACCCCATTTTCTTTGGCAAAATGACCCACCTGGGACTGGGGCGGGGTAAGCCTGTCTTCCAAGAAACAGTTGGGGGAAGTGCGAGTGAACCGTGCGGCGCTTTGCTGAATTCTTGCCCAGGCGTTTGGAGTTCGGAAGCTAGGGATCAAGTTCATACTGGTCGTGTTCAGGAAGTTTTCGATGCCTGCAACCCAGCCTCTGCGGGGCCAGAGGGCCTCCAACTCCCGGCTGCAAGCGGTTCCGGGGGACAGAACATTCCTTCCGACTCCAGAGCGACCCCCGGGGCTGTCACCCACGAAGTGGCTCACTGGGAGCCGCCGCCCGCGCTGTACATCACTGACTGCGAAGGCGGGCGCAGCGGAACCGACCTGAGCCCTGGTCCCTCGACCACGCGGTCCAGGACCAGCCGCAGGCAACCGGCCCCTCTCACTCTCCCTTCCTGAGTAAATGTTCCCAAGTGTCCCCGAGTTTACACAGCCCCACCCTGGGTCCGGTCCCCCACCCTCGGAAGTAAGCTGAGAAAGCCAGATTGCCAACGTAAGCACCTCTGGTTTGAAAATGTGCCTGAGTAATGGTCAGAGAGGATTCAGATAGCACAGCGGTCACCACCGGACCCGTGCGTCCCGGCTGTGCTACGGGCGACTTCTTTGTAACTACTATGAGCCCAAGACGTTTCCTTACTAAACTGTTGCGGGAGAAATAAATTAGGCAGAGGAGTTCTCTCTTGCTTTTATATTCTCAGCAATAACTTCTCTCTAGCTTTTCTTTCCCCCTCTCTCACTGGGACGTTGTGTTTGTTCTTCGCCTTGAACTTTTAAATCTAATTCATTTATTTTAATCTTCGAAAACATGAGAACAAATACGTTTCTGAGCACTAGCCCGACTCTACTTGGAAATGTGAAGAGGAAATAGTGTCTCAGTAGGGGGTATATTCAAATTTTATGTTATTTAGGTGAAAATTGATGTTGTATAGGTGTGTGTTAGGCGAACTGGAGCTCCCACGTGGCTAACTTCAGGCATGCCTGGGTGTGAGTCTTCCAGTGTTTTAAGGATTTTGATAATCCCAATAAAAACGGTCCCTGTCCTGAGGATTAGTGAAGTCTAATAAGTGAGCAATTACAAATCGAGTCAGCTGAATACATTTGGCATTCCTTTTTTCCGGGGGTGGATTGAGGGAAGGAGGGAGTGGAGGTAAAGATGTGGGCGTCGGAAATTGCTCTGAGTGCAGCGAAGAGCTGAGCTCCCCACAGCTAAATCTCTGGCCGGGCCCACCCCGGCATCCATTCAATTCCCATTTTTGAGAACAACAGGGAGTTCACGAGGTGCACCACGCCGCCAGGCCTTCCCTGGGCAAAGTCGGAGGGTCGTCTGGGGCCTGGACAGCGCCTGGACGGGATGGGGGAGCGGCGCCAGAGGAGGATTTGGGCAGCGAACCGACGCTTTGGCCCTTTTGCCCACCCCAGCTGATCCTCTCATTGCGCTCGAGAGTCACAGGCTGCGCCGTGAAATTCCCACGCGCGCGGTCGCTCTTGGTCCACCCTTGGCAAGCGCCGTCTCTCCCGTCCAATTTCCCATTCCGCGGATGCAGAACTCAAGGCTCAAACCTGGACAGAGGTAGTAGCCAAATTAACCGTGAACCCAGTTTGAGCGTCTGCCTTTAACCTTTGCGGGGTTCCCCCACGCTTGGAGCCTGGGCATCAGCAAAATGCCACCACTAAAACCGAGGGAAAGGTTTACCTCTGATAAACTCATTCAAAATGTTTGCGTTCGGAAACGTAGAAGAGAGAGAATTCTATTTCAGCATGCCTCTAAGGTTTATGTTTTATTTGGGTTGGTTTATTTGGCATTACCTAACGGGGGGCGCAGCTAGGGCCTCTGAGGGCTCTAACCTGGGAGGCATCCCCTCTCCTCTCCCTCTTCCCCCAGGTCCTGCTACCAACAACTCGCTGTGTAACCCCAATCGGGTCACTCTAAAATTTCACATCTGTAGAATGGGAGACGAGCCAAAATGTACGCAATATTTTCCGCCTGAAGTTCCTCTGATTCTAGGCTGGGTACATGAGGCTCCGCAGCTACTGGAGCCCCGCGACCAGCTCCGCCTCCTCAGCAGCCGCCCTCCCGGGCCAAGCTCCCCCGCTACCCGCTGCGGGACCGCAAAGCAGGCATTTCCTGGGGCCGCCTGAACCGGTGGCCCAGAGCCCCCCAGTTCCTGCCACCGGAATCCGGACCCTCCTCCCGCGCCTCTCGCCAGCCAGGCGGCCCCTCGGGGGTTAGCAGCTGCGAGCTCGCTCCGCCTTCCTCAGCGGCGCGGACGTGCAAAGCGGTCGGCGCCGCAGCGGCTACGATGCCCGCCCGGAAGGGAGCGCTCTGGTCCCGGCCTCGCAGTTGCGGCACAGCCGGGAGCGGAGCCGGGGGGCAGCCGCGGCCAGTTGTCTCCCCTGCGCACTGGGAAGGGAACTTGATCTCGGCCTGGACTCCCGCCGTACCTTCGTTGAGTGTTAGCGGGGAGGCCAAGGTCGTCGTTGTTCCTGGATGTCGCGGGCGCCGCGATCTCCCCCTGCTCCTCCAAGGGCCCAGGGCGCTGCTCTGCGCGCGTGAACCCCTGGCCAGAGGCGGGCATTGGCGCAGCTCGGCGGCGGCTGCTGGCCAAGCTGGCCAGAGGGAGGAGAAATTCTTTGTAAGAGTGGCTGGAGGCTCCGCGGAGAGGGAGGAAACGCTTCTCTGAGCGAGCTCCCTCTGCGCCTTGGGAATGGTGCACTCACCAGTCCCAGTTGGACCCTCTGGCATTGTCGCAGGAAGCGCTGTCATGTATGAGGAGCCCTCTGCAAACCACACGAGAAGGATGACGGTTTTTAGCTTATAAATAAGATTTTGATGCCCAGGTTGGTTTGATGACTTGTGCCATGGGGAGTAAGGGTGTGCGCTGATTCCAAATTCTTCCTCCACGCGGCATCTTGCTCTGGGCCGGAGGCTCCCTTGTCTCCTAGAGAATGAGACAGGGAATGGGAGGATGGGGGAGACTGAGGGAGAGGCCCCTGTTCGGCAGGCTCTGTCCTGGCTGGCTCCTGGAGGGCTGGCTGCTTCACCTACCTGGAAGTCCAGGCCCCTCTTGGGAAGTCCTCTCCCGAGAGCCTGGCAGTCACCCGGTTCTGTTATGATTTTTCTCCTCCTGCTTCAGCCCTAGGACAGCAAAGACAGCTCCAAAGCCAAGGCACTACGCCGTTCCTGGGTGTCCTCTCCTCCTCCAGCTCTTTTGTAAGTCACATGCTCCTCTATTTACCCAGCTGAGGGCGCCTGCCTTTCCTACCAGGACCGTGGCATATGATACACCACAGCTGCATTGCTTTTCCGACTCTGGTCAAGCTGTACAACGCTTCTGAGCCTCAACACCAGCCATCAGACGTCCTCCATTTGTCCTCTTCTCCTACAAATACCTCCAGCCCCTCTCTTCCTCCATGATACTTTGCCAGCATTGGAAATCCTCCAGGACAATTCTGCCTTCAAGTTTCCCGGCCTGAGCCACTAAGTTGATGGAGGGAATCATGATAGAAATGACCGGTCCTGCTTTAACTTTCCCACTCCTACGGACATACAAAGGTACCCTGCAACTCTCCTAAGTGTCCCCAGGAGGCCCGCTTTCCTAGTCTCTGAGACAAACATTTCTTAGCCTTCTCTTCTGCCAGAGATAGCATTTCTCAAAGTTTATTTGAGTATGTAGATGCCAACAGGGGATGATTTATCCCTTCCACCACCAAACCTCCATACCAGTTGGCACCCTACCCTTGTCATAGTGCAGGCTAGCTCCATGAGACTGTGAACCCCAGTAGTGTTTTGCTCCTCAGCCTTTGCCATCTGCTCGTCTCTGAGTCATCTCCCTGTGGTGGACACTGATGGGCCACCAGCACTGGATCAATGAAGGACTTGCTGCCCCAGTTGCTGGCATGCTGTCAACATAGCCTCCTGCCGTCCTCCTCTCCAGGACTGCAGACAGCAGCTAGGCTGAGGGTAGGTATGCTGCTTCTCAGGTGGCCCCCAGCCAGTGACTGATGGAGAAGCTAAAGGCCTGCTCTTCCCAGCCCAACTTCAGACGTCTCTGAAGGGCTGTCCAAGCTCCAGAGCTTCCCGTGGGGTTGGCAAAGGATGTTGGGCTCCATCACAGCTGGCCTTTCCCCGCCTACATCTGCTTTCTCCTCCTCCCTTCTACAGGTGTGGGTGCTGTACGCATCGGTTTATATGCTTCCTGTACAGTTCCCCAGGAACCCAGCCTACACCCCTCCTTCTCTATAGTATGGTTCCCATCAGCATCCAAACATACTCCTATTTTTTTTTTTTTTTTTGCTTCTCTTCATAGCAAAATATATGTACAGTTTTTACCTTTCACCTGTCATTTTCTTTTTATTAAGCTAGTTTTTTTCTTCAATGATGAAAAATTTATACAAGCCCTGAAAAGGATCAAATATGTAAGAAATAGAGAATATGACTCTCTCTGACCCCAAACTGCCAAACATTGTTTGCAATAAGCAAAAAAGTATGCATCCCCCCTCCTCCTCTCCTTTCTTATCCCAAATGGCAGGATTAAAGAGCAATGTTCTGTCATATGGGTGATTGCTCTCTATCAGTGTATGTTTCTTAAGAACATTGATTACAGGTAACATCAATTTAAAAATGATTGAAGCTATAAATGTCTCTTTATCCCTTGGAGTATGGTTTCCTAAATGGTATCTCCAAAGTTAAGACGAAGGTGCAGGCTGGGTGCGGTGGCTCAAGCCTGTAATCCTAGCACTTTGGGAGGCCAAGGGGGGGCAGATCATGAAGTCAAGAGATTGAGAACATTTGGCCAACATGGTGAAACCCCGGCTCTACTAAAAATACAAATATTAGAGGCTGGGAGCAGTGGCTCACACCTGTAATCCCAGGTGTAATCCACCTTTGGAAGGCCAAGGTGGGCAGATGACCTGAGGTCAGGAGTTCAAGACCAGCCTGACCAACATGGAGAAACACCATCTCTACTAAAAAATACAAAGATGAGCTGGGCATGATGGTGTATGCCTATAATTCCAGCTACTCGGGAGGCTGAGGCAGGAGAATCACTTGAACCTGGGAGGCGGAGTTGCAGAGAGCTGAGATCGTGCCATTGCACTCCAACCTGGCAAAAGAGCAAGACCCTGTCTCAAAAAAAAAAAAAAAAGCTGGGTGTGGTGGCGCACACCTGTAGTCCCAGCTACTCAGGAGGCTGAGGCAGGAGAATCCCTTGAACCTGGGAGGTGGAGGTTGCAGTGAGCGGAGATTGCACCACTGCACTCCAGCCTGGCGACAGAGCAAGACTCCGTCCCAAAAACAAACACACAAACAAAAAACCAAAACCAACAGTGCAATGCCTGTATCTGGAGTCATTTTTTAAACTACACATTTTCCTTGTAGACAGTATTTATTCACTCCTTAATTTAAAAAAATGGGTAAGTTAGCATACATACTTATTTTCATCCCTCCAACTTAAAAAAAGTAAGCAGTGTACATTTTATTTTACTCAATCAAGATTAATAATATTTGTAGTCTTAACTACAATTCCTTGAGTCCTCTACTTTTAGCTTTATGTTTATGTGACCCACAGGAGCCAAGAAATCTGAGAACTTCATTTTTGATACACTGTAGTTGGCTGGAGTTCATGGAACGATTGGTTATTGATCATTGTTGTTTGAGAAGTATTCATGGATGCTGTACTTTTTGATGTCTTACCTGCTTGAGAATGTCTGTCTGTTGCCTTTAATACATGATGAAAAATTTGACAGAGTAGAAAATCTTTGGTTATAATGTACTATTTCCTTCCATTTAGAATTGAATGAAACTTGTTTTGTTCTCTACTGGCATGGGATGTTGCTAGTTCATTCTTTGTATTCATTCTGTAATTTCTCACATCCATTGAATATTTGATTTCAACTACTGCATGTGTTATATCCAGCATTTCGATTATTTTTTTACTGTTAGTTTGCATGCCTCAATTGTCAATATATATATATTTTTCTCAGTGAGCTCATGTTCCTTGGGACTATCAGCTACTTAGCAGATCATATGTAGTTGGGAAGGCCTGTGCCCCCCTCGATGTGTTTTTTAGGGTAACAGGAACTCTGGAGTTGTCAATGGGGCTCAACTACTGCCTATAGAACCTTCTTCCCCACCAACTTCAGATGACTCTGCCGTCAGGGAAATTGCAAGTACCTGAGCTCAGGGTACTATTATTATTTCTTTTCTTTTTTGAGACAGGATCTCACTCTGTCACCCAGGCCTGAGTGCAGTGGTGCCATCACGGCTCACCAGAGCCTTCAACTCGGTTTAAGCGATCCTCCCACCTCAGCCTCCCGAGGAGCTGAGATTTCAGGTGTCTGCTATCACAGGTAATTTTGTTTATTTTTTGTGGAGACAGAGTCTCACTATGTTGCCCAGGCTGGTCTCTAATTTTCAGACTCAAGCAGTCCTCCTGCCTTGGCCTCTCAAAGTGCTAGGATTATAGATGTGAGCTACCACACCCCAGATGGTACTGTGATTTCTTTCTTTCTTTCTTTTTTTTTTTGAGACAGTCTCCCTCTGTTGCCCAGGCTGGAGTGAAGTGGCATGATCTCGGCTCACTGCATCCTCTGCCTCCCAAGTTCAACTGATTTTCCTGCCTCAGCCTCTCGAGTAGCTGGGACTACAGGCGTATGCCACCACGCCCATCTAATTTTTGTATTTTTAGTAGAGATGGGGTTTCACAATGTTGGCCAGGATGGTCTTGATCTCCTGACCTCGTGATCTGCCTACCTCAGCCTCCCAAAGTTCTGGGATTACAGGATTGAGCTACTGCCAGCCTTTGTAATTTCTGATTGCTGTTTGCTTGCATTGTAATTACATGCAGAGGAGGTGGTGGGGGAAACAGAGGTCTTCCCTGACCTATTTCCTATTGTGGCAACTGGCTCCCTTCTACTCTAGGAACAATTTGTCTTCCCCACAATAAAATACAAAAACCTACCTTCCTAAGGCTTCTGGTGTTTTCCCCACCCTAAAGTCTGCGATCTCTTACTTCTGCGGCATCTTTACAGTTGAACTCAAGGGAAGAAGCTTGCAAAACATGCTTTTCCAAAACTTTGACTCAAGTCATCTGCTACTTTTAAAGCTGAATAACTTCACTAGCCTATATTTTGATGTTGGCTTTTCTGTGTGAATTTTAATTGAAACAGAATATGCCTTTCCAGCTTTATGGTTTACTCACCGCTTAAGGAGTATATTTTTAGTTTTTTTTTCTATTTTGCTTGTTTTGTTCTATTTTTCAGAACATGGTCATGTGCTCCAAAACAACCTTTTGGTCAACAAAAGGACCATATATAAGACAGTGGTCCCATAAGATTATAATACTGTGTTTTTTTTGTTTTTTTAAAAATATATATTTTATTGTGTTTTAGGTTTTGGGGTACATGTGAAGAACATGCCAGATTGTTGCATAGGTACATACATGGCAATGTGGTTTGCTGCCTTCCTCCCCATCACCTATATCTGGCATTTCTCCCCATGTTAACCCTCCTCAACTCCCCACCCCCGCTGTTCCTCCCCTAGTTCCCCACAAAAGACCCCAGTGTGTGTATAATACTGTTTTTACTGTACCTTTTCCATGTTTAGATACACAAACACTGACCCTTGTGCTACAATTGCCTACAGTGTTCAGTACAGTAACATGCTGTATAGGTGAGTAGCCTAGAAGCAACAGGCTATACCATACAGCCTAGGTATGTAGTAGGCTATGCCGTCAGGTTCATGTAAATACACTCTATGATGTTTGTACAACAATAAAATGGCCAAGTACACATTTCTCAGACGTATCCCTGTCATTAAGCAGCATAAGACTATTCTAATTATGAACACAATATCTCTTCTTTGTCTTTCATGCTTATACTTTTCTGTATAATAATTTCAAATCTTAGATGTTCTCCAATTTTTAATGTGTGTATCTTTTCCTTTAGCCTGTCTAGGTGATCTCTGAAAAATTCAATTATTTTCATTCTTTTTTTATTTCTTCATTTTGTTCTTCTCTTTCACTCTTTTCTGACACTTGTCAACAGGTTGCTTTTTTGTTCTTTTTCTTCTGTTGTTTTTTAGCATTTCATATGAACATGTCTATTCTTTAATCTGATTTGTTTTTCAGAAGGGTCACGTTATTTGTAATTCTTTGAGAATTAGGGGATTATTATTCTTCCTCATCACTTTTTTTGTAATAAGCTTTATTTTTTAGAGCAGTTTACATAAAAATTGAGTGGAAAGTACAGAGAGTCTCCATATATCTTCCCTGACACACACACACACACACACACACACACACACACACAGTATTAACACTGCTATAAAGATACCGGGTACCTTATAAAGGATAGAGGTTTAATTGACTCACAGTTCCACATGGCTGGAGAGACCTCAAGAAACTTACAATCATGGCAGAAAGCAAAGGGGAAGCAAGCACCCTCTTCACAAGGTGGCAGGAGACAGAAGAGAGCAGGGAAAACCACTTATACAACCAACAGATCTCACAAGAACTCACTTGCTATCATGAGAACGTCGTGAGGGAAACCTCCCACCAGGTCCCTCCCTTGACATGTGGGGGATTATGGGGATTACAATTTGAGATGAGATTTGGGTGGGGACACAGAGGGAGCTAAACCATCTCTCTCTCTCTCTCTCTCTCTCACACACACACACACACACACACACACACACACACACTTTCCCCTGTTATTAACTTCTTGCATTAGTGTGGTACATTTGTTATAACTGATGAGCCAATATTGATAGATTATTATTAATGAAAGTCCACAGTTTACATTACTGTTCACTTTTGGTATTGTACATTCTAGGGGTTTGAACCAATGTATAGTGACATGTATCCGCCATACAGAATAGTTTCACTGCCCTAAAAATCGTCTGTGCCCTGACTATTCATCCCTCCCTCTCCACTAACCCTTGGCAACCGCTGTCTCCATATTGTTGCCTGTTCCAGAACGACATTGCTATGATCTGATTGTGTTCCCCAAATTCGTATATTGAAACTTAATGGCCAATGTGATGGCATGAAGAGGTGTGGCCTTTAAGAGGTGATCAAGCTGTGAGGGCTCTACTCTCATGAATGGTACTTGGTGCTTTTATGAAAGGGCTAAACAAGGAGCTCGTCCTTTTCGTCCCTTCTGTCCCTCCCATGGGGGACACAGGGTTCCTCCCATCAGAGGATGCAACAACAATGTAACATCATGGAGGTGGAGAGCAGCCCTCACCAGACACCGAACCCGTCAGCACTTTGATTTTAGACTACCAGCCTCCAGAACTATAAGAAATACATTTCCATTCCTTATAAATTACTCAGTCTCAGGCAGTTTGTTATAGCAGCACAAGTGAACAAAGACAGTCATATGATTGGAATCATACCATAGATAGCCTTTTCAGATTGGTTTCTTTCATTCAGCAGTGTGCATTTACAGTTCCTCTATGTCTTCTTTTCAGGGCTTGATCATGCATTTATTTTTATTGTTTAATAATATTGCATTGTATGGATATGCCACAATTTATCCATTTGCATATTGAACGATATCTTGGTTGCTTTCAAGTTTTGGTAATTATGAATAAAGCTGCTATAAGCATCCATGGGTAGCTTTCAGTATGGATGTCAGTTTTCAACTCACTTGGGTGAAGAAAAAGGAGAACAGTTTATGGGTCCTATGGTGAGAACATGTAAAAAACTTCCGAACTGTCTCTGAAAGTGGCTGCACCATTTTGCATTTCCACGAACAAGTGAGAGTTCCTGTTGCTCCCCATCCTTGTTAGCATTTTGTATTGTCTACTCCTCCTCACTTTTTCATAAGATTTAAAATACAATCCCTCTGTGAGCTATGCCTTTTTCTTTCACTCAGTTTTAAACAATACATTTTTAAACAATATATTTAGAATATTTAGACAATAGTTTTTAAAAACACATAAAGTGATATAAAAAAGATCCATGACTCCATTATCCAAATGTTTTACCGTAATTTATTTTTTATTTGAGACAGGGCTTTGCTCTGTTGCCCAGGCTGGAGTGCAGTGGTGTTATCTCGGCTCACTGCAGCCTCAACCTCCTGGGCTCTAGCAATTTTCTCACTTCAGCTTCCCAAGTTCCTGGGGCTATAGGCACACCGCCACACCTCACTAATTTTGTTTTTTACAATTTTTTGTAGAGATAGGGTTTCAGTATGTTGCCCAGGCTGCTCTCTAACTCTTGGGCTCAAGCAGTTCTCCTGCCTCAGCCTCCCAAAGTGCTAGGATTATAGGTGTGAGCCACTGCGACTGGCCTTCATAACTTATTTTTAAATAAAGTATTACAGAGACAGTTGAATCCCTTTCTATATTTCAAATAATAAAATCGTTGGACCTATTTCTACTGTTTTATTTGAGATTTTATTTACCACTCTTTATCTTTGCTTCTTTTCCCCTAATTTCCTATCTTGTATAGAACTGTGTTTCTGCACTTCCACCAATTGTTTTTTTCTTGATTTGGAAGTTATAGATGGTATCTATATTCTTCTGGTGGTTGTGGTAGATTGTTATATTAACGGACCTTATTAATCCACACCACTTGGCATTTATACCCCGACATATTCATCTCTCATATTAATTTTGTTTGACACAGGTTTGACCATGTTCCTTGATTTGTCCAATGACACATCAGCAAACATGACTTAAGTGGAGTTGTAAGAAGCACTTGTGCCTTTGGGAGGCTGAGGCGGGCAGATCACGAGGTCAAGAGCTTGAGACCATCCTGACCAACATGGTGAAACCCCGTCTCTACTAAAAATACAAAAATTCACTGAGCGTGGTGGCACGCGCCTGTAGTCCCAGCTACTCGGGAGGCTGAGGCAGGAGAATTGCTTGAACCCGGGAGGCAGAGATTGCAGTGAGCCAAGATCACGACACTGCACTCCAGCCTGGCGCCTGGCGCCAGAGCAAGACTCTGTCTCAAAAAAAAAAAAAAAAAAAAAAGAAGCACTTGTGCATTGGGGCATGATGTTGGAACAGTGCCACCACCTTCTTTTTTTTTTTTTTTTTTTGAGATGGAGTCTCACTCTTGTCACCCAGGCTGGAGTGCAGTGGCGCAATCTTGGCTCACTGCAATCTCCACCTCCCGGGCTCAAGCAATTCCCCTGCCTCAGCCTCCTGAGTAGCAGGGATGACAGGCACCTGCCCCCATGCCCAGCTAATTTTTATGCTTTCAGTAGAGACAGGGTTTCGCCATGTTGGCCAGGCTGGTCTCGAACTCCTGATCTCAGGTGATCTGCCCGCCTCGGCCTCCCAAAGTGCTGGGATTACAGGCATGAGCCACTGTGCCCAGCCTCTGTGTTGTTGTTTTTTTAAAGTTAACACACCTAACTGTTCATTATATCTCATCTTCATTTCCTTTGCATATTCCATACTTGCTTCCAAGCTCAGTGGTTCTCAAGCAGGGGCGATTTTGTCTTCACCCCCTTCTCAGAGGACATTTGACAACACCTGGAGACACTTTTGGTTGTCACAACTGGGAAAAGTGCTACTGACATCTGGAGAATCAAGGTCAGAGATGCCACTAAACATCCAACAACACACAGGACAGCCCTCCTTCCCAACCCCACCAAGAATTATCTGCCCCCAAAGGTCAAAACTGCCTAGGTTGAGAAGCCCAGTCCTGGATGATTCTGCTGAGTCCAATAGCTTAAAATACTTTCCATATTATGATTACTCCAAAACTACACGCCTGGCCCAGACCTCTTTCTGAGGTCTAGACTCATAACATCCAATGAATATTAACAGTTCCACTTGGACATCTCACAGAAACATCAAATTTTACTTAGTCACGATAGGAATCTTGATTTCACCCTAATTTTGCTCCCCTCATCCTTATCTCTCATAAGTTTTCAAGCTAGAAACCTGGGATGAATCATCGATTTCCTTCCTCCCTCCACCTTCCATATCCAATCTATCAGCATGTCTTACAGCAAGTAAGAGCTTTAAAAAACTCACCATATCCCCTTTGCTGCTTTATAAGTTTCCAGTATCTTCCCAAAATACTTCCAGTCCTCACAAGGTGTCACAGCTTACAAATGTCTGCATGCCCCAGCTCCTGCCAACCTTCCCAACTCATCCCGTCAACATTCTAGTTGATCACTGCAATCCAGCTACACTGGCCTTATTTCAACAGCTTAAATATCCCAAGTGTCTTTCCTCCTCACCAGACCTTTGCACTGCTAATTCCTCTCCTTGCAACTGCACTTTCCCTCAATCTTGAATGACTGCCTCCTTCTTAACCTTTAGTTTCAGTTTAAATACCACGCTTCAGAGTCCTTTTCTGATCATTTTATTAAAGGTAGGTCTTCTCCAGCTCAACTCCATTTTTTTTTCTTCCCGGTACTCTTGGTAATATTTAATAATGTTTTTATTTGTTTGCTCACTCATTGGATCATCTTTCTCCTCTGTTAGGAAAATACCTGCTTACAGGCTTTCCATGTATATTTGTTGAATAAATAGATTAGCTTGGGAGAATTAAAGTAAAATGTAGGTATAAGGTGCCTAATAATATGCCTGATGCATTGTACAAGTTCAGCAATAATTCAATTTCACTTTGTAGAATGTGGCTATTTCTACAAAGGTACCATGGGTTGTTTGCAAAACATCCAGCAAGTTCCCTTGGTTTTTGAAAGAGAAAAGATACACTTTATGGAACCCTTGAGCAGTGGTTCTCAAAGTGTGGTCCTTGGACCAGCAGTATTAGCATCACCTGGGAACTGGTTCAAAAAGCAGTGTTATAGCACTCTGTTACTGGAGCAAGAACTCCAGGTGGCTTCTGCTGTGTGCTCAAGTTTGAGAATTACCCCCTTGGCATTTTGCTTTTCTTTCTTTCTTTTAGTTTTTATTTCTAGTTGTGGTAGCTGTCTTTAAGTTTACAGTTCATAGTGTTAAGTACATTCACACTGTTCACACTCACAGTCTCCAGAACTCTTTTCTTCTTGCAAAACTGAAACTCCATACTCATTAAGCATCAACTCTCCATTCCTCCCTCTCCCTAACCCCTGGCAACCACCACTCTGTCTCTAGGAATCTGACAACTCTGGGTACTTCATGCAAGTGGAATCATACAATACCTGTCTTTTTGTAACTGGCTTATTTCACTTAGCATATCCTCAAGATTTATCCATGTTGTAGCATGTGTCTGAAATTCCATCCTTTTCAAGGCTGAATAATATTCCATTTATGTATATGCCACATGTTTCTTATCTATTCCTCCATTGATGGACACTAGAGTTGTTTCCACCCTTTAGCTATTGCTAAGAATGCTCGTATGAGCATAGATGTACACATATTTCTTTGAAACCTTGCTTTAATTTTTTTGGTGCACATGCCCAGAGCTGGAATTACTGTATCATATAGTCATTCTATGTTTGATTTTTGAAAAACTAACATGTTGTTTTCTACAGTGGCTGCACCATTTTATACTCCTACCACGAATACCAAGTTTCCACCTTCTCTATATGCTCACCAACGCCTGTGATTTTTTGTATTTTTTTTTTTTTACTAGTAATGAACCTAGTGAAAGTGGGGGTGGTATCTCACTGTATTTTTAATTTGTGTTTTCCTAATGATTAGTGTGCTTTTGAGTGTTTTTACTTATACTTGAGCCCAGTTTAGAGGACTGCAAACTCATCTGCAGTACCACTGATGAGGAATTTTCAATCATTTCAACATTCAATTTTTAAAATTGGATGAAAATCTAAATTTCCTATCAATTCCCTTAAAATCCTGGCCTATCTGTATTTTTCAGCCATCAAAATGGGACCTTTTTTCCACCTTCACCATCACAGCTGTAAAGGCTAACAAACACCTACACGAACAGGTCTGTGCTGAAAACCTACCTTCAGAAACTAATTCTTCCTTCACACAGAGACAGCATAGTTAGAAAATGGTAGAAACCACACCCAGGAGTTCAATTGCCCTGAAGTAAATTGCTCAGGGAATTGAAAGAGGTTTTGAAGTAGCAGGTGGCAGTTTGAGAGCCTTTGAACCAGATTCGACTTATGCATTGGCTAAAAAGGAATCTTGTCATTTTAATCGAAGAGAGAATCCTCCAAGGTATCTGGGGGCATCAGTGATTCTTAAAACCCATCTCCCAAAGGTCTGCATACATTTCAATCTGATTCCTCTTAAAGTGGCAAGAAGTTTTGGCCCTTGTATTTGATCCACCAACAGCCACAGACTTGCTGAGGTCATATAGGGATTTTTCCCCAACCAAATCCATGGACATGTAATGTGGGATTGCATCTAAATCTTGAGACATGTTCACCCTGGAATTTTCCCTGCAGTCAGGTAGGTGTTTTCTACCCTGTTTTTGTGAATAGTCACTCACCAGATTCACCAACCTGGTTTTAATAAATGCAAACGCTCACTGTCCCTCGCTCCATCTCTTATCCAAAGGGCTGCTGATTCCAGAGGTTTCCATGCTGGATGTCACTGTCCCTTTATTTCCACTGGAAATATCATCCACACTCACCTCACTGCTGATGCATTCTCCGCTTTCATTTCTGACCATTCTTTTCCATTTTCTCCTCTCTCTCTCCCTCTGGAAATCACCTTTGTAACCTATTCCTCATTTTCAATTCCCAGCAGTCTCCGAACAGGCTGAAGTAATAGATAAGTGCGTCTCTCGTCGTCACAAATGCTAGACTTGTCTCCTTCACTTTGCTAAGTGCATTACGGAAAAATTGGCCAGGCAAGGAATATGATTTTCCCATTGACTTCCATTAGCACTTTATGAATCCCCAAACTTTGAGCTTTTGGGAAACCCTTTTGAAATAGGAATGCCGGGTACGTTTCGTGAGGTAAGCCATGTGAGTATAAAATAATAATGTTGACTTTCATAAGCCATCTGTCAACATCAGTTATGTAACTGAAGGACATGCTTTGTCTCCACAGCGCTCTGCCCAGCTTTTAAACTTTTGGAGGCCACGATCACACTTTTCACCCCTGTTTCTATCTGGGAGGCACAAAAGCACAAATGTGAATCTACCAAATAAAAAGAGGTTGACTTACAAAACCCAGAGCTGCCTCTCACTTGGTTTCCTTCAGAATTCATCTTGAGGAAGTTAATGGTGAAAGTGCTTGGCAAGAAATTGCTTTTGCAGCCATTATCAACAGTTCAATCAGTATGTAGTACCCAGGCTCTGTTCAGCCCATCCAGATCAATCCTCACCACACCAATTTCTGCCTGTCGCCTTCCCACTCAAAGGCCTGGGGTGCTCCTTATTGTACACATCTGTGGCCCTCAACCTTGATTTCACCTGAAGTGAGACTATCTAGCTCTGTTTTTTTTTTTTTTTTTTTTTTTTTTGAGACAGAGTCTCGGTCTGTAGCCCAGGTTAGAGTGCAGTGGCACGATCTCGGCTCACTACAACCTCTGCCTCCCAGATTCAAGCGATTCTCCTGCCTCACCCTCCTGAGTAGCTGGAATTACAGGAGCACTCCACCATGCCCGGCCAATTTATGTATTTTTAGTAGAGATGGGGTTTCACCATGTCGGTCAGGCTGGTCTTGAACTTCTGACCTCAGGTGATCTGCCCACCTCAGCCTCCCAAAGTGCTGGGATTACAGATGTGAGCCACCGCTCCCAGCCCCAGCTCTCTTCTTCTGTTAACTTGCTTCACCTTGGTTCCACCTGAAGTGAGACTATCTAGCTCTGTTCTTGCCATCTAGAGCTCTTTAGAAACCTACTAATCTCTCCGTGCCTCCCTTTCCTCTGTAAAACGGGGTCAATCATGCTTGTAAAGGGCCTAGAGCAGTGACAGTCCTATGCAGGCATTTAGTGAACACTGGATCTTGTTATCATCACTGAAATGATCAATACATGCCCCTCACCTGCACTGATGGGATGCTCTTTGCTGTCGCTTGTGACATCCGGTGATTCCCAGCTAAAGATATGAAGGGAGAGGATACCATCGGAACCTCCAGGCTTGGAAAACCTTGCTAGGTTTCACCCCACTGGGGGAGACCTCCCCCACCCACACCCACATCCACATGCTCCCCTGAGAATCACTTGCCTGCGGGATACATTTTGAATTCCTTCTGCTCCCTACACCTGTTTTGGAAACTTGGCCTAAGACACAGACAGGCCAGGTAAGAAGAAGCATGAGGCCCAAGGTCAACAGGCCCAAGGTCAGGAGTTCGAGACCAGTCTGGCCAACATGGCAAAACCCCATCTGTACTAAAAATACAAAAATTAGTTGGGCATGGTGGTGGCACCTGTGGTCCCAGCTACTTGGGAGGCTGAGGCAGGAGAACTGCTTGAACCTGGGAGGTGGAGGTTGCAGTGAGCCAAGATTGCTCCACTGCACTCCAGCCTAGACAACAGAGTGAGACTCAAAAGAAAAAAAAAAAAAAGATAGGCAATACCTCCAGACTGGTATCGCCTGGTGTTGTCAGATCTGATTCTTCCAGCAAAGCTGGAAAACAGGAGTTATTGAAATCACCTGAATTTTAAACATGAGTTGATTTTAAGTGTTACAAATTTGAAATAAAATTTGAAAAGAGCTGTGGGGCCATTCATTTATGAGCCAAATACAAGTCTGCATCATAGATTAAGACAGCAGAACTCCAACTTCTAACCTCTGGCCCCTGTTCCTTCCTTTCTCATAGTTCCTGAAGACAAAAAGAAATGACAATGTTAGGGTGGAAAGGACTGCTGTGTGCACAGAGTCAAAACATCCCTTTTTGGCCGAGCATGGTGGCTCACACCTGTAATCCCAGCACTTTGGGAGGCCGAGATGGGCAAATCATACCAAGAGATCAAGACCATCCTGGCCAACATGGTGAAACCCCGTCTCTACTAAAAATACAAAAATTAGCTGGGTGTGGTGGTGCACACCTGTAGTACCAGCTACTTGGGAGGCTGAGGCAGGAGAATCCCTTGAACATGGGAGGTGGAGGTTGCAGTGAGCCAAGATTGCACCACTGCACTCCAGCCTGGCAACAGAGCAAGACACTCTCAAAAAAAAAAAAAAAAAATCCCTTTTTATAAAAGGGAACATGAATTTTCCACAAAGTGAAGTGACCTCCTGGTGCAGGTCACCTAGACTGTAGCACTGTCACTATTCCCCCCACACGAGAGCCTCTTGCTCCCTAAGTCTCCCGTTGAGAGAGATGCATAGACCACAGACCACCACTGACACAGCCATTGCTCTCCTGTGCTGTTAATTTTCTTCCCTATGTCTATCTTAGTTCACAACCTAAAGATCAGTTTTCTTCCGCTTCTTTGAAGTCCTCCTCCAATCCTGCCCCTAGTGCCTGGCACAATCCTAGACCTACAGTAAGCGGCCAACAAATTGTTGTTTCTCAAAGTCATAAAAGCAATTAAGTGCTTTGGATTATTTCATTTGAGTAAGAACTTACTTAATGTCCATTTAAAGACTTGTTTGGATAATACCGGTTTATGGTCTGCTTCAGACCCCTGAGATTCTAAAGGAAATGAGTTTCTGGATCCTCCATCAGCTCAAAGCCTTCATTCATTTATTTGTTCGCTCACTCATTTACCCTTTGTTTATTCCTTGGGCTGGGCGCTGGGCTGGCAACAGAGACACAGTTGGAAATGAGAGCGCCCGAGGGCATGCTTTCCTACGCAATCTATACAACAATCGTGATATAATTAAGTATAAATATTATAAAGATACATATTCATTACAAAATGGAAAAAGACATACCAATTTAACTCATGAACATACAAAGTGAATGCAGGTAGAAACTGAGGCAGCTGTATACAAGGACTCTCTCACCCTCCATCTGTCCTGTCTCCTTTTGGTGGCCCAGAAACAAATAAATATTTCCGCAAGCAGCTGAGGAAGCCTCACTAATTTCTGCACAGCAAGTTGGCATTATAGGAGCATAGGTTTGGAAGAGGCCTCAGGGATCTCTTTGCCCCTACAGAAAGCATTTACCAACCTTTTAGAGCAGCATTCCATGACCTGCCTTTGCTGTCAGTGACTCCTGAGTATAAACACAGATACTATCTACGTCATGATTCGAGCAATTAGATTCCACTGAGTAATTCTGGAAAAAGTTTATTTCAGTAACTCCTGGCACTCAGGGGGGTCCGATCTGGATATGCTTTAGGGCCTAGCTAATTAGACTAGAACAGTTAGACTGTTCTTTTGCTGCTTTCTCCCATCCACTTGGACTCTAAATGGTGGTTTCTAGGTTTTCCTCTTCTTTCTTCATATACACTGTCTCTAGGTGATCTCATCAATTCTTGTGTTTTTATCTTTGATGGTTTCCACACTGACATCTTCAGCCTGGTCTTCTCATATCTAAACCAGAGCCTCATGTTCTCCCTAAACAATGTTTCCACTAGAGCTTTTATAGATATTTCAAGAGAAATCTCTCTCCCTCAAATTTCCCCCACTACAGTAAAGTGCATCATCATCTATTCACCATGTAAAGAAAACCAGGAGTAGGCTGGGAGCGGTGGCTCACGCCTATAATCCCGGCACTTTGGGAGCCCGAGGCAGGCAGATCACGAGGTCAGGAGTTCGAGACCAGCCTGGCCAAAACGGCGAAATCCCGTCTCTACTAAAAATACAAAAATTAGCTGGACGTGGTTGTGGGCACCTGTGGTCCCAGCTACTCGGGAGGCTGAGGCAGGAGAACTGCTTGAACCCAGAAGGTGGAGGTTGCCGTGAGCCAAGATTGCTCCACTGCACTCCAGCCTAGACAACAGAGTGAGACTCCAAAAAAAAAAAAAAAAAGAGAGAAAGCCAGGAGTTATTCTTAAGCTTTTTGCCCTTCTCCTCATCTAACCTGTCCACCCTATTAGAAAGCCCTGCCACATCCTCCACCACGATGTAGCCACATCTCCCCCTTCTCTGCATTTCTATCACCACCTTAGTACAGACCACCATTCCGTCTCTCTGGACTATTACAAACATCCTTCCAGCTAGCCTCCCTGCGCCCATAATACCACCCTCCAGTCAGTCCTCCACTTAGCAACAAGTAAAGCTAAAAGATCAATCGGATCATGTCCCTTTCCTGCTTAACATACAACTTCCCACTGAACTTCAAGTGGCCTTCAACCACTATCCAGACTCTGCCACCTCCTCATATGTCCTCCTCTACTACTCACAGCCCTCAGATTCAGTGGCTGCCCTTCAGTCCTGCAAGCAGGTTCATACAGCATGTGATTGCCAATGCTGTCCATTTGCCTGGTGTCCTTTGTCCACACTCTTTACATGGTTTTCTGCTTTCCAGCTTTCAGATCTCACTCAAACATCCCCAGACCAGAGAGGCTTTCCCTGGAATCCCAGAAAAATCCCACTTCAGCCCCCACCAATCCAGTCATTCCTTACATTATGTTAGATACTATATTAGTCTTCCCCCTCCCGCCTCATAGCACACACATTAGAACTCACAATTATCTCTGTTATTTGTTTATTGGTCCCTCCCACTAGAAGAGAAGCTGTCTGAGAAAAGAAATTGCATGGATCTCATTTGCTGCAATATGCCTAGTGCTTACAGTCACACAGAAGACACTTAGAAAATGCTATTTGTCTTTTTCACATAAAGTAGTGGCAAAACTGGAGGAAAGAGCAGAGCAAAATGGCAGTCTAGGAAGCTCTAAGCTCTCATTCCTGCACAGAAACATTGAAAAAAGAAGTAGAAACAGAATCAACCTTGTGAGAACCGTGAGAAAATGTCAAAGAGTTTACACAACTCATGAGATGACAAATTAAAAAAAAATACACACATCAGATTCAAAATAATAGGACAATTCTCTGGCATTTTCACTTGCCCTTGCCCCAGCTCTTCCCTGGCACAGCGGTTGTACTGGCCTTGAAGTAGGTGGTAGCAATTCATGTTCCCACTTTGGGACCCTGGTTCTTCAAACCAGAGGAAACACAGTAGACCTCACTTACAAATTATTATGGATGTTTGTTCTAACCTGTCTGTGGGATACTTGAAGGACACATCCAAGGCACTCATCTCTGCCTCACCTAATTTGGAACTCAGATGGGAAGAACAGTAGGCACTGCCCGTAAAGCTGCAAGGTGGACTAAAGACCCACAGGTACCTGGGGCAAGAGATTGTGGGTCAAGACATACAATAGAACACCCTAAGACCTGGAGGAGAATCTGGGGTGAGATTCTCTGGGAAATTAGGACATTAAAAACTGCCCCATATATATGGAGGAATTTAGAGAGCCATGCACATGCCCAGGGCAAGATGCATGCTTGGAAAAGACCTAAAAAGACCTTAAGCTTTTGCCATAGGCTTAGTGAAAGCCTTGCTGAGTGCTGAAGGAGTGCCTTAGCACAAAGCCAATATGCAGAGTACGAGAGGTGTTTTTCCTCTTTTATCTATGTATGAGTATGTTTTGTGTACATGTTTTTTGTTTGTTTGTTTTACCACCTGGCATTCAAGGAAATCTCTGTCAACCATTAGCTTAAGCAAAAAAAAAAAAAAAAAATTGGAGACTTAAATGGCCACAAATGACAAGTAATTGTTGTCACAAAAATGGTTTGGAAAAGTCTCAAAACAAGTGGACTATGGTAGCCTTCAACAATCAAAACAAACAACAAACCCAAACAAAACTAACCAAACAGAAACCCTCAGGAAACTCTGGGAAGAAAATCTGATGTTCACAGTTACAACATAATAATAGTTAAATATCTAGTTTTAAACTAAAAAAACACAAAGCATAAAAAGAAACAGGAAAACATGACCCACTTTTCAAAGGAACCAAATAAACTGGCAAAAGCTGTCCTAAGGAATCCCAGACATTTAGACTTACTTGACAAAGACTTGAAGACAACTGCATTAAATACATCCAAAAGGCTAAAGGAAAACACAGAAAATGAAATCGGGAAAACAATGTATGAACAAAATGAGAATATCATTAATGAGAAAGAAATTATAAAGAGAAAACAAACAGAAAATCCGGAGCAGAAAAGTACAATAACTGAAATTTTTAAAACAATTCAGAAGAGGGGTTCAAAAGCAGATTTGAACAGGCAGAAAAAAGAACCACTGAACTTAAAGATAGGACAATTAAAATTACTGAGTATGAAGCAGATATAAAAAAGAATAAAAAGATGTGAACAGAGCTTAAGGGACTGGTGGGACACAATAAAGTAGACCAAAAATGAGAGTAGAGAGATAAAGGAATGATAAGGTTGAAAAAAATAATGGCTAAAAATGGTCTACATCTGATAAAATACATGAACCTATAAATCCATGAATCTCAACAAGCTTCAAGTAGGATAAACTCAAAGAGACTTATATCAACACACATTAAGAGCAGGGGGATGATATATTTAAAGTGCTGGGGAAAAAAATCAACCAAGTATTCCACATCTGGCAAAACTGTCCTTTGAAAATGAGAAAGAAATTAAAACATTCAAAGATAAGTAAAAGCTGAAGTTCATTACCACTAGACCAGTCCTATAAGAAATGCTAAAAGGAATCTTTCAAGTTGAAATAAAAGGATACTAGAGAGTAACTTGACATTGTGTAACAAAACAATACAAAAGCCAGTATTATTTTAATTATGGTATATAGCTCTAGTTATTTTTTCTGTATAATTTAAGATAAAGGCATAAAAATAGTTAGAATATATGTTTTTGGACATACATTGTATAAAGATGTAATACGTAGTATCAATAATATAAAGAGGTGAAAGAGGGTTGTATAGGAGCAAGATTTTTATATTTTATTGAAGTTAAATGGGTATAAATTTCAAATTAGATTATAATAACTTTTGAGTGTTAAATGTAGGTGTCATGGTACCCACAATGTAAGTGCATATATGTATATATATATATACATATATACAGAAAAAGAAATGAGAAGAGAATCAAAACATGTCACTAAAAAAAAAAATCAACTAAACACAAAAGAAGGTAGTAAAGAGACAATGAGGGACAAGAAAAGCTGTAAGACATACAGAAATCAAATAGCAAAATGGTAGGTGTCCTTTCTTATTAGTAATTACTTTAAATGTAAATGAATTAAACTCTCCAATAAAAAGGCAGTGATTAGCAAAATAAAAAGAAAGTCACCCAATTATATGCATCTAAGAGAGATCTAAAGACATGAATAGGTCAAAAGTGAAAGGACAGACTAAGATATATCATACAAATAGGAGCCAAAAGAGAGTTATACTAGCTATACTATTATCAGACAAAATCAATTTTAAGTCAAAAACTGTTATAAGGCAAAAAGAGTATTATATATTGATAAAATGGTCAATTCATTAAGAGGATATAAAAATTATAAATATATATGTGCCAAACAACAGATCCCCCAAATTTATGAAGTAAATATTAACAGAATAAAGGAAGAAATAGGCAGCTGTACAGTGGTAAAGACTTCAATACCCCACATTCAACAATGAGTAAAACAACCATACAAAAGATCAACAAAGGAATAGAAGATCTGAACAACAACATAGACCAATTAGACCTAACAAACATACAGAATATTCTATTTAACAACAAAACACACATTTTCTTCAAGTACATGTGGAATATTATCTAGGATAGATCGTATGTTAGGCTATGAAAGAAGTCAATCAATTTTAAAAGATTAAACTAATTCCAAGTATCTCTTCTAATCACAATAGAATGAAACTAGAAATCAATTACAGAGGGAAAACAGAAAAATTCACAAGTCTGTGGAAATTAAACAATTCTTAACACATTAAACACATTCTTAAAAAAACAATGGGTCAAAGAGAAATCAGAAGAGAAATTTAAAAGTAACTTGAGAAATGAAAATGAAAAAACTGCATGCTAAAACTTATAGAAACCAGCAACATTTTTCTATATTGATGCAGAAATCCTCAATAAAATAATAGTAAAGTGAATTCAGCAGTATATAAAAAAGATTATACACTATGATCAAGTAAGAATTATCCTGGAATGCAAGAATGGTTCAATATCTGAAAATCAATCAATGTAATAGTCCACATTAATATAATGAAGAAAAAGTCTGAATGTTCATCTTAATTGATGTAGAACAAACATTTGACAAAATTCAACACTCTTTCATTATAAAAATAGTCAGTAAACTAGAAATAATAATAGCTTACTCAACACGATTAAGGCCATTATGAAAAGCCCACAGCTGACATTATATACAATGGTGAAAGACTGAAACCTTTTCCCCTATAATCAGGCAAAAGACAATAATGTCAGCTTTTACCATTCCTATTTAACATAGTATTGAAAATTCCAGGCAGAGCAACTAGACAAGAAAAAATAAATTAAAAATTCTAATTGGGACAAAAAGGAAGAAGTAAAATGATCTCTGTTTGCAGATGATGTCATGTTATATGTAGAAAAATCTTAAAGAATCCACGCACACACACACAAACTTCTAGACTAATAAATATATTTAGCAACATTGCAGGATACCAAATCAACACTCAAAAAGCAGTTTCATTTCTATTCACTAACAATAAGGAACCAAAAAAGGAAATCAAGAAAGTAATTTCATTTACATTACTATAAAAATAATACAACACTTAGGAATGAAATTCACCAGGAAGGGGAAGGATTTGTACACTGAAAACTATATAACATCGCTAAAAGTAATTAATGAAGACATACATAAATGAATAGACAGCATCTGTTCATAGTTTGGAGGAATTTGACTTGTTAAGATGGTAATACTACACAAAACATTCTACACATTCAATTCAGTCCTTATCAAAATCCCTTTGACATTTTTGTGAAATAGAAAAACCCATTTTAAAATTCATAATGGAATCTCAAGAGACCCTGAATAGCCAAAACAATCTTGATAAAGAAGAGTAAACTTAGAGGCTTGCATTTTCTGATTTAAAAAGTTACTAAAAATTACAGTAAAGAAAACAATGTGATCCTGGCATAAAAACAGACATATAGACCAATGGACTATAATAGAGAGCCCAGAAAAAAAAAATCACCTTGTCTATGGTCAATTGACTTTCAAGGCAGGTGCCACATCAATCAATATGAAAAGACAGCCTTTTCAACAAATAGTTCTGAGAAAACTGGATATTTCTAAGCAAAAGAATATTGGACCCTTGCCTTACATTATATACAAAAATTGACTCAAAGTAGATCAAAGACCTAAACCCAAGAGCTAACTACAAAACTTTTACAAGAAAACTTAGCAGAAAATCATGACATTGGATTTGGCAGTGATTTATTCAATACAACATCAAAAGCGCAGATAACAAAAGGAAAAAATAGATAAATAGATGTCATCAAAATCAAAAACTTTTGCATGTCAAAGAATGAAAAAGAAAAGACAATCCACAGAATAGGAAAAATATTTGCAAATCATATGTCTAATAAGGAATTAATATCTAGAATATGTAAATAACTTCTATAGTTCAAGAACAAAAATGCAAACAACCCAATTCAAAAATGGGCAAAGGACTTGAATAGGCAGTCTTCCAAAGAACTATACCTATGGCCTGTAAGTACATGAAAAGATGTTGAACATCAGTAGCCACTGGGGAAAATGCAAATCAAAACCACAATTAGACACCACTTCCTACACATTATAATGACTATAATTTTTCTTCTTTTTTTGAGACAGAGTTTCACTCTTGTCACTCAGGCTGGAATGCAATGGCATGACATCAGCTCACTGCAATCTCCGCCTCCCAGGTGCAAGCAATTCTCCTGCCTCAGCCTCCTGAGTATCTGGGATTACAGGCGACTGCCAGCACACCCATCTAATGTTGTGTATTTTTAGCTGAGACAGGGTTTCACCATGTTGACCAGGTTTGTCATGAACACCTGACCTAAAGTGCTGGGATTACACGCGTGAGCCACCATGACCAGCCAATTTTTTAAATGTCAAAGATGTGGAGAAATTGGGACCCTCACACATTGCTGGTGGGAATGTAAAATTGTGCAGCTGCTGGAGAAAACACTTTGGGAGTTCTTCACAAAGTTAAACATAGAATTACCATATAATTTAGTAATTCACCTAGTTATATACCTCAAAGTGAAAGCAGAGACTCAAACAGATACTTGTACATTAATGTTCACAGCAACATCATTCACAATAGCTAAAAGGTGGAAACAACTCAAGTGTCTATCAACAGATGACTAAACAAAACATAGTCTATATATACAATTATACATACATTAAAATACATATGTGTATATATGCATATATATGCAAATATATATGAGCCCTTATGCATGCCATAACATGGATGAACCTTGAAAACATCATGCTAAGTATAATAAGCCAGACCCCAAAGGACAAAGATTGCATGATTCCTTTTGTATGAGGTACCTAAAATAGGCAAATTTATAGAGACAGAAAATAGAAGTTACCAGGGATTGAGTAGGAAGGAATGGGGAGTTATTATTTAATGGATACAGATTTTCTGTTTGAGATGATTAACAAGTTTTGGAAATAAATGGTGGTGATGATTATACAACATTGTGAGTGTACTCAATGCCACTGAGTAGTACACTTAAAAATGGTTAAAATAGTAAATCTTATGTATATTTTACTACAATAAAAAAGTAGAGGGAAGAAGATATTTACAAATCTATGAGGCATGACAGAGAAAAAGATTGAGACATGAAATCCTAGGATGATTACATTGATGACATAATCGTCATACTTACTGGTCAACTGGGTAAAATGACAGTGGCCTATTTGTGGGAGGGGACAATGGTGCAATGATTCAATGTCTGGCAATGCCAAGAGCATGTTTAGTGGGGGCTCCTGGGAGGTTAGGGACCAACACACTCTACTTGTGCTCATTAAGCCCTTTTTGGTTGCAAGGAGTCAGGGCGACGTCTTACCTCTGGTGATAGGAGTTCATTGTAAGGACGCCTAGGGCAGAGGAGGCACAGAGCACACTCTCCACAGCCACCCTAATCCCTCTGGAGACTTTACCACAGCTGCTCAATCAGATCTCATAGAGACCGATCTCATAGAGACCGGCTTCTCTTCCACCCTCCAGCAGGGAGCACCTCTGGTGTGTCCTCTGTTCTATCCCCTTACCGTAGGCCAGCTGCTCTCTGTTTCTGCACCTGCCTCCTTTCCCTGTCTTTCAGCTTCTCCTTCTTCTGCTGTCTCTCTCCCCCATGGAGTACGCTCCATCTACACAGCTTCTGACAGCAATTCCGGTTGTTCCAGTTATTCTCTCTGTGGTTTGGCAAGCCCCTGCTGGGCAGGGCTGCAGTTCCAAGACCCCTGTAGGGCACCAGACAGCTTACAACTCTCTCCTGCAATCATCTGCGGTCTGCACAAGAAGTCCAGTGGTACAAAAACCAAGCAACTTATGCTGAGGAAATGACCTGCACTATTTCTGTTCAATGGAAACTCAGGCAATGAGCCATAGCCCAGCTTCCTCTAGAAAACAAAGCTTCAGACAAGAAATAAGGCTTAAAATTTTATTTGAGAAGAGCCAGGTGTAGATGAACCGTGAAGGGAAGGAGTAAGGTTGTTACCTTGCAGGCATTCACTTTATGAAGAGCCTGGAAGACACGAGACAGGTAGCCCAGCCTAGCAGACTTGTTCTGTCAGCACACATGCCTTTCCCAGAAGTGTGGAAGGAGGTTCACAGGAAAGGGTGAATTTCAGACTGCATCACCCATTCCTTGTTGGCTGCTCAGGAAGCCAAATCCCACGCGCTGCAGTGTTTCAAAGTAGAGAGGTGCCGTGGTTCAAACGGCGGCCCCTCAAAAGGTATGGCCACCAGGAATCTGTGAGGAGGACCTTATTTGAAAAAGAACTCTTTACAGATGTCATTAAGTGAAGGATCTTGAGATCATCCTAGATTACGGTGGACCCTCAACCTAGTGACAAGTGTTCTCTTACAAGAGAAAAGGAGGGTTTTCTCTTAGCTGGGAGGCTGAAAACTATGAGATCAAAGGGAATCACAGAGGAGAAGTCCATGAAAGACAGAGGCAGAGATTAGGGTGATGTCATCCAAAACCAAGGAATGCCTGGAGTCACCGGAAGAAGGAGGTGGCAAGGAGTGGATTCTCCTCTGGAGCCTCCAGGAGGAATATGACTGCCCACACCTTGATTTCCAAGTCTGGTGTCCAGAATTGCAAGAGAATAAATTCTGTTGTTTTAAGCCACCAGTTGGTGGTAATTTGTTACAGCAGCCCTAGAAAACTGAAACAAAGGATGATTGGGCGCAGCTGGGATGGCCTGCAGAAGAAAAGGAAGAGGGAAGTAGAAGAAATTTCAGGTGAGCAACATTTGTGTCCAATGTAACTCCTCCTCCAGAACGGGGAGGAGGGGAAGAGCCAGATCCAAAGATGCAGCCCTGCCTGTGGGTGGCAGATGGGAAGTGGAGCTGGAAATCAAACAAGGCTGGGAGGCTGAAAGCTATGAGATCAAAGGGAGTCACCGGGTCATTAAAAATGGATGTTGTTGTCAATGAGGATTATGGCGGGGGATATAAAAGAAAAAGAAGGATAAATATAGGGTCGAAATTATCTAAGAGATGGAGATGAGTTCTGGTAGGAAGGGAATGAAAGCAGTGATTATTTGGCAAGAATGGAACAGACAAATGGCTTGAATTTTAGGTGATACTAAAGGGAAACTGATGAGAGGGGTGGGTGTAGATGGGATGTAGACGTGGAGGAGGGTGTCTGTCTCTTCTGCCCGACCCCTGTGAGAGTGCAAGGAGACAGTCTAAGTGCCGCTGTACAAGGTAGCTGCCATTGTGGATACTTCAGTTAGGATGAGAGACTAGAAGAAGTAGGAGGAAGTTTAAGGTAAAAGAGAATCTACCCTCAGTGGAATACAGGGCTCCACTGAGGCCATTCAAAGAGGAAGAGGAGTGTTTGGGTTGAGATCTTAGAGAACAAAGAACAGCAACTAACTTAAACTACTTTAAATATAGTAAGATTGTTTTTTTAAGGGATGCGAAAGTTAACTTCATGGATATCCAGGATAAAGTGGCTGATCACTGGGGGAATTGGAACAATAAATCCCATAACTGGAAAGGAGCCTTCCCTCTCTAAGGGGTCTGAAGGATGCCCCTGTGAGAACCTCTCTGTTATTTTCTCCATTCTTCTGCGGGACCAGCCCCTGTGGGCTCCTGGGCTGTCCCTCACCTTTTTCTTGTACCCATGTGGATATGGGTTGCCATGCTACCTCCTGACCTTATAGACATCATGTTACTGTACAGCTCCTAACTACTAATGGGCTCTCTTAGCAATTTGAAAGTGGCCCCCCATACACTATCTGACTGGTTCTATCCAGCCTGTGGACTCATCCTTCTGAGTCAGGAGTTCATTCTTGAAGCGTTCAGCTGTGGTTGGGTAGATAAAACACATGCTGAAACAAACACATGCTCCTTCTCTTGGACCGTCTAGAGTGCAGTAGGTTGAAAAATGTCCCCCCAAAGATATCAGGCTCTAACCATCAGAAACTGTGATGTTATATTATGTGGCAAAAGATGAGACTAAGTGAAGGACTGTATTAGTCTGTTTGTGTTGCTATAAAGGAATACCTGAGACTGGGTAATTTATTTTAAAAAAGAGGTTTATTTGGCTCACGGTTCTGCAGAGTGTTTAGTAAGCTACAGTAAACACTGTGCCGGCATCTCCTTCTGGCAAGGGCCTCAGAAAGCTTCCAATCACGGCAGAAGGCACAGGAGGAGCAGGCCTGTCACGTGATGAGAGAAGGAGCAAGTGTGATGCTATGTTCTTTTAAACAACCAGCTCTTGCGTTAATTTATTACTGCAGGGAGGGCACCAAGCCATCCATGAGGGATCTGCACCCATGACCCAAATACCTCCCAGTAGGCCCAAACTCCAACACTGGGGATAACATTTCAATGTTAGGTTTGGATGGGACAAACATCCAGGCCATATCAAGGATCTTGCCGTGGGTAGGTTATTCTGGGTTATCCCCAGGTTTCTAATTGAAGATATATGTCTTTTTTTTTTTGGCTGGGTGGTGGGGGGGCAGGGGACAGAGTCTCACAATGTCACCAGGCTGGAGTGCAGTAGTGCAATCTCAGCTCACTGCCACCTCCCCCCCGCCCAGCTTCAAGCGATTCTCCCGCCTCAGCCTCTTGAGTAGCTGCGATGACAGGTGCGCCACCACGCCTGGCTAATTTTTGTATTTTTAGTAGAGACAGGGTTTCACCACGTTGACCAGGCTAGTCTCGAACTCTTGACCTCGTGATCCATCCACCTTGGCCTCCCAAAGTGCTGGGATTACAGGCACGAGCCACAGTGCCTGGCCGGATATATGTCTTTATATGAGACAGGTAGAGGGAGAATTGATGCACGTGCACACACACACACACACACACACACACACACACACACACACGGCAATGTGACAAAGGAGGCAGAGATTGGGATGATAGCGTCAGAAGCCAAGGAATGCCAGGGGCCACCAGAAGCTGAAAGAAGCACGGAAGGATTCTCCCATAGAGCCTGTGGAGGGGGACTCACCCCTATGGACACCTTGATTTTTGCTCAATGATACTGATTATGGACCTCTGGACTTCGTAACTGTGAGAAGAGTACATTTCTGTTGTTTTAAGCCTCTCAGTTTGTGGTGACTTGTTACAGCAGCCCCAGGAAACTAATGCATATGAGGAGGAAGGAAGGGCTGGTCAGGCATCCTAAACCATGGCTCCTGCAAGAAGGAGGAGCCAAGAGGATCTAGGGGTACACATGGAGGAAACGAAGTCTGGATAGATACAGGGTACGATTCAGTGAACATTTCTGCAGTGGGCACTGTTGGATGCCTGTGAAATGCAAACGATTACCCTTGAAAAAGAAGAACAGAAATAGGATGTACTAAATGCTGCTATAGAGATTTTAGGAGGAAACAGCATGAGTAGAAGATTTAGGTCTTCCTTAGGAAGTCTTGTTGTATGAAGACAGGAGTGGTGGGGGAGATCATGAGCTTAGCACCTAAACAGAAATAGAAAGGACCAGTTGCCTGGAATGAGTGAGTAAGGCAAACAAGAAAACGCAGCCAGACGCTTTGACATGCAAACATATACACACGCCTACACCCTACACTTTAAGGCATTATGATTTTAAAAAAATCTTGTTCTACTTTATAGCCTCTGGCTGTGTCTACATGAGGCCAAAACAATTGGGCAATTCAGCAGAATCATTAGTCAGACTAAAAGTTCAGAGAGGCAGCACACCATAGAGGTGTGACACGGTGATTTATAATAAATATGTATTTGGGCTTCATCCCAGTTCCTAGGACAGAACTCCTAAAACCCTCATAATTTCCTAAGTGACAAGAGCCCTAAAGGTGAAAGGAGCCTCTTTATTGCTCATGCAGGGCCCTTTCAAAGACACTTGAGTTTATGTTGATGAGGTGACTCTTGGAAAGCCCCAGAGAGTAGGGGGTTGGCTGCCAGGGGAACCAACACATGATTAGAAGTTTGGAATTTTCAGGGGAACTTTTCTGGGAAAGGGAGAGGGGCTGGAGATTGACCTTAATCACCAATGGCCAATGATTTAATCAACTATGCTGACATAATGTAGCCACCATAGAAACCCAAAAAACAGGGTTCAGAGAGCTTTCAGATTGGTGATCACATGGAGGTGCTGGGAGGATGTCACTCCCAGAGAGGGTATGGCAGCTCCATGTCCCTCCCATACCTTGCTCTAAGCATCTCCTCCATCTGGCTGTTC
Organism: Ateles fusciceps; assembly: GCA_036589455.1. NCBI lineage: Eukaryota > Metazoa > Chordata > Mammalia > Primates > Atelidae > Ateles > Ateles fusciceps. The sequence goes on from JAZHEH010000284.1 coordinate 1,267,286, forward strand.
CTAAGTTGTATCCTTTTATAATAAATCAGCCATCGGTTAAGTAAACTATTTTCCTGAGTTCCGTGAGCTGTTTTAGCAAATTATCTAACCCAAGGAGGAGTTGGTGAAAACCTCTGAATTATAGCCATTGATCATAAGTACAAGTGACAGTGTTGACATGCAACTGGGTGTCTGATGTGGGGGACACTCATATGGGACCAAGCCCTTAACCTGAGGGGTCTGCGCTAACTCCAAGTAGATAGTGTCAGAATTGAATTAAATTGTAGGGCACCCAGTTGGTGTCTGCAGAGAATTGCTTGGTGTGGGGAAAAACATCCACACATCTGTGGTCCAGAAGTTCTGTGTGTGGGTAGTAGAGGAAAAGATAGTTTGTTTTCTTCCTTTTTTTTTTTTTTTTTTTTTTCTGAGACGGAGTCTCACTCTGTTGCCAGGCTGGAGTGCAGTGGTGCGATCTCCGTTCACTGCAATCTCCGCCTCCCAGGCTCAAGCCTATGGCTGTGTATGCAGACTGTTCTGTGCCCCCCATGCCCTTCTCCTGCCTCAGCCTCCCGAGCAGCTGGGACTACAGGTGCGTACCACCATGCCCAGCTAATTTTTGTATTTTTAGTTGAGATGGGGTTTCACCATGTTGGCCAGGACGATCTCTATGTCTTGACCTCATGATCTGCCTGTATTGGCCTCCCAAAGTGCTGAGATTACAGGCGTGAGCCACCGTGCCTGGCTGACAGTTTGTTTTCTTTGTGTGTGTGTTTTTTTTTCCTATATAAGAGGAAAGAATATGGATTACTTACTCCAATACCTCCTCCTACCTTATTGTCCCAGATTATTACAGATGAGGGGACAGGCCAGAGTTTGCAGGAGTGGAAATGCATGCTCACAGTCACACAACTGAGTAGCCGACCGGAATTCGAATCTGGTTCTGAATGACTTTCAAATGCATGGCTGTTCCAGCAGTATGCAGACTGAATGAATTTAGTTCTTGAATCTTCAGAAGCAGTCTGGCTTAGTCAGGGAACTAAGACATCTGAAAGCAGTGGGGCAAAGATCTGTTAAGAAGCCACCCACCTTACTAGAGACAGCCTGATTTCTTCCCACAGCCTGATTTCTTTAGGAAATCCATGGATAAGCATCAGGAGGGCCATAAAAGCTCTAAATTTGTTTGCAGAATTGGCATATGTTCATTTTCTGGGTGACAAAGACCTTACTTTTAACAGTCTTAAGATGTGTTCACCTTCCTACTCTAAATGTAGGAAACCATGCCAGGTTTTATGAATAAGCATTAATCTTTCTAATGTCACCTGCTTATGGCCCAAAAATAAAAACAGTGCTTTGGGAGGAATCTATAAAATTTGTATATAAATATGCTTGTTTTATTTTTCAGCTTAGGCGACTTCTGTCCAGGCAGTTCTGGTCCCAGCTAGGTGTGTAATGAATACTCCTGCCTTGGGCTCCCAACGTGCTGGGATTACAGGTGTGAGCCACTGTGCCTGGCCTACCTTCTCTTTTGGTTGTAGCTCCACTGTCTGACTACGTGAATCTGATAACTCTCCCCCTATGACAGGTCTTCAAATAGCTAAGGACTCCTGTCTTGTTCCACAGAAATGTCTTCACTCCCAGTCAAGGGATGTCAGTCCTCTGACTATTCGATAGATGACCTGGTTTCTAGACCCTCTTGCCCAGTGCTGGAATTGGTTTGTGACAGCTTGGGAATAAAGATATAAAGATGTCCCCCCACCACGGAAATTAGGTACCCTTAGCAGAATAAACATGAATGGATAGCTTGATGGTAAAAATAACAAGGTGTCCACTATATAAAGTTTTGTAAATCTGCAGACAGTTGAGCGTAGTTCTAAGAAATTACCAAGTCACTCCCAATTACATAAAGACTTTATTAAAATTCTTTAGAGCCTTGTGCCCCCCATGCCCTACTCATTCCTCTGAAACTTCCTAAAGCGCTGTGATCCCTTCTCAGTAAAGTGGCAAAGGTTAATTTAACAAGGCAGCCTCATCCCCATTGGAGAAGTATAAAGAGGTAGGAGAGAGAAAGCTTGAATCAAGGTAAGGCATAGATTTCCTCCTTGCACACATGTTCTGCCAAAACCCATCTGTGTTCGTCTGAGTTCTTCAGAGAAACAGAACCAACAGGATAAGTGTGTGTGTGTGTGTGTATGCCCACACACACACACACACACACACACACACACACATATATGGAGAGAAAGAGATTTTTAATGTTTATATGTTTAGAGGGTAAAGTGCATATAAGTGCAGTTTTGTTATGTGGATATATTGCACAGTGATGAAGTCTGGGATTTCAGTGGAACCACACCTGAATAGTGTACATTGTACCCAAGAGGTAATTTCTCATCCCTCACCCCCTTCCCACCTTTTGAAATCATCAGTGCCTATTATTATACTCCATATGTCCATAGGTACACATTGTTTAGCGCCTACTTATTTGTGAGAGCATGTGGTGTTTGACTTTCTGTGTCTGAGTTATTTCACTTAGGATAATGGACTCCAGTTGTATCCATGTTGTTGCAAAAGACATGATCTTTTTCTTGCTTATGGCCGAGCAGTATTCCACGATATATGTGCCACATTTTCTTCATCCCGTTGTACATTAATGGACCTTAGGTTGATTACATGACTTTACTATTTTGAATAGTGCTGTGGTAAGCATATGAGCACAGGCGTGTTTTGATATAATGATTTCTTTTCCTTTGAGTAGATACCCAGTAATAGGATTGCTGGATTAAATTGTAGTTCTATTTTTAATTCTTTGAGAAATCTCTATACTGTTTTCCATAGAGATTATACTAATTTACATCCCCACCAACAGGGTATAACTGTTTCCTTTGAGAGAGAGATAATAAGGAATTGGTTTATGTGGTTATGGCAGTTAAGAAGTTCCAAGATCTGCATTCAGCAAGGTGAGGACCCAGGAGAGCTGATGATGTGGTTCCAGTCTGAATCTGAAAGCCTGAGAAGTAGGAGAGCTGATGGTCTAATATCCAGTCCAAATCCAAGTCCAAAGGCAGGAGAAGACTGATACCCAGTTCAAGCACTTAGACAAGCAAAGTTTCTCCTTACTTGACCACTTTGTTCTATTCAGGCCTTCAAGAGATTGGATGAGACCCTTCCATATTAGGGAGGGCAATTTGCTTAACTTTTGATTCAAATGTTAACCTCATCCAGAAACATCCTTGCAGATATACCCAGAATAGTACTTGGGTACCCCATGGCTCAGTCAGGTTGACACATAAAATTAACCATTGCACCACCTTTTTACCCTACTGTCTAAGCCTAGAGGAAAAGGGTCCTTCTTCCTCCAAAGTGAATTTCTCTACCTGTCCTCAGCCTCACTCTTCAACCCCAAAGCATTCTTGAGAATTGCCTAAACATAGGGAAATCACCGAAGAGGAAAAGTGCAATCTTCCAGGTAATCTATAACTCTTTTTCTATAGAAAAGGCTATGGATATTGTAAAAGGAAGGCAAGTTTATAGATTGCAAGCAGATCAGCAAATACATGGTTTGGTAGAAAAAGTAAAACCCAGTGTTAGATCAGTAGGGTGACTATTGTTTACAATAATCAATTTTCCATTCTAAAATAGAAGAGAATAACATGAATGTGTCTAGCATTAAAAAAAGATAAATATTTAAGGAGATACTATCCTGAGTACACTGATTATATGTTTACAACTGACTTGAATTTATCAAATTTGCACATCCATCCTGAAATTATATACATTTATTGTGCATCAGTTTAAAAATATTTTTAAAAATCTAATTGAATATTACCCATAAGGATCCTTTGCAAATAAGAGGAAACTTAACACAAAATGGCTTATGCCCAGAATAAACTGATGGGCTCATGAATATGAAAAACCCGGCAGAGAGACCTAGCATTAGACATTGCTGGATTTAGAGGCTCAGATAATGTCATCAAGAACTGGTCTCTCCCCTTCTCTTTGCTCTACTTTCATCTCTACTGGCTGCTTTTCCAGAGAGGCTCTTCAGGGTGGCAAGATGGCAGCCAGCAATTCCAGGCTTATATTCTCACAAATGCAAGTCCAGTAGTTCATGTCAAAGTCCTAAACATGACTCTACAGATCGTGAACTGGATCCATGATCAGTCCTTGAACAGACCACTGTGGTTAAGAGGATGCTGTACTCCCATTTATGAAGCCCAAGTAACATGCCTCCTAGGGAACCTGGTTAGAGTCAGCCCTGTTCAAACCCCATGGACTGAGAGTAGCAGAGAGAAGTCAGGGTGCCCTTAGCAGAATAAACATAAATGGATAGCTTGGTGGTGAAAATAACAGGATGCTCTCTACCTTTTTTTTTTTTTTTTTTTTTTTTTTGAGACAGAGTTTTGCTCTTTTGCCCAGGCTGGAGTGCAATGGCGCAATCTCGGCTCACTGCAACATCTGCCTTCAGGTTCAAGTTATTCTCCTCCTTAGCCTCCCGAGTAGCTGGAATTACAGGCATGCCCCACCACACCCGGCTAATTTTGTATTTTTAGTAGAGATGGGGTTTCTCCATGTTGGTCAGGCTGGTCTCAAACTCCTGACCTCAGGTGATCCGCCCGCCTCAACCTCTCAAAGTGCTGGGATTACAGGCAACTCACTACATATTTTAAAAAAAATCTGTAGATATTTGAGTGTAGTTCTAAGACAGTGGTTCTCACTGGGAAAAAATTTGTTGGCAGGGGACATTTGGCAATGCATGAACACATCTTTGTTTTTTACAACTGGTTGATGGTGCTGCATCTGTGGGGTAGAGGCCAGGGATGCTGCTAAAATCCTACGATGCACAGGACAGCCTCCCACAACAAAGAAGTATATGGCCCAAAATGTCAGTAGTGCTGAAGATGAGAAACCCTGTCCTCTGACCAAAAATACTGCCAAGGATGCTGTGACCCATGTCATCAAATAACAAAAAGATTTCTGTTGAGACATACTGTGAATATTCATGTCCTTGCAGTTTGCAAATACCTGTTGGCTGTCACAATGGGAAAGAGGCCTCAGATCTTTCTCTGCTTCCCTTAACTCTTGAGTTAAACTTCCAGCCCCATCCATCTGTATATCAGGAACTGTAATCATGGAAGTGACCATTTTAGATCCAAAGTAATTAGGTGGGAAAATCCTAGAGGGCCTTTTATAAATCAAGATTATGGGCAATAGTTAATACAACAGATGGTGAGCACTGGCCTGTGATCTCCTCGGTGAAGATCAGCCAAATGGCTCAGTGTATTCCACCAGGCAGTGCTTGGAGAAAGCTGCCTGCCCATCTGCACTTATTTTCCTTTTGTTCATATTGGCTGGTAAAAACAGCGCCAGGATCAGAGCCTCGGCAGCACATTCCTCGGGGCTTCCAATGGCATCCCTATGGAAATGATGTGTGTCACGGGAATATAGGTGAAGGACCTTGCAACTCTTCTTTATATTGTCAATTACGATGCTTTTGGCTGCCAATGGCTGAAGGCCCTGCTCAAGTTGTTTTATACAATAGGGCAATATATTATCTCAAATAACAATCAGTCCAGAGGTCCCGATTTTGTTTTGCTAAAGATGTCCTAGCTTTGTTCTTCCCTGAAATAGTTACAGGGATCGCATCCAAGTATTACACGTACAGAGCAAGAGGAGGGGCTTAATATCTTACAAATAAGGCCTTTCCCAGAAGCTGCGTAGCACAGTCCCCTCATTCTCATTGGCCAGGATTGAGTCACATGCCCGTCCTAAACCAATTCCTTACGAATGAAATAGGATTACAATGGTTGGTTGGGTTAGGAGCCTAATCACTTGGAATGAAATGGGTATTAGGTGTTCATGTAATGGGCACTGTCTCTACTTAGTAGAAGGCAGATGCTGGCCCCTGGCAAACCAAAGTTGCAGTTCATAAGGGTAGGAGTAAACAGGTATTTCTCTTGATGGTGATGTCTGAAACAGTTCCTCAAGGATGGGCATTATTAGAACAGTTAAGAATATCAGAGCTGAAGGGAACTTTAGTTTTTGTATCTGACGTATGTCTTCATCTGTCAGCAAATCTTTGGAAAAGTAACCCAAAGTTCTCAATCTCAATAATGCAGTGGACCAAGTCCCAAGATACCAAGGATGACATTTAACCAACCACTACATTACAATGTGACCAAGATGTCAAATGTCCCAACCATAGATGGAAGGACCCTAATGCCCCGGCTCACTTTGAGTGAGACAATTCTACATTTTAGGGACAGTCATTTGTAATATTCCATTCCAGGTACAAAGTACCTAATTCATGAGAAACAAGAGTTCATTAATGAAACAATGGTGGCAAAATCTTGGGGAGCTAAAAGTTTTGACGTATTTGATACATTAAAAAATGTGCGAACACAGATGAAGAACAAGAACCCTAAAGAAGAAGCAAGCACATTCAAGAGCAATTAGCCATCCTTCGCTAATTTATTATTACTAATCACATCATCTATTCTCCCTAAGTTTGAATATTTCACCTTGGAGATGGGCCCTTACAGACTTTCTCTAGAGCTACACAAAACTCTTATCTGCTTGACATTACATCTCCTCCTCCAGGTAATTTTCTTCTTTAAACTTTTTAATTGACAAATACTGTGTTTGCCTTGTCTCAGAGAAGAAGCTGCCTGTGGGAGTCATGAGTGCTGTTCTGTCTCAGCCCTTGTGTCCTTATGAACAGTAGGTTGCACATGATGGCCTATTGTGGCTGGGGGGTGGGGGGACATTTAAGTGGAAGTGATGTGTGGCATCTGTAAGCTGGAGCATTTCACTGCCAGTGCGAGACTTTCTGGGACTTTCTTTCTCTTCACTGCAGAAATCATCAACATTTAACATGATGGCTACTACCATGTTGGGTCCCAGAAACTGGGGTTATGTAGCAGAATCCTCAGCTTAGCTGTTGTAGGCATCTGGTTTGAGCAAAAGACATTAAAAGCACATTTAAAAGTTAACCAATATCGGGTTGTTACAGATGTGTGTTAAAAAAAAAGAACAAATAGTTTTGGGTGCTACTTGTTACTGTAGCATAACCTAGCCCATCCTAACTGAAACACCTTTCAAAATCCTTTTTGTGGCAGACAGTGGAGGCAATACTGGGAGAAAAGAAGGTGTAGGGAAGAGACAGAAAAGTGGCAATGTGGAGCCTAGAGGGACCCCTACATTCACACCCCGTATAACCAACCCTTGAAAAAAGTGGGTGAGGCTTGTGACTTGTTTCTTAACTATAGAATATAGCAAAGCTGATGGGGTATCATTTTCATACTATATTATGTCTTGCACTTGAGAGATTCTCCCTTGCTGGCTTTGAACAAGTACGCCACCATGTATGAGAAGGTCTATGGAGAGAATCAGGTGAGGCAAGCAGCTCTGTGGTCTCTGGGAGCTCAGAACAGCAAGAAAATGGGACTGAGAGTCCTATAAGCACTGAGATGAGTTCTGCCAATCACCCGAAGGAGCTTGAAAGGGGATCATTCTCATCTGGAGCCTCTGATGAGACCACAACCCCAGGCAACACCTGATCACAGCCTTTTGAGATCGTGAGCAGAGGCCCAGCTAAGCCAGGCCTAGATTCCTGACCCACAGCATTATGAGATGATAAATGTGTGCTGTTACAAGCTGTAAGTTTGTTGTAATTTGCTAGGTGGTAACAGAAGATTGGTATACCCTATGAAAACATTTTCTAGTCAGAAGATTCCCCACTCTCTCAACATTATTTATCCAATAGCTAATTACTGAAGATTCATAATGGGTCTGGCATTGTTTTAGGAGCTTGGGATAGAAAGGTAACTGAATAGACAAATATATTTGCCCCTAGTGTACTTATAATCTAGTAATGAAAGGAGTGGATGATGAATACAGACAACCTATAACATAATGAAAAGAAACATTTCATGGGCTGGGCGAGGTGGCTCCCAGCACTTTGAGAGGCCAAGGCAGGAGGATCGTGAAGTCAGGAGTTCCAGACCAGTCTGATTAATATGGTGAAACCCTGTCTCTACTAAAAAAAATACAAAAAAACTAGCCAGGAGTGGTGGCCCGCGCCTGTAGTCCCAGCTACTTGGCAGGCTGAGGCACAGGAGAATCACTTGAACCCAGGACGCGAAGGTTGCAGTGAGCGAGATTGCGCTACTGCACTCCAGCCTGGGCAATAGAGGGAGACTACGTCTCAAAAAAAAGAAAGAAACATTTCATGATGTGTTAGGGTGCTATGGTGGGGAAGCAGAACAAGGTAAGGGGGGGATGGTGATTGAGAGACAGGGGCAGAGTTAGATTGCAGAATTTAAAGGATGGCCATGGAGGTGAGGTTTGCAGAAGAGGACCTGGGCCACGTGGTTATCTGGAGAAGAGACTTCCAGATCGAGGAACAGGTCCAGGCCAAAGTGCACCCAGTTTGTGTGAAGAACAGGAAGGTGGCCAGCATGGCTGACGCGAAGACAGCAAGGAAGAGAGCACTGGGAAATGGGGTCAGATAGGTCATGTGTATTCATCCTGTAGGACTCTGTAGGTCCTTCATACCAAGTGAGCTAACCGTTTATCTGAACCATGGCAGGGAGCAAAGCCGGGAAGCAACATGATATGCTGATTTTAAATTATCTCTCTAGCTGTGGTGTTAAAGAACAGACCATAAGAGGGCCAGGTGTGGTGGCTCACGCCTGTAATCCCAGCACTTTGGGAGGCTGAGGTGGGTGGATCACGAGGCCAGGAGATCGAGACCACCTGGCCAAGGTGAAACCCTGTCTTTACTAAAATACAAAAAATTAGCTGGGCGTGGTGGTGCATACCTGTAGTCCCAGCTACTTACGAAGCTGAGGCAGGGGAATCACTTGAACTTGGGAGACAGAGGTTGCAGTGAGCCGAGATCATGCTACTGCACTCCAGCCTGGCGAAGAGCAAGACACCATCTCAAAAAAAAAAAAAAAAAAAAAGAATAAATCATAAGAAGTCAGGCGCAGTGGCTCACACCTGTAATCCTAGCACTTTGGGAGGCTGAGGCAGGCGGATCATTTGAGGTCAGGAGTTCAAGATCAGCCTGGCCAACATGGTGAAACTTCATCTCTACTAAAAATAAAAAAGTTAGCTGGCATGGTGGTGGGTGCCTGTAATCCCAGTTATTTGGGAGGCTGAGGCAGGAGAATCACTTGAATCTGGAAGGCGGAGGTGCAGTGAGCCAAGATCGTGGCATTGCACTCTAGCCTGGGTGACAGAGTGATACTCCATCTCAAAAAAAAAAAAAAAAATAATAATAATAATAGAAGAATAGGCCATAAGAGGGCAAGCCTGGAAGGAAAGAGAGATGTTGGAGCAACACAGGCAAGAGATGATTGGAGCCGGGCAGATAACAAGAAGTGAGAAGTAGCTGGGTTCTGGATACATGCTGAAGAAACAGTGGGATTTCCTGAAAAATTGGGATATGAGAGAAAGAGAGGGGAGTGTAAAGAATTGAGCTGAACAAATGAAAGAATGGAGTTGCTATCAACAAAGATGTGGAAGGTTCTGGGTAGGGCAGATCTCGGGGGAAGATCAGGAGTCCATCTGGGGCAAGTTGAGTTTGCAACGTCTTTCAGGCATCTCAATGGAAATGCTGAAGGGGCAGTTGGATAGACAAGTCTGGAGATGGTTGTAAAAACCTAAGCTGGAGAGGCACATTTGGGAGTTGCTTAGCATCTAGGTGGTTTTTACAGTCTTTTTTTTTTGAGACGGAGTCTCACTCTGTTGCCCAGGCTGGAATGCAATGGCGCGGTCTTGGCTCACTGCAACCTCCGCCTCCCGGGTTCAAGCGATTCTTCTGCCTCAGCCTCCTGAGGAGCTGGGATTACAGATGCCTACCACCAAGCCTACTTTTTTTGTATTTTTAGTAAAGACGGGGTTTCACCATGTTGGCCAGGCTGGTCTCAAACTCCTAACCTCATGATCTACCCGCCTTGGCCTCCCAAAGTGCCACTGTGCCCAGCTGGTATTTACAGTCTTGAGACAGGATGTCATCACCAGGCCAGGCATAAAGGTTTACACCTGTAATCCCAGCACTTTGGGAGGCTGAGGTGGGTGAATCACCTGAGGTCAAGAGTTCAAGACCAGCCTGGCCAACATGGTGAAACCCCATCTCTACTAAAAGTACAAAAATCAGCCAGGTGTGGTGGTGGGTGTCTGTAATCCAAGCAACTCGGGAGGCTGAGGCAGAATCGCTTAAACCTGGGAGGCAGAGGTTGCAGTGAGCCGACATCATGCCATTGCACTCCAGCATGGGCAACAAGAGTGAGAATGTCACCAAAAAAAAAAAAAAAAAGGAAAGAAAGAAGAGGATTGAGGACTGAGCCCTGGAGCTCTCCAACATTAAGAGATTGAGAGAGAAGAACCAGCAAACAGGCTGACAATGACAAGGAGCAAACCGTGAAATAGGAAGAAAAGCAAGGAGCATGGTATACCAGAAACCAAGAGAAGAAAGTGAATCAAGCAGGAGACACTACTCAGCAGGGTGAAGCACCGCTGAGAGGCCAAGTAAGATGGTATCGTAAACACTCAGCCATTGAATTTAGCAGCCTGGAGGCCAGGCGTGACCCTGACAAGAGCCATTACAGCAGACTGGTGGGGGCAGGAGCCTGTTGGGTGGGTTGAAGAGAGCATGCGAGCAAGGTATTGGGGACTAAATGTTTGTGTCGCCCCCCAAATTCATTCCTTAAGGCCCGAATCCTCAGTGTGTCTACGTTTGGTGTGAGGAAGTAATTAGGGTTAAATGAGGTCATGAGGGTGGGGCCTTGACCTAATAGGATTAGCGTCCTTTTAAAGAGACAGCAGAGGCCAGGTGTGGTGACTCCTGCCTGTATTCCCAGCACTTTTGGGAGGCTGAGGCAGATGGATCCCTTGAACCTGGGACTTTGAGACCAGCCTGACAGACATAGGGAGACCCTGTCTCTACTGAAAGTGCAAAAAAATTAGCTGGGTAGGCATGGTGCACATGCCTGTAGTCCCAGCTACTTGGAAGCTGAGGCGGGAGGTTCATCTGAGCCCGGGGAGTTTGAGGCTGCAGTGAGCTGTGATTGCGCCACTGCACTCCTCCCTGAGCAATAGAGTGAGCCCCGGTACTAAAAAAACAAAAGAAAGAGACACCGAAAGGCTTGCTGTGGCTTACTCCCGGAGCATGCTCGGAAGAAAGGCCAGAGAGGACAGTGCGCCGCAATTACCTATAAGCCAGGAGGTGGGCTCTCGGCAAAAAGTGAATAGCACCAAACCTTGATCTTGGACTTCCACACGTGGTTGGGTACTGAAAATATTCTGAAGATGTAGTCAGCGAGATTTTCTGAAAATCCAGAAAAGTTTTCTAAAAAGCCTCTAGAACTGTGAGAAACATTTCTGTGGCTTAGGTCACCAATCGATGGCATTTCATTATGGCAGTCGGAGCAGGCTGACACCGAGGGTACCTGAAACCAGCAAGTGTAGACAACCCTTGCAAATTCCGCTGCAGACGTGAGCAAAGAAATATGGTGGCCAGTAGGGGAAGAGGAATCAAGAGGGTTTCTGGTTGTCTTGTTTTCTCTTAAAATGGGCAAAATAGCATTTTTTAAGTTTGTGAGATCCAATAGAAAATAAGAAATTGGCTTTGTAGGAGACAGAGGAGGAGGGTTTCTGGAGCAATCCTCTGAGAGGATGAGGGGATGAGTGAAATGCACAAGGAGAGGGTCAGCTCACCATGGGATCAGAGAGTCAGGGGATGGGGAGGAGGAGCAGGGTCTGAGCGGAGAGGGGCATGTGTGGAATGTGAAGATGAGAGAGGGCACCTGGCCTGCACCCTGAGTGGCCGGTCCGTGTGTTTCCCTGATGCCTGCAGCTGGTCAAGCACAGGTGTGAGTAGGTAAAGTCGGCTCTCCCCCGGCAATTGAGGATTTTGCCAAGTGAGCATGACACAGTGAAGCAGCAAGATGTTAGGATGCAGGCAGAGGGGTGGGGGACAGGGCTGGGGGCAGCTGGAGTGGGAACCAGGTAGGGAGAGAGCACATGGCCTTTTCTTTGACACAAAAAAGCCCAGCTCGCCCCTGGCACCCACTCATTGTGAAGGGTCTGCTTGGATTGGAAGTGAGTCTTTCGTACCCGCCCGCTTCCAGGTATCACCTGACTCTCGGTTCTCAGTGAACCTGAACCATCCTGTTGAAACCGTAGGGACCACTCTGCCCAACAGCACATGAGCCCTTCACTAGAGGCTCGCTGCCGAGGGGCACGTCCATGCTGAAGCACTGCCTGCACTGGTGAACACTTTAGGCACGATGACAGGACGTGGGAGATGGAGCTATCAGGGTCTTTCCAGAGACACAGGTGGTTCCAACTTAGAACCACGGATGCATCCATAGCACAGGCTGGAGAGAAAGCAGTGAAGGCACGAGAGATAAAGGAGTAGGCCGTGGAAGAGTAGGAAAAGACCGGGGTGAGGGGCAGCAGAGACCCAGTAGGTCCTGGGCTAGCCTGGGACCTTCCACAAACCAAGTTGGCTACCCTGGTTTCCAGCTGTGCCCAACAGCCGAGTGCATTTTGTCTTTTGACATTGGGGGCTGCGAGGCTGTCACTACTCATGTTCGTCTAGAAGTGGCCACCATGTTGGAGCAGGTTCAAGACCAGATGGCACCATGGGCACAACCCAGAGCCTGGAAGGAGCCCCCTTCCCGCCTCGTCTCTTTCCTCTACCCCTCTGAGAACTCAGTCAGGACACCCGCCCACCTCTCCCGAGGCCCAGCTAATTACGGATTAGAACTGGCTAATTCTTTTCTCCAGCTGTCCCAAACTCAGTTTGTTATAGTTGTCTGCTGGAATGCCAGTTGCCCAAATACATATGTTAGGGTCTTTGATCTCTGGGCACAATGACACAGATTTATCAAATGTTTGCCTCTTTCTGCCTCTGACAAAGGCTGTTTTATTAGATGCAGCCCTCGCCTCCCTTCCATTCTCGAAATATGAAGTGTTTGTGAATAGCCAAGGTAATATTTAATATCCTGCCAACGAGCCTTTTGCACTTGCTAACAAATGAACTACATCCCTGCCAAATGGCCCACATCTGTTTGGGCTTCTCTTTTTGACTAAACACATTAGCATGAAAATGCCTCTTGGGGAATGCCAAGTGTCCCTTTCTAGATGAGGGAGCAGGGACAATTCTGGGGAAGAGGACCACTTCCCGGGCAGCGGGAGCCTTGCTTGTGGCAGATGCTTTCCTCTTTCCTGAAGGGTCTGGGCATGAGCTGGTCCCCCAGCAGGCTTGGGGTCGGGGGAGAATTTAGTGGCCTCACTTTCTGCTCCCCCACATAAATTCAGGGCATGGGACTGAAGTGAAAATTATTTTTCACATTGCCAGCTCATTTCTGGCTCTTCAACCCCAAAGAGTTTTTCTTAAAGGATTCCTAAGAAAGTGGAAGTGGCTTCCAAGCAACATTTTATTTAGAGAAGAAAGTTCCAGAAGTTTAAAGGTGCTGATTCAGGTGCTCGTGATGGGATTTGGCCTGACCGTGGCTCTGTACTCCCTGAACATGGCGCTGGCTTGGGAAATCCCAGGGGGTATGGTGGATTTGTTTTAAAGAGCAGGTAGTAAAATGTCCTGGGTTGTCTTCGTGTTAATGGCCTTGTAATAGGCTGACCTTAATCTGGGACTGTATATAAATGTGGTCTTTCTTTACAATAAGCTGGGATCACAGGTATAAAATGCTCAGGACAGCCTTGCCTCTTGGCTGCGGGTGTGGGAGAGTCTGAGGGTCTGCAGAGGAGCTGGGCCCAGCCTTGGCTGACACTCCTCTCCAAGGCCCTGGGGCCCACTTCCTCAGAGCTCCTGACCCCAAAGTCTCTGATGACCAAACTGGAAGGAATTCCCCTTTCCTCCACCCTCATCCTACCACATTTCCCAAACCTTTATTCGTGGGAAGGGGAAGACTGTTTTCTGCATGCAGCCTCTGATTGACTTGAGCCAGGCTCAGTGAATCAAAAATGGGCACCAACCCCGAATCAGACCGATTAGGGCCTGCATCTCAATTCCCAGACTTCCTCTTTCTTACTAGGTTGAGTAAGAAGCTTCTCCCAGCCAGGCAGTTCCCCACCCCAGAGGCAACCACAGTTACCAGGTCTCTTGGATTTTTTTCTGGAGATATTATAGGCCCGAGGTCAGGGATGTCTGCCGGTTCTGTTCTGTTCAATGCTGCATTCCTAGTACCTGAAATGGTACCTGGCCCAAGGTAGCTAAACATAGAGAAATAAAGGAATGAATACTTGTTTAAGGGTTCTCGGTGTCTTAAGGGGAGAGAGCTTACCAGGAGCTGTGTCCAGGATCAAGTCTCGGTTGAAGTCAGTGTACTTCTCAATTTCCAACTACGTGAACCAACACATCCCTTCCTTTGATCAATTCAGTTTAGTTGGAATTCCTGTCACTTGCAATTATGTGTCCAGATGGATACAGGAAGGTTGGCTACTGGTCTGCTCACGAGGACAAAGTGTTATGGGAATGGCTGTATACAAATAGACAATGGGCTTCCCAGGGAAGATGCTTTCCTGCTTGTCTGGTTCTGGGGAGATCATTTATATTTTGGAGGTGAGTAAGTGTCAAATGGCTGTGCAAGGGTTCTGGACATCAGCCACAGTTTGGGTCAGCTTTAAGGCAGGCAAGCCCATTCTATTTGTCAAATGAATTCAGACCCTCTTTCTGAACTGGTTGGTGGGTTACTCAGGTTGGAGAGACTTGGATGGAGAGAAAAATTGGAGGAGTTCCAGCTTTGAGCACCTTCCAGGCAGAGGCTGAGGGGAACCCGGGGCCGTTCTGTTAGCACAAAGGCAATGAACCTTGTCCTCAACAAGCTGGTCGTTTAGCACACCACACCACAGCGGGGAGACTGCAGCTGGGACTGGCCAGGGAAGCTATTTCCCAAGTGCCAGACAGTGGGGACATTCCAGGCAGAGGCTTGGGTGGCCACGGGTCTGCATTGTTGGGGGAGGCAGGATGATGTGAGTGTGAGGGGTGGGGGCCAGGCTGAGGCAGCCTGGGTCTTCCACTAGAGGTGAGACCAGCCATTGAGGTATTGGTGACCACAGGCAAAAGGAGAAAAAGGGACACAAGAAATGCAAGGGGTACTCTCGAGCGAAGGCACCACCTTGTCCTCAAGCTGGGACCCCGGGAATATCCCAGGATCTTCTCTCACCCCAGTCAACCCTGGGGAGTTTCCTCTGCTCTGCTTCTCCCTCATCGGCCCAGATCCAGACCCATTATTGCTCCTCTGGTCTTCCCAGTTCTTCCCATCCACCTTCTGCTCTGTGGCCTGGATTTTCTTTCTAAAGCACAACACGACCATGCTACTTTCCAGCTTTACTCTTCAATGGCTCCCTATTCCCCCTTAGGGTAAAGTCCGGACGACTTCATTGGGCAAAATATAGTTGGCCAGACCTGGTCCCCTTACTACTTCTCTCTTCACTCTCATCCTCCAGCCCTTCCCGGTCCCTACATTCCAGCCATGCGGAACTGCAAATGCTCCCCAAACACCAGTGCCCCTTCACCCTGCTGACTGCCCGAAGTGCCTTCTCTCCTCCCCACACTCTCCAAAAGCTGCTAGTGTTCGGCCTAATGACCAACCACCTATGCTGAACTATTTCCTTTGAGACACAGAAACACAACTGCAGTGATGCGTAGACACCAGACTATCTCATTTAAAAAAAAAAAAAAAAGCCATGGGCTGGGCTGAGTGCTCAGTTTGGCTCAAGTCCCCTTCTAGAGTCAGGGCATATGGCCAGACCAGCCCTGTGCCAGAGATGGAGCCCGGAAGGAAAGACCCTGAGAGTTAGATCAAGGGACACAAGAGCCAGGATCGTGAAGAAGCGGATGTTGAGCTCTAGCCAGGCTGCACAAAGGCTGCCCTAAGTCAGGTGGTGGGTCCTGGGAGTAACACAGGCAAGGTTGAAGAATTCTGAGTTAGGAATGGGGTTGGGGGGAGGGGGCTGGGGGTGGGGGGGGAGGGGACTGGGGGCGGGGGAAGGGGAAGGCTCCTTCTACTCCCACCCCATGGCTGCACTGCCTCTCTGGGAAATCCCCAGAGTGAGCTCCTGTGGGATAGGGTATCCGGGTGCATCTCTCTCCCCCCACATAACCTCGTGCTCAGTGGGCACAGGATAGCTGACTGGTGGGCGGAGGTGGCTCTCTTCTCACTGGGTCTGTGTGTTGGTTCCTGGCTCCTTGCTTTCTGTGTTTGTTGAAGCTTGGGAGGGCTGGGGGCCTGGTTTGATGTGTCTGGTTCATCTTCTCCAGATTGTCCGGGTCACCTTGCCTCTCTTTGGACGTTTGGGGTGGGGTGAAGTTACTCAACCAAGAACTTTGCTTTGCCTCGCCCACTGTGCCCTGTGCCGTCCTTGCCCTGCCCTCTCCTGAATCCCCAGCTCTGTCCCCAGCTTTGCTGAGTGAGGAGCCCTCAGCCAACAGCAGCTTCACAGCGCCCCAGCCTGCAGCGCCCCCTGGCTGCCTGCTGGTGAGGAAAAACAAGCTTTTCCCACGACCCTAGATCCCTTGTTCCCTAAAAGGGGCGCACCTGCCCTCTTGACCATCTCTGCATCTGGGAGTCCCCACTGTCTTGGCTTTTACTTCACAGGCAGGTCCCCAATTTATAAATTGGGAGAGTTTCCCTCATTTACGGTGACCTGGATGCATGGTGGGGGTGCTCAGGACGTGCGCCTGAGCTCCTGTCTGGTGGGAATGAGTTAAAGCAGTGCCTTTAGTGGAACTTGATGAGGGATGAAGATGGAGACAGACACTAGATTCTCCGCTAATGCATTTAAGAAGCCAAAATTTTGGTCAAGAATACAACTTAATTTACTGGGCTGAAAGCTGTTACTAAGTAGTTAGATCAAGGTACCCCGAAGACAGAGAAAATGATGAAAATTTACAATTTGGAAGACAAAGACTGATGAATGTGTGAAACTAAGAAGAAAGAGTCACTTGCCTTGGTTCAACTTTGGCAGTTTTCCTCACAAAGCCGGCAGAAAGTTGCATCTGTTCCAAATTCAGTCACAAGGGGCAGGCGTGTGCCAATCTCCCCCACTTTCAAGTGCTCCCGCCACCTCCCCCTCCCACCATGTCATAAAAGGTACTCGTTCCTTGGATTATTGATGGAGCATCCATCATGCAGTTATGGGTTTTCTTCTGTTCTAGGTGCCTGTGGACATAGCAGTGAGAAACAGATGTTCCTGCCCTACTGAGTTTACAGTTCAGTGGTGGTGGTAGGTGGTCAATAACAAGTAAGTGAAATGTGTATATTATATATTAACAGGTGCTATGGGAAATGAATATGGCAGGAATGGCAGTGGCAGGGTGGGGTGGAAGCTTGAAGATAGAAAAGGTAATTCAAGAAAACAGTAGAAGCTGTGGGGTAGTGACCTAGAGACAGTGGAGCATATTCTGGTTGGTGCAGCCTGGGGGACAGACAGAGTCCTGAAGTTGGGGGTGGGGAGCAGTGATTGCACCAGCCAGATAAGGACTATGTGGAAGCCATCTTTTCTCACAGAACCACGTCATCAATACCTTTCCAAATCCATTCATTCTTTATCCCAGGCTAACAGGCTGTTACTGTCTGACCACAGGGACCTCACATAACCCAGATGGGGTTATTCTTTTATTTACTGAGGAAGTAGCATTTATTGAGCACCTACTCTGTGCTAAGCACTGTTCTAGAAGCTGGAGATAAAGCGATGCAAAGATACAGTCCTTGCCTTCGTGGAACTTACATTCCAGGGAGGAGGACAGACATTAAGTAATGAGATATGTAAATAGATATAGAATATGAATTATTGTTAACTGAGGTCAGGAGTTCAAGACCAGCCTGACCAACATGGCAAAACCTCATCTCCACTAAAATACAAAATTATCCAAGCATGGTGGCACCTGTAATCACAGCTAATCAGAAGGCTGAGGCAGGAGAATTGCTTGAACCCGGGAGGCGGAGGTTGCAGTGAGCTGAGATTATGCCTGGGCAACAGAGCGAGACTCCATCTCAATAAAAAAAAAATAAAAAAGCAAAGCACAGCAAGGAAGTAATAAGCACTGGGGGGTGGGACAGGGATGCTATTTGATAAGGTGGCCAAAGAAGGCCTCTCTAAGGAGGTGTCATCTCAATGAAATGAGAGGACCCCACACAGAGGGAAGAGGAGGTATTAATATGAATACCCCACACTGGGTGTGCTTGAGTATTGAGGAAAAGTGTGGAGATCAGTAGGCAGAATGGTAGATGTGCCAAGAGGGTATTTCCAAGATCAGAGAGGGGGAGCAGGACCAGATCGCATGGGACCATTTGGGAAGCAACTACAGGGTGGAGAATGGGAATGGCAGGATCTGCCTGGTAGCTTACAGGGATCATGCTTGCTGCTGTGTGAAAAACAGACAAGGCTGGGGCAAAGAAGAAAAAAAATTAGGAGTCTTGAGGGCATGTGCCACGGAGAGATCTAGATGAGTGGTTCAACCGACCTGGTGGTGGTAGAGGAGGTGAGCAGTGGTCAGATGGAATTTTCAGAGGGCTCAAGCTGGTGGCCCCATGCAAGCTGACAAGTGAGGAGTGAGGCATGATGGGAATGCAAGCACAGTGCTGTCACACGCTGGTGGATGCCTCTCAGATGCTCTGTGATGTGCATGGTGGAGTCCAGCCACTGAGTGACGGACTCTGAATTAGTGAGTAAACAGGAGAGCTTCTTATTCCAGAATGTATCTTCACATTTACAGTTTGTCAGGAAGTAAGTGGCCAAAGATGTTGAGAAGTGTAATCTGTCTAGCCGGTCAATTATATTTGGGTTTCCAACAAGAAGCAGGTAGATTGTCCTCACTCCTCTAGGCAGGCAGGGATGTACAGCAGTTCCCCCTTATCTGCAGTTTCTCTTTCCACTGTTTCAGTTACGCATGGCCAACCAAGAACCAAAAATATTACATGAAAAATTACAGAAATAAACATTCATAAGTTTTAGATTGTGTGTTGTACTTAGTAGCGTGATGCAATCTAGCGTAATCTGCTCAGGACCTGAATTATCTCTTTGTCCAGCGGGTCCATGCTGAATACTGTCCCACCCATGAGTCACTTAGCAGCCATCCCGGTTACCAAATCCGACTGTGGTAGCAGAGCAGAGCTTGTGCTCAATAACCTTTATTTTGCTGAATCATGGCCTCACAGTGCAAGAGCAGTGATGCTGGCAATCCAGAGATGTCAGAGAGGCCAGAAAGTGCCTCTTTTAAGTGAAAAGGTGAAAGTTCTTGACTTAATAAGGCACAGAAAGATAAATATTGCATGTTCTTACTTATATGTGGAATCCAAAATAATCAAACTTGAAGCAGAGAGCAGAAAGGTGGTTACAGAGGCTGGGACTTGAACGGAATGGGGATGTGATGGTGAAAGGGTACAAAGTCAGTGAGGACGAATATGTCTTCTCCCTTTGAGATACATCACGCACTGTGTGAATGTAGTAAATAATAATGTATTACAATTTCAAAATTACTGAGTAATTTAAAAATGTTCTCACCGCCGGGAGCGGTGGCTCACGCCTGTAATCCCAGCACTTTGGGAGGCTGAGGCAGGCGGATCACGAGGTCAGGAGTTTGAGACCAGCCTCACCAACATAGTAGAATCCCTTCTCTACTAAAAATACAAAAATCAGCCAGGTGTGGTGGCGTGCGCCTGTAATTCCAGCTACTCAGGAGGCTGAGGCAGGAGAATCGCTTGAACCCGGGAGGTGGAGGTTGCAGTGAGCTGAGATCATGCCACTGGGCAACAGAGCAAGATTCCGTCTCAAAAAAAAAAAAAAAATTCTCACCACAAAAAATAAGTATCTGAGGTGACGAATACATTCATCAGCTTTATTTCATTATTCCAATTATATTCATTAACCATAACATCACTTCATTGCCTCATAAATATATACAATTTGTGAATTTACAAAACAAAACAAAACAGACCTCCCCATGAGCCCTCCACCAGCTCTTGAAGGCGTCATCAAGTGTCGTCAGTTCTACCAGGAACTGCGAACTCAGCACGAGATGCTCACTTCCAGTGACGTCACACACACTTCTGTTTGTGTATACCGTTTTATTGTGGAAGGAAAAGAGAATCAATGAATTTTACAAATCTGAAGGCTGTAACAAGTTGTAGAGGCTTTTCCCAGACATTTTTATGCAATGTTCTCCACAGTAAATAACCTGGGGGCAGCCAAGAGGGAATATTTCAGATCAGTAGAAAGTGATCAGATGTTATCTACCTACAATCCCTTTAGACATTTTTTAGAGAACTCTGTTTAAATGTTGTTCAATCCCACTCTCCCACCCAGACCAATGAATCCTCACAGACCAGCAGTGCCCTGGGGGACTGAGTAATGAAAACATCCTGTCTGACTCCAAGACCTTTGGGCAGATGGGACTCTGCAGACCTCTGGGAGTACAAAGGACTAAAGAGCTACAGGTAACCGTGTTTGGTACCTGAGGCCACGCCTGGCCACAGGATAACTCGCAAAATTCCCAGAACCCTGCTCTGGCTCTTAAAGCCACTGGAGATGTGCAGGCTAATTTCTGAATTTAGGAGCTATCAGCATGAACATGTGTTTTTCACCCAAGGGACATGACTGTGAGCTATGTGGGCCAGTTAGCCCAGCATACCCTTCTTCCTAACTTCCCTTCTCATTACAGCCTTGAAAAAGCCGTGCTGTGTAGCAGAGGAGCGGTGACTCACAGTAGTGACTTCAGAGGTACAGTAACCCATAGTGGTGTCTCCAGAGGTACAGTAATGGGACGGAGGCCAGAGGTATCCGGCTGGTATTAAGTTCAGGGCTACCCTTTCAGAAGGAAATTCTTCCAACAGTGTATGTATGTTAACGTGAACGACGAAGATGCCTGTGACTCCCTGGAGTTCTGAAATGCTCACATCAATGGGGGTGAAGGGAGAACAGGGGCTGGCAGTCCAACCTGAGACTCCTTAGGCAAGCATGTGGAATCCCCCACTCCCAGTGCACAGCAGCTGGCTCCCAGCTATTGTTATTGTTAGGAGGACTGTGGCTGAGAATGTGTGGAGTGGGGAAAACCAAAAAATGCGCACCCTGGCTCAATCACCAGGAAGGGGGTGCCACAAGACCCTCAAGGAACCTGAGCTCACAGAACTACAGATAGCAGATTATAAGGCTCACGCTGTCTGGCCACCAAGTGTCACTCCGCCGGGCAGGGGGGAGCGTGTGTGGTGTGGGGGTAAGGACGGAGCCAAAGAGGAAGCCGTGTACAGAAGCAGAAACAGAATGGAGGGCGGGGTTGGAGGAGAGATGTGGAAAGACCCTCAAAGGGAAAAATATTCCTTCTTTGTATTCACTGACTGAGCTGATGCATTTCTTATTTGGGGGAGTATTTTGGCTTTTATTCTTAAAAAAATTGTCAAGTGATCACTGAGCACCAAATTCGTTTATAATCTTGTTCTAAACCCAGCAATTTCTCTTCTTGTGATCCAGAATTACCACAACACGCTCGCCTGGCAACAGAGGGAAAGGAGATGTGCGCGTCCCGGCGCGCTCAGCTGGGAGGGGGCCCCGGTACCCCGCCCCCGCGCCGCTGCTTGCAGGTGAGCATGAGCAGTAGCAGCAGCGGCAGGTGCCACAGGCTGCAGAAGAACAGTCTCCGCGAGCTCCTGCGGTCTGCGTCTACGTAGAAGCGGAAGCCGAGGTAGGAGATGTAGGCATTGATGGGGAGGGCAATAACGGGGAAGGTCCAAGTGGTGATGTCCAGGACGGGGGCTGCCACGGACAGCGCCAGCAGGGCCAGGCAATGGCGCAGCGCCACGCGCCGGCACAGGCCCGGGTGGGTGACCGACATCATGCAGTAGCCGCCCCGAGAGTAGTCTTCACGGAGGCCCCAGCTCAGGGCGTTGAAATGAGGAAACTGCCAGGAGTAGAGGATTCCTCCCAGGAGAAACGCGCCTGTGCAGGGGTCAGGGAAGGAGAGGGAGACAAAGGCAGTCGTCACCTGAGATTCCCAAAGAATGGTTTCCTCTCCTGGGAGAGCCTGCCTAGCACCTCAGACGTTCTGCCACCCTGTGCTCACATTGCTGCCTGCCTACATCAGGCTGGCTGGGAGACAGGCGGGGTGGGGCAGCCGACGCGCTAAGATCCTTCCTTTCTCACCTGAGGGGGTGCCCCGCGTCTCTGTGGGCAGGAGGCTGTGGGGTGGGGCTCAAACTCTGCTTCACAGGGGGGCTGCCTGTACTGCAGGAGGCTGTGGGGTCCGGCTCAGATCCTACTTCACAAGGGGGCTGCCTGGGCTGCAGGAGGCTTAGCATCTGTGGCTCCTGCCCACCTGATGCTCCTCATGCCTCCCCATATTGTGGGAAGGAAAGAAGCCCCTACACAGGAAACACTCTGGGTGCAACCTCTGTGCTAGAGGCTGACCTCCATTTCGGCCTCCTGGGACCTGGGTGTGTGGCTTCAGGGAGGTGGAAGCAGTGCTGCAGGCTGGAGAACGCTGCAAGTCCACTCCGCCTGTTCTGTGAACCTTGTCACCCTTCCCAGGGCAGATAGTGGTCCCGGCTCAACACTGACAGAGCTGGATGTACCTGCAGGCCTGTGCTTCACACCCTGGCTCTGATCTGTTTACCGGTTTCACCAGTGCACCACCAGGGCTTCCAGGACACATGCCCGCCACATTCTCTCCCCCATCCCGCAGAGCCAGGCACAACAGCACAAACAGGAGGTGTGAAAACCACGTGTTAAATAAAATGGGCCATAAAGACAAAACAGTCCCAGAGTACAACGCTAACTTGTCTATGGCTTTGTAATTTTTCAACAAGGACATAATACCCTGAGCACCATTTTGCCCCTTTCTCTGGAACAGTCTCCCCAGCACTCACATGGGTAGAATAAAGACTGCCATGGGTGGAATGAAGGCTGCCGTACACTGAGCTCCTATTACGTGACAGACCCTACTCTCCTAGTTTGCCCCATTTAATCTTGACTATTGGATTTTGAGGTAGATTTATAATCTTCATTGAAAAAGAAAAATGAGACAATATTAAGTTCACCAAAAAGAAGTGGAAGAGCAATTCACACAAGGCCGCTTGAATTTCAAGCCAGGGTCCTTCTATGACATGCACTAAACCACCTAAGGACAGACAGTGGGGGTGGGGGCTGGAAGCAGGGGCCAGTTATTCCTGCACAGGTGATTCGTACTCATGCCAAAAAAAAAAAAAAAAAAAAAAAAAAATACTGCCCAGGCATCTATTATGGGGCAAGCACTGTGCTAGGCACTGGAGATACCAAGAAGGTGGACATCAAGAGCCGCACTAGTGACTCTAAAGTCACCACACCAAATGCAGTCAGGAAAAGTGCACAGTGCAGTGAAGACACACAAGAGGAGCCGACTGAGTCTAGGGGACCAGAGGAGGCTTCTCTGAGAAAGGGATATCTGAGCTGAGCTGGAGGGAGGGGGGGACCTTGTCATGTCAGGGCTGGTGGAGGGGATGGTATTCACAAAGGCCTTGGGGCCGGAAGGTTTGAGGAATGGTCGGTGTAAAGAAAAAAGATTAACACGTGTGTTAGGAGTAATAGAACTACATATATATATGGTCAATTTTACTGTATGATAAAAGGAAGCTGGTGTGGCTTGGGTGGAGTGCTGAGGATGACAGGGAACGTTCTTCAGGACAAGGCTGGCTGGAGTGCAGTGGCATGGTCTCACCTCACTGCAGCCTCGATCTCTTGGGCTGAAGTCACCTCCTGCCTCAGCCTCCTGAATAGCTGGCACTACAGGTGCGTGCCACTAAAGAGATAATTTTTTAAAACAATTTTTTGTAGAGATGGTGTCTTACCATGTTACCCAGTCTGGCCTTGAACTCCTGGCCCCAAGTGGTCCTCCTGCCTCAGCCTCTCAAAGTGCAGAGATTACAGGCATGAGCCACTGCACTTGGCCTTGACTTTGCTATTCTAAAAGCCACAGATAGCCACGGAAGGATCTAAACATATAGGAGTGCTGCGCATGTGTGCCTGTGTGTATGTGTACCTCTGTTAAGCGTGTGCACCTGTGTGTGTAGGGGGTGAGGGGGAGGGGCACCAGTGCTAAGCGGTCCTATTTGTGAAGGGAAAACTGAAGGGGCCAACAGCAGGTATGGAGGACCAATCAGGAGATGAGGAGTGAGGGGATGAAGGAGGACAGTAGTTAGGATCAGGATGGTGAGAACGGAGATGCAAAGATGAATTTGGAAGGAATTTGGGAGGCAAAAGGGACAGGAGGTGTGTGCGGTGTAAATAAGGAGGGGAGGAGAGAGGGAAGAGGCATCAATAGCAGGTCCTGGGCTTATGGATCCATAGAGAAGCCACTCACTGAGACAAGCAGGGAAGAAGGGAGAGGAGGTCGTGAGTGTGACCTTGGGTGTGTTCAGTCTGAGATGCCTTTGAGACATGCAAGGGAAAAGTCACTAAGAGGGGTCTGGCAGCCAGGTGTGGGTACGGTCTGTGATAAGCAAGTGGGAGCATCTGCCACGCACATCTATTCCTGAGTCAGCCACAGGGTCCAGGCAGACAGCTACGTGTCTGCATTTCCTACCCAAAGTGAACTTCTCAGGGTATGTTCACTTTCCTTTGAATCTCCAGGCATCAGAACATAGAAAGTATGCAATAATATTGCAGTAAAGTGTGCCCAAACTCATCATAGGAGTCAATGTGAAAAAAAAAATGGATTTAACTCTAAGTTATTCCCAAGATCACTGTTTCCCAACACTGACTTGGGAACCAGTAAAGCAAACTCTTAGGATTCTGTCTACCTTCTCCTTCTCCTCCTCTAGAACTGCCTTCTCCATGGGGTCCCTGGCAGAGAATTGAGAGTTCACCAACCCACTGTCTCATCTACCCTGGAAAGCGCCATGCTGCACAGGGAGAGAGGTTGAGAATTTGTAACCACAGTCTTACTTCAGGTAATGAGGATCTTTGAAGGCCCTGGTCTGTGGGAATGTTCAGAAAAAGACAGCCTGGGGCTACTGCTAGGCAGAACTCACCAGGAGACAGAGCACTTTACATAATGCAGAATACTTCAGAAAATAAGTCTGGGGCTCTGAGCCCCTGAGGGGCCCCTGTTTGTGCAAATGCCAATGAGCATGAGAAGGAACCAGCTCCTCCTTTAAACTCTGATCTGTATTCCTCAACAGTGGAGAACACAGAGTGACACTAGGGGCAGGCTTTGCAAGTCATCTAAAAGAAAGAACGAGGATTTTTAATGTACATTGTTCTGGGCAGAAACTTAATCATTTGAGTTACATTTATCAGGCAGGGCAGTTGTAGCATTATCAAGTGGAACTTGTGTGGGTGCAGGTGATTTAAGAGGGATGAGGGCCTCCTTTTATATCCATGAATAGTTTTCTGTGGCTTCCATAAGTCAGTCAACTCCTTTTCAGTATTCCAGTATGGGAGGAACTATAACAAAGACCTCATTTTAGGGTCCCCATTTCAGTAGGGTTTCTGTTAAATCCCCCAAATTAATTTTTAATCTTAAATTATACATATATATATATATATATATATATATAAGTTCATGCAAACACACTTAATTTTAATGCTGATAATAGGAGCAGTTATTATTTACTGAACCCATTAACCTGGTAAACAGATGAAGTATCAGCACTACTGGCACAAGATACTAGCACCTTCTGTTAGAATGTGGTTGGTTATTCTGGACAACATAGGAAGACCCCATCTTTACAAAAAATAAAAAAAAAAAGTTAGGCAAGGTGCCACGTGCCTACAGTCTGATCTACTTGGGAGGCTGAGGAGGGAGGATCGCTTGAGCCGGGCAGGTCCAGGCTGCAGTGAACTATGACTGCACCATTTACTCCTGGTAAACAGGTGTCTCACACGTAGGCACAATTCTGGGTGCTGGAAAGGCAGTGGCAATCAAGGCAAAGTCCTGCTTTAAGTCTAGTGGGAGAGATGGACATAAACACAAGAAACCGTGCTGATCGCTATTTAGAGACTAGACTCAAAACAGGGTGATGCAATCGGGGAAACTTGAGACTGAATGCTCAGGAAAGGCCTTTCTACAGGTGACATTTAAGCCACGACTCAACTAACAGCAAGGAGAACTCTATCAGATGCTGGGAAAGGTCCCAGTAGGCTTCTGGGACGGCATAGAGGCTAGAGTGAGGGAAAGTTATAAGATGGGGCTGGGAAGGCATCTGGAAACCAAGATAAGGAGTGGGGTCTTCCCCCAGAGCAGGGGGGAGAGCAGGGAGAGTGGTGGGGGGGGGAGAGCAGGGAGAGGTGGGTGGCAGAGGGGGGTTCCCCACTCAGGTGGAGAACCCCGAGGACAGACACCAGTGAGTGTGCTCATGGTAGAGACATGAAGAGTTTTATTTGTGACTGTTTTAAGTTACGGTCCCTATTTCAGTAGGGTTTTAAGTTTGAGGTACGTCATAGACATCTCGGTTGAAATGCTTATGGCTGTCATGTGCGAGGCAATTACATGTATGCTTTCTAATCCTCACAACAACCCCCGCCTAGAGGTATCATTACCATCATCTTAAAGATGAGAAATATTAATTTGCCTGATGACATTCAGCACTACTGGCACAAGATACTAGCACCTTCTGTTAGAATGCGGTTGGTTATTCTGGACAACATAGGAAGACCCCATCTTTACAAAAAATAAAAGAAAAAAAGTTAGGCAAGGTGCCACGTGCCTACAGTCTGACCTACTTGGGAGGCTGAGGAGGGAGGATCGCTTGAGCCGGGCAGGTCCAGGCTGCAGTGAACTATGACTGCAGCACTATACTCCAGCCTGGGCAACAGAGCAAGACCCTAATTCTTAAAAACAAAAAGAAATAAAGAAAGCTGTTGCCACACACAGACTCAAATTAGTGACATTCCAACATCAATGGACTTTTGGATGCTCTGGGTGGAGGAAGGCCTGATGAAAGAAAAAATTGCAGACGTATTTTCTAGTACCTTAGAAAAATGAGAGATCTGTTTTAACAACAAAACTATCAACCAGATGGCATTTTTTCTTGGCAGTGAGTACTCTTAGGGAATTAAAAACGACAGAGGAAAGGTTGGAATGCCCGGGTACAACTGACGGAGGAAACAGGGTGATGCGAGTAGATTTCTTTGTATTTTGATGGAAAATAAAGTGACTTCTGGATTTTAAAGTGACTGGTAAGAAGAAGCGTCTTCTTACCTACGTCTTGGGGCATAGGGTCATGCTGAGACTTTGAACGCCATGTACAGAGGAAGCCCAGCCCCAGCTCACGAGCTGTCTCAGATTCAAAGAGTTTGCAGTTATGACAGCCATAAGCACAGGGGGAAGTGTCTTGTTAAGAAAAACATCAGTGATAACTTAGAAATGGGGGAAGGAATCGGATCCTTCAGAGCTTGGTATCTGCTCTGCTCTAGAAATAGCTCAGAAAGAGCAACCTCAGCTGGGAAAACGGCTAAAAAAGCAGCTCCAAATGTGGGATTTTCCTCGTCTTTCTCAAAAGCCCTCCTTTTTTGTGTGTGTCAACCAAAGTATTTTGTTTTGCTCGATACACTTTTTCAGTAATGCTTCTGCTTAAAATAAACATAATTAAAGAAATCGTTTTCCTGAGAGCAGCATGCTGTTTTCTGTAAGAGGAAATTGGGTGTGGGTTTGGCTCATGTCACAAATGAAGGAGCTTTGGAAATCACAGCCTAGCCTTAATGGATTGTAATCAGAAAACCACCACCCACACACAGTTTTACTTGATATGCTTCAACTGCCTCTCCTCCTATAAAAGATGAAAACAAATTACTCTCTTCATCAAGATAAGGTGAACTAGAACAGGAAGACTTGAATTAGTCCCGGGGCTGTGGTGGAACCCACCTTCCTTGTGGAGTAAACACAAAGCACTCAATTGACTAATTCAAAGACCTTGCCTTCTTTCAAGATAAGTATTCTACTCATCTCCTCTGCCTCAAGCTCCCAAAGCAGTCCATTTTTATTGGGTCTGTCACCTATGACAACACATCTGGACTGCATGCCCCTAGAGATAGGCACAGTCTGTTCTCAAAGTCCTCTGCTGGTGTCTGGCCAGGGAGAAAGACAACACAAAGGGAAAACAGATTACAGCCCACGGTGAATGTTACTTAGTGCAGGCAGGAGAACACTTAATTCAGCCTCGAGAGGTCAGGGGAAGCCTTCCTGGAAGAAGTCATTTGTGAAATGAGATCTAAAATTGGTCTCTGAGTTTCAATCCACTCACACAAACCATGTATTTTCTATTTCTTTTAACTGTATCTTCCCATTTTCCTACCTCACCCTGCAGAATCTTTGTACATATTAAGTTTAATCATATTTGGAAGAAATGTCCACTTCTTTTCTGTTCATCAAATACTTGCTAGTCTGTGAACGTAGAAAATTCTGAAACTCTAGGT
The DNA here is from genome assembly GCA_036589455.1 of Ateles fusciceps. Classification (NCBI taxonomy): domain Eukaryota; kingdom Metazoa; phylum Chordata; class Mammalia; order Primates; family Atelidae; genus Ateles; species Ateles fusciceps. The sequence goes on from JAZHEH010000284.1 coordinate 1,295,675, forward strand.
GGTGTATCTGTAGATATGGTTCTCCAGAGCACAGCAGCTTCCTGAGAGCATGGAGCTGAAATCCCACTTCAAAGGCAACTCCACAGAATGTCCATGTGTGCAGGGCATTGTTGACTTCCCTCCTTACTCGGAAAATGGAGAAGAGCACATCTGCTGTACTGTGTGTGAGAACAGCTGGAGAGAACCCTCATCCAGTGGCACCTGGCTCTGATTAGAGGGCCGTATTAGTGGGGCAAGGCTCATTAATGTCTTCCCGATGACTTGTTGAAAATATATGTGTTTTTACACTCTCTCGAAACATCTATTAAGCATTCTACAACATACAGACTGGAGAAGAATCGCAATCATTTCCACCTCTGCCCACTGTCCAGAAATGCTCTTGTCCATGGCACACCTCCATCACTATGCTAATAAAACTAAGGCAATTCCAGCTAAATGGTATCTGAATGGAATGGAGACAAAAATCCTCAAGCTGGAGCTCTGACTCTCAGGAATTCCTTGTGGAATGGAGTTCATCAGTTTCGGCTTGCTTTCTCTGTCTGACTGCCCAGTGAGCACTTTCCTACCCCCCAAGCCCCAAACCCATTGTCACTCACCATCCACGCATGGCCTTGCAAAGGATAAAGAACCCTAGCTCCAGTGAACCTTGGTGCAGGGTTTGGGAGGTCTTCCCTCACTAGTACAATAGGCTCCTCTCTGATGTGGCCCACGGTAGCGCGTCTGCTCTATGACTGGTTATACTTGTGCTTTCAGGGTTATGTGGTTATGTAGACTGGGGGCTAGCTGGGGAAGCAAAGCCAAACCCAGAGCTTCATGGTCACAGATTTCAAAGCCTTTCTTTTGAGGGGTAACACAAAAGAGCTTGTGAAACAGATCAGCCTCAACAGTGCAATAGACTTCTATGGTGCTGCAGATAAAGGGAAGAGGATGTGGGGCCAGTTTATCAACTGCATAGGCGACAAAAGGGAAGATTAAAAGTCCCCTGAAAATAGGAAATAGAGTGGGCAATAACTGTTTGCCCTTGAAGAATTCTTTGCAAGTAGCTTAGGAATAATGGAGAGGCTCGGTGGGCGGGAGGGAGTTGGATCTCTCTCCCTCACCTCACTGTGCACTGCCGCCCTCCAGGCAGTGTCATGGGGAGCTTTCACTTAAAGAGGAAGACAGGAGTAAAGGAAGCACACAGCTCTGACTCTGAAAACAGTGCTCCCCTTTTTCTCTTGTTGCCATTTCCCTGGAAGGATGTTTCAAGCATCTGTGAATTCTCTCTGAAATTTGAATGCTTCCTACTCCTTAGCTCATATTGAAAAGTCTTTCCATCTTTATCACTTAAGTATTAATTAATTCATTGAAGAATACTAGTTACACATGCACTCTGCCCCAAGCACCATGCCCACCAGAGGCTGGCCTACCACAGCGTCATCTATCATTCATTCAGGAAGGCACTGGCCCAGTTCCCTAAAAGCTTGTGATCAATTATAGTCAACACAGTAAGACTGATAAGACCTCAGTGCCCTCAGTACCAAAGTTTGCCTCCAATTCTGCCACCAATCTGGGGGCTTGCAACATATTTCTAGTATGTTCTTTCATAGCTCTTTTTTTTGGCCTTTCAAGAGAATATAGTGTTTGAAATATTGTTTGCTAATATTCCCATGAAAATGTTCCTTGTTTATTTTGTCTTTAAAAATACCATTTAGCTTAATCTGGAGCTCCAAGGCTAGTATAACTTAATCTGGAGTGCTAAGGCTAGTTATGGTAAAATCTTATACGAAGTGAACACAGACACAGATACTCATTTTCAAGCTTAGTTTCAAACTGAGGCAGCATTATATAAAGGAAATCGTTAAGTGCTTGGGTTAAACAGTACCTGGTACTCAGTAAGCCCTCAATAAATATTTGTTGAATGAGTGAGTGAATAAATTCACTCCGACTCTACTTTCTCATCCAGGAATAAGGGAGGTAAATAAAGTGAAACAGCATTGAACATTTTGTAGTTTACCAGCTGAGGGGAAAAAATCTCATTCTTTTTGTTACTAAAACCATCCATCTGCCAAATGTCACTTCCTGATAAGAGCCCATTTCTAAGTCCTCATTTGTAACTAAATGTTGGCTGACATAATTAATGCTTAACACACATTTGAATTACATGCCAAAGACAACTGACAAATCCACTCTACAAGATGGTCATTACAGAGGCCCAATCCATAAACTCCCCAAACATGGAATTTATTCAAATTTAGGAAAATGAGGAAAAAGAATCTGAACCTTTCTAAGATACGGAAGTGATGAAAAGAAGTGGCTTTGGCAAGAAGGAGGGGGAGGAGATTTAACCCAAGCCTCTGAGATACACTAATAGTCTCTGGAGATAAACACTGTGGAGAGGCCTAATGCGTGTGGCTCCAGGCCCGCTTGCAGCTGGAATGTCGGCTGGGCACTTATCTGCAGTCCCCTCCCTCCTCTACCTCCTCAGAGAGGGCTCCTTCACCGGGGCTCCAGCAGGTCACTTCTGTCATTGCCATTCCCTGTGTGCAGAATCAAACCACGTGCTGCAGTTCCTGTGACAACAAGCTGGCTAGACCAGCGGCCAGAAAGCAACCCTCTCTTTCTGCTTTTCCTGAATTTTAGCTAGGAAGCATTTTTAATGTTTCCTGCTAACAGCAGTTAGGCTTAATAAAAAAAAAAAAAAAATTAAGGCAAGGTAATTAGGTAGGTGAGAGGAAAAGGCCTAACTCTGAGGCTCAGAGCAAAATGGACACACGTAAAATCCCATTATAATGATTACCTTTAAAGACAGAAGGACTTTGTAAAATGCAGTTATTTCCAGTGCACAGAAGCAGCTGGGCTGCAGAGTCCTGACTATCCTGACAGAACCACCACAAGGAGGGTTCTCCGGGCTGGGCCCGCGTTTTGTGCCACAGCACTCTCTGTAGCCAGCACTGGACTGAAAGCTGCTGGCACTGTGATGGGGGAGAAAAGCTGAGCTGCTTGCAGTTCATTGCGCAGTTATAAAATAGCAAACATCAAGAACGATTCACATTTGCTTAGCTTTTACAACGTCCGTCTGCTAATCTACGCCATTTTCTTCACCCCGCCATCCTACCTCACTCGCCCCATGCTGGATTCCCCCGAAGCGGGCAGACCAAACACCTGTGTGGGACCCACACCTCTCACCAGGCATCTAGAACAATTAGAAGTTCTTTTACACTGTCTGATTTTTAAAAAGTCAAAGTAGTTGTGGGGAAAAAAATAATCAGAATCCCATGGAACGTCCTTATAGTTATTTTATGTTGTATGTTTTTGCAGGAGGAGAGGAGGTAGAACAATCTCTTCAGTGCTCAAGGCCCCCCTGGAATTCTTAATCTGGCCTGTCGCCACCACAAAAGCCACATAATGATCCAGACACCAAGAGGGGGAAAAGGTACTTCCTGACATGCTGCATTTCCTTGCTGGGTAGAGCACTCTGACCCATGGGCTGCCTCCAATGCACAGTTTTCTACAACTACTAATCCTTAAATAGCTCTCTTCCCAACTAGATGGTTAGTTGGGCCTTCAATACATGAGGCTTCAGGATTTCCATTTCAAATCTTGGCTGAGCTGCTTCCTCTCCATCTTGACTACATCTACTGAGCCCCAGGAAGGGCTTTTGCAAAAGTATCCACAGTCAAGGTGACTGGGTGACTGAAGGGTTGGTGCTGGGTATTCAATGTCCTGGTTCAGAAGGGAATACCTGCCTCCCTTCAAACGTGTATCCTTCATCCATTTCCCTACTTGGAGAGTCACTGTGTTAACAAGTTGCTCCTTCAGAGGATGATCAGATTGACGCTTCACTACTTAAAAGGCAAAATGTTAACTAGGGAGGGCAAAGAGAGTGTGGGAGTGGGCAGGTCTAGGGTAGGTGGGGCCCTAGTGGAGAGAGAAGGAAGTGGGAGGGAGAGGAAGTAGGAGGTGAGAGGAGGCACACAGGCTTGGGAGGACAAAAGGCAGGCTTCTGCAATTCACTGACTTTCCAATACCACGGAGAACCTGCAGCACATTGTTAAATAATCCTAAAAGTATGACCCTGCTGTGATGCTGCCTCAAGCTCCAGTGGGTCTTTATCGCCACTGAATGAAGTATAAGCTCCTCTGCAGGTGGCTCATCCTAGCCCAGGTCCCTACGCCACTCTGCATTGCAGTGGCTTTCAGGCCCGTAAGCCTTTGTATAGGGTCTTCCCTCTTCCTGGAAAGCACACTCCCTCCTCAAGAACTGGTCATGTCTTAATTCTGTAGTCTTTCTTCTCCAAAGTCGTCTGGGACCAGTTTGGGGGGAGGTTAGAGAGCCCATAGCCCTCTGAAGATACCCTGCTAAAGCTTAGATCACGCAATCATTTGATTACCTGCCTGCCTCTCCCCAAAGACCCTGAGACATGATTTCCTGAGGACACTCACTGGGTTTCAGTTATGCCTGTGTCTCTCAATGCCTGGCAAACAGTAGGTCCCCAGCTGATACTTGCATGACGAAGCGATTATGGGGACCAGTTTACAAAGGTGGTGATCCAAAGTGATCCATCTTTGGGGGCTCAAAGATTACATGCTTGGCAATACCACAGAAGAGGGGGAAACCATTTTCGCCAATTTTTCTCAGAAGAGCTCTTTATAACTATACATGCCCCCTCAGATAAGAACCCCCAGATGAGAGATACCCGCTCTGTGAATAATATAAATGATACCATTAGTACATCTCAAATAATACCACCTGCCCATGCCCTAATCTCTAGGTATTTTCAAGATACTCTAATGGCCAGAGCTCTTTCTGGTTCTGTCTTTGCAAATTGGTGGTCCTTAAAGTGTGGTCCCTGGACCAGGGGCATTGGCAGCACCTAGAAACTTGTTAGAAAGAAAAATTCTCAGACCCCGTCTCAGGCCCCTGAATCATAAGTTCCAGGGGTAGGGCCCAGGAATCTGTGTGTGAGCAAGCAATCCAGGTGATTATCATGTGCCCTGAAGTTTGAGAACCACTGTTTCAGACTTTAGCGGGACCACAAGTACAGTCTCATTATTTAAAGTACATATTCATGTGAGGATGATGAAATATAGATTGATAAGGATGTCCACCTTTCCACCGAGGCAGTACGGTCTAAGTGAACATTCTGCAACAGTGGAAAAATTCTACATCTGTGCTGTTGACAGGGTAGCTACTAGGTACCTGTGGCTTTGGGCATTATGAAATATGGCTACTGGGACTGCATAACTGAATTTTAAAGTTTATCTAGTATAAATTTAAATTTAAGTAGCCACTTGAGTCTAGTGGCTACCATACAACAGTATGGTTCTGGAAGATGGCTAAGCAATATAAAACTATATTCAACCCAGTTCCTAAAATCCCAGCAATAAAAATCTTTTAAAAAATACATTCTCTTGGATTCTGTCACCCTTAAAATGGAAGGTACCTATATTCATGGATTTGTTCATTCAGTGAAGTATTTGTTGCTTATCTCAAGTTGGTTCTATCAAATTAGTGTTTGGAAACTTTTTTGAAGTAGTTTAAAGCATTATGTAAAGTAGTAGTATTCTTTCTGCATAATCCTGACAAGGCTTTAAGCATATGATCTGATCCGCAATAAATTAGGACACTGGGCCAGTAAGTCATGTTGTTACTGTTACAGTAAGGCCTGTACTATGTGCCCCATAATGCATCTTTAAGATTTAAAGAAAAAGGATATACTGTAATAGAAGCCAAACTCAAAAGCTGCCAAGGGAACGTCTCTTTGTGGTTATATATGTCTTTTGGACTGCTCTGATTTATACCAGGTTCTGTTCGGGTAGATAAGGGGTCTCATTTTCCAAGACAAATATGTACTTTCATCCTGCTACCTAGACAAGGGATGAGCTGTCCTTAGCTGTCCATCATGAATGAGTTTGTACACAAATAATTAAATTTGTATTATAGAAAGACTATAATCAACATTAAAAATTTTATTTTAAATATGACTATTAGCTGTTTAGCCAAATCCAGACTATCCCTAAACAAGTAACGGCTCTTGCCTGAATGTACACTCTTAAGTGAGGACTTCTGCAAAGCTTTTCTCTAGCCTCTGGGGGAGGAAACTTCAGCCTGCATATACTAGGACTTCTTCAGGAGGAAACTGCCTGGGAGTATGACAAGGGCCTCTAGCCCTCAGCAAGAACCTGGGCCCTAGGACCCTGAATGGGCTTGGACTGAACTGCCCATAAAAGTCTCCTGTGATACCCGTGCCTAAGGCTGTAATACTCGGCCCTGACTCTGGCCCTGTCTGGGACGTCCCAGATAGAGGTGTCTTCTTCCTTTGTGCCAGGCTTGAGGAAGTTGAATAGGGTTCAGGCACTCCTGCCAGGGCATAGGCTGTCTCCATCAGACAGGCAGGTATTTCAGTGCAGGGACCCAAGTGCTGAAGTGGAGCTACGCCCTTGAGCAAGGGGGATACTCCCCATGCAGAGCCTAGGAAGTACCGCATTTTCTTCCATGGTCTCCACCTCAAATGTCTCCACAATCAATATAAAGGTTTTGAGGGGAATAAGAGGGAAGAGGACAGTTGGGTTAAGGGGGAGAGGGGATTTGGGTCAACTCAAGTGAGCTCCAGGTGGAACTAAGGAGGAGGAACGAAAGCAGGAGTGGGGAGGGTTGGTGGTGTGCAGGTGTGCCCTGTGAAAGTCAACTACAAACCAGGGTGAACACGCAGATGCCATCTAGCCCAGGGATGGCAAGCTCAGGCTTTAACTCTCGCTTCCCTCGCCCAATGCAAACCTCACAAATGGACCCCAGAACTCTTTCCACCAGACCTGCAGCCTCCTCAGTCTTCAAAATAACAGCCAGAGGACAAGGCTGCATGGCTCAGTTTACAAACCAAACAAAATCTTCCCTTTCCTGATCTGTGCCAGTCCCTCCACTGTATGAAGGAGGATCCCTGAATGACGACAATAGCATACGGATCCCAAACTGAGCTCTCACCATGGTCCAGCACTTTACAAATAACAACTCGTTTCATCCTCACAATGACTCCACGAAGGGAGAAGATTATTAGCCCCATGCGAGAGATGAGGAGACTGTGGCAGAAGAGGCTGAGTTCAGCTGCAAAGGACTCGAAGCTCATAAGTGGTGGGGTTGGGCTCTCCCCGACCAGCGTCCCTGCTTGACCCTGCTTTACTGACACTGCCTCCCACGTGGATGAGGCTCTGGTTTTAGGTTTATTAGAGAATACACAAGCACATAAGTTTTAGAATATTATACTTGCAGATTCATTAAAATCCGACCTTTACAGGATATTAAAACCATTCTAAGAGACAATCATGGTGAAGGTGTAATCGCATTTGTAAGCTTGCCAAATGGGAGTGTAAGAGCTTTTATGAAAAGTTTCAGAAATGTGGCTTAAAGGGTAACGGTTTATGGTCAACTGCCTTTTGATCTCTCATGTGAAAAATATGTACTTACATATATTGCAGGAAACCTCACCACTTCCTTCCTAAGTGTCGGTCAAAAACACTAATTACTTGACTAATTAGACTGTGAAACTTCCCTTACAGATGGTAAAAATGAGCTATTTTCACCCCACAAATTTAGATGTGACATACCACCAAGAAATGTAGAAATCTTTCAATGGTTTTATTGTAGACAGCATGAAAAATTTAAGCAAATCATATAAAAATAAATTAGAAACTAATGAAAATAATCTGCCCTTTCATAAGAGGGGGAACACAATCCAGTTCTACAAGAGTCCAGAGCTAGCCAAGGGGGCCAGGTCCAGATGCCTTCTCCCTGCCTCATGAATTGGTTAGTCCTAGCTTGGTCTGTGATTTTCATGGTGGTTCAGGCACTTTCTTTTATCCACCTGTAGTCACAGGCAGGCAGCACTGCTTCCTTTGTTTTCTCCCAGGCATTCCCCACAAGGGAAAGTATATGTCATGTCCACCCGCCAGCCAGGATGACACAGTGTCCCTTTACTCTGCGTTCACAGAATTTCAGTCTGCCACATCAGCACATTTGCCAAAAGAATCAGTGTGGGATGAAATGCAATTGAACCAAGTGCTACAGCTTGGGGAGGAAATGCCTCCTTGACCAGAGTGTGCTCACGTGAGGCTCCACATCGTGGGACACTTACCAGCATCGAGGCTGCCCGTGGCCGCTGTCCAGCCCATGACAGGCGGGATGGCCCCAACCACGGCTCCGACCCATGTGTTAGCAATGCTGATCCTCTTCAGTGGTGTGTAGCAGCAGGTATACAGGAAAATGTTGAAGAGCCCCAGGGCTCCTGTGAGTGGATTCACCCCCCAGGTCAGAATGGCAACTCCGGGAACAGCACAGCAAGTGGCAAAAGACACAGCTAACAACGGGCTGGAAAAGAACAAGAACATGGCGTGACCATCTTCACCTTAACTCAATCACACCGCCTAGAATTGGCACTGACAAAATGCAAATAATCCACCTGGCCAGTAGGGGCAGTCAGTACTGGTCTGGCTTCTTCCTGGATATGGGGGAACCCTCTCTATGAAACAAACTTGAACATGTTTGTGGGCGCTCTGGCTGGTCTTGTTGATTTTGCTAGCTGACAGTAAAGTGGTGAAGAGAGTCAGGGTTACAGTGTTCTGGGACACAGGTTCTGTCCCTTCCTGGCTATAGGATGGCTAGGTTTCACTTATTCCTCTCTACAAGAGAAATGATCATCTCTTTCTCCTAGGGTTGAAGTGAAGACTGAGACAATGCCTCCTCTGCACAGTGTTCCATTTTATAGTCATGAACAAACCACTTAAAACACAATATTGGAAGATTTGGGCAGAAAATAGCACCTGAATTCTGGAAGTAGTTCTCCCCTTATTTATACTTTATTAAAACATCAATTCATGATAATGAGTAGCAATGGTGTGCCTCTGACTGCCATCATTACCATGTCTGTAAGGAATTACAGGTTCAGCATGCTACCAGTTCCCGACAACAGCAAACACCAGGTGGCCGTTGTACAGTGCCGGTGTCGTAACTTGACTTATGGACACGGGATTTTCAAGGGGAGGTCGCACAATGTTATTTATGTAAATGAAGCCCATCAACTAAAACTACAATGATAATCATTATTACAAGCCTGTTTCTGCAAAGAGCCTAATTCTAAAAGTAGACTTTGTAATGAATCTGGTGACAGACTTTTTAAGAGTCTAGATAAATTGGATCTACTAGTTCCTGCTTATATGCGTGTTTGTTTATTCTTTCTTGAGAACCCTAAGGAGGTTACTCAAGCCTGCCTTTTCCTTGCAGAAGCCATAATTCCACTTCTGAGTAAGGTATGTTTGTGTAGTGTTCAGTGACCCCGCTTGATTACAGACTCCACAATGTGCTTCTTGGGAAGCAAGAACCACCAGTGTGCAGCTTCTAGGGTGCTCTTGTTTTAAAAACAGCCAACTCCCTAAAGAGGCAGTCTTTACCCTACGTGCACACATGTGAGATGATACCCTTCTATGCACAGGGCTGCAGTGTTCCCATGGCAGAGAGAAGCCCTGGGTCTATGAGACGGCCCCTCTAGGAAAAAGACTAACTTGTAGAATTATGACGAGTTAGAATTCAGCTGGGGAGGGGGGCCAGAGCAGAGCCCAGCAACTAGAACTATAGTACTGAATGAAGTCAGGGCAAGTGAAGTCAGAGCAACAGAATATGAAAGCTAGAAGAGACTTGATGGGAGAATTCTGGCCACCACCCTACCATCCCGCTATGGGGACCAGCATTGACTCTGTCCTCCCAGGCCTGTAGCCACTGTGCCCAAAGAGTGACCCAACTGAACGGGAATTTTGATGGAAAATGAGAAAATACAAGGCATATGTTGTGTCAAGGTGCTTGTGACAGAAGAACCATAAACTACAGCTGAGAGACTTCCCAGCGCACGTTCTGCCCCTGAGGGTGCATTTCCACCCACCTGTTCCTGGGCCATCTCTTCTGAACCCTGTGGTCAGTTACTTCCACAACACTCACTCAAGCACCATTAATAATTCATTCTGCCTTCTCCATCCGACATTCCCACCCTGGATCTGCTCAATAACCTAGTCTCTGCTCCTGCTGGGAAAGCCCTACACTCATACTAACTCACCCCATTTCAAGGGGATGGCTTAACAGTACTGGTGCTTAGCCAGGGTTGATTTCCATTTTCGTTCCTTATAGTGACAATTTTAACTCCTATCCTGACTTCTCAAGGCTCCAGCTTCACTCTAGCTCCCAACGCCTTAACAGATGCCCTGCCCTCTTACATAATAGTGACAAATGCCCTCAGATTTACTTTCTTTCTCCCACTTCAGAAGAGGCTATCTTCGTCTCTTTTAAAGATGAACCCTCCACTTTTGTTTTTATTTAATCTCCTCCCTAATCTGTCTTTTATCTTCTATCTCTACTGTCTACTAACCTCCTGCATCAAATAAATTACTTTCTTTGTATTTCCCCCAAGGCAATACCCGTCTTGCTTCCTTGACACTCTTCAAAGCCAAGCATCCTGATGGAGTGGACCACACACATTCCTTGTCTCTATCTCTCCCATCCCTCAGTTTCCTATTTGTTCCTCAACTGTATCTCTCACCAGCTGCTGCAACAGATTTCTCTAAGGTGGAGCTATACAAGGGGGCTTCAGAAAGTTCATGGAAAATGCATATTGTGAAAAGACTACACATGGACTTCAAAATTTTTTTTGCACCAAAAGAAACTCATACTAACTTGTTATAACATGTCTGAATAGGATCTAGTTTGAGGCACTAAGAAGGGCAAGAAAATAGCCCTTATCGAAACCACATGAATTCTGCTAAAACAGAAGCAAGAACAAATATCACATCTAGGCTAACGCTTGGATGGAAGAATAGTGAAATCACTGATGCTTTACAAGAAGTTTATGGGGGACAATGCCCCCCAAAATCAGCAGTTTACAAATGGTTAACTTGTTTAAGAACAGATGATGTTGAAAATTAGAGTCCACAGCTACAGACCATCCACATCAATTTGTGAGGAAAAAAACCAATCTTTTTCGTGCCCTAATTTAAGTGGACCAACGATTAACAGCATAAACAACAACCAAAGCAATACCATAGACACCTCAATTGGTTTAGTTCTCACAATTCTGATTGAAAAATTACAGTTGAGCTAACTTTCCACTAAGTAAGTGCCAAAACCATTGCACACAGATTGGCTGCAGACAAGAGCAGGGCTTTCAATGGAAATTTTAAACAAATGGGATCAAGATCCTGAAGCATTCTTTGAAAAGGAAGAGGAAAATGAATATGTAGCAGGAGGTGAAACATGGCTTTACCACTACAATTCTGAAAACAAAGACAATCAAAACAATGGCTACCAAGGGTGGGAGTGGTCCAGTCAAAGAAAAGCGAACAGATCAAGAGCAAAGCTCATGAAATAGTTTCTTGGGATGCTGAAGGCATTATGCTTGATTCCTTTCCAGAGGGCTAAAGAACAATAACATCTACTTATTATGAGAGTGTTTTTTTAAAAAAAGCAGAGCTTTAGCAGAAAAATGACTGGGAAAGCTTCCCCAGAGAGTCCTTCTCCATCACAAAAATGCTCCTGCTCATTCCTCCCATCAAACACGGGCAACCTTGTGAGCATTTTGATGGGAAATTATTAGGCATCCATTTCATAGTCCTGATTTGGCTCCTTCTGACTTCTTTTTGTTTTCTAATCTTAAGTCTTTAAAGGGCATCCATTTCTCTTCAGTTAATAATGTAAAAAAGAAGGCTGTGACATGGTTAAATTCCCAGGACTGTGAGTTCCTTACAGATAGACTAAATCGCTGGTATCATTGCTTACGAAAGTGTCTTGACATTGATGGAGATTAGGCTGAGAAATAAGTTTACATTTTTATCTTTTAATTCTATTTTTTCCATAAACTTTTTGAAGTTCCCTCATATATCATATGTCCTGGGACCATCTACCTTCCCAATATGGCACACAATATGATTTTCCAGATGAAAGATTACAAAGATACCTCTGTGTTACATCTTCCATATACCCAGAAAGGAAACTTCAGATGGCTAAAACGCAGTTCACATATTATAATGTTATTCTTCTTCCGATAAGGTAATTTACAGCTTATAAGAACAGATTTTTTTTTTCTTATGAGACTCTAAAAAACCAGCTTTAGTTTGGGTGGGAGAAAAATGTGGCTGATAAACATTTTTATTTTCCCTGAATTGGCCCTTGTGTTAAAAAAAAAAAAAAAAAGAAGGTGGTTTATTCCTTCTCCAAGTTCTGTGGAAGCCAGTTGGATTCAAAGGTATTAGTGTTATAAAAAGCCCTTTTAGAAAAGCATACATGAATTTAATTTATTGAGATAGGCAATTTTATGTGGAAGTTTAGTTTCTGACCTTTGTTGAAATCACAGAAAATCATGAGGCTCAATTTTGGTGTTTAAATCAATGTGCACAAGGGCATGAATGAAAACGGGGTAGGTTGACAAACGATGTAAACAAAAATGAAGCTATTTACCCAGGATGCCATGATCACTCTCAGCATCCAGGTACCTGAAGGAACCCATCCCCTTCTGGCATGAGAGCGCTGAGTCACTGGACTTCGGAGCTTTCTTGTGTTATGGGCAAAGGTACTCCAAATGCACACTGTGCGAAATTTATTTTCCTGTTATGTTTCATATTTCCTAAAACACGTGTAACAAAAGTAATATACACATCCAATTCAGAAAATTGGCAACTCCAGAAAATCACAAAGAAGAAATTTCTCATGAGTTATTCAGAGACACACACTAGTTGATATCATCCCAGCCTTTGTCTAATGATGTAACTATTTAAAAAAATTGAGAATATGCTAAATTGTGGTTTTATTCCCTGCTTTATTTCAATATATCGTAATAATTTCCCTAGGCTATTAAATATATTTTTTAATCATCATCATTAATATTTATAATACAGAGTAGCTTATTCTTTGGATATACCACAATTAATTCAACCAATATACTTTTTTAAACACATTCAGTATTTTTCCATTTTTAAAAATCAGAACGCGTGTTGGGATAAATATCTATGGGTAGACTTTTGTTCACAGCTCTGATTGGGGAGACATTCTGAAGATAAATTCCTAGATGTGAAACTGCTCAGTCAGATGATATGCACATGTTTTAGGGATTTTGTCAGGTACTACCAGGCTGTACTCCAGAGAGTTTGCACCAGTTTACACTCCCACCAGCAGTACCTGAGAGCACCTTCTTCTAGAATCTGTATCAACACTGGGTGTGGCATTAAAAACAAAGCAAAACAAAAACAAAATGTGCCAGTAGGATAGATTAAAAAACAGTATTGATTTCTTTAAAAAACCTTAAAAATAACAAATAAAACAAGTTTATTGAGATAGCATTATCTCATTTTAGCAATAAGAAACTGAGACTCAAAGCAAGTAAAATAACTTAGAAACAGGGCCTATACTCAAGCTCACTTGTTGGCCCGTCAGTTTAATCCAGAGTCTCCCAACTGTATGTGTATGTGAGGAACACTGGTGTAATACAACTTGCTGAGCCTCTTCTTCCTGTGTCTGCTGAGGACCTGGGATGGCCAGAGTCGAGTTGGAATGCCATCACCTGGGAGTAGCCTCCTGTGGGCTTAAAAGCACCTTCAGTTTACTCCATTATGCAAATAGCCTAATATTGCATTCCCTGAAATCAAAACAACTGGATACAATATGGTGAGCAAGACAGGTGTGGTCCTTGTCCTGGGGCCTGATGCTGTAGTGGTGGTCAGTTCAGTGGGCAAAGGCAAGCACGTGTGGCACAGTAGGGAACACAGGGCAGTCAGGGGCACCTAATCTAGTGTATGCTGGGTGGTAGATAGGGCATGTTTCTAGGAAGAAGTGATGTTTAAACTAAGACCTAATGGATGGGTGGGATATGGGCGGGAAGGATGGAGAGGGGAGTTGCAGGTAGTGGGAACAGCATGTGAGAAGGACAAAGGGGGAGAAGAATAGCAAGTTTATGTTCCACATATCTGGAGTACAGAGTGAGAGTGGGAGGTGTCCAGGGAGCACAGAAATTAGAAAGACCACATACAGAGACCTCTAGGCAAATGCAGACTCAATGAAGTGCTCTAGTTTTTAAAAAGCAGAAGAAAATGATCCGATCTGCTTTGCAGAAAGATTACTCTGCCTGTCATGTGAAAGTCAGAAAAGAGAGACAAGCATCTGTGTAATTCACCTCACAAGAGAGTCTCACGCTAGGCATTTTAAAGGAAGAAGAATCATGGGCACACCATCACATAATTTTTATCAAATGCCTTCAGCTAGCTTGTATCTTTAATCTATCTTCCAGATTTCCTAAGAGGCATTGGTGGCGCACATTGGACCAGGAGAGAGAGCGGGCCCTCCTCGCCCACTGAACGGTTCTTTGGCCTAATGACACAAGGGTGATCATGGTTCACACTTTGAGTTCTATTATTTTTGGCTCTACTTTGTCTCTCTTTAGTCTTCTTTTTCTGGATGATTTTTGTCACATTTTACATATCTTTGCAAGTTACTTGAACTCTTGTTTGAAATAAGGCAGAGGAAAAAAGTAAAATAAAGGGGTAACTACAGGATTTTGTTTAGAATATTTGTATACAAAGAGACATCAGTAAAAAAAAGTGAAGGACTCTTTTTGGAACTGTAAGTAGAAAAAGGACAAGCAATAATAATCGTTTTGGAATAAGGAGAGACTACATCAAATGATATGTGGGTTATTAAGTTTGATTTACCATGAAATCTTTAAGTGTCATGGTAATATTCAAGTTGTTGAAGTTTAGCTGTTTTAATCAAGAGACCTATCTTTTAGATAGAAAAAGTTACAAAAGAGTGTTCAGTTTCATCTCAGTTAAACACAACTATGATTTTCTGCCTTAGTTCTCATAAAATGTGGTCAGAGCTACATTTTAGAGACCGCAAACACTATTATGTCAAGGACTGATTTCTTGCTATTTTAGGTCAATTATTCTATACACTCTTTCTCCTAATCATACCATTCAGCCTGTGATTTAAAAAAAATCATCTGCTCTTTCCATACCTAGATAGGTTTTGGAAAGTATCCCAAACCTGGAGACACACACACGCACACACACATACATACCTGAGTTATTTATCTTTTCATGATTTATTCAAAATATTTAATTTTTAAAATTAGTCCTATTACTCCTTTTTATCATTTAAATTCCTTAGCAGTTTACTTCCAGTTCAAGTGTTACTCTGCCATCTGGTTTCTAGAAGCAAGATGAGGAGGAGAAAGGCTAAGCTGGCCTCCTTGGGCTTCCCTGGGATGAGTTACCTTAGGAAAGAGGGCCCCATTGGAATTTTCAGGTAGATCCTTCACATCATGATTTTAAGTATGGCTCCTAGACCATCAGCATCACCTGGGAACTTGTTAGTAATCCCTGTAGTCTGGAAGCTCTCTGAGATTTGATAACTACTATACCAATACCAATGTGATGCTGGTCCCCATCTGGCCAAGATACATATGCTGAGCCAATACAAGCCACTCAACTCCAGTGCTGACTGTGGCTGGCCTGGATAGGTCACCAACTTTCAGTTGTCTTTCATTATATGCCTCTTGACATGCTCTAGTGGAAGAACTGAGGGTTGTGAACTAGCTCTGTTATTAGTTAGCAGAGGAACTTTGGATATATCTTTAGACTTCTGACCTGCCTGCACTATCTACTTTGTTTTAATTTAATCATACAGCTGCAAGTGTTTTGATCATTAAAAGTACTTAAAGGGCAAGATGAAGCAAGTGTGGCAGAAATCTTGAAAATCGTTGATTCTAGACTATGAGTATGTTGAGGGTCCACTGTACTCTCTCTACTATTCCCTCTGTTGGGGATATTTTCATAAGAAATATGTTTTTAAAATATGTTAATACTCTTTATTATCAGTGTTATATTCTGGTTTCCTGATGGTCGCTTAACTAAGCATGCCGAGTAGGATCAGGTGGTCTGCATTCTGGTTCTGACCCTGATGTTAACTACTTATTTAAAAGTGGGCAACTTATTTAACTTCTCTGGTCCTTGGTTTCCTCAACTGAAAGGGTGTATTAGGGCTCTTTCAGTGGCAAGACTGAAACTCAAGTCAAACTTGCTTAGGTAAAAAGGCTCAATAAAAAGACAATAGGGAAAGCAGGGTTTCCACCTGCTTAACTGTGTGATCTTCAGCAAATTATTTAATCTGTTGGTCTTAGATTCTTCATCTGTAAGATGGGAGATACTTTACAGAGTTGTCTTAAGAATTAAATACAGTGATGTAAATAAAGCACTTAAAAAGTGCTTGTTAAATGAGTGCGTAGTGTTGACCTGTTCATTCATTCATTCATTAAAATTTCTCATTGCCTCAATAGTCAGTATGCTAGGTGTGGCTGTACAGCAGTGAACAAAATGGGACAGTTTAGTCTAGAAAGGAAGACAGACCTTAAACAAATACATGCAAGTACTATGAACTCTCCAATTGCAAAGTCAGCTACAAGAAAGAACAGATGAAATAAGACAGAATAATTTAAATAGGAAAGATCTATTTAAATGGAGCTGAAGGGAGGGGCTGATAAACTTGCCATAAATTATTTCCCCCGATTTATTTTTTCAGGCTTATAAAGACTTATGAATATACCACTATTTTTATTTTCAATTTTAATTTTACTTAGAATCTAATTGTATTATACCAAATTACAAAAAGTAAACTAGCACGGGGGAAAAACTAGATTGATCACATACAAAACATTTTTTTAAAATGTTGGTGCTCTGCATCTCTGCAATAGTAGCTGTAATGGACTTTTATTAAGAACAGAGGAATTAACATCTCGGTGAATGATTCTTGCTGGATTGAATTTATATAGGAACAATCCGAAATAGAGTTGAACAGGGTGTGATAATATTGCAAAAAAGTTCTAATTTTCAACAACACAGAATAAATGTATGAATAAGAAAAACAGCACTATTTGATAGGGGGTGGGCAGAAAAAGACAGCAATTCTCTTGAACAAAAAAATTCTTTTATATTCATTCACTCATGCATGCAAATAGGTTGATGGTTCATGCTGAGGGTTGAATGACGATTTATTTCAAAACTCATATACAAAACTGAATTACATTTTAAATTAAGATGTCTTTCTACTGAGCACCACTGATTGGGATTTTTCTACTTCTGCCTTTCCTTCCCAAGGCTACTGTAGAAAAGAAACTGATAGATTCAGAGAGGGGGAAAATTGATTCACACATTTCTATGAATTATTTTTTTCTCCTTTTAAATAAAACATTGTTTTGTTTATTAAACATCAGTCCTTACATAGCTCTATGAAAGTATAATTTTCCACAGAAATTAAAAACAAATAAGAGAGATACAAGCTTTAATTTGGTGCCTATTTATTGCACTTAATAAATGTAATTTAAATTACCTGACTTTTAAATAACTTCCTGGAAAAATGTGGCCTTTCTGTTAAGTAATGTCTAGAGAAGCCTATGAAATGTTAAGTCAAGAATGTTTATATTTTGAGCAGCTCTGCAAGTAATTAGTTTAGACAAAAATTAATTTCATACTTCTTGGTAATTCTTCCAGAATAAATGATTTTGAAATTACAAAATAAAATATCCTTTCTTCAAAAACAAAAGAAAATGGAAAACCTTAATCAAACCAAGACAATTTAACTTTAATTTCCTGGATGTATCCCACATTGGAGCTTGGAAATGAGATTTTGGAGAAAGTCTCTACAGAAAACTGTTTTGAAAATGTCTCCCCCAGAATCTTATTTAGGAGTTTTCTATTTCTGAACATGTCTCAAGTTATAGATACCGTAGAGTGGCAGACGACTGATGTAAATTCAGAACTTAAGGAAATTGTGAAGAAAATGAGAAAACAAAACCTATTTTAAAAGAAAATTAAGTTTTAGACATGTTTAAAAGAAACGCGAGGAACAGAAGAAGAAAATATATTTGGCATAATTATATTCAGAACATGGAGACTGTGGTTTCACACACACACAGACACCTTTTTTTCTTATTATTTTTTTTTTAATAAATGGGGTCCCATCTCTAAAAACTGCTCAAACTCTTGGCATCAAGTGGTTCTCCCACCTCAGCCTCCTGAGTAGCTGCGATTATAGGCATGCAACATGATGTTTGGCTTGGAGACTGTGGTATATATTAATAAATTTTTTTCAAGAAAGAAAAACAAACCAGATCAAAGCTGAATGAGTTCTGAAAACTGACTGAAAGAATCTTATTACTCTAGAAGAAAGAGAAGAAAGATTGCCTGTAAAAAAAAAAAATACCAAAATGAATCTTCCCCGTTTTTGACCACTGAGATTCAGCCTTCTAATTCAGAGGGGGAGTACATGGTGACCCCTGAATTATGCTACACCAATTCAGCTTAAATTAAGGGTAATTTTTCCCTTTTTTTTTTTGAGACAATGTCTCACTCTTGTCCCCTAGGCTGGAGTGCAATGGCACGATCTTGGCTCACTGCAACCTCTGTCTCCCGGGTTCAAACGATTCTCCTGCCTCTGCCTCCAGAGTAGCTGGGATTACAGGCATGTGCCACCACGTCCAGCTAATTTTTGTATTTTTAGTAGAGATGGGGTTTCACCATGTTGGCCAGGCTGGTCTCAAACTCCTGACGTCAGGTGATCCGCCCGCCTCGGCCTCCCAAAGTGCTGGGATTACAAGCCTGAGCCACTGCACCCGGCTTCTTTTAAGTGATAGAGTCAGAATTTTTTTTGGTTTTTTTTTTTTTGAGACAGGGTTTCGCTCTTGTTGCCCAGGCTCTAGTACAATGGCGCGATCTCAGTTCACTGCAACCTCTGCCTCAGTGAAAGGTAATTTGTACAAAGACTCTGGAATTTTAAAGAAGTGATTCCTACTGCCCCGGCCATGAAAATCGGAGTTTCCAGCATAGTAGTACAATCTCTTAGTCTGGTTTTCCAATTCCTTGAGGGCAGGGACCACCTACTGAATCCCTCCATTGCTCCTGGCTCCTGTAACACCCAATGCCTGCCACATGAGACACATACTTTTCCTTTCTCCTGATTGAGCCAGATAGTTGAATTCTCTGATCTGCCCCCTTATTTTTAATTTATAGGACTCTATTAAGAAAATAAAAGGCTTTGTTCACCTACACAAAATAGGGTCAATGAATTTTAAAGAGTCTTTGAAAAGCTTTAATAAAACACAACTTATAAAGAATGAAGCTGGGAAATAAAACTATCCATCTCTGCTGCTTTGGAGACTGGGAGCTGCATGCACATGCAGCTACCCAGAGATACAGGGGCTGACCTCTGACTCATCTCCTTACCTGCCCCTCGGGACCAGGACCTTTGGCCAGGGACCGTGTTTACAAACACAGACATCTACAGGGACCAGGCTGGCACAGCAGGCCAAACAAAAAATGCCTCTTCAGGAATTGGTCTGTTGGCCATTATTTTGCTGTCTCTGATCTGTTCTCTGAAGGTGTCTAATTTATTGTGAACCTAGCCCCTTTGCCCTAGAATTGACCCCTTTGTCCCTTGAAATACTTCTATCTTTTGTATGACCAGCTCTTACACATCCTGTAAGACTCAGCTGAGACATCAAAAAACTCCTCCAAGAACATTTTCTCTCTCCCTTCTCCGCCTTCCTGAGTCTCTCCCCATGGCTGGTCTCCATGTCTGCCCTCAGGCTCTCACAGCACTTCTTAGCCTGAGGCTAGCATGAGCTGCTGCCATGCCTGCCCATCCCACTAGGCTGTATTTTTTTAGTGCAGTGACTGCACTATTCATCTTTATATTCTGTGTACTTAAGAATGATGCCCAAATGAACCTTTACAAACCATGCAAAAGAGAGAACGCTATCCTAAGACTTCCACTCATCTAACACCAACCAGTGAAAACAGCATTTGATTGTGTCCCATCTTCTCACATCATCTCATGTGAAAAGAGAGGAATCACAGTGAAGGGACATTAGGCAAAATGACCCTAGATTATTAATAAAAGATATTTGCTCCTAGAACATATGTTTTAATTGGCTACAAGTGATAGACTAAGTTACTATGACAGTTGACTCTTCATATTCATGTTTACTACAACATCTGGGTATTTTCTGGTTATAAAAAGGGAGATGAGAACAGGAGAATCCTTCATCCCTAGGAATACTGTCACAGCTCACAATGCTTCAAAATAGTCATAGATGCTTCCTTTTTTTCTCATGATGAGAGAAAGGAGTAAAACTTTCAGAAAATCCCAGTAGCGTTCCTCTTGTTCAACCGCTGTAATGACTAAGCATGACAATATGTACCAAAAGTTTTTGTGAACTCTTCATACCATGGTTCATAATAGGGAGTTGTTTTATTTTAAGAATCAAGTTCTCTACATTAACACCACTATTATTAGGTTGAGGCCAAATTTGTTTTTCCTGCCACTTCAAATCACTGGTTAACACTAAAAAAAGAAATTTCTATACTTATAAAATGTTTATGTTCTTATTACATTAGCAATATATACACACCAAGAGACTAATCATAACAATCCTTAGAAACTCTACAGAGCTTTAGCCTGGCTGGGTACCCGTCTACTAGACTAGTGTGCCTGGATGATGAATAATATTCACAGCTCCCCTGCAGCCCACAAAATGTTTACATTTGCTTAAGTGCTTACTGGTAAAACCCTCAGTAAATTTGAAAAATGTCTCCTGTAAATCCCTATAATACTTAAGCTAAACCCCGTTCTTTAAGTTAATAATGCCAACTAAACAATCCATTCATTTCATTTCTAAAACTCCATCTTCATCATTCATTTCAAAACCAGGTATTGACTGACCCCGATTCCAAGTGCTTTAATTTATCCTCTCTGAATAACCTTTGGCTCTGCTCTTATCGTGCAATCTCTCCTGCTTACAGCCCACACCTAAAGCTTACATGTTATGGATCACTCTCATCTGATCCATTAAGTTGGAAAACTAATGCTGACATGTATTATTTCCCTGTCAGCGTCACCAAGCTGGAAAATAGATAATTCAAAAGAGACATAATCAAAATACAGATGTCTTTGAAAATCACAAGAAAGGCCCAGTCCAGGCCTCGCCTGCAGGAAGCTTTCACTGTCCACTCTGTCTGTTTTCTTTGACTTTCCAGAGAACTTCTTGTTTGTACCGATCTATTCATTTCATTCAATGCATATTTATGGGCTGCCTTATGCTGTCTGTTAAGCATTTTATGCATGTGGCTAGCTTTTTCACCGAGATTATAAAGCTTTGAGCATTATAAAAACAAAACTGACAGTGCTCGTACATTACAGGTGATCAATACATTTCTGATGAATTGAAGAAAAGAATTATTTGATTCTAAGATATTTAAAAGTAACAGTAGACCTTGACAGCCTTAAGAAAGATTAAATTAGGGTAGACCAGCAAAAAGGATATCACTAAAAAAAAAACGCCTAAGATACCTGAAAAATGTAAGTCTGAAGGACCTTAAGTTTGATAAAAGATGGCAGATTAAAGGTGTCTGTATCTCTCTGCCTTCTCTGAAAACAAGGTGAACACAAATAGAAACTCAAATTTTAATAGAACTAGGAAACACACCTCTGAAGCAAAATATAAGACTTGGTAAATATTAAGAATCTCTGGCTTTAATTATAACACACAGAAAGAATTTGACATAACGTGTGTGTGTTGTAAGTTGGGGAGGTAGATTATGGCTAGAAAGTTACAAAGCAGAATCACAGCTTGAGGTATACATCTGGCCAAGTGCCCCGTAAAGTCCCGTGGAAGCTGCCCTGGATCCTTCCCTTTGCCTGAGGTACTTTTGTCCTCCCATTCCCATCCCTAATGCTTAACTGTTCTCACAACCCTTTCCTTTGCCCCAAGGAAATGGACCAGGGATGAACTATCAGGCCCATGCTAGAGCAATCAAATTTTCTCTCATAAAGATTTGGAATTGGGATAGGGAACTCAGCTGGAGGACCTGGGGGCTAAGGCTGAAGTTGCCATTTTCATATGAGTCCATTTAAGTCAACAGTGATTGGAAGGGCCCACATGCAGAGAGAAAAATGCAGTGAAAGTACAGAGAAAAGCCGGGCACAGTGGCTCATGCCTGTAATCCCAGCACTTTGGGAGGCCGAGGCAGGTGGATCACAAAGTCAAAAGATCAAGACCATCCTGGCCAACATGATGAAACTCTGTCTCTACTAAAAATACAAAAATTAGCTGGGCGAGGTGGCGTGTACCTGTGGTCCCAGCTACTCAGGAGGCTGAGGCAGGAGAATCGCTTGAACCCAGAAGGCGGAGATTGTAGTGAGCCGAGATTGCGCCATTGCACTCCAGCCTGACAAAAGAACAAGACTCCATCTCAAAAAAAAAACAAAAAAAGGAAAATACATACAAAAGCAGAGATGAATAGTGAGGCTGGAAGCTGAACTGCAACTAGTGAAATGGTGAGTAGAACACTCTTTCCAGAAGTCTGGCTATGAAGAGGAGAAATAGAAGAGTAACTGGATGGAGCAGTGAATTTAATAGATTTTTGTCTAAGACAGAATGACAACCTGTCAAATATGAAGTCAGAAGAGAAAGAACCAATGAAGCAGCAGGGTTGGCAGAGGTACTGGGAGAGCGCTTAGGCCCCACAAATTGCATTCAGGCCAGCTGGTCCACAGGGCTTATAGCATGGAAGACCATAACGTAAAAAAAGGGTCCCAAGGACCCCCGGAAACATTCCAAAATTGGTGTTAAACTCTGGCAGCTAGAATCTGCTGGGGCAAAACACTTGGTTTTATCCACCTAAGTGGAACTGAGGTATATTTTGGAAGAAATCTTGAAAACATCACTTTTAACCACTCGTCTCTTCTGCTGTCCCCTCCTCTTGGCCACCTTAAACTACTAAATCCATTTATCCAATTAAGACCAGTGTTGCAAGCAGATATGGAGCTTTATTAAGTGGAAGGTGTTCAAGGACACTGGCTGAGTGTGTTATATGTAACTAGTGATGATATAAAACTGGCAAAGAAATGGGTTCAGCGGTACTTGATTTTGCCTCTGCCAAGTCCCATTTACCAGTGTGAATATCCAGAATGGAAGCCATGGGCTCCCAAGGCTCTGAGGTGGCTGCGCTGACACAGCCTAAAGGGTTTGGCTCCCAGTTAATAGGGATAAACTCCATGGTGAGAAGCTGATGGCAAAGGGTAAGACAGCTCCATTATGACCCCCCTGGAGCACTTCTCTCCAGACTTCCTCAGATGCAGGAGCTCTTTAGCCAAATACACCACGACTCTAGATTTATCCATGAGCATCTGGGATGCTTCCTAAGTGATGTGATGTACTCAGATTCATCAAGTGGCCCCAAGCCATTAAAGACTCTGATAAATAATTCTATCATAAAGGCCCCAGAGCTGAAGTAAAAAGCAGAAAGCCACGGGGTCAAGTGTTTCCATAGGAACTGGATTTTGTAAATACAAGCTGCAAAAGGATGTTTCTATTAAACACCTGCAATTATTGTAAGGCCACAGTCTTTTCTGGAATGGATGGTCAAAAGAGCTAATAATTTCTTGTGTCCCTGGAAGTTTTAGGATGAATTTAAATAGGAGGAAAACAGGAGGAGCGGTATTTTCCCAAACATAAGACAATCATTTTTTTAAACTGTAAGTGATACTTCAGACATATGGAATTGGTATTTTCTGTTTTTCCTTTGTGTCTGCTCCCAGACTAGAAATAAGCAACCAGAGTAAATGCCTGGCACAATCTCAAGGAAGCACAGCTTTACCTTGCACCAGCGTTAGAAGCCCCCAGAACAGTGACGGAGGCAACCAGATGAAGAAGACAAAACATTCCTCTCCCAGCAATGTGAGCGACACCTGATGACTGCTGGGAGGAATCAGCATTTTATACCAGCAATCAACATAACTAAAACTTAAGTACTGTCCTCTGTATTCTCCTTGGGAAAATGAAACAAATGATAATGTAATTGCATTGATTTTATTCTCATTAAATGGTATTTTAGCCATAAATGTTTTCCCCTTTGATTTAAAAAAACTCATAGAAAATTTCTATGTTGCTTAAAATGCAAAGGGATTTTACTGTAAGTATTTCAAAAATAGTCAATTATCTTGCTACTTCTTGTTTATTAAATATATTCAAGGTCACTTTCTCCATCATCTGAAACAACACAGACGAAAGGGAGCTCAGTAAAAAACAGGCAAGCAGCACCAAGACTGGCACTCAAAGCTGAAATAGGACTGGATGCATTTTCATTTTCTTCAAACAGTGGAGCTGCAGTTTATTCAGTTTATTCAGGTCAGCCCTAAGGTGAAACTATGTTATACTCAAAATTATCCTTTAAAATCCCCTGAACTCATCCATAAAGTCACAGGCTATGTATGTACAATTCTGGAAAATAATGACTGTGCTCACTAGAGTTTGAGAATCACTCAGTTACATTAAAAGAGGGAACAAAAGAAAAGCCTATATTTAGATGGCTGGACATTCAAATCATTCTGCCTTAAAGGAGACTCTCAGTAAAGGAGAGGTGGAGAATTCTATGGGGTTCTGTTTCCCTGCAGGGTTTACTCTATTCTGTCTTCATGCTACAAGCATCAGCAGCCTGGCTAAACAGAAATGTATTTCTGTTAGTGGTGGCTGTGAGGATTTGACCAAACAGGGAAGCTGCACCTTCTCTGGGATTATGTTCTAACGTCTCCTTTGCTCCTCTCCCTTACAATGAATTACAGGTAGACAGAGCTATAGAACTGTAACAAAGGTGAAGATACACATAGGCAATAGAGACAGGAACATTTTACAGAAGAGTAGGCAATGGTAGCCAGCCTGAATTCTGAGTTGAGTAACAGCAGAACTTCACCTTTGCTGTGACCACCCTGGTCCAAGCTCTCATCAAGTCATGCCGGGAGCTGTCCCAAGTCTCTCTCCTGGGATTCTATGGTCTATTTTACCCAGGCAGCTGAGTGATTCTTTTAACCTAAATCTGATCACACCAGCCCCTTTGTACAACTCATTTCTGGCTTCTTCCACTGCACGTGGAGTTCAAGCCCTTCTGACTTCATCTCATGGCACCCTGCCCCTTGTTCAATGTCAGGTACAAGCCCACTGTGGCCACCATGCGTTCCCCTAGATCTCTGCATCCCCATCCTTCAGGTCTCAACTCCAATCCTCTCCCTCCCAGTGCCTTCCCGCTCTGGAGTGTTCTCTTGCAATTGTTCTGGATTATCGTTCCATCTCTTTCCTTGGTACCATTGATGCCTGCCTAGAATGACTTTTAGAGCTCATCTGTTCACTGGCTGATGTTCTACCTTTCCCACCAGACTGTAATGAAGGCAGGGATCAGGTCACGCTGGTTATATTCCAGCATTTAGCACAGAGCGTAACATCCAGAGACGCTCAGGACACAATTCTGAAAAAAAGTAGTAATAATGATGGCAGCAGTATCATTTACTGACAGCTTTAAAAGAACAGTCATTTTCTCCATACCTCTAAGAGGTGAAAGGCACAATCCTCATTTTATAGATGCCTCAGAGAAGATTAGTAATATGCGCAGGGTTGCATGGTGAAGCAGGCAGAGGAGCTGGGCTTTGAGTTGAGCCAGTCAGACCACAAAATCTTATGTTCCACAACCTATAGCATTCCATTCCCCAAGGAAAAACCAAATGCTCTCAAAATCTAGTCTAAAATAGACCCTAATTTTTAATACACAAATTTACCCATTTTCTGGGGGAAAAATTCAAGCTGCCTGCAGAAATTTGCATAAGTAACGAAGAGCGGAATGTTAACTGCCAAGAGAATGGGAAAAATGTTTCCAGAGCATTCCAGAGATCTTTGCTGCAGCCTCTCCCATCACAGGCCCAGAGGCGTAGGAGTGAAAAATGGCTTCCTGGGCTAAGCCCAGGGCCCTGCTACTCTGTACAGCCTTGGGACATGGTGGGCACCCTGTGTCCCAGCCGTTCTAGCTCCAGCTGTGGCTAAAAAGAGCCAAGGTACAGCTCAAGCCATGGCTTCAGAAGGTGCAAGCCCCAAGCCCTGGTGGCTTCCACACAGTATTGGGCCTGCAGGTGCACAGAAGACAAGAGTTGGGCTTTGGGAGCCTCCGCCTAGATTTCAGAGTATGGAAACGCCTGGATGTCTAGGCAGAAGTCTGAGAAGTCTGAGCCCTCATGGAGAACCTCTGCTAGGGCAATGTGAGGTTGAAGCCCCCCTCAACAGAGTCCCCAGGGGAGCACTGCCTATTGGAGCTGTGAGAAGAGAGCTACCATCCTCCAGACCTCAGAACGGTAGATCCACTGACAGCTTGCACACTGTGCCTGGAAAAGCCACAGGCTCTCAATGGCAGCCCATGAAACCAGCTGTGAGGGCTATACCCTGTAGAGCCATAGGAACAGAACTGCCCAAGGCCTTGGGAGCCCAACCCTTATATCAGTCTGTCCTGGATGTGAGACATAGGATCAAAGGAGATTATTTTAGAGCTTTAAGATTTAACGATTGCCCTGTTGGGTTTTGGACTTTGATGAGGCCTGTAGCCCCTTTGTTTTGGCCAATTTCTCCCACTTGGAATGGGAGCACTTACCAAATGCCTGTACCCTCATTGTATCTTGTAAGTAACTAATTTGCTTTTGATTTTATAGGCTCATAGGTGAAAGAGACTTCTCTTGTCTTAGATGAGACTTTGAACTTGGACTTTTGGGTTAATGCTGGAATGAGTTAAGACTTTAAGGTGCTGCTGAGAAGACATGATTGTGTTTTGAAATGTGAGAAGGACATGAGATTTGGAGGGGCCAGGGGCGGAATGATATGGTTTGCCTCTGTGTCCCCACCAAGTCTCATTTCAAATTGTAATCCTCATATGTCGAGGGAGGGACCTGGTGGGAGGTGGTTGGATCATGGGTGTGGTTTCCCCATGCTGTTCTCGTGATAGTGAGTTCTCACAAGATCTGATGGTTTAAAAGTTTGTGGCAGCTCTCCCTTTGCTCTTACTCTCTCCTGTTACCATGTAGGAAAGTGCTGGCTTCTGCTTCACCTTCTATCATGATTGCAAGTTTCCTGAGGCCTCCCCAGCCATGTGGAACTGTGAGTCAATTAAACCTCTTTTCTTTATAAATGACCCAGTCTCAGGTAGTTCTTTATAGCAGTATGAAAATGAACTAATAACACTGCCCAACTGATTGACTCTCCCTATCATGAAAGATTTCTCTGCAGCATGCAATGCTATTTGATAGCATTTTACCCACAGTAGAACTTCTTTCAAAAGGAGTCAGTCCTCTCAAACTCTGCCACTGCTTTATCTACCAACTCAATATAAAATTTTAAATCCTCTGTTTTCATTTCAACAACGTTCATAGCATCTTCATCAGAAGTACATTAGGTCTCAAGAAACCACTTTCTTTACTCACCCATAAGAAGCAATTCTTCATGTGTTCCAGTTTTATCATGAGATTGCAGCAATCCAGTCATATCTTTAGGATCTACTTCTAATTCCCATTCTCTTGCTATTTGCTTCGTATCTGCCTCCACTGAAGTATTAAACTCCTCAATGTCAAACATTAGAGTTGGAAGTAACTTCTTTCGAATTCCTATTAATGTTGACATTTTAACCTCCTGCCCGAATCATGAATGTTCTTCATGGCATGTAGAATGGTAAATCCTTTCCAGACAGTTTTCAATTTGCTTTGCCCAGATCCATCAGAGGAATCATGATCTATGGCAGCATCCTTACAAAATGTATTTCTTAAATAACGCTAAAAGTCGATCATGCCTGGAATCCCAGCACTTTGGGAGGCTGAGATAGGCAGATCGCGAGGTAAGGAGTTCGAGTCCTGCCTGACCAACATGGTGAAACCCTGTCTCTCCTAAAAATACACACAAAAAAATTAGCCGGGTATAGTGGCATGTGCCTGTAATCTCAGCTACTCAGGAGGCTGAGGCAGGAGAGGCAGTTGAACCCAGGAGGCGGAGGTTGCAGTGAGCAGAGATCATGCCACTGAACTCCAAGCCTGGGCGACACAGACTGACTCTCTGTCTCAAAAGAGTCAAAACGACTCTTTGATCCATGGGTTGCAGAATGGAGTTTTGTGTTGGCAGGCATGAAAACATTAGTTTCCTTGTACATCTCCATCAGAGCTCTTGGGTGACCAGGTGCATTGTCAATGAGCAGTAATATTTTGGAAGCAATGTTTCCCTCGAGCAATAGGTTTCAAGATATTCAGTAAACCATGTTGTAAACAGATGTACAGGTATCCAGGCTTTGTTCTTCCATTTATAGAGTACAGGCAGAGTAGATTTAGTGTAATTCTTAAGAGTCTTAGGATTTTTCAAATGGTAAATGAGCATTGGCTTCAACTTAAAGATAGCATCAGCCTTAACCTCTAATGAAAGAGTTAGCCTATCCTTTGAAGTTTTGAAGCCAGGCATTAACTACTCCCCTCTAGCTATCGAAGTCCTAGATGGCATCTTTTTCCAATAGAGGGCTGTTCTGTCTATATAGAAACTCTACTGTTGAGTGTGGCCACCTTCATCAATGATCTTGGCTAGATCTTCCGGACAACTTGCTGCAACTTCCCCGTCAGCATGTGCTGCTTCACCTTGCACTTTTTGTCATGAAGATGGCTTATTTTCTTAAACCTCATGAACCAGTCTCTGCCAGCTTCAAACTTTTCCTCTGCAGTTTCCTCACCTCTCGCGGCCTTCATAAAACTGAAGCGAGCTAGGGCCTTGCTCTGGATTAGGCTTTGGTGTGAGGAAATGTGGCTGCTTAGATCTAGCTGGATCACTAAAGCATTCTTCATATTGGCCATAGGACTATTTCACTTTCTCATAATTTGTGCATTCACTGAAGTAGCACTTTTAATTTCCTTCAAGAACTTGTCCTTTACATTCACAACTTGGCTATTTGGTGCAAGAGGGCCTAGCCTTCAGCCTGTCTCAGCTTTCAACATGCCACCTTCCTCATTGGGCTGAATCATTTCTAGCTTTTGACTTAAAGTGAGAGACATGCAATTCTTCTTTTCAATTGAACACACAACGCTATTGTAGGGTTATTAATAAATTGGACTGATTTCAATATTGTTGGTTCTCAGGGAACAGGGGAAGTCCAAGGAGCAGAAGAGAGACGGTGAAACTGCCAGTTGGTGGAGCAGTTAGAACACACACAACCACTTACCAATTAAGTTTGCTGTCTTCTATGGGTCCAGTTCGTGGTGCCCCAAAGCAATTACAACAGTAACATCAAAGATCGCTGATCACAGATCACCATGTCAGATGTAATAACCAAAAAGTTTGAAATATTGTATAAATTATGAGAGGGTGACACAGAGACACAAAGTGAGCATGTGCTGCTGGAAAAAATAGCAGCAACAGACTTGTTTGCTGCAGGCTTGACACAGACCTTCAGTTTATAAAAAATACAATATCTGTGAAGCCTAATAAAAATAAAATGAGGTATGCCTGCATACCTGTAAATTATAATAATTTAGATACATTATACTTTACATTTATATGTTTTTTCTCCTCTAAGTAAAATAAGCAAAGCCGATTTGTATGGCATAGCCTTAGAAATAAGGAAATTCTGTGAGCATCATAATCATCATATTTCCCTCTGTACAGGGTTGCATATAGTTATTATCCAAACTGGGCACTGTTGAAAGGGAAAGAGGACATTATCAATAATTCCGTGGGGGTAAACCAGGGCTGTCCTGGGCAAACCCATTTGACCTTCAACCCATTTTACAATCATACTATGTGGAACACTTTCCCTATAAGATCTCTTTGATCCTAGTCATCACGTGATATGCAAGTAACAATGACACCTTCTCCCCTTTCTTTCACTGACTCAGTTTAGTGTCTGGATCTAGCTGAATAGCTAGAGATATACCTTTGGGCTATAATGCCTGGCCAAGGGCTTCGTTTTCCTCACTTGCTCCAAGGCCACATACTCTATACGGTTCTCACTGGGATCTATTCTTTGGCATTTTGTCTGTGGCTTGCACAAAGGGATGCCTTAGGAACCTGTTGTTTGTTTTCCTCAACAGAATGCCGTAATTCCAAATGTTGAAATCTTGAAAAATCAAAATCCTTAAAGTCTAAAATCCCAAAAGATCAAAATCCAGAAAATATAATTCTGGAAAAAATAATTTAAAAATCACTTTAAAGATATTTATGTACATTTTTAAAAGGGCATTTGAGAAACATACAAAAACAAATAGAATACTTTACAGGCCATTTTACACAAAATAGGCAATAAAAAGATATACATTTGTGCAAGCATAAACACTTAAATATACTAATGACAGTCACAGGAGCATAACAGTTAGAAGCAAACAAACCTTATTCATAAAGAGGTCAAAAAAAGGAAATGTATAAAGGCATATCACTATGGATGGCAATTGTGTGCATCCAGCGGTCTAACTGTGTATCTCTGAAATGCCGTGACAAACAATCTAAGTCTTTTCACAAGATTGCTCAAAAACCATGATAGGTCAGCACCACCACATATGCAGTCCCCAGAGCCAAAATCTTGAGAACTTTTATCCTTAACACATGCAGATGTATAGAAAGGACATCTCTTCATTTGTTGAGGAACCTTCAGTGTTTTCACATACATGAACAATGCTAAAACACGTAACGCCAAATTTGTCATAATGCACTTTTGTGGATTCAGATTTGCAAAAAATGCATAAAATGAATTAGAACTCTAAAAGGCTTTACACAGTCTATACCTCCAGAATTGGAAATGATATGAAGATGAAATACATAGCATAGTGAATTGTAAAAACAATGCTGACAATTTAAAATCATGAAAAAAACTGAAAAGAGAGAAAGAAAAAAAAAACTAAAAAGAAAATTAGACCTATGAAAAAGTGTATTATAGAGACAGATTATGAGTAATTGAACACAGACAGTCCATTAGAGCAGGCCGACTTTCACAATCATTACCTATAGTTTGAATTCTTGCATTACAAAGACTGCAAAAACTCTTTTAAGAGATGGCTCTCCTTGGAGAATACATTCACATTCATTTTCTATGTGGTTCTGATCTTTCTGAATCAAATTTTCTATGATTTGATATACACTGACATGAGCATTCCTTATTAAATTTTCCTGGTTGGCGCAGTAGCTCATGCCTATAATCCCAGCACTTTGGGAGACCGAGGTAGGCGGATCACTTGAGGTCAGGAGTTCAAGACTAGCCTGGCCAACATGGAGAAACTCTGTCTCTACAAAAATACAAAAAAATTAGCCAGGTGTGGTGGCATGTGCCTGTAGTCCCAGCTACTTGGGAGGCTGAGGCAGGAGAATCACCTGAACCTGGGAGGCTGACCCTGGGAGGCAGCAGTTGCAGTGAGCCAAGATCATGCCATTGCACGCCAGTTTGGGCAACAGAGTGAGACTCTGTCTCTAAATAAATAAATTTTCCCATCTTATGTGCCATGCTTCTATGTTATTTTGGATAAAAGGAAATCCATTCCACATGCACCCATATACAGAACATAAATTTGGTGGAAACAAAACTGGTGATCGAAGAGCAGCACCATTTCATGTCATCTTATCCTATCATGTACGTCATTATTTTCAAACCAGAAAGTAACTTTGCTGGCTTCTGCAGGCAAATGCAGCTTTAATTTATTAAAAGCTCCTGGAATGTCATAAGTTGGCAGGAATGCCCATGCAGGCAAATAATGTATTTTTAAAGTGAGGTTTTCAGTTTTCATTGTTGCCAAACTGTGTAGCCAACCCACTCATCTGAATTTTCCACCAAATGCATTGGGCTGAATGGAAAAAACAAACTTTATTGGTAACATCTTGAAATTCACTTCAGATGCCTTGATCGCACCTAACTCTGTATCTGTCATTATGGTTTGAGGATTCAATTACAGTCCATTTTCTTTTGCAAAGTCCTCCAAATCTTCAAATAAGTGTTTATAAACTGCTTCACATTTTCTAGTCATTCATACATAAAGGAGGGAAGAAATTCTAGAATTTGTGGGTCCAACAGGCGCATAAATTCTATATAGTTGATAAGAAACAGTGGGGGATAGTTTTGAAAGTGCCATCCATTAGCCAATGTGAAGCATGTGCTGATTTTTCTGTGTTAGACTTAGTGGTAAATATAAAAAGTCTGTCTTCTTTGACAGTCAAATCACTAATCAAGAATAGGTCACCATTTAATGTTTTTTGTGATACTAGCGGAACCTCAATATCAGCAAGTTTCTTTGGTTCAGAAGGTCCTTGGGCTTGCTGAATTCCTTTTATTCTCTGATGAAGGGCATTTTTTGAAGGCAAACATGGTGTTATGTGCGAAGGGGCAGAAGTTGTACATGACAGAATAATTCGGCAGGGAAGATTTCTGTACTTTTTGCCTATATTTTCACTTCTATGATCTTCTAAACGCTCGCTTGTAAGTGGTTATGGTCTACAAATGTTATAAGTATATGCTATCCATTGGAAGTCTGGTTATTGCCAGCTGTTGCAATCAAGCAATTTTCTGCTTTCAAAGCACCAATAATAATTAGCTTTACCATTTTTGTCTTTCATCAAGTAGCTTCGTATACTTAACTTATCACAGTCTTTTTTAGAGGGAATAATATCACAGATCTCTCCCATTGTGTTGTAAGAAATACAGTAAGAAGGAATAATATTTGGCTTCCCCAGTGCCAAATCTGTATTAGTCAGGTATACGGAAGCAACAGGATGCGTACATAGATATATGAGAGGGGATTTATTAAGGGGATTGGCTCTTGCAATTATGGTGGCTGAGAAGTCCCACAACAGGCCATCTGCAAACTGGAGACCCTAGGATGCCAATGGCCCTAGAAGCTTTTCAGCTCAGGCTGAAAGCCTCAGGACTCAGGGGGCTCCTGGTGTATGTCCTGGAGTCCAAAGGCCAGCGAGCCTGGCATTCTGATGTCTAAGGAAGCAGAAGACAAATGAAAGAGATACCAATTCACTTTCTTTATCTGTTCTCTTCCAGTCTCGAGCCAACTGGATGTTACCCATCAACACTGAGGCAAATCTTCCCTATCTACTCCACTCAGATTCCTACACTATTCTCCTCTGGAAATACCCTCACAGACACATTCAAAATAATGCTTTCCCTGGTTTCTAGGTATTCTTTAATGTAGCCAAGTTGAGACCTATACCCCTGTCAACCTGGCATCCATATGCATCTCTTTAACCATACTTACTTTCCAGTAAAGATAAGGAGAGTGTTGCCAATTACCACAGCTAAGGCCCTAATGTTCCCTCCTGAGTACTGATAGTCTGTGCTTCCAGGACACTGGACAAAGTAAGATGGGCTGTTAGTAAAATGATGAGCCTTTATCTGATTATGCTTATAGACTACTTGCTGGGCCTATTCCTATACTTCCCTGGTTCTAAAGAAGGGTATAATTTCACTGAGGAAAAAAGACTGAACAGAAATTCCAAAGCATTACCAGTGGTGAGAGCAGCTTTTAGCTTTTCAGGTAGGTTACAGACTTTGCATTTTCCCCTCTAGAACAGGTCTACTCAAATAAAAGTACTTCTGACAGTTTCTAAACCTCAAACACAGCACAGACCTTTGTTTATATTTCAGAAAAAGGAAATAAAATTTCAGTAGATGTATTTTGTTCTTATATCTTTTCATCTGGTTCTATTGCCCTTTTTAATATAATGATATATTAAGTTCATTGAGAAGTAAATGTCTAAAAATAGCTAATATTAAAATCATTTTTGCATAGATTAATCTGACTGCATATACATTTGCTTCCTATATTTTTTTATTTAAATATATGTGATCATTTGATTCACAAGTGTTACCACAATAAATTTTAAGCTCCATGAGGGCACTGTCTGGAAACATGAAGAGAGAATCCAGTGATTTATTACCGTCAGTATAAACCATTCGGCCCTTTTTATTCTTCTAGGTTTTAATATATATTAGGTGAAAAAAAAAGTTTTTTAAATGCTGGTTTAGAGGTCTCCAGGAAGTAAAATGTTTAATTATTAACCATTAGTGATATTAAAATATTTATATGCCTTTTAGTTCTACTTAATTGAAATTGTTAGAAAGGAGAGTAATGGAGGCAGTACTTTACTTGACATAAAACAGCATTATCAGTTTATCTGAAAAAGGAAGATTTCAGACATTTCCTTCTTCTGAGTCCCTAGATGGGTATGTCTGAAAATCATTTGTGTTAATGCAATGTTTTTATCTTCGGCTACTACAAATGAAAGAAAGTCTATGTCTCAAAGTGGAATTAAAAAAAAAAAAAAAATCTATCGCATAAGTTACTACCATAAAAGAAATCCTGCCATTCTTAACCATCTTAAGTGCTTTGTAACACATTTTGGTTAGAGGTGGAAAGTATTGCATTTTCATACCAATTTGTTTCTTTGTGGGTATTTTATTTTCACTTCACAGCTCAAAGCAAAATAGCAGGAAATGATTCAGATGAACAAGCAAATGAATGTTTTATAACATGGAAGAGACTTGCATTCATGATTTTACCTGATCTGTCCACGAACCAGAGGTCTGTTCTTTGTCCTATTCATGTTTGAGTCAAATGGCACCTCAAAAAACTGTGAAAAGAATAAAAAAGACAGAAAACATTAACTATAAAACAATTCTTTTCTTCTGCATTAGTACTGACAATTTTTTCTATATTAAACTTCATTTTAATTTTGATAGTATACATCAATAACCTGGAACTTTTTTGAAGAAAAATTCCAAAAAAAAAAAAAATTTACTCTAAGTGTCAGGAATATCTTCTTTTATCCACTTCGAAATGTCCCTTGGTTTACTCAGAGGATTATCTCTAGGACCCCCTAAGTGTGGATAACCCGATCCACACATACTCAACTCTCGCAGCAGGCTCTCCAGAACCTGCCTATGAGAAAAGTTGACCCCTCATAATATTCAAGTTTCACATCCTGCAGTCTGTGTTTGGTTGAAACAAATTCATGCATAAGTGGACCCATGCAGTTCAAGCCCATGTCATTCAAGGGTCAAATGCATAGCTTTAGGTGTGAAGCATCAGTGTTGTAAATGATTTCAGAATCTTTCACACAATCCAAAGCCTGTGAATCAACCAAGAATCAACTGACCCTGGGGGGGTGGGCTACTGGAGTCAAGAACCAGGGCTGATGTAATTAAGATCTCAGATGAAACTGAGGTTATACCGCAATGAAGGTAACCATCCTGTGCTGCCCACGATAGTTCTAATTGACACATTGGTGCCAGCATCATTAACAGCAACCTCTTTCATTCTGAAGCATCCCAGCTTGGATAATCGATTGGTATGGTTATCCTAACAATGAAGTCTGGTTTAAATTGTTTACCTATTAAAAGACAGGGCCCAAGGGATTACCAAAACTCATTTTCCAAAGCCTTGACAAACTGTACCGTATGTTCTTAAATTCGTTATTCATGTCTCTTACTTGTCTCCTTTTTTGCTAAAACACAGTACTCAAAAAATGTGCTGATCAGGTTATTATTAAAGAATATCTTTGACTAAATGGGCTAGAACCAAATCAACAGATGAAACACAAATTCAGTGGAAGGCACACAAATTCAGGGGAAGTCCGTATTTCCCCAGCTATCTTCCCTTACAGTCCATGGAGTTGCGGCCAGGAAGAATGCCTCTATGGTTAAATCTTACTAGTACGATAAAACCTCTGAGAAATCCCAAAGTGAAGAAACCTAATTAACTTACTTAGGCAGTGCTTCCCAGAGTTATTTGACCATGAAACCTTTTTTCAAGAGAAACATAAATAACAGTTTTCAGAAATTCCTGGTCTGACTAGATTTGAGTGGTAGGGATCATTTCTTACTCATTTCTGTATGAACCATAGCTCTTCTACTTCCCTTACAGACGGCTCCACTTTTGTCAGGTCAAGAGCTAGATACTGGGGCAACAGCCTCACAGATTAACTCAAAGAAATGCGTAAGATCTAACCCCTACATCAGCCTGATATGATCTGGCTCTGCGTCCCCACCCAAATCTCATTTTGAATTGTTCTTCCATAATTTCCACGTGTTGTGGGAGGGACCCAATGGGAGATGATTGAATCATGGTAGCAGTCCCCTATACTATTCTCATGGTAGTGAACAGCCTCACGAGATCTGAAGGTTTGATAAGGGGAAACATGTTTCGCTTGGTTCTCATTCTCTCTCTCACCTGCTGCAATGTAAGATGTGCCTTTTGCTTTCTGCCATGATTGTGAGGCCTCCCCTGCCATGTGGAACTGTCGGTCCAATTAAACCTCTTTCTTTTGTAAATTGCCCAATCTCGAGTATGTCTTTATCAGCAGCAGGGATACGGATGAATACGTAGCCGTTATATCCTGCATAGTGGTTCTGACATTCTGATCAAACTTTGACTGATACAAACTTCTCTTACTTTCAACAGAGCCATTGCTTAGAAGTATTTAGTTTTTCAATATATTCATCTTATCTAACAATCTAAATGGCTGACTTCCTGAGATATGTGAATTCATAATTCTTAATGTTAAGGGGAAATGGTACAGTACCATGCACACAGGCACTCAATAATTTATTTAATAAACCATCAGTGCAAATAACATATGTATCTGCAGACTGCACTATATTATTTTAAAATGACACATAATTTATATGAGAAGTGTTGAAAAATTATTTGCCTGTTAGAGTCTATATTCTTTATTGAATTAGTTGAAGTTATATGTAATTAAAAGGTTCTGCCTGAAACATTCACATTCCTTCCCTTCCCCAATATTCAAACACATTCTGTAAGTATTTGAAATTATCTTTCCTCATGACTTGATATATGTACTATTAATTGAATCTCAGGGGGATAAAAGAAGATTCCAATTACAAATCAAGTGATTTAAATGCTTGTAAGGTGTTATCTAATTTAACAAACTTGTGGTTAAGTAACTGTCTTGGCAGTTCTCAAGTGTATGTGTGTGTGTGTGTTTGTGTGTGTGTTTAGTTCAGGAATTCTAATGTATCATTTCATCTGGATGAAAAGAGACTATCTTTTCTATGTTTCTGGCACATCATCCATGGAAGGATAGAAACACATCAGTTGAACTCCAGGATGCCATAACTTGGCAGCAGCATCTGACTCCCATGAATGCTTAAATTTTGCAGGACAAGCAACATCTGGGCAGAAATACCATGCTAACCAAGACTCATGGTTCATTTTAGTGAGGGCTTGACAATTCTTCCTAGCACCAAAGGATAAGAGCTCGTGATGCTACTTGATTCTGTTCTTCATGCATTTTCTATAATGCTTTCAGTTAGGCTTACTGCTTTGGTTTAGATATTTAAACCACATTTCCTCAACATAAAGCATTGTATATTTCGATGAGCAATTTAAACATTCCAACAACTGTTTCAGAACCTATATGCAGCTGGATTTAGTCTATTCATTTTTTTCCCTGTGCTTTATAATAATTAGTTTTTCATAATGTTATCATTTTTGTTCCAACTGTTTCTGGAACCAAAATCAGTTGGTTCCAACTATTTCTGAAGCAGTGAAGTAAAAACTCTCGGCAACTTGTGCTGAAAACAAAATGCAGTAATATCAATGCTTAGAATATACTGTTTTGCCCTTTTTTCACATACCCTCACTACTTCAGAGAACACTGAAAGTAATATGCTGTAGTAAACAGAATTTGGGCAGCTGTCCAGGTCAAACTAATTATGTCGGGGACCAGTCTTGTACTGCACCTGCCTTCTTCTAGTTGAAGGCTCTGTTCATGGTTTCAAATGCTAGAGAATCCAGTACCTTACCCTACTCCTGGACACAGTGATTACTGAGTGTGTTATCTGATTCACACTGGGCCAAATGAAACGTCTTTCGCTGGAACTTTACAAACCAAAGCCCCAGAAAACATGCCCTCCTTTCTCTTAGCTGCCTGTGGCCACAGAATGGGATACAAGGGAAGTGAGGGACTGAACAATGATTCCAATGGTCAGGTTACCTTCAAGGCCTCTGCCCTTTCCAGTTGAAGTCAAACCTATAAGGATTTGACTTCTTTAACCTTCAACATCCTAATACACAAAGACTGTAAACATTTCAAACATTAGTATTGCACAGAAAGGAATAGCACCTTTTCTTCAGAAAACAACTTATTTTCCGTCTAGGTTAAATTTTCGAAAGAGGTTTCTTCTCAGTCTCTTTTCTTCCTAAAAATCCACGGGTCTTTTAGACCTCTTTTCATCATACATTTTCTTTTTGAGACAGGGTTTTACTCTGTCTCCCGGCTAAAGTGCAGTGGCACAATCACAGCTCGCTGCAGCCTCTGCCTCCCAGACTCAAGGGAGCCTCCTACCTCAGCCTCCCAAGTAGCTGGGACCACAGGTGCATGCCACCACACCCGGTTAATTTTTTAGTTTTAGTAGAGAAGGGGTTTCACATATTGTCCAGGCTGGTCTCGAACTCCTGGCCTC
Source organism: Ateles fusciceps (assembly GCA_036589455.1). Taxonomy (NCBI): domain Eukaryota; kingdom Metazoa; phylum Chordata; class Mammalia; order Primates; family Atelidae; genus Ateles; species Ateles fusciceps. The sequence continues at coordinate 1,334,035 of JAZHEH010000284.1, forward strand.
AAGTGATCCACTCACCTCCACCTCCCAGAGTGCTGGGATTACAGCCATGACTCACTGCACCCAACTGTAAACTTTTCCTTTTCTTCTTCAGGTTCACTTCCTCATCATCTCCCTTCCTGATCAGGCATATACTCCTTCACATTTCTTGCCTTCTGGCAATCCTGTGATCTGTTATAGTACGCAGGCTCTTGGAGTTACAAGTGACAGAAACACAACTCAAACTAGCTCAAAGGAAAATGGAGCTTTACTATTGCTTACAACACGGTTGTACCTGCTTTCAGGAAGGACAAGATTCAGAATTTCAAATGATGCCGTCATGACACCGGTTCCTTCCATCTCTTAAATTGGCTTGGTTTATGCCTGCATGAAGGCTTTTTCCATGAAGCAGGCTAAATGACAATGGCAGCCCTTGCCTTCCACACTCCTAACAACCCTAAAAACTAGTTTATTTCCCCACAGCTCCAAGAGAAAAGTCTAGAACCATCACAGCCATGAATCACCATGGCCAAGAAATGAGGTGACTGTCCTGTGAGCAGGGGAGGGTGTTGGTAGAGAGACACAAAGACATAGTATCACCACTAAAATCACATGTATTATTTCCTCTACAGCAAAGGAAAATTTTATTTAAAAAAGGTGAGAAGATGTTCAGTAGACAGATGCAGCTGAATTATTTATAATACACTGTAAAGCTAACAACCTCAAATTATTTCATTTCACATACACCATACCTACAAAATAACTTGCCTATAGTAGAAAGGGTATTCCTAGTTTAAGTATCTGAAGGGCATTAATTGATATAAATATAGTAAGTATTTATATTAATCTTTATCTCATATCGGTTTGGGAATCAATTTAACAGTTCTATTTAATATAGTAGTAAATGAATCATTATTTTCTCCTCATAGTCACATGATAAAAATATAAGGTGTGATTATACCAATGGATTAATATCTATTAGACACCTATTATAACATTTGTGCTTTCTTATTATACATCTTTTTATATCAGTGAATAATGATTAATTTTGATATCTATTAATATATTGTTATGTATCATGTTATAGACCAATAATACATTTTATATTATATATATAAAATATAACATGTTATATTTTAGTATATTATATATAATTACCTAGTAATATATTCAATTAATTATAATTATATATTATACAAATAGTTAATGCTTAGATACAAAATACACTTATTAATCCTTCTAAAAGCCAATATATATTTAGGATACTATTGAACTTTGTGAGCCAAAATGACATAGATAACAAAAGTGGATAGAAATATAATTTAGTCCAGATGATGTCCTTCCTAGACCTACTTTGATTAATTATATCCTATGCAAAAGGTAGGTGTATCTGCAGATGTCTGTAAGTCAGGCTGAGAAAATACTGAATTTGATAATGTGATAATCACTTTTTCTTCCCCTACATTAAATAATGGGCACAACATTCTTCTAGAGAGTCAACAGGAAAACAAACATGTGAACTCGTGAGAGTTTGTTTTCCCATCCGTCTTCTGAAAGCTGTCAACAAGTGTTTGTCATTCCAATATGGCTCACAGCTTCCAAGGTTCAAGATAATGTCTCCATCAATCTCAGACCAAGTTAAAAGGGATGTTAAAAAAAATAAAGCACAGGGAGAGGCACCTTATCCAGCATGATTCCACATGCCATTACTTTTAGCTTACAAATCAGTAAAGATACCTAGTCAGCCATTACTCTCTTGTTACCAATGTTCCGTTGCCTTACTTAGAATAAACAAACTAAGACTCCTTCCCATTGATTTTCCCCCTATGAGGCATTTAAAATAAAGAATGTGTGTGCTCTGGCATTCATCAGAAGTGGCTTTTCACTCAACATGGTGACGGGGCAATGGTCTCCTCTAAACAGGTTACTCACGCCATCTCTCATTAGGCTGGATTTTAAGGCTTCATCCTTAAAGGAAAATAAAAGATCTAAAAGATCACCCAGCACTTAATCAGAGGCAAAGCACCATATCCTACAAGTAAAAACACTCAGAAAGTTAAACTGGTTTTTACTAGCTCCAAGAATCACTGCTATGGAACTGACCCCTTTTCCTTCCAGAGAGATCTCAGTTTGCAAGCACTGCTTTCTGAAAAAAGATGGAAAACATCAAAATATTTATAAGCCTTGTCTCTCAATAGTGAGAGGTAGGCTGATTTACTATTCTTTACCATTTTGTAGTTTTCAACTGTCTACAAAGACCATGTGTTTTCTTTAAAAATTTTTTTTAATTTTTAATTTTTGTAGGCACATAGTAGGTGTATATATTTATGGGGCATGAGACGTTCTGATACCATCATACAATGTATAGTCACATTATGGAAAATGGGGTATCCATCTCCTCAAACATTTATCTTTTGTGTTACAAGCAATTCAATTATACTCATTTAGTTATTAAAATGTACAATTAAATTATTATTGACTACAGTCACCCTATTGTACTATCAAATACTAGGCCTTATTCATTCATTCTAACTGCGTTTTTCTACCATTAACCATCCCTACCATCCCACTACACTTCCCAGCCTCTGCTAACATCCTTCTACTCTCTAGCTCCATGGGCTCAACTGTTTTGATTTTTAGATCCTACACCTAAGTGAGAATAGCAATGTTTGTCTTTCTGTGCCTGGCTTATTTCACCTAACATAATGATTTCCAGTTCCATCCGTGTTGTTGCCAATGAGTGAATCTCATCCTTTTTAATGGCTCAGTAGTACTCCACTGTGTACAAGTACCACATTTTCTTTATCCATTCATCTGCTGATAGACACTTAGGTTGCTTCCAAATCTTGACTGTTGTGAACAGAGCTGCAGCAAACATGGAAGTGAAGGTATCTCTTCCATATACTGATTTCCTTTCTTTTGGGTATATACCAGCACTGGAAGTGCTGGATCCTATGGTAGCTCTATTGTTAGTTGTTTGAGGCACCTCCAAACTGTTCTCCATAGTGGTTCTACTAATGATTCACATTCCCACCAACAGTGTATGAGGATTCCCTTTTCTCCACATCCTTGCCAGCATGTTATTGCCTACCTTTGGATACAAGCCATTTTAACTGGGGTAAAATGATCTCTTATTGTAGTTTTGATTTGCATTTCTCTGATAATCATTGTGTTGAGCACCTTTTCATATGCCTGTCTGCCACTTGTATGTCTTCTTTTGAGAAATGTCTATTCAAATCTTTTGCCCATTTTAAAATCAGATTATTAGATTGTTTCTCCTACAGAGAGTTGCTTGAGCTCCTTATACATCCCAGTTATTAATCCCTTGTCAGACGGGTACTTTGCAGATATTTTCTCCCATTCTTTGGGTTGTCTCTTCACTTTGTTGATTGTTTCCTTTCCTGTGCAGAAGCTTTTTAACTTGATGTGATCCTATTTGTCCATTTTTGCTTTAGTTGCCTGTGTTTGAGAGAGATTACTCAAGAAACCTTTGTCCAGACTAATGTCTGAGAGAGTTTCCCCAATGTTTTCTTGTAGTAGTTTGAGGTCTTAGATTTAAGTCTTAAATCCATTTTGAGTTGTTTTTTGTGTATGGCAAGAGATAGGGGTCTAGTTTCGTTCTTCTGCATATAAATATCCAGTTTTCCCCGCACCATTTATTGACGAGACTGTCTTTTCCCCAGTGTATGTTCTTGTCACCTTTGTTAAAAGTAACTTCATTGTAGGTGTGTGAGTTTGTTTCTGGGTTCTCTATTCTGTTCCATTGGTTTATGTGTCTGTTTTTTTATGTCAGTACCATGTTGTTTTGGTTACTATAGCTCTGTAGTATAATTTGGTCAGGTAATGTGATTCCTCTAGTTTTATTCTTTTTGCTTAGGATAGCTTTAGTGATTCTGGGTCTTTTGTGGTTCTAAATAAATTTTAAGATAGTTTTTTTTTCCATTTCTATGAAGAATGTCATAAGACCATGTATTTTCTAGTCAGGAAAAAAGATAATAAAAAAAATTCCATCAAAATGACACAAAATACGGACAGACCCTCTTTAGGTTAAGTCTTTAGGTTAACTAATAAAGTAGTACTAAAGTGAGGTAATATAAAACCAACATTAATGGAGCCTTAGTCAATTAGAACCTTTTTTTCTCCAGAAAGAGGAAGACAAAATGTTGATCTTAAATATTTCTCAAATACTCCCATTTTTTATCCTATCCTCAGTTCCACTTCCTTAATTCAGGCTATTTTATTTTGCCTAGATTAAAACAGCCCCCTGACTACTTCCCCTACCTCCAGTATTGATCCTTCTCTAGTAACTTTTCACAGAATAGTCAAAATGATCTTGTCAGATGCAAGTATTATAATGTTACTTTCTAGCATAAAACTCTTCTATGGCTGTCCACTGTCCAAGGAATAAAGTTAAATGCTCTCACATGGCTTATAAAGCTCTTCATAACCGCTCTTGTCTCCTTTTACCTCTCCAGGCTCTTTTCTTTCTTGCTCTTTACCTCTTTCATGCTCTCCTGTAAGCATTCTGAGCCACCTTTTGGTTTCTCAAGGACAACATGCTTTCAGTTCTTTACTCACTCTACCCGCTGCCTGTCAAGGCCCATCACAGCATGGACACCACATCTACAACTAGCTAGGGCTTATTAGTTTGCCCTAATATTCTACCTTTCTCTGAGCACGTGCCTAAGCAGTGGAGCTTTGCTGGAAAAAGACACCTTATAGGACGAGGGGGATTCATTACAAGTGTACAACCTTAAACTTCAAATGTGCTCTCTAGTCAACTCAATCTGCTTTTCTGCATAAAGGTTTCATATCTGATCCACTCTCAAGAATATCTGATGTTTCTACACTCCCTCCACCTCTAATACAGGGCACAGCTTTCTACTTTATTGAACACTGAAGTCTTCAAACAGGATACTCCCTCCTTTTCCTACCAGTGTGTACAACCTCTTCTCTCCGAACCTGGGCTGGTAATCCTGTCCCCTTCCACCTTCTAGGAAATTTATTCCATCAATTATCCTTTTCTGTATAGCACATTTAGCCTGTTGTCTTTTAACTGTATTATTCCCACTTACACCTAGCTATGCTCAATTTTTCCCTATCCAGTCCCTCTCCCAAATCGCACAAATCTCCCAGCATCATTATGTGATTTTAGCACAAGCTTAGCATTTGGGAAAGGGGAAAGAGAAAGAAAAAAGTTTGGGCTCACATCGTAGCCAGCATATTTAGTGAACAGGGGTATCCAGGGTGGGGTTAAGCTCCTTCTAAAATCTCTAAATAAGCTCAAAGGAATTTCTCCTCTAACAGCTGCCAAGGGCTACAATTCCATCTTTGCAAAAACTGTTTTAAAAACAGTTAATTCTTAAGGCCAGTTTTCGAGAACAATAAATAAATGCATTAAAACTCACTAAAAACTTCTAATGTTAACAGATCATTTAGGTTGCAAAATTAAAAGAAAACCAAACACCTTTCAAACTAGGACTTAAAAGATCACAAAATTTTTCATACACTAGTGTTACTTCATCACAATCTAATATGAATACAGACTTTCATAGTTAATAAATTCTTGCAGATCCCCTCACAATTATAACACAAAATAGGCATGCTTACTGACAACATTAACAAGGAGAAAATAATATGACAACGGTATGACCCTGGAACCCATTCTCTAAAATACTACAGAGTTGAAATGCCATCATTTAAAACAAACAACAAACAGAACATGAACATTTACTGCAGAAAAACGATATACTCAAAAAGAAAAGGTTATACCATGTGCTAATCAATAAAATTGGCAAATATACAGAGGTCCAAATACAGTTATAAAATACATCTGGTCACAACAAGGTGGGGGTGGAGGCCAGAGAAATCATTAAGCAACCTGGAGAACTCCCAAACAAAGGAACTGTAAAATTCTGAACTATAAAGCAAAGGAAACACATTAATCCCTCAGGAGTTGCAGTATGTATTTCAACTGGGTTATCCCTTCTCTTGGAAGGACACAACAATTCACCAAAACCTAGAGTGACACAGTATCTGTACTGTAAGCTTGTGGGCACAAAGCCAGCTTGCTTTAGCACTCCTGACACCTGTTGGCTTAATCATCAGCAAAAGCATGACTCTATACAATGGAGAGAAAGGGAAAGAGGAAAACAAAAAGGAGGAAGATGGCGGAATGGGGAAAAAATATGCCTCATCCATTTTGCCTATCAGAGAACATAGAATATACCTTTAAAAGACAGTTGCATATGCTTTCTGTAATGTTCAACTTGTTCAAAATGTTCAATAACACCCTGAAAGATTTACACATTTCCTCTAAGATTACAGTTTGTTTTTGAACTTCAGATCCTACCCAAATGACAAGGGAAATGATTTGTTTAGAGAGCATCTAACAGCTTTCTACAAGACTATCACAAAAAGGTCAAAATAAATAAAGTTAATAAATGTTATAAAGCTTATAACATATGAAATTCATATAACATTTATTCATATACTTTGTAACATTTATTCTAAAGTTCATATAAACTGAACTTCAGATCCTAAACAAATGACAAGGGAAATGATTTGGTTAGAGAGGAGATAACAGCTTTCTACAAGACTTACATAAAATAAAGTCAAAATAAATAAAATAAAGTTAATAAATGTTATATTACCTAAGCAAAGTGACTTGGAACCTCTCTTTAACGACTGTTTCTTCCATCTCTGAGATGCTGTAGCGGAAGTACAAGCAATTATAGCCTGTTTCAACTCAAGTAAAATTGCTCTACTGCCCATTTTCTCCACAATCCTGAAAGACTTTCTTACAAATTCCCTGAAAATATTCTAAAATAACTTAAAAATCTTCAGGTTTAAAGAGTATATGTTTTCAAACAAATACATTACAAAATGTGCTTCTTTATAAATTTCAATGGAAGAAACTGGAATGATAAATGAAAACATGGCAATTTCATTAAAATAATAATAAATAATAGTATTTGCATTAAAGGATAAAATCAGTACATGAAGTACACTGGGACATTTTCGAAGAGGTCTTAGGAAGACAACATGGGCAATATGCACATCTAACATAGTTGTTAATTTGAATACTCCTAACAGCTTTTTACAATTATTTCTAGCTTTTCTTTCAACGTGATTACTGGCAATGCCTTTATATCTAAGGGTAGAGTTGGACCATCCACATGATAGAGGGGGCCTAGAGTTCTTTGCTACAAGATGTAAACAGGCTGAACATTCTCATAAGAAGGCAAGACATTTGTCATGCACAGTGGACAGGATATTGGGTAATTCCCCCAGAACTCTGAAAAACTGATACACAGCTTCTTCCCTGAGAGGCCAAAAACCTGGAATGTGTTACAACCATAGTCACCATGTCCTGAGAGAGTAATATATAAATTTACCACCATAAAGAATGAAAAGAAATAACAAAGTGGTCAATCTATGGAAGAAAAGTTTTTGATATACACAAAATATTTTCAGTTCTCTTTTAATAGCAAACTGGGAAGAAATGTTTGCTTTTCTAAAATACATATATAAAAATTCCAAATTACTAAGAGTTTCTATAGGCCGGGCGCGGTGGCTCACGCCTGTAATCCCAGCACTTTGGGAGGCCGAGGCGGGCAGATCACGAGGTCAAGAGATCGAGACCATCCTGGTCAACATGGAGAAACCCCGTGTCTACTTAAAATACAAAAAAAATTAGCTGGGTGTGGTGGCACGCGCCTGCAGTCCCAGCTACTTGGGAGGCTGAGGCAGGAGAATTGCTTGAACCTGGGCGGCGGAGGTTGCAGTGAGCCGAGGTCGCGCCATTGCACTCCAGCCTGGCACCTGGTGACGGAGTGAGAATCTGTCTCAAAAAAAAAAAAAAAAAGAGTTTCTATAAAGAAAAGATATAATAGGGTTCCATGGTTCATCTTGAGTCTTTCAATGGTGCTTTGTTTTTAAAGAAAAAAGACTTAATTAGTCAAAAATGGCATAAAGGGAATTTTTTTCTAACTCTTTTGCCAAATACCAATTTAACTCAGAAAGCAGGCAAATATTTTTAAATGCTCATAAATAACAGTAATTGATGTGTGACTATGATTTTATTAGCATAATTATGCAGCTTAGACAAATGGCATGTGGTCATCAAATCCCAACATTAAGAGAACAGATTATATATTTATCTGCTGTCTGCCTACATCACAGTTTTCTGTCTCAGACATGATTCTTAAAATCCAGAAATATATATGATTTTTCCATGTCTGCACAACTATGTGTAAAATAGCATCTAATTTTCTGAAAAATATGATTTAAAGAAAGAGCCTTAATGTCGTAGTAAAATACTTCCGAATAGAAAAGGCTTTAATTTTACTAACTAGACTTGAGTTTTGAATACTAGATTCAGGCTAGCGGGAGGGGCAGGTTTTCTAATGGAGAGGACCTTACTCCTTATTTGAGTGAAAGCAGTGCAGACGGGCTTGATATTAGCAATGACCATGTTAAAATCATAATGAAAAGCTGATCCCAGGAGAAATTCTGAACAACACTTCAAGACAGAGAAGACATTTTAAAACTTACATGAGTATACTTTCAATCAGAGATTTTACTTTACAAATGTCATATGGACCACAATTCTCTATTTAGTACAATATTTTAAAAATCTTCCAGATCATATACTGCTACTCTTATGTGAGGCAGTGAAACTCTAATATATGTGGCAAGATGAAACATTAAACAATCATTACCACAATCACAAAATTAAAGAGGTAAGTAGACTCTTTAAATATAATAAGATCAGCAATTATACAAAACAATGTTAGATAACAAATGTCTTTATAAAAAAATAGTCTGCAATGCTAAATCACCTAAGACTTACTACCTTTATTTTAGCCTATCCAGTTTATAGTGACTTTTATTCCACCATAAGAATAGACTGAAACACTCCTAATTCTTGTAAGAGATAGTCTTTTATTTATTTATTTTTGTTTTGAGACAGGTTCTGGCTCTGCCACTGAGGCTGGAGCGCAGTAGCGCTATGTCAGCTCACTGCAACCTCTGCCTCCTGGGCTCTATGTCATCCTCCCACCTCAGCCTCCCAAGTAGCTGGGACTACAGGCACATACCACCACATCTGGCTAATTTTGCATATTTTGTAGAGACAGGGTCTCACTATATAACCTAGGCTGGTCTCCCAACTCCTAGCTCAGGTGATCTGCCCACCTCATCCTCCCAAAGTGCTGGGATTACAGACGTGAGCCACTGTGCCCGGCCGACGTAAGAGGTAGTCTTTATAAGTATAATACAAATAAGGAAAGTCATACCGGGGAGGGGTAGTTGAGATTCTGTCAACTGGCCTTTAATAATAATTATTTTGAAACTGTTTCAGATACAAAAGCGAGATCTAAAACAGTTCAATTAACACTATAACATAATTAAATGAACACTGTAACATAATTAAACGAACACTGTAACTCATGATTAGGCTAAAAAAAATCAGATAATATCCATGTATGAATTTTGAAATGTATGAGTAACAGCAATAAAGTAGCAACTAGTTTGTACCAATACAATTTTTCAAAATGATAGTTCTAATAATTCAATGTATTAGAGACATCATTTCCTTCATTTATCATGATGGGATGACTTATTAATTCTGTTAAAAGCTTTTTTAAAAGAAAATTACCACAAGTCAAGATTCTGAAAGCTTTGCAACAAAAAAAAAAATCAGATATAATGTTGCAATTAAATGAAGAACAAGCTCATTAAAGATTACTGGCTAAAGATTACTGATCACATATATTAAATGCTAGTTAATAATCTAAATTTTATATTGCCTCTTCACAGGTCGATGAGATTACTATTAGAATATGAAATGTTTAACATTAAAAACAAAAACATAAATAGGAATATGAAAGTAAGAATATAATGTATCAATATCATTTGTGAATAAAAAAGGAAAAATGTTCTCATGAGAGACATTAAGAAACTCTAAATTTAATGAGTTTAGTTTATCTCTAATAAATTCCACTTCTGAAACTACATATTAAGGAAATAAATACAGAAATGGAGAAAACTACATACTAACCATAAAAAGTGTCTATTGTAGTTATTAAAAACAGGTATGATTAGAAGAAACACTAAAGGAATGGTTAAAATGTGGTAAACAACTTGATAGAATATCAGGAAGTCATTTAAAATGTAAGATTACTCTGAAATAATCTGGAAAAATGCCTAAAATACTAATACAATTTACAGTTTATTATTTGTTTCAGAGTGGTAGGTCTACAGTTTTTTGTTCTCTTGTCAAAAAAATCTTTTTAAAATAAAAAGGAGACAAATCATCAACAAAGAATAAATACAGATAGATGTGGCTACATGCTTTCCAAAAGATTTGCACATGGTTGGCAAATATTTTTTAAAATTGAATGTTACGTTACATTGTCCAAACCACATTAAATCTTTCAGGCTTTCCAAAACACATTGGAAATGTAAAATTTTCAACAAACTCTTTTGAAGGTTAGTTTGAGGAAGAAAGGTCCTTGTAAAGACGGCAATTCAAATAGATTTACAAAAGAAGCCCTACTAGAGAAGGTTTCTTTACTGTTGGAGTCAACAAAGGGATCCTTCTAAGTACAAGGCTTCAAATGTGCCCACTGGTATTTTTTCACTTAACACTGTGATGGTTATGAATGAAATATCTACATTTGGAATCACTATGCAACTTTTATACCTATTTATTTTATTGCCAAGAAATCCCATTTACTTATTTAGGCATAGAAAAGGTATAGCTAGGTTATTTCACTTGAAACTTTCTTATAAAAATTTCAGTAATAAAATTATAAAACCTTTCATTTTTGACAACTTTCTACTTGAAAAGTAGTATACATTTTCAGCTACGGGTTTAGTTTAGTGATTAAGGCAGTACATTTGCTATCAGTCGACCATAAATTTGTTATCAATAAACAATTCATTAGACAGATACTGGCCAATATTATGAGGGTTAATTAATCTTAGCCTCTCATGATTATCATACACAATTTTATTAAAGCAGGTGAAAATCTATAGCTAATTTAGTAACTGAATGACTATAACAGACATGTAAAATATTGAACACCAGTGCCTTTTTTATACTGATTAAAAAGACTACAGCAATGCACTACTGTACTTTTTATAAAAATCAAAAACAATTTACTATTAGTTACTATTTACTGAGGACTTACTATTACCAAGTCTGGGCTAAGTCCTTTTGTATATTATTTCATGGAATCCTCACTGTAGCCCTATTCAGTAAGCATTATCATTACCATAATTTTAAAGATGAGGAAACTGAGGCCCAGACAAATACGGTAAATGACTGAGGTCATGCTGCTTGGATATGATCCCAGGCAGTCTGTTTTGAGTCTCTGTGCTTCATCACTACTGAATACACCACACCACACACTACACTTGAGCAAGAGACAACGCTTGGATGAGGAGACAATCAGGAAGTGTAAGACAAAGACCCTGGCTTCAGCTCAGGGTCTAGCTCAGGAGATAAGACACTTGTTTATAAAATAATAAGAGGCAGTACAATAAGACAGACAGAAATTCAAATTATAACTGCTAAGTTTAGAGAAAGGACCGATTATGAATCTCAATACTGTACACCCAAAATGTGGCCCACCAGGTACTGGGGTATAGAACACCTGAGAACTTTTCACAAAAATCTATGTTTACTTATATAGCTAGCACTGAAGAACTGGCAGGGCTAACGCTTTACAATATAAAATGTAAACTTAAAAAAACATTACTCTTGCTACCAATATAGAGGTTGCCATTAGGAAGATACTATGGAGAAAACATTTAAAATGCTTTTGTTCTTTTCAACAAGGACAACCAGCACCGTTTACCTTTAGTAGAATTGCTTATACTGTACTAGATATAATTTCAATGTCTGACAGTGTGGACTAAGTTAATGCAAAGTGTGGCTTATCTATAAAATGGCACGATAAGCAATATTTTAAAAGTGTCTTAAAAGCAAATAATATTTAATGACCTGGAAAGTCCATAATTTGATATTAAGAGAAAACATCAGATTTTGACATGTCATACACAGTATGATATCTATTTGTGTGTGTGTATTATTGAAAAAATTGATGAAGAGCTACAAGCCAATATATTATAGCTGAGTGACACTATTCCCCTCTGTAAGGAAATTTTATTCATGTCTGTCCTTTAATGACCACCAGATTGTGAAATATTTCAAAGAATCAGAATCGGAGTATGAAATTTGGTTGACTTTAGTATAGTACGATTGCTAGGTTGTAGAAATATGGAAAAAAAAAATTGAATTGTGTCTGCCACTCAAGAACATTTTGGAATTAAAAGCTCTGACAGAATCACAAAACTCTACCTGAATAATGACATAATCTGCATGGAAAGAAAAACCAGGAACACAGGCAAGTTGCTGGAGGACATGAAGATTAATCTAGACATAGAAAATGCATTCAGTAACTGATAGCCTTTCTAGTCTACCTTAACACTATTTATTTTTCTTCCAATTATTTGTTTACTCTTTTAAAGTGATTTGTATTAGTTGGTTGTTAAAGCCTATTTATGAGTCGGAAATCCTAATCACATTCTTTTAACAAGACCATTCTTAAAATTTTGTGTATGAAAGCACTAAATATATATTAACTCACAAGGGAGAATTGTTTTTATTCTCCTACCTCTGTTCAGTGTTTTAAAAAGAGACGTAAATATTTACTTTCACTTAGGACATATTACTTTCTGAAAGAAGAATGACTGGGTTAAAAAGTATAAATATTTTTTGATCCAACCACTCAGACATATACATACTGTACATACTATTATATTCTAATCTTTTCTCATTTAACACTCAAAAATTTCCCATGTCAGTAAATATCATCTGAAAAAACAATTTTTAGGATACTGTATAGTATTACATTATATGAATAAAACATAATTTACTAAGACCACTTTTTCTATATTGAAATAATATTTTACGTTTATAATATATAAATATAATTTAGAAAAAAAACTTCTAGAAATGGAGTTGCTGGGTTGAAGAAAACATATGTTTTTAAAAATTTTAAATTATACTTCTAAAATTTCCCTCAGAAAGGCATTCCCAATTTAGTTTCACCAACAGTGAGAAAAAGCCCTGCCTTCTAGCATCCTCACTAACTCCTGGTAAAACAATTTAAACAAAAACACCACCTAAAAACATCTTTACTCATTTAATTGCTCACCACCTCACACAGACTTAGACAGCCTTCCCATTGATTTTAAAAAAGAAACACACAGAAAAAAATTGTTAGGACAGTCTAAATAAACTTGAAGTTTAAATGAAAAATACAAACTGACAAACAACCACAAAGATTTCAACGTAGAATGGAAACTAAACTCTACAGTTTTTACTTTAAAAAAAAATCTAAAGATTTAATAAAGTGTTGATTTTTTTCGATGAGGCAATTATCACATGCAAATATCGCTATGAACAGACAAAAACCATACATATCCATCTTTGTCACCTTTCACTATAATTAATTTCTAACACTGAGAGGCAAGCAGAAGTTCTTGTACTGCTAACCTTATAAATAATATGATTTTTAAAAACCTACCATAAAAATGTATTTTGAGGTCAGAAATTCACTAAAAGTTTTGACATGTACATACCAAGGAAGCAAATAAGTACAGTATTCAAACGATCAAAGTCTCAGCTGTGCTTTATGGCAAGAAATTTCCTGAAACATCAGTATGTCCCAGACAAGCCAAATGTCTAAGGTTTGAGCAAACTGGAAATGAATGGAAAGCACATCTAGACTTTGTTTTGGTAATAGAAAGAAAAAGTCTAAAAAATGGTATGTATTATGATCTAACTTTTCTTTAGAAGGATGCCTGTTACTCAAAACACAAATGAGTAAGTCACACCTCATTTTTCTGTCATCTCGGGGAAATAAGATGTTGCATATAAATGAATTTTCTAGATTAATGAAGTAATTTTCTTGTTTGAATACCAAAATGTTAATGAAATTGAAACCAGTTTTGATGGAAATATTTCTAAAATTTCTCCTATTTCTCAGCCTTCAAAACAATTGACTGGACATCATTTCAGCTTTCTCAATGAATGACTCAGTGTACTTGCCATCACATTAGATTGCTCAAGCTCCTGAGCTTTTTAAAATAAATCACCTTTACATTTTCTTTGTTTTATTCAATGCCAATGTATTCTTCCTCTCTATCTTTGTCTCTAATCCCCAACTTACTATTTTTAATTTCTTTTGTCATTACTTAAAAAGATAATTAAAAATGTGTGAAGAAAAAAAAATCCAAATAACCTATTTGATGAAACACAAGTATTGACAGAGTGCTTTCTGGGTGGCTCTCAACTTGTATTCCAAGCTCTTTTCTTTGCTACTCAAATGCCTTTACTTTTCCTGAGCTGCTGGCCAGGAGTTTTGAAAAAGATTTCAACTGCAGAACACAGGTATTACTGAATTGCAATGTTCAAATCTAAAAATTCCAATAGGTTTAGTAGCAAGACTATGAAAAAACAGTAATTCTATATTTGAACAAAAATCTGTTTTTGGAAAACAAAACGATGTTCTTCATACACATTCAGAGTATAAAATCAACATTCTATTGCTTCTACAATATAATGCTAAAAACCTCAATATTTAATTAAGTGTTTCTCAATGTGCAGTTCAGGGTTCATGTGCATCGAAACCTTCTGCAGTATTTAATTATAAATGCAGAACCCTGGGTCTCACTTCTGACCTAGAGTAGAACATCTAGGAGTGGAGACAAGCATCTGCGTTTTCAATTAGCTCCCCAGGTGATTCTTTATATATAGTAAAATTTGAGAACTACCAGCCTAATATCTAAAATTGGTAATATGCTTAGTAAACTAATAATAAACACATTTTCATTTACAACAAAATAGCTACAGTAATTCCAAAGAAATTTTATAATTAAAATATTGGTTACCAAAATTATTCAAAGATTTCAACATAATAAAATCTGCAAACTACACAGATAAAGAAAAAGATTAAAGTATTTCATTAGAACAAATAAACTGCATAGGAAGCAAAGACAATACTATATAAAATTTCTAAATGTTTTACCTATTCAGGTATGAACAGCTCTATATAGTATGAATCTTTGTGCCCACAAAAGAACACAAATCTCATCATATATTTATTAGGTTAATTTTTAAGATAGTTTTTATATGCATTATTATATACTGTTGTCCTTTATTCAGAATTTAAAAAAACTACTGCGATGCTTTGGCTATTTAGACAGACTCAAAAAGCATTTTTAAAACAAAAAACATTCTGCTTGTAATGTTGTACTATAGTGATGCAACATTACCAGTGTGGGAAAGTAGGTAAAGAGTACATGCAATCTCTATATTATTTCTTGCAACTGCATGTGAATCTATGACGATCTCTAGATAGTTTAACTTAAAAAAAACACACACCGAGTATATTTAATTTATGCATGTCTAGTCAAAAAACTACTGCTTTAAAAGGCACACTCTCTGCTATTAAAGTTAAATAGCATTGCTGTGTTTTAGCTTACTCAACTAATTACTTTTGAAATCCTCTCCAAGAGTGTGTTACACCACACAAATTCTTTGGGAACAAGTTTGATTCCTTTTATGTGCTTGCTGTCCCTTTTTGGAGGTGAAAACATCTGTGTCCCACATACAAAGCAAAATTAGGCATCTTACAGAGTTATTCTGTGTTCTGAAACACTATCTGTCAAAGGCGGATGCTTTTCATCTTCCGATGTGAACAACCATTAAAATACTTGTAAGACTCAGTTAATTTTTTCCAGAAAACAAACATTTTCTAACATACATGTTGTTTATTGGATTTCTTGAGGGTTAAAAAAAAAGCTGATAGAAAAGATAACTTTGCATTTTTTATCTCTTCACATTCTTTAAGAATATTTTAACAAGCATGTATGCATATCATTACTAATACTCCTAAAGGTCACGAGTATGAGACACTAGATAAAACCTCAAAATACAGATTCTATAAAGATCTATATATAATCCATTACAAAGAATCATTCTTTTTTCCTTCAGACATTAACATTTGTTGAATTTGAGGACATATGGAGTCTATATTATGAAACCTTTAAAATGGAAGTAAGTAAAAATGTATTACTAATATGTATAGTATAAAAAGGAATTCTTCAACACTAAAGCAAAGAAGAACCAAGAGTTCAGAAACACTGACTCAAATAACCATTATAAATATCAGTGTTCCTCTCAGTAAAAGTCATCCACCATCTATCATATTAAATACATTAAAAAAAACAAAAGACTTCTATATGATAACATATAGTCACATGTATGCCCTATAAAGTAAGTCAAGCTACCTAAAATCTCACTAACTAATTTAAAATTACACTGGTATTCACAAAAATCTGAGTTAAACACTATTTTAAAGAAAATTCCTTTTCTGCAATAATGACAAAATCTCATGAATTTAGATACTACTAGTCATTGTTTTCATCAGCCAGACTGAAATCTGGATGAAAATGATTAGCATTTACCAAACTCTTTTATTCCACACAGTGCCGTTTCATAGTTTTAATATGTGCTGTTGGTAGTGATGGCAGGAATTTTAAGCTTGATAACCAACTGTTTGAGTACCTTTAAGCATATTTATTGTTTTATATTACACTGAGTATAATTATAAATCATGTTTGTTAATTCATTTATGACACTACTAGCTACTATGGGTCATGAAAAAATAGACCTAATATCCACAGCTCAGATTACTTTTAACAGTAAGAAACTCTTCAAAAACTTAATTATTCTAATTTAATTTTTAAAATAATAGTATTAGATTTCTTCAAAACTATTCCATAATTTGAACTTTTTACAAATCCAGTTAGTCCAAATTAGTATAATAAAGATTAATTGATAATCAGGTTCTCTCAAAGCTTCCTTTATTGTATGACTCATGAAAACATTTTATAAGAATTTTCATGTTTAGATATAAATATGTACTTCTAAAATACTTTTGATTATTAAACAAAATACAATCGCAGTTGACTTATTTTAATAAACATGGCTTATTTTTAATACATTTGAGGCAAATTTTAGGGAATTTTATCAAATCAACATTAACCCAAGATTCATCTGGTTCCTTTGTAAAGAACTTCACAAATATCACACATTTCTAAACAAGCTGTAAGTATTACCATGTTACAAGCTTTTAAGTTAAAAATCTCAACAAAATTTCCAAACTGAATTGTACTGTTTCTTTTAGAAAATAAATCTAAAATGAACTGAAAATAAGAATGGTTAAAGTTCTAATTACATAGTTCTTTCAACATTATTAGATTACTATTAAATTTCTATAGTCACATTGCATAATTTTTCTTTAATATTTATTTATTTTTAAATATAAAATAAATATTTGAAGCTATAATTTTTCATCAGAATAAATGTAGGAAAAGTAAAAAATAACCAGGAGTATTCTTTGCTGTAGACGCTTCATAATGCTATAAATATGTCTTTTTTTCTTCTTCTCAAATAATTTAACAGGTTAGAGGTTAAACTATGAACAGATCCTATGGAAAATTTAGCACTTCAAAAAAACATTCTAAGATAGGACAATATAGTTGTAAGACTGAATAAAATGTATAAAATTTAATTTTTTAAGATTAGAAAAATATGGACAAAAAATTTAAAATTACAAACTATTATGCTCACATACAGCCACCACCATTCAGTAAAGTACTTACAAATGCAAAGTAATAGAAAGCAGAAAATTAAGGGAAGGAATATTTAGTCATACAAGAATCATACCTCCATGCTGTCTAAATTGAGATATCAGTAGTTTTACTTCAGATAAAACTGTTCTAAGTGATAGATTTGACCATCTACACGGATCCTCCTTCACAATTTAAAACAACAAAATTACAGAACCTGGTATTGTATGCGTATCTTAGGCACAAGTGATCACACAGCTGTGGAAAGCTACATCTCAAATATCAAAAATTCCTGATATAATAAAATGGTGTAAACCTAAACCATCCATTTCTAATCCAATTACTTTATCTCCTCACCTCATCTGCAATGATTTCATGATGTTTGGATGAACAATGAGGTGGCATTTGGTTCATGATCAAACTCTAACATAGGATATACGAATATTATGGAAAATAAATCCAAACTAAAGCAAGTGTAAGTATTTTTTTAAAGGTAGATATAAATGATGACAATGTACATATTTAAAGAAACTTCTAGTAAGTAGGAAATCATCCCATAAACAATCTACTTTTTCATCACTTTATAATTTAATCTCCCAGTTCTTTTAGTCATAAGATCTCCCAAGTGAAAAGGACTTTGTAAAAAAAGCTACGATTTAGGCTTCAGAATCTCTTACATAATTACTTTCTAAGCATGATGTACGTCAGTACTGCAACGTTCTTTCTTACACTGACTGTCTCGGTCTCATGAACCTCCTTTGTATTTGTTATTAGTACATGGCAACAATATACGCTTCAGCAGAATGATTTAAGGGGAAAATCTATCCTGTAATATTTTCTAATGCCGTTTTCTAAATTATTGTCATCGGAACATTTAAAATGAAATGTTTTTTATTTCTTGACCTGCTTTATTTGCTTCATCTAGTATATTCTGTGGCATAACGTGACCATCTAGTCACATTCAGTTATCTAAAACGATTTCACTACAAAAATCCGGGCCTGGAACAAATGAGAGAAAATTCATTTCTTTTAGAAAAAAAAAAGCCAGAGTATTGATACTCATAAATAAAAAGTTAGTATTTTGATCTATATTTTCATATATACTGCCTTCTAGCATGCTTTTTCACTAACATTATAAACATCACATGTATTAAAAAAAGTACATATACAGATAGATGTACCTTATCATCTGTTGTAGCACATAGTCTTCAATGAATGCATCAAAGTGTATTTAAACAGTCTCCTTTTGGTTTCCCTTAACCTGCTTTCTTATTATTCTTCTAAATTATAGGAACTACTTAGAAATGCCCTTTGAATCCCTCTTCCATAACTGCCCTTTTAAGATGTCTACAAATCAATGAGCTGGTCATTCATTTAAATGACTTAAATATATCCAAACTACACTTCACAATGAAAATTCAATCATTTACATGAGAAGAATTTTATGAAGCCACTATGATATGCTGCTAGGAATAGTGGTGAACTAGGTTCCTTATCCTGGGAAGACAATATTTCGTGAACGCACAACCAGAAACCTACTTTGTGATGGTTTTTCACACACAGACTAACTCATGGGTTTTCAGTGTCTGAAGAGTCACAGGTCCTGGAAGGTTCTTGAAAGGGCTCTATAGGAGATGATGAGACTATTTAGTGAAGAGAAGCAAAGGAGAAGAAAAGATGGGGAATAGAAAAAAAAGAAAAGAAAGCAAAGGAGAGAGAGTAAACAACAAAGATGAAGACAGCAATGGGGAAGATGGCCACAGAAATGCACATGGTGAAGACAATGATGTTGGCAAAAGAAAAAAAGGCCGAGAAACAAAGACAATGGTGAAGAAAGTAACAAAGGAGAAAATTCAAAAATTAACAGATATACTTTTAACTCTCAAAATAAAATCCTATAAGGGTAGATGGTACAGGCCTCAGTTCACATATGAAAGACCTGAGTTTAAATGAGATGAAGGAATTATAGAAGCCAAACACCTAATGAGTAGAGCTAGAATTTGATTCTAGGCCTGTTTCAAACTTTGACCTTATGCAATATTATTGTATGTATTATTTTTAAAACCTGTTACAAGTAACTCTATCAGAAGTTCTGGGGAATTTTTAATTGTCTGTGAAGCTGCACTTCAGAGGCAGTGATGGGCTTCAAATCTTCTAATCATTGATAGACATTACTCAGATTTTATCTTAAAGAGGTGAAATTACCCAACAACAACACTATATCTAATGTCTTTGGTTGTAAAAATATGTCACAAAAATGGGAGGAATATTTTCCCAGGAAGGGAGGAATCATTCAGAGGGAGGTAGAATACAATCACCTATAAGAAAATTACTTCTCCAGTGTAATGTCATTGGGAGCAGAAACTCCTCACTTATGTCCAAAGGATTTTTCCTTTCTTAATTTTCACTGAAACTCCAAGCTGGCACTGGCTGTCTTCAGCACCTTCACTACATTCTCCCAGGAATAGAAAAGAGGAAAGAATATACACAGGGCTCATAGGTATATCCACCTGGGATTAAGGAGTGTCATGAGCTAATTTACGTGGATTTCTTAGTATGTGACTGCAGAGTTTCCTAGACAGGCTGACGCACAGGCTGAAGAAGAGAAATGGGCTTGCAATCTGATTCCTCAATAGGTAAAAACAAACCCACCAACCCCATGTAGCCCTATTGTATCCAGAGAGTCCTCCTATCCTTTTGCTAGCATAGCCCTGCTAAAGATGATTTTTCAAGGTAAAGAGGCCTGTTTTTGTTGAGCACAAACAGCCTGCATCTTCGTGTCTTTTGCTAAAGGAATGCATAGTTTACAATGCTTATAGCACAATGAAAAATATAGGGAATTTTCTCAAGAGGCCTGAACAAAACAGTCAAAGCAAAGAAAAATACAGAAGGCTGAAAGAGTTGATTTATCCATATAAACCTAAATAAAAATCGCTCTGCTACATAAGAATCAGATCCTAGTAAAGATTACAAAAGACATAAATACTACAGGAAGTTTTAACTGATTCAGACAGAATGTGTCCAACTAGAAATCAAACAAGGGAATTTAGGTAGGACAAACTGAGAACTTGTAATACAAGTTCTTAGTGTCAAGGGGCTCATCAGCTGAGGAAAGGTTACATTATTTATACACTGATATATTTACATACTTATATATTTTGAAATATAAAGTGTTATTTCAGCAAAGAGAAGAAATTTCATTTCTGTGAACCAATTTAAACACAATATATCTAGCAGTACCTGAAATCTAAAAAGGAAAATTTTTTTTAACTAATGCAAAACCAGTGTTTTTTTTAAAAAATAGGCTGGGCGCAGTGGCTCACGCCTGTAATCCCAATACTTGGGAGGCTGAGGTGGGCTGATCACCTCAGGTCGGAAGTTTGAGACCAGCATGGCCTATAGGGTAAAACTGTCTCTACTAAAAATATAAATCTTAGCCCAGTGTGTGGTGCTCGCCTGTAATTCTACGTTGAGAATTCTTGGGAGGCTGAGGCACAAGAATCATTTGAATCCAGGAGGTGGAGGTTGCAGTGAGCTGAGATTGCACCATTGCACTCCAGCCTGAACATGACAGAACAAGACTGTCTCAAAAACAAAAAAAAAGAAAGAAAGAAAAAGAAATGTAGAAATACAGATTTTTAAAATGTATTTTGAGATGTGCTTTTCTTAAAGTTGACTGCTTTTGTTTAGGTTCTATAGCCCTGCTGCAACTCAGTCCAGCTGTATAATCATAAATCCATCCATTGTGCTTAAGCTTTCCTTCTTGAAGCACCCTGCTCCCTTCTTCCAATACCCTTTTTATTTAATTATCTAAATATTTTCGGTGAAAGCATTTTTATGAGGATTCATGCATGTAAAAAAAACCTATAGAATCCCTACTATATGCACACCCTATCAGGAGAATTCTGGATAATATGCACCCTAAGCTACTAAATGTTGAGTTTATCAGGACTAAACGAATATTTGAGAATAGTTACTTTCTGTCTGGAAATATAAAATGGAATAAAAAGAACACAGGTAACATTATCAAGTCACAACTGAATGAAATACATATCTGATATTTAGTATTTTTATTGATGGCTTCAGGGAGAGCGTCTTGTCAAATAAGCATTGTTTCTAATGTTCACAGCTAACCTTTTAATCTCATAAATATATGACAAACTAAAAAAAACTGCTGTTGAAAATGCAAATTCCCAAAATTGTATCATTAAAATAGGTTAATATGAAATAATAGATTAAAGTAGATACAAATGAAATAATTATATAATCCTTTCATGTGTAAGCATATGGAGGTCCATTTTTCACATCTTTTTCTTTTATTAAGAATTCAGTTCAGTGAAATTTTCTTATTAGCATTAGAGGTACCAAAAAGAGTAAAGTTAAACATAAAACGTCTAGACTTAAAAAAAAAGATAAATCAGATTTATATACAGCATCTGCAACAAATTTGAGGTACTGGCTAGGCAGGCCTTCTAAGTTCAATGCTGTAATTTAAAAACCCACACACACACACACACACACACACACACACACACACACAGTCTCTTAAAGATTCAAATTACTATTAAAAATGCAACTTTTGAAAAAAATTAAAAACACTTCTAAAGGTGGTGTTAACTTTGATGTGGTCAGGTACTATTTTGGTACTTGAGAGCAAACTAATAAATTCTCAGTAGCATGTAATTAATAAAAGGACATCTAAGTGGGCAAAGAATCTTACTTTTTATTTTTAAATACAAAAAGACAGAGTAACAATATTTTAAACAAAGGCCAATGCATACATTCTCAATGCAGCACATTCACACACATATATAATTTTTATTTAATAGAAATCACTAGTGCAATATTATGTCTTAGCTTTGATCTATATGAATATTATAAATAGAATGCATTAACTGCACTTGAACTTTTGTATGTGATCTTTAAAATTCCTATAGGTACAGAATATTTAAACTGACTGGCTTATTTTTATTTATAATCATTAAAAAGATTTTACATCAGAATATACTTTACCTCTCCTTCCCTGCACTCGGTATGTAAATATATGAAAAAAAACCTGAGGTAACTGAGGTAAGAATAATAAATAGCTGAAATATGCTTACAGTTTAGCTGTCTTGAACTCTATCAGATTGTCCCAATGTTATAACTTTACTTACTGGTAGCATACCAGGAAAAGAGACAGAGGAAAAGTATTCTTCAAACAATAATCTATTCAAAACATCAATTTTAAAAAAATATACATCTGCAGTAAAGAGGTTGGTTTAGTGAAGACGGCAAACAGCTAAAACAAGTTTCTTTATAACTTTCCTTAAAATTAATTCTCTTTTAAAAAGCCAAAGCTAATTCAAAAGTTATAACATGGTTTTGGTCAAATTAAACTATTTTCTTTCAAGTTTGTAGTTCAAAGATTAAAATATGAAGATTGGGGCATTCGGTCATTTGCAACCAATTCATGATTCTATTTATTTACTCAAGGAAACATGAATTCAAGTTACTGACAATCTATTTTTTCTAAAGTTAAAAACAAATCAGAGACCAAATCAATATGATTTAGCATATTTCAATAATGCTCATATTGACTAATATTTAAAATTAATACTTCCCCATAAATTTTAAATAAGAATAAAACATTATATAAAGCAAAAAAAAAAAAAAAAAAAAGAGAGAGAGAGAGTAATAATACTTCAGGAGCTTGAAATGATTAAATAAAACAGCAAGTTATCAAAGGAACATTTAGCAAGTTCTCTCCATCATAATCTACTCCACTGCACGCTCCCACTCAGCACACATCCCCTGCCACCCAACACCCTGATATCAATGAGCTGAAGAAAAGATGAATTTCATCAAAATTATAAGAACAACAAAACTGTGACCACTGTCACCATAAAAGACACACAGTTCAATTGGGCAGCTTAAAAATGTATACGTATTAAAGTACAGAACACCATACTAAAATTTGAACACATCTTACTATATAAAGTTGGAACATTGCAAAGAGAAAAGATTTAGTTTTCAGTTGTTAATTAGATGTGGTAACAGGATGTTTATTAAAACTGAATTTATTTTTAAAATATACATTATACATCTTCAAAACTAAGAAGAGGATTAGAGAAATCAGAAACTTTTAAAAGGGTGTTTGAATGCAGTAATTCAAGAGTTTATACTGAACCTTTTATTCAATGGAGTGGCTAAAGGAATTTAAATTAGTGAGACCCAAATGGCTTAAGTTTAAATGGATATTGATGGAGAAGTAAACATTTGGATACATTTTAAAATAAAGATGAAATGGCAAAGTGCCTTCAAGCTAAACATATTTAAAATAATAAATAGAAAGTAATGAAAGATGCATCCTTATAAGGAATTAGAAAAAAAAATCCCAGCAATGAATCAACACAAGTACCCCTTATTAATCGTAGTGTTTTGTTAGAAGCATTTTTCTAATTGACACCGAATTAGCATTTACTATCCCAGAGAGAGTTTTCCGTGGCAAACACTTTAATGGAGGTTGTCTGATGGCTTTGGCTCCTATTAGAGGTGTAACAAAATAGATTTAGTGAGCAGAGTTAGCTGCGGTGGTACAAATAGCACCGTGGAATAGTTCTCCTCCTCACCCACAGAACAAGCTATGCATGAAGCTCTTACCCTTGACTAATATATTAGGTCCTCTAAAACAATACATTAATTATGCATTCACTGTGAGTTCAGACACTGTGCTTAATATGATTAGTGCTGCTGTCTACCCTACTTAAGTACTGACATGTATTTTAAAAACCGAAAGTGAACTGGATGCCATCTACTACCCAGAACACTAGCTGTGAAGTCCTCTCTGAGAACATGCAATAAAGATGAATACACACATGCCTCAACTACTAATACTTGTAAGAGTTCTGGTTTAATTCTTTAAACTCATAGGCATTTCCCTTTGTAACCCTCTCTCAAATGTATTTGCGTCCCAAAAGAGCTGCATTTCATCGTCTGGCTCTGAATATTGGCCTCTGAATATGTTTTAAATTTTTACAATGTGCTTTTCAGTATTAAAGTAAAAATTTATTTTTCAATAGCCAAATTTTTTCCCTTTTAATTGCAATCCCCTTAGTACAAGGCTAATTCAACAAAGAATGAATTTGACACTGTAAACATTACAAATAACCTAGAATTCCATTTTAGAGAGTTGTAGGGTTTTCTTCCATTTTCATTAATAAGCTGAAAATGTTGTGCAAGACAGGCATGCTGTCACTTCCTATTAGCTGCAGGAGTAGAGCCTTCTATCTTTCAGTGCTTGTTGAAAACTATAGCCTCCATGAAACGTTTCAACTACATGTGGGAGGATAAAAACATTCCTGCAGTTACTTTACCAATGAGCATTCGTCAGTGACAACCTGTGTAAATACATTTAAAGATGAAGTTCACATTTCATTATTCACATTTTACAGGGGGAACCCAACCAGCATCTCATAAATCAATTTGTCACTTGCTTTTACTGGCCATTTTTTTTTTTTTACTGGATTTCAATCCAAAGTGAAAACTAGTAAAGCAATAGAAAAAATGAGATTAAAATAAATTTTACACAAAAGGGAAGATTTCTAAAAATAGGAGCACATTTGTTTCAAGTATAACTCATAACCTGGTTGTGACTCAACATTAAACAAGATCCAACATGTGGACAGTCACATAACATTGAAACACCCAGTCCCCACAAGTCCATCTTATAGGGAAAGGAAGACTTTCACATTAGGATAGATAAGGAAACTAAAGAGGAAAGCACAGGTAGCTGAACTTCACCCCAAAGCATGGAGGGCTCTCCACAAAGGTATGTGCACTGGATCACAGAGGGCAAGAACATGACAAGTCACTTTTTTCCTTTCTTACGTAATTCCTACAGGTAGTCACCTAACAACCAACTGTTATGAAATGAATATAGCATCTTAATTATCAACAAGTCCACTAACAAATTACATGTGCAACATGAACTGTGAGAACAAACATTTAACAAAAAAGGGCAGTGGGACTGGCAATGGCATCGCCAAACTCTAATATTTGAGCAGAATAAGAAAAAATAACCTGAGTTGTACTAGAGAATTTGATTTTCAACTCTTAACTTTATATAAATGGAAATCAGGAAAACACTTACTGTGTAATAAGCTTAGGATATGGCTCTGCTTCCCTAAAACTATTCTACTTCCCTGTCTTTGACAAAATGGCAATAAGGCCGGGCGTAGTAGCTCATGCCTATAATCCCAGCACTTTGGGAGCCTGAGGCAGGCGGATCACAAGGTCAGGAGCTCGAGATTAGCCTGACCAACATGGTGAAACCCTGTCTCTGTTAAAAACACAAAAATTAGCCGGGCGTGGTGGCACATGCCTATAACCCCAGCTACTCAGGAGGCCAAGGCAGGAGAATCGCTTGAACCCGGGAGGCGGAGGCTGCAGTGAGCTGAGATCATGCCACTGCAATCCAGCCTGGATGACAAAAAAAAGGAATCTCAAAAAAAAAGGAATAAAGTGTAATAAAGTCTAAATACAAATCTCTCTACTTGGCTTACAATTCACAAGTTTTGTGTCAAGTTACAGAGATGAAGCAATTCTTTCTATCACTAAAAAAGAGTTGTCAAGTTTAACAGAGTGGTCACCCTGCACTATTTGATGCAACAACCTATTTATAGCTGAACTGAGCAGAAAACAAGAGTCAGGCAACCTGATTTATTCTTTAGAGACCCACAGTCACCTTGACAGGAGTTGAGAAATGTGAAACTAACCACCATGCAATCAACTGTAACTGTTGTAAACATTTTATCTGCTTTTAAGTAACAAAAGGCAAGCCTAGTTTCACAGCTGGGTACTACTAATACGGAGCACTGAGGAAAAAAAAGTACTTGATACTGAAAGGAAAAAGAGTCTATGTCTCAACATCATATGGTTTGACTTAAAACGGACTGATTAAAGATACTTAAACTACTCTTGAACATAAATTGCATGCACCTGTTGTTCTCATTTTGGTAGCCGTTCCACACCCCTGTGAGCTTCTCCATCCACAGAAAGTCCTGGTTAACTCCATCTCACATTGCCTAACACTGGAGGAGAGTGAATTTATTAATCAATTTCACAGTTTCTTTGAAATACATTATTTACATTAAAACCTAATACGAAATAGACTACAGAAATAACATTTACATTCTCGATTTAATGGTTTTTATTACAAACTGCCTTCCTAATTTTATGATTTGTATAAATTTTTCTTTTTAATCAGACAAACTAGTTTCATGTGTTTCCATCATGCTCTAGGCTACTTTATGCTGGAAAAAAATTCCGAATTCTTAAAGAAGTTTTAATGTTCACGGCTCACACATCAATAATATTGCCTGTGAGTCCATTCTATTCAAATGATCTTGAGAAAATTACTGAGTATTAATGCTGCTGAGAAGACATTTAATATTTTGGATTTCAGATTCACTATGATGGATTGTGAATATGGAACTTAAAATTCTGAAGCAACAATTTCCCCAAATCAAGAGTTTACCGCATAAGCTGGCAGAAAAAGCAGTGGGTTTAATCACAAAAGAAATTGGAATTTGGAGTTTAAGCTCTGGTAGTGAGGCAAGGCATTTTAACTCTGGGCCTCAGTTTCCTCATCTTTACTCATGTGGTTAAACCTGTTCCATGTGCTTCAAAGAACTATGGGAAGATCAAAGACAAAGTACATGGAATAGCACTGTCAACTGTAAAGTGCTCTAAAAATGTAAGGCATTATCCTATCATTGTTACTCCTAGCCCCGTCTCCACATCCAACTGCCACATCCTCTTTGGTGCTATTCTCTTCCCAGTGCTGACTGGGCTTGGCTTCTGTTCTCAAACCATTTTTGAACTAGGCAAATTCCATGGAGAAGCAGCTCCTCCAAAGGCAAACACTAGAGAAATATTATCTTGGTTTCTTTGGCGACAGGTGGGATTTAGTTGGTTTCTGGTTGATGCATAATTATAAAAGATTCACTTAATGTGGTTTATTGAAGCAACAGTACTTTGGCCAATGGGCTGGCCAGTAACCTGGTGTTTATATGACTGAGAGATGGTGCAGTGTATTTTGCGGCAACGAACAGGCCAGTCTCAGAGATCCATCGCCAACTGCCAGGACTTTTTCAGGTGGACAAGGGCAGTTTTCTTCCTCAGAGAATCCCAACTGTTACTGCCACCAACCAGGACTGTGGGGCAGCCCTGCACTGAAAATCATTTAATAGCAAATAAAAGTACAGAAAAAAAATATTTTCTCTCACCAGAATCATATATAATTAATTGTATTAAATGTCACTTGATTTCCTCTATTTTTAAAAATGTAACTGAACAAATGATGGTAAACTGTAAGTAGATAAGCAAGGATTTGGTAAGATTACAGACGGTGAATATCGACCCATTTAGTTGGTTGATGGGGATTGTCAGAGCACACTGAAGATTTTGCAGCCTCGTGTGTTTTATGAGTATAAAGGCCCTGATCACAAAGTGGTGCCTGACACCCAGGCAAACAAGTGCCTCTTTGTTTACTAATAAAGTTACAGCTCAAATTAAATCGACTTTCTCAGAATGAAGGCCTCCTTTTCCTCAATCCATTTCCTCTTCTGCATTATCTCCATCATTTCCAAGTTCTGTTTCCTGTAACTGCTGGGGCTATGGTAATAATACCCTAACTGGTCAACATTCCTCTATGCTTTGCCCACCTTAGTGGCTCCCATTGCCTACAGAATCAAATCTCAACTCTTTAGAGCTGGGCAATTATGATACTTAACAACATGACTCTAGCCTTATGGCCAACGACTTCCTTTCTGCCATCTGCCATTCTAGGCCTCTCCATACCATACGCGTGCACATGTTTATGCTTCCCAGCTTCTCTGTCTGGGCTCAGGTTATTTCTTTGGACTAAAATCCTCCTCTCCTCATCTTCACATCATGCACTCCAGCTAAAATGCACCACACAAACCAGAGATAATCTTTTTTCTATGATATTCTATATCACTTTATTTTATTTATATTCTAAACTAAACTGCATTTATCCGTGTGTATATCTTACATTTCCCATTAGGTTTTGGGAGCAGAAATAATGTCTTATTTATCCATCTCCAATGATAGCAAATTATACGAGTAGATACTATTATTACTGTCTCCATTTTACAGATGAAGAAATCAAAACATAGAAAGGTTAAGTAATTTGCCCCATTAGTGACAGCCAGGATACACAGCCTATCAGCCATCGTGGGGTAGGTACATCATGGTACACAGCCATCATGGTACACAGCCTATCAGGACACTGCAACTGCTAGAACTCATGATATCTTCATTGTCACTTTTATTAGGTTGCTCAAAGCCCAAGAGACCAAGTTGCAACCATGATAGCAACAGTGCAGGATATTAAGATGTGCATCCCTCAGCATTAACCTTGCTTCTGACTTAAGTTTTTCAATTTATTACTCTCTTTTCCTTGTCATGGTTTTTAGAAAGTGCCTGGGAACAAATATACAATTTTTAAAATCAACTTTACGTCCTGCTCACAAATTCAGATCATAAAGCCTCATATCAAGGGTGATATGAAATACATCTGGCTGAGGCAGACAAGAGACGTATAAAAAGAGAACTAGAATATATGAACAAATACATTTAAAAACACATTTTCAGAATTGAAATCAGCACTAGAAACGTTAAAGAACAAAATCCATCCCAAAGGAAGTTAAGCCAGTTAGTCACAGGCAGAGTGAGCGTGACACATTTACCCAGGTTACAGAAGCAGTGGACAAGAGATGAAAATGTCAAGAAAGAAAATGGAGAAGGAAAACATAACCAATGCCTGTATGGGAAGACTAAGTGTTACAAAGATACAGATTCTCCACATCCTAATTCCTGTATTTCTAGGGATCCAAGCTTTATGGATATAAAGCCATCGCTTAGAGAGGCCGAGTTTGCACAAATCTTGGGACACTATATTCCAGAGGATATAGTTTTGACTCATCATTTTTGTGTAAAGTTGTCTGTACTCACTGTCTATGTTTCATCACTTCTTTCTCTGTCCAGTTTGGCTTCTCATGGCTACTGTGCTGCGTAACTCCTGGAACTACCAATCATTTGTATCCCATCTGAATGACATCTTCTGGAATTCTGTCAACTGTGGGCCTATGGCTTCCCCATCCAACAGACCAACAAAGCAGCTTTTCTTAAGGTCATCAATGGTCTCTTCATCACTATATCCAATGCATTCTTCCAGTCTTCAGCTCACATTACCTTATGACAGCATTCTACACTATAAATCTTTCTTTCTCCTTGAAATATGCCCTCCACTTCCATGACACCTTGGTTTTCTTCTTTATGTCCTCTGCGACATCATCCTCTTCCATCTGCTGTTAAATTATGTAGTTCTTCAAGGCTAATCTAGGGCATTTAATCTCATTAGTGTCCAGGGCTACAATTCCTATCTCTATGCAGATGATTCTTAAGTTTCTATCTGCAACATGCTGCTCTATTCTGACCTCTAGACCAACATAACCATCTATCTACTTGATGTCTCCTCTTGGCTACACTGAAGGCACCTCAAAGTCAACATATCCAAAACTCAACTTACAATCCAATCCTTCCACCAAACCTAGGTCCCCTTTGAGTAGTGAATGATATCATTAACCACCTAATTTTGTAAGCTACACCCTAGGAGTCATCCTCAAAACCTTATTTCTCTCCTTCCACCACTGCTAATCAATCTTCAAATATCATTTATTTTATATCTTAAATATCATTTAAATTTATCCCCCCTAACCATCACCCTAGTGTAAAAAGCATCCTCACCTTTTGTCTAGAGTATAGCAAAAAGCCTTTTGGACATTCTCTCTATATCCATCCTGGTTCAAATAACAAATCTGATTAGGTCTCTCTCTCTAAAGCATGGCAATGGTTTCCTAATGCTCCAAAAAGAAAAGAAAAGAAAACTTAAGATAGTCTATAATGCTTTTCATGGTCTGATCTCCACCCTCATCTCACTCAATGCTCCCCTTTATGTCTCTGTCTAGTCACAGGGCTCTCAGTTTTTCTAAACCACGCTTCCACTTGCCACAGGGCTTGTGCACAACTTATTCACTCTGCCCAGAACCCTCTTCCTTGTCCTATTTGCCTACTAAACTCCTACTCATCTTTAGGATTTCAGCTCGAGCATCGCTTCCATTTCTTTTACAAAATCAAATAGTACCAGGTACCACTAAATTTGCAGTTCCCACTAATGCAATTTTATAATTTTTAAATAAAATTTATAAATTTTTAATTACTGTCTTCCTCCTCATTCCTCACTAGGCAAAAGGTCCACTGACAGCCAAGATCGTGACAGGCTTTTTTCTTTTTTGCCTACCATTGTACCCCCCAGTGCTGAGTGACTGTATATAACAGATGCTCAGTTGAAGACATAATGGTTGAACACAAGTTGAACAAAATTCTAGAAAAGATTAAATGAATAAATTGCTTTAATAAAGGCATAAATTACAAATTTTCACAAAATATCAGAAGTGGGACCAGGAAACATAACCTCAGAGCAGATAAACTCTCCATAAACATTAGGCAGGAGATATACACCTGTCAATTATTGGAAATCTCAAGAGCAGAGAGGAGGCCTCTAACATTAAGTCTGTAGACATTATAGATTCTAGTAAACATCATACACTGCCTATGAGCAAATACTACAACTGAATGTATCTCTTTTAGTTCAAAGATGAATAAACAGAGGAAAATAACAGCAATTGAAACTGTCAAAACTCCCCCAACATAAAAAATGGAAACAATACTGAAAGGTGATGGAAAGTCTATCTGAAAAAAAAACAATCCTACTAGAGAAAAACAAAAGCCAGTTTTGGAAAGCATTTGTCTTTTATTCTTAATCCCTAAAAGAGCTAAGATAGGACATGACAACGTACATGTATGGGGAAAAAAAAAAAGCTTCCTGACTGCAGGTATTGTAGAAATAAAAAGAAAATGAGTGAGAAATGGAACTATTTTAAAGAAACTAAAAAATCTAAGCGGTAAGAAAACCTAGAAATGAACAGTCAAAAACAGATACAGATCTAAATTTTCGAAATATACTTTATCATTAATATAAAACATGAGAAAACAGAAAAAAAGCAGCATTTAAAATTTTTTTATAAGTCTTTTCTCCCATGCATTACAGTACTTCTGAAATGGATTCATCTTCACACTGATTTGTACATTTAATATTGTTTAATGTTAGCCACCCTCCTGCCATCAAGTGTTAGTAAATGGTCTTAGTCTAGGAAATACATTTGGTTACGAAGACTAAAATAGTGCAAAGATTTATACTCTATACAAAAACATATGCCAGTACAATGTAGTTCTAATTATATCCCAAGTTGTTAAAAGAACTTCAAAATGTAATTCTCAATCTCATCTGAAACAATAAACTGATGAGAAGAACTAAAAAAGTCTTGGAAAAGGAGTGCACTGTGGGAAGACTTGCCCTCTCAGACATTAAGGTAACCAACAGAGATGATACGAGAGGTAGGAGAGGGAACTGCTGGGTGGAGAAGGGTGGGGTCCTGGTGAGGGCTCCACCCTTGGGCCTGTGTCCATGGACCTAAATGAGGACAAGCATTTGTTTTAGTGCCCAAAAAGTTGCCTTTTGGCTTGCGATGTCCCCCTATCCTGTGCCCATAAAAACTCAAGACCCTAGTGGGCACAGACACAAGCAGCTAGACATGAAGAGAAGCAGAAAAACACACCGACAGACACCAGCAGACCATCAACAGTGGAACAACGCAGATGGCCGAGGGGAATTCAGCCGAGACGGTCAGAGGAGAGTCCAGGTAGCTGGGTGGCCTGACTCCCAGGGAAGACCACCTTCCCATTCCATTCCCCTTCTGGCTCCCCATCCAGCTCACTTGAGAGCTACCTCTACCACCCAATAAAATCTTGCACTCATCCTCCAAGTCCACATGTGATCCAATTTTTCTGGTACACTAGCGCAAGAATGTGGGATACAGAAAGCCCTCTGTCCTTGGGATAGAGCAGAAGGTCCAATGGAGCTGATTAACACAGCCACCTGTAGATAGCAAAGTGGAAAGAGCACACTGTAACCCATGCCCACTTGGGTTTCAGGAGCTGCAAACACTCATCCCTAGACACTGAGTCAGATTTTGGGTCAGAGCCTAAAAATGCTCCCCCACGACCTCCGCACCTGCTTGTCTGCCTGCTCCCCCTTGGGGTTTGAGCAGCAGGGCACTGAAGGAACAAACCACATGTCCCTGTCACACGCCCTGCAAGGGGGGATGAGGGAACTTGTCCAGTTTCAGAGATATTGGATGTGATTTTGAAAACAGAATAATGAGTCAGAAACAAATCCAAAATACAGCATAATGTAGCACATTATAAGAGTGGCATTTAAAAATAAGCCCAGGACAACCAGCTAACAATTTAGGACCAAAATATTACTATGTAAAGCCTTTCTAATGATCTTTCCCAAGAAGAAAACTACAGAACAATAGATTTAATATTTTGATACTTTTAAATGTAAAGCCTCCATATATCCCAAAATAACATAAACATAAAGAGCAAAGTAGGGGACGGTCAGAAAAATAGTTGTAACAAAGGGTTAATGTTTTTAACGTAAAAAAAAAAACCCTTCTATGTTCTTTAAAAAGAAAATATCTTCATGCTAAAATGGATGAACAACAGGACAGAACAATTGTGGAAACTAACAAAAAAGGAAATACAAATAACAAATAAATATTTGTAATTCAAGCATCAAGAATATAAGTGCGTTTTACTTTTCTCAAAATTTAAGATAAATAACATGAAAAGACGTGTTGCCCAGTGTGTGAAGAAACAGGAGTTGGGGGTGGGTGGCATAATATTCACACAGGACCTGGGGAGTCCCTGCAAGGTTTTGATTAGAAGAGGGGATATAATCTCATTTATATTTCTAGAAGATCGCTCTGGATGTTGTGTTGAGGATGCTGTATAAGGGGAAGGTAGAAATAGTAATACCAATAAAGCGGTTATTACAACCTTGGCAAGAGATAATGGTGAAGGCTGTGAGAACTGGCTGGGAAATCCAACCGTCCTCTAGTCACTCCTCACGTCTTCAACAGCTAAGGGGTGTGTGTGTATGTGTGTGTGTGTTTGTACACAATCAGCATAATTCCTGATGGCCTGAATGTGGGGTTTGGGAGAAACCAGGGGTAACGGGTATGTGTATGTGTGTGTGTGTGTATGTGTACAATCAGCATAATTTCCTGATGGCGTGAATGTGGGGTTTGGGAGAAACCTGGGGTCTTTGATGACTCTGGCATTTCTGGCCTGAGCAACCAGCAGACTGGATTGACAGTAACTGAGATGGAAGTCAGAGCAGGTTTGAGGGGGAAACATCAGAAGTGTTGTAAGCATGTTACACTTGTGTCCTGCATACATCTAAGCGGAGCTATTAAGAGGGCGCTGAATCTAGACACAGTCTGGGTTTCTGTATCTCCTAGCTCGTGTTTTCCTGTAGTAATGAAGTTTCTGATGAGAAAATGTATTTTTGAAATATATTTTCACTAATAGCTACTCAGGATGGTTGGCAACTTAAAACTTATGAATTATTTATTTCTGGAATTTTCCATTTAATATTTTTAGATCTCAGTTGACTGCGGGTAACTGAAACACCAGAAAGGATAAGGGGGACTGCTGCCCCAGTTAATGAAAGTAACTTTTAAAAGCCTTCAAATGACAAAGAAGATGAAATTAATGCACAATTTCATTTACTATTATATTAAAAAAAAACCTGCTTTGCTGTTATAAATAACTTTTACATTGCCACTGACTTTAGCTTAATTTTATCTGTTCCTTTAGTATACCATGTTTTTATAAATACATTTATGGGGTAGAAATGTAATTTTATTACACGTATAGCTTGCATAGTGGTGAAGTTAGGGCTTTTACAGTATTCATCAACTGAATAACTTACATTGCACCCATTAACCAGTTTCTCATCATTCACCCCTTTCCTACCCTGTCACCCTTCTGAGTCTCCACTGTCAATCATTTCATATTCTACAGCCACGTGTACACATTATTTAGCTTCCGCTTATAAATGAAAACATGCAGTATTTATCTTTCTGTGTCTGACTTGTTTTACTTCAGATAATGAACTCTGGTTCCATGTTGGTGCAGAAGACATGATTTCATTCTTTTTAATGGCTGAGTAGTATTCAATTTTCTTATCCACATTTCCTTATGTAATCATCCATTGATGGATACTTTGATTGATTGCATGTCTTTGCTATGGTGGTAATGCAGTGATAAACATAAGAGTGTAGGTATCTTTTTGATATATTGATTTCCTGTGGGTAGATACTTAGTAGTGGGATGGCTGGATCAAATGACAATTTCATTTTTAGTTTTTTGAGAGATCTCCATATTATTTTCCACCAAGGTTGTGCTAATTTACATTCCTACCAACAGTGTATGAGTTCCCTTTTCTCTAGATCCTCTCCAACATCTGTTGCTTCTTGTCTTTTTAATAATAGCTACTCTGAGTGGTGAGTATTACCCAAATTTTAATTCAACTTGTTTCATTATTTATTATTATTTATTTTTTGAGATGGAGTCTCACACTGTCACACGGGCTGGAGTGTAGTGGCACAATCTCGGCTCATTGCAACCTCCGCCTCCAGGTTCAAGAGATTTCTCCTGCCTCAGCCTTCCAAGTAGCTGGGATTACAGGCGCCCACCACCATGTCCAGCTAATATTTTGTATTTGTTTTTAGTAGAGACAGGATTTCACTATGTTGGCCAGGATGGTCTCAAACTCCTGACCTTGTGATCCACCTGCCTTGGACTTCCAAAGTGCTGGCATTACAGGAGTGAGCCACTGCTCCCGGCCTCAACTTCTTTTATTATAAGCTCAGTGACTAATACATTGCCAAGAAAATGTGTACAAACAATAGGACTATCTTCCTCTGTACATCCTAAAACATAATTTCATTTTTAAATGACAGCTTTGATGAATTTGGAGTAATAAAGAAACAAAGTAACACTGTGTGTTTAGCCCCTTTTAATTGTTGAGTTTATGTTCTCATTTGTTGACCCATATTCTCCTTCATTCATTCAGTAGCTATTCACTGAGTGCCTGTCAGGTACCAAGAATTAAGATGAATAAAATATGTCCTTATAGCAAGAGAGGGACTCACAGGCTAGTGGAACATTCCAATGCATTAAATATACTGAAGTGCAGTTTAATAAATGAGGTAACAGAGCCATATACAAGGAGTTAGGAGATCTCAGGGGAGAATGTGTCAAAATTCTAGAAAAGATTAAATTAATCCCTATCTAACTTAGAAGTTTATGGAAAGCAAGTAGCAAACAACCATTGATTAAAATGACTTTAGTGGAAAGGTTAAACTAATACAGGAACATTTTTATGCAATTACATGTAATCTCAAATTATCATAACTTAAGAATATTCATTTTAGGTGTTTTCTATCAAACAACCAGGAGTTCTATATGCATATGACTATAGGTCTTTCACCAAATTACTTAACTCTAAAGTATTCATCAAACACCTAAGAACTAGACTTCTTTTACAGAGGATTACGGTGTTAATGTCACCCGCTGGCAACCTGAGATACTTTGTAGTAAAACATCAATAGCATAATCAGAAATATTTCTTTGATCAATGAATTATTAAAAATGAATGCTGAATTTTTTACTATTACACTAACCTATACTGACATTTAGAATGCAATTACGAATTCTATGTTCGATTACTCAAGTTGAGATTTCAACTTGATAGAAATAATGAAAAATAAGGATGAAAATAAGCATGACAATAAAAATAAGGATGACATGTTTAATATGATTTGATTTCTCTTCTTGCAAAAAGAACACTGGAGTTAATTGGCTGAATGCCTAATTCAAGTGTTTATTTTTAAAGTTCGTGTGAATTTTTAAACACTATGCTTTGAAAATAATAAAGATATCTAGAGTACCATACTTAATGAATATGTGAACAATTGTAGGAAAAAATGGGATAACTGAGGGAAAGGATAATTTAGAAACTGAAGTCAAAAAATATACTAATATGGAATGACATGAAAAGTAAATTAACTTTAGGATCTGGTGTTTTAATTTGACAGCTGTTTGACAACTGCAAAATGGAAAACTGACCTCAGACAACTGAGTATAAATGAGAAGAGATTAGGCCAAAGAATTTCACATGGAAAGATACAATATACATTGTAGTAACGCCTCACATGGGAATAGATAAATGCAGGCTGGAATTTTTATTGTCTTTGAAGGTGCTGATATTCAATAGACTTAAATTTCACAAAGAGCTGTGTGTTACTCTATCACAATTAATGACACTTTCTGAAACATAATGCCATCAGTAGAGAAATAATTGTAAACACATTTGCAATTTTCAGGTGTTTCTTGAAGCAATTTTGAGTCTTTGTGACTTTACGTTTTGAATGCTAAAGCAGTAACACACTCCTCCTCTTTTAAAATTAAAAAACAATGAGCTCTTCTATGGTATAATTCAAGAAGACACAATTGTCCATGAATTTACAAGCTAAAATTCAGTACCTCTGGCTTGATTCTATATAAGCTGCTGAGATACTTCATGCTTCACTTTCTCAACATGAAAATAAGAAGAGAAAACTACATTCTATCACTTTACTTGTGAAGAATTCTATTTTCAGAAAAAAGCTCTTTTTCATCATCATCCTTTTTTTAGTAAATGATAATATAAAAATTATATGTCTTATTTCAAAGACAAGAATTGGGGTGGAGGAGTCAAGGCAAGTTCAACCCAATGACAGGTTTTGTTGAGTATGAGACTGAAGGGAGGAAGGCATGAGGGAGTAGGGTAGACAAGAACAGAGGACAGAAGAGAGGCTGAAATGCATGGGCTGGTTTTGGTGCTTTCTGTGATGAGAGAATGAAGATACTGGACAAACAGAATTAAAGTTATGCCAGAGGAGCATGAATGGGTAAACTGGAATGTCTGTGGAATGAATGACATTTCAGCTGAAATCTAGAAGATCCTATAGTTCAGACATGGACAGAGAAAGAGCGGGCTTGAGAAGAAACAGATCATGCAGTCTATAGGAAAGTTAGGACTTCCTTCTCTAGCCTAAGATGAACAGAAAGCCATTAACTGTGCCACCAAAACCTACCAATGGCTGCCTGGCACCTACAGGGTGAGCCCGCCTGCTTTAGCAAAGCACATGATGCCCTTCTTGGCCTGCCTTCCTGCTTCTTTAGCCAAATCTCTCACAGTATCCTCCCAACCTTGTGCTTCGGCTACACTGCAATGTTTGCAATTCCCCAAATGGCCCTCTGTGTTATAAAATTTCACATCTCTGGGTCTTTACTTATGATGCTCCCTCTGGAAAGTTTCCCTATCACACGCACATACCTAGGAAAAAACCCATCTAACCTTTTGATGCTCTGGTCACTTCTCTGAGAAGCTTTCGTGACCTCCACAGGTGGAAATAGGCACTCCCTACACCTTCCATTATATGCCGAAGGCACTGCCTAAATTCTGTTACAGAGCCAACAAATGTTATTGTTTTATTGCACTTATTTATTCATCTGTCTTCCTCTGCCAGACCGTAAGCCACTTCAGAGTAGAGACCAATCTTTTTATCTCCAGCAAAAGTAATCAATACATATACAAGGATCTTTCCAGAAAATAGCTTTCAAGAACGTAACAGCAAAGAATATCAGCACTTTCTACTATGTAATGACATTCTGTTTTCTGGTCTGACCAAATCAGAATTACTTTCCAATAGGTGGGTGAATGTCAAGAGGATTTCAACAGCCTCCCCCAACCTCGATAATCTGAATTTGAACTAAGTAGAATAAACAAAATTCTGTGGAAGTATGAACTGCTTTTCAAAGGTTTTAAAGTCTTAAAGCCTGAATGTTCACTGAGTATTTACAAAAAGGGTCATTTCTGATGTAACCTGACTTTACTGAAGTCATAAGTACTTAGGATGGTTGCATACATTCTGCTGGAATACTTACACGCTATCTTTCCTCTTATGAAAAAATACATTACAGTTTGTGCATGCTCACTCAAATACTCTTCAGCCAGTCACTCAACTCACTCAAGAATAAGTAAAAATCATGAAAGGAATCCAGGCTCACTAAATTCTGTCCTTTATTGATATCCTAATTTATAAATCCCTGAACATTTTTGTAAGAACTGAGAATCTGGTCTTATGATATGTTCTTAAGGTCAGAAGCTGTATTTAATCCTCATTATTCTAAATTAGTAGATTACATCAGTAACATTAGGGGAGGGATCTTTATCCACGTATCTTCAGCTAGCTGTTTAAGGAAATTATACATAGTACTATTTAATCCTTCTTACTTACTTCATCTAATGACAGCAATATGACACGATGGCACTTTCTAGATTACCAGCCAGACTTTTGCTAAAAGCAGTATCAGATCATAATTTTATTCAGACACAGGAATGAAAATGTTGGAATATTACATTACACTTTTGTTTCAGTGGTCGTTTTCTTTCTTGTAAGCTAGCAGGTAAATACCTTTTAGTGCTAACGAAAGCCCAGTCAGAATGAAAGCTAAAGCTGCACTTTAGCTTTGTATTTTAAGGTTACACAGTATATTTTAAAGATACTCTAGATTACAAGTATACATAAACCCGATTAACTACCCAAATTTCTCTTTTGTTTCATCCTATCCCCACATTCCATCATTCAAATCCTTTAGAATTTCTTTGTTCCCCCTGTGATCGTTGCTTCCGGAAGAAATCTGGCATAGGATCTGAAGGAAATGCCAGAGTAAAATTTTCCTTAAGATTAATCACTCAGGTAAGTAATTTCCCTTTCTTGCCCAACAATATTTTCTGAAACTTCTTAGAGAATTGATAAGACAGAAATGGATGGTCATAAAAATGTGAATTTTAGGATTTACTTAATCACTTACACACAAAATTTAAAGGTCTAATAGCTTGCCTAAAGTAGTCTGGAGCTCTATTACTAGTTAGAAATAGCAACAGACAAAAAAGTCTCCAAAGGCAGTCTGGGTTAAAGAGGCACAGGTATAACAACAGCTTCTCCACCATCCATCCCCCACCACCCTCTGACACCCGAATATTCCTCTTCCTTTCAGTGTCTGGGGGGTTCAGTTTAAAAATCAGAATCATCCAATGATTCCAATTTTAAAGTAAAAATATATATGAAGGCATCAAGATGTTCAGAAATTAAACCTTAAAAGCAGTTCGTCACTAAGGCAAAGAGAATATGAGACAAAGAAACGATACAGTCTCTCAGGGATGAGCCACACAGTCAGTTTTTACATCAATGCCATCAGTCATCAGTCAACCAGGAGTCAATCTAACCCAGAAAACAGGGAGGGGAGTCTGCGGTTCAGAGCAGAGAACTAGCAGGCTAATGGGATTCAGAAGAACAAAAACCACCAGGAATGGCAAAATATAACTGAAGATTAAAAAAAAGAAAAGAAAAGAGATAATTAGAAAAGAATGTTCCCTTGACCTCTGCTAGGTTGGGGTGGTGGGGGAGATGAAGACAGAAAGTCTCCAAGCCACCCAAATCAGGTTTAATCACAACATGCTACCCAGAGATACACACTAAGAACTGTAACTCCCCAAATCCATACTGTATTGTTTCTGTTATGTCTCAATTAAATCTCTGCTTTTGAATCACCCTTTTTCACCAATATTGCTTTGATTTACCAGAACCTCATACATGTCTCCACAATGCTTACTGAATAGTAGAAAATCAATAATGTCTGCTGAACCCAAGTCATCATCACATAGTCAAATATGAAGAATTCATAAACAAGTATATATGTACTTGACATAAATATATACATATATTCATAACATGCATATATTAAAGTTTGCCAACAGAACCCAAGTCTTAGCGCACTGAGCAAAATAAGCACACGTCCCCTTCTCATTCTCTATTAAGACCCTGCTTCTCAGATCCGAAACTCTACTTATGTTTTGTGTCTTTCTTGTAATTTTCTCCAGAATAAAGTCTCTGAGAACATCAACCGTTCTCCTTAACGCTAAGTCTAAGTTACAAATTCATTCACCATTTATTTCATCTTACAAAAGAGCTACTTTTTTTTCCTGAAATCCCATGAATCTAGACTGAACCAAGACTGGGGGATAACTATAAGATATTCAGATTCTGAACATGTGAAACATGTAGGCCAAAACCAGACCAAACTTTTATGTTAATAACAACACTAATAGCTAATATCAATGGAACACTTAGTTTGACTAACACATAAGTGCTCTAGGTCCTCTCCATGTCATTAGAGGTAGATATATTACCACGCCCACTATGGTAACTTCACCTCTACTACCCAGTGGCAAGGATGTCAGCAGTTAACCTGGTGCCAGGAAGATGCATATTAATGAAGAATAGCCTGATTCCAAGGTAGTGACTGGAAAAAGACATTTCATTTGAGAGAAAATAGCAGTGAACTGGGTCCACAGGTTCTGCTCCCAATTTGACCATTTTCAGACATGTGTGATCAATGATATCATTAAGCTTCATTTGCTTCTTCTACAATACTGGAATAATGCCACCTCAGAGTTGTCGTAAGAAGCAAACAATGACCAGTTAATGTGGCATGTAAATTATTGAAAAACTATTTACAAATATATGTTCAAATTATCATAATTTTTGCATTTGTTGGCAAAACCCCACCTGGAGTTATTCTGGTTATAAATACCAATGCCGAACTCACTCCACTTAGATGGATGATTC
The DNA here is from genome assembly GCA_036589455.1 of Ateles fusciceps. Lineage (NCBI taxonomy): Eukaryota > Metazoa > Chordata > Mammalia > Primates > Atelidae > Ateles > Ateles fusciceps. The sequence continues at coordinate 1,375,500 of JAZHEH010000284.1, forward strand.
TGGAAAGGGGGAATCAAATGCAATTTAGAAATTATTTGAGATTATATAAATTCAGGAAAAGAGACTGTATTCAAAATGCATTTTCTTTCTGACATTGTTCAGTAATGCTCATCATTTTCCTTATATATAAAAACCATATTTAGTTAGAGACTCTTTCCCACATGGTATTGAAGAATTCTCTATGCAAACCTGATCTAGTGCAGTAGCTAATTTGAATCATCTGAATAAGCCACGAGTTAGGAACCTCAGAGGCCACTGAATGAATGCAAGTTGCCCAGCAGCTAAAACATCAAAGTGAAACAAATCACAACATTCAGAAGAAAAATATATTTCTCATATTGATTTTTCTTATATGTATGATGTTCAGTAAATCACATCACTGGTATTCACTAACATAAGTCTTATTCTCCTAGACTACAACACCAAATTTAATAACCACTTTTGTTCAACATAGAAGATGAAAGTCAATTCCTATTGCTCTAGGCAGACAGTATAGTCAAAACAAAAGAAACATCAGAGAAAAGGAAAATGGAGAGAAATGCATAGATATTAATCTCATATTCACTGGGAAAACAAACAAACAAAATCTTTACCTGTTTTTCCTTTCAGAGTTTAAAAAGATGTAAATTTTCTTTCACCCTACCTACTCTATAATTCAGAGCTCTTTATCCAAAGCCCTTCTTTTTTAACTTACTTCAGTCATGAATATCTCTCAAATACTGTCAGTATTAAACAAAAAACATGCTTCTTCTTGACCCTATTTTATTAACACCTCTTGATGTTTCATTTCCTTTCACAAACATTATTCAACATTCACAGATACACTAGATCCCAAAGATAACACACCCTTGTCACATTTACCTTTCTAATTATAACCTGCTCCTCAGATCTGAAACTCTACTTATGTTTTGTGCCTTTCTTCTAATTTTCTCCAAAGTAAAGTCTCTGAGAACATCAATGGCTTTCCTTAAAGCTAAGGCTAAGTTATAAATTCATTGACCATTTATTTGATCTTTCAAAAGAACTATCTTTTTTTGAAACCTGATGAACCTAGACTCAAGCAAATGATCTAATGTACGTAAAATGCTTAGAACATTATTTGGCGTAGAGCACATGCCTTTGCTGCAATTACTGTTATCATTAACACTTACTGTCACTTTCTCCCCCTCCCTCATACATATTCCTTCAGAGTTGTACTCTACTGTCTTGCTCTAAATGCTTGTGGGCAGAGGTGATGGATGTACAAAAATATGTAAGTCATAATCATTGGTTTCCAGAAGTTAAGAGTTCTCTAGGAAAGGGATAGAAATGAGTAATTATACTGCAATACCACAAGTGGCTATTAACCACAGTTAGAAAGTGATACACTGGAAGTATTATCACATGAAAGAAAAACGAACACTGAGTTTTTCCACACAGTAGAACTATGACTAACAGGTTGAAATTATAAGGAGGCTGACTTTGGCTCAGAATGAGGAAGAGAATTCTACTCATCAAGGCTGCCCGCTTACAGAGACAGTGGCCTTGGGAATCAGTGACAACCATAGTAATCGGAAGACAGTCTGCCAGGAATATTGTAAAAACTAAGGAGGTCAGTCATCAAGATTCTAGAACAATTTACTAGTAGCAAAGTAATAACGGATGTAAAATGTTTTCTAAGGTCGTGTGTGTGTGTGTGTGTGTGTGTGTGTGTGTGTGTGTAAACACTACAATTAGGCTGACAGTAGAGCAAGATGTAGCTACAAAGAGGGTGAAGCTGAGGCCAGCCACGTGACCGTGGCTGTGGTCAGGAAATCTCTGTTTGTCTAATGGGCACACTTGTGAAACAAAAGAAAGAAAAAAAAAGAACCCAGGATGAGATTTGTTTTGATGCAAAGATATTTTTACATCTCATTTACAGTGAAAGATTGAAGGCATAGGTGGGCTATGAATAGCAAGACCATATAATTTCTTGTCCAAACTAGGACACTTGAAAGTAAAAAGAGGCATCTTAGTAATTATGCCATGAACACAGGCATAAAGAAGGACATATGGTCACCCTAGCTATCCACGGGTAATTAAACAAAAAGAAATGTGGGCCAGGGTTTGCCTGAGACGGAAATTATAACCAGGATTGTAGGTAAAGATCTCAGAAAAAAATCAAAAGTAGAAATTATTAAAGCAGTGGTTCCTAACTGGGGGGTGATTTGGGGCCCCAGGGACCATTTGGCAATGTCTGAAGACATTCTCATCTGCCATGAATGGGGGTGAGGGAGTGCCACCAGTGTCCAGTGGGTAGAGGTGGGGGTGCTGGGATGCACTCTGCAAAGCACAGGACAGCCCAGATGATAGTCATCTCATCCAAACTGCTAGTAGTGCTGATGAGAAATTATTAAAATTTCGGTATTACATTTGCATTACAAATAAAAAGATCTCACTGCAAAAACATATGAAACATCTGTGCTATAAAACATTAAAGACAAAAACGGAAGAAAATGTTTGCACCTCATATGTCAATGCAATCTATATAAAGCAATAGCCCTTAGACAAAGACAAGAGCATCCCAACAGGAAAACAGGCAAAGCTCACTAGCAAACAACCGACCAAAAAAACCCATAAATGGCCAATAAGCACTAAAAAATAAACACACTCCACCTCATAAGTCATCAAAACAACTTGAATTAAAAGGACATTTCTGATGTTACCTAGAAACCCAGCCAAGATATTCTAATTCACAGCATTAGTGATGAGCACTTTAACACACTGACTAACAGAAGTATAAGCTGATTTCAAGCAAAGGCTGGGAAGACATTTCGTTTTACTTAAAGTAGTTTTTTGTTTTAAATTTTAACTTTTTATTTTGAAAACTTCATCATCTCTTGACATAACCACACACTTTTAAGAAACTATCAAAATAAATAAGGATATATGCAAAGATTTAGCTAAAAGAATTTCAGCTCAGCATTGTTTACATGGGCCAAAAATGGAAATCCCTAAAATGTCAAATAAGGAGAAACTGATTAAACAAATCAAGGTATATCCATATACAACTCTTAAAATCATGCTATACTGGCTGGGTGCAGTGGCTCACACCGGTAATCCCAGCACTTCGGGAGGCCGAGGTGGGTGGATTACTTGAGGTCAGGAGTTCAAGATTAGCCTGGCCAACATGGTGAAACCATGCCTCAACTAAAAATATAAAAATTAGCTGGGCATGGTGGCAGTTGCCTATAATCCCAGCTACTTGGGAGGCTGTGACAGGAGAACTGCTTGAACCCAGGAGGTAGAGGAGGTTACAGTGAGTCAAGATTGCACCACTGCACTCCAGCCTGAGTGACAGAGCAAGACCCTGTTTCAAAAAAAAAAGGTTATACCAAATATTGACATGGAGAGATGTCCATGACATACTATATGAAAAAATATACCCAAACTATATATATATCTATATATGATATATTTGTGAAGATATGTGTGCATGTGAAGAAGTCTATAATAATATAAACTAAAATTTTAACACATGTATGTATTAGGTGGTAAGATACAGGCACCACAAAAGCAAGATTTTTGTTGGCTTCCTGCTCTAACACAAAACAATGCCTGGCATAAAGGAAAAGTAAAATAAAATTTGTTATTGTTATTTTTGCGTATCTATATTTTCTCACTGATATGCAATGAAAACATTATTTGCACAATACATGTTTTAAATGTTGCCTTCTAAAAGAATAATTCAATGGCAAAACAAAATGTTTTACACATAGAAATAGAATGCCACCTATTTTAAGGATTATAAGATTTAAAGAATAATTTATGTAAATATGCTCTGTAAATTCTACAGCACTGTAAAAAAGCAGAAAATTAATTATTTGGTTAAGATTATATATTCTGAGGTTAAAGCAGCTTCATGTGTGCTTCAACTGGCAGCTTTCTTCCCAACAATTTCATTTACAATAATTTGCCCTTTAAAAACAATCAGAGATATGTGCAGTGTTACTTACAGAAGCAAAAAGCTGCAACAATGGAGAACTGGTTGAGAAAGTTGAGGGACATCCACAAAATGGAATGCCATGTCACCATTAAAATGTATCCTGTAGAAATGTATTTACTGACATACACACTGACTGATATAACCACTCCTATTTATTTACATGTCACTCAAAAACTCTGTTGAACCCTGACTGCCCAGTGCTCTTTCTTCTGCTTACACTATTTAAAAACACTAATTAAAATGGCTTCGAATTCCTTTATTTTAAATTTATAAGATTACCTAACACTGGAACTAAAATATCTCTAACATTATTGGGAAATATTATAATTTGGGAAGCTGATGATAGCATAATGGTAACACAAGAATTCTACTATCCTGGGAATTGTTGAGATTTTTAAAGTATTGTGATGCTTCCAAATGAAATCAGAGCCTGAGACAAGTGGAAGGAAGCAATATGAGGGGTACAAAAAGATGGAGAAATTCATTTGTACCACAAGCACTGATGAAGAACTGACATCACTCAGGATACTGAAGGGGCTTGTGAGGGTTGAGTGACACATGGAGGAACATGACAAAGCATCCCAAAGGAAGATCAGGAGGAGCGCTGTGTAAGTGGGATGCGGAATGGGCTGGAAAACCAGCCTAAGGAGGAAAGAGGCAGACACTGCAATTTTTCGGCACCAGAAAGAATCCCATCATGCATTCTGCGGCTTTCCTCGTTTTTTTTTAAATTTACAGAATCCAACTCACCCCCATAACAAAAATACTTCTACAGACTAAAATTCAAGCAGCCATCTAAACACACGTCCTTTTAAAATTTCCAAAACCTTGGCTTATGTTCAGTTTCTGTCAATTTCTGCCTAAATGTGAATCATTCCATTTTTATTCTTCCAAATACTTTCTTGCTACAACTGAGAGGTTTTTTTTTCATGATAAATTCTTGAGCTACCTATTTTTGAGAAGAAAGGGGTGGGATGAGAGGGGGAGGAGGAGCAGCTCCAACTCAAACAGCTCTTATTTTTTTAGATTTAGGAGTTTCTGAACCACTTGATGCTGTTTAGTTATTTTTTTCTCTGAATGTCCATACTTTATTTTAAACATTTTCTTTGCAGCTACATAATTTAAATCCTTGAGATAAGTGGTATCTCAAGGATAAATGTGGCTTTTCAATTTAAGGAAAGGAGGCTGAAAACTAAAATGTGCTCCTGGCTTAATCTTGGGGTCCCATATGTATAACCAAATAGAGGTAATAATTTTAAATAATAAAAAATAGCTGGGCGCAATGGCTCACACCTGTAATCCCAGCACATTGGGAGGCCAAGGCGGGCGGATCACAAGGTCAGGAGATCGAGACCATTGTGGCTAACACAGTGAAATCCCAGCTCTACAGAAAAAAAAAAAAGATTAGCCGGGCATGGTGGCATGCACCTGTAGCCCCAGCTACTTGGGAGGCTGAGGCAGGAGAATCGCTTGAACTCAGGAGGCGGAGGTTGCAGTAAGCCGAGATTGAACATTGCACTCTAGCCTGGGTGACAAAGTGAGACTCCATCTCAAAATAAAAATAAAAAAATAAATAGATAAAATAAAATAAAATAAAAAATAGACCCAAATGGACAAATAAATCAATTTGGCTTATATTGCTTTGTATTCACATTCTCATTAAAAATATGTTCATGGTGAAATCACGTTTATTCTCTTTGCCAGAAAACACGGGAAGGTAGAAAAAGAAAGAAACAAGTTGGAAGAGATGGTGTCCTGCTTTATAGAAGGGGATGATCCTTCTGGTAAAGTGGTAGCACTATTTGAACCTCACCATAAGATCATTCTGACATCCAAAATAACAACACCACCAAAAGACTTATTTGAAATAGATTGATCCTTCTCCAAATAGCTGGCAATATATTGTGGAACCATAATGACTGTAGGCATTATCACATTAAATTCACATATTTTGCAGACTAGCAACTTATATATCCACTCAGCCAAGCTGTTTTCCTGCTGGTAACTTGAATTCTTATTTTAAAACTGTGCCAAGTCCTCTTGGGTGTTCTGGTAATGAAAACAATTTTCCTTAAGTTTTAGCCAAAACTTTTTCACTATAGTATCTTATGAAAAAGCCACAACATTAGGGCAACCCACAATGACCAGATGGGGAAAAAAACTATTCGGGGAATTATCTTGATGTTTAAAATAATGGGAGAAGGGCATGTATTAAAAATAATATGTTAATTTTGGGGTATAATCTTATTCCATATACCAAGTTAACTGAGTACTAAATTACTGATTTTTTTTTTTAGAAAGCTGAATATGCTATTTAAAATATATTCTGTTCTTTATAGTGGTAGTTTAAAATGCAAAGAAATCAAATCAAGAAAGAATAGTGCACAATAACGACAAGCTCAGGGAAATGTTTCTGAAATGCATAAACAAAGATACCACTAAGAGTAGAAAGTTATGACAGCTCAAAAACACTTTTTAACCCAAGGAATCCTAGTCATTTGAAGCATCTACTCTACTGCTCTCTCACCTGAACATATCTGAAAACCATTCACCTCAAACTAAAAGACATATTGGTTATGAAACCTACAGACTCCTATAGGATATACAGTGTTACAAGTGCTTCTCCATCAATATATATGAGTCTGGAAGGTTTTTAAAAATATGACAATACAACCATCTAGGAGAAAGTGTGAAAGGTGAAAAACTGACCTGATTGATGGAGTTGGCAGCGCAGGATGCAAGGCCTGTCCCAATAGAAGTAAGCAGGAAACAGGGCAAGTCAAAAGGGCCCGGAGCCAGTGCAAATCCAGCTGAAGTGGTACTTACTACCAGAGCTGTAATACACAAACAGGTCAGACGTACTGTTACCAACAAGAGTCCCAAGTGTAAAGGCCAAAAAGACAAAAAACAAGCCATCTTTCATATAAACTAATCGATTATGTTAATAACACAAAGTACAGGCTAATCTTTGGTTTAAAAAAGGTCCACATTTTTATGATTATAGAAGCTACATGTGCTAATTACAGAAAAATGTTAATTTTCTTTTAATTCCATACTCAAGAGAAAAAAAATAAGGTCAATCTTCCAGATCCAATCATTTACTTATTCAACAGACGTTTACTGAATACCAAATTTGTAATCAGTATGCACTGTCAGGGATACAGATGTATATGGTATTACTCTTGCTCTTAGGTAATTTGAAAGAGAGATGGCTGACACGCCTTAACAACTGTAACACAAGATAGCAAATAATAAGGATCTCAATTCTGTGACAAACTCCAGATAAGCCTAGGGAAGGGCTTGCCTATAAGAGATGATGGTCCTGGGGGGTCAGAGAATGCTTAGTGGGAGATGATAATCCTACACCACCAATAGGAACCAAGCGAAGAGGGGGAGGTACAGAAGCAAAGCCAGGCAATTCGAATATCCACCAAGGCTGCTCCTCTTTGGTAGGCCCTGGTGCTTCTTCCCTGGGGTTTACAGAAGCTGACAGGGCCAGAAAGTGTTCAAGAGTGGTGCTGATATGGAGCTGCAGGAATCTGCTGGAAAAAAGTCACCATTGTTGGGCAAATCTGGGAAAGCTTCAAGAAGATGGCATTTAAGTTGGATCTTCAAGAGGTGATGCAGAGAAAGGAACAGAACGGTGGGGATGAGCAACATTACATTTACACAGATCATTCCAAGAACAGGCACAGGGAAGGGAAGACCAATGTCAAGAATCTAAAGTATGTGTGATACCATCTACGTAGCTTCTCCAACCAAAAACCTAGGAAGCATATTTGATCATCTCCTTTGTCACTCTCTATATCCCATTCATTACAAAGTAGTGTCTGTTCTATCTCTACAGTGTGTTTCAAACCCATCATACTGCCAGCATCTAGTCCAGCAGTTCTTTACCAGAGGCAGTTTTGCCCCCCCAGGGACATTCAGCATTGTCTGGAAACATTTTTGATTAGAGGGGGAGGGTGTCACTTGTCTTTTAGTGGATAGAGGCTGAGGATGCTTCTTAACATCCTGTGGTGCATAGGACAGCCCCCAGAAACAAAGAATTTTCTAGCCTAACATGCCAATAGTGCTGAACTTGAGAAACTCTGACCTAGTCCAAGCAATGACTAGCTTACTCCCTAACTGGTCTCCTTGCTTCCATCTTGCTTCTCTTGAGAGTGATGTTTTTAAAATGAAAACAGATGAAATCACAGCGCTGCCTTAAAAATTCTTTGCTACTATACCTGATATAAAATGTAAACTCTTGCCCTGCCAATAAGTGCATCTCACACCTCTCTTTAGCTCACTCACTATTCTCTATTCATGAGAATTCTTCTGTTCTTTGAGCATTCCAAGCTCCTTCTTGTCCCTGGGTTCTTGTACTTTTGTTTCCTCTGCCTCTTTCCATGGCTGGCTCCTTCTCGTCCTTCAGATCTCATCTGAAATACTACTTGTTAAGGGGAACCTTCCTGATCGCCTCATCTAACATAAGCCTCCCCAGTTACTCCCTCACTCACATCCTTCTTTTATTTCCTTCATGACACTTATTACACTCTGACACCTCACTGAAATACAGGCTCCATGAAGACAGGGCCCCTGTCTGTGTAGTACACTGCTATATTTTGGGGGCTATCACAAGCTAGGCATAAAGCTGTATTTACTGGAAAAACAGGAGGAAAGGTGGCAACTGCCAGATTGCAGAACAAGCTGAGGAGTTTGTAGTTTGGTTGGTTGGCGGTGGAGAGTCACTGAAAGTCTAATGCAAGAAAGTAATCTACAAGTGAAAGTATATGTACACTATGACTTAGAGGGGCAGGGAGTTTTGCAGATAAACATTTTAAGAGGCCATACCATTAATTAATTGTGAATAAGGGTTGTAAAAATGGGATATTTTGATTAGAGAATTGTTAGGACCTGGTAATTGGGAGAGTTAGGAAGATAAAACGACAAAAAAAGAATGAATGGAAAAGTGCACTTTACCATTTACCATGCACTTGGGTGATACGGAGAGGAATGATAACATTAACAGATATAAGGACATTAGGGAAGGAGGTGATGAAGCTAGCTGGCCTAGGAACACATGATGTTTTGAGAAACCATGGGACATCTGGGTAGAAATATAAAGAACGAGGATGAAATATGAAACTAGAGCTCAAGAGGGAGATTTGGGAAACTGGAGAGGCACGAAGCTCTGAAGTCACTGGCCTAGAGGCCACGGCTGAGCCTGAGGGAATGGAAGAGATCAAGGGGCAGCAGGTACAATGCAGACAAGTATGTGAAAAAGTCAGACTTTTACAGATTGGTGGGGGGGGGAAAGAATGAAAGACACAAAGAACATTTGGAGACATGCATCAAGATGATAAGGTGGCATGGGTGTCCAGTAACCATGAGAGGGGCTACAGGAAGCAGGACAGGAAGGCACCACTATTGGCACCAGCAGGTACATGCTAGAGAAACTGGTAGTTCCTCCTAATAATCATGAATTGGCTGGCATGTTCTTCAATCTAGTCTTATCAGCAACTTACAGTAATCCTTTATAGTTCTACCATACGAACAAGCCCCTTCCCTGATATCTAGATGGGTCACGGATTTCTTGATATTGCTAAACCAAAGAAATACTTTGGCTGAGTTGGATGGTAGTTTGCAAGGTGCCTTAAGTATAACTATCTCAACTCAAAGTACCTAGAGCACAAGTATTTTGGCAAGGGGTCCTTCCTTTAACTCAGTTGTTCCCCAATACAGTAGTGTATCCGAATCTCCTGGGGGAAGATTTACCTCCAGAAACTGAGAGACATGCACAGATATAAGTAGAGAGCAAGGTTCAGGAATGAGGATGCAGGTTTAGAGAAAGACTGCTGGAAGATGAGCATATTAGGAGCTGAAGGCAAATGAGAGGCTAATCAGAAGTCATGAAGACACACCCGTTAGGAGAAAGGTAGCATGCCTGAGGTGGGGGAGTTTAGGCCAGAAAGCATGTGCTGTCCCCCTCTTACATGTCCTCTGCTTAGGGGTACAGCCTGTACTGGCTCATATATGGTACTACAAGTCATAACACAACAAGTGCACACAAGGTACCTAACAGCAGCAAAGAATCATACGGAGCAGAGGGCAGGAATCAAAGGTAGAATACTCAATTTCAAAGTAAACATTCTGGGAAAGTTTTAGCTGTCTAATTCTGTAACAACTTATGCCCAAAGGAAAATGCCATGGTGATTCCAGACTCTGAAAACAGTAGTTGCAGTACATTTTACCCTTGTGCCAATGGGGAACGAACAAGTCTCTCATAATAGTCCATTTAGTTTTACCTGCACACATTTAATGACCATCAAGAAAGGCACTATTTTTAAAGCAAACAACAAAGCTCCATTTAGAATACTCAAATAGCACCATCTTTGAGGAAGCTTTTTCGTTCTTTATAGATATCACACCATAAATTGCAAAACCTTCTGGACAGGCCAGTGTTAAAGAACAAGAGTCATCTTGTTTTGCAAGACTCAAGAGCTCTCCAGATGGGTTAGGCGATTCTTCACATACTGCACAGTGCATCAGTGACAACGAGGACTGGAAGGAAAATCCTTAGCATCCAGGCTGCCTCTCATTTGTATCACAATTCTACCATGCAGCCGAAAGCCTGATGGTATCAATGGGAGAATTTGAGGGAAAAGAGACTGCAGAGTTTTCTCTCTTAAAATCAAACTAGGTAAATTGCTTATCTCCATAGAGTAAATCAGCCAAAATAATTTGACTATATGGCCTTGAACGCAAAAGTAGAGTTGTTTACTACTCATAAACGACTGTAATAGCTAAAAGAAAATCTGCTATAATCTTCTCAATATATAAGTAATAAAATCTAGAGTCACCAAAATAAAAGACTATAGTCAGCCCTCTGTATCCATGGGTTCCACATCTGTTAATTCAATCAACCTTGGATAAAAAATATTCAAAAAGAAAACAGTTACGTCTGTAATGAGCATGTACAGACTTTTTTTTTCCTGTCATTATTCTGTAAACAATACAGTATGATAATTATTTATACAGCATTTACACTGCATAGGTATTATAAGTAAACTAGAGATGATTTAAAGTATATGGGAAGATGGGCATAGGTTACATGCAAATACTACACCATTTTTTATAGAGAGAAGGGTACTTGAGCCAATCCCCCATGGATACTCCAAGGGATGACAAATTATACTTTAGATATCTCTAAATATCCAGATCAACATTTTTGTATTGTGCTTTACAAACAAAAATTTTTAAGTCAATTACCATCATAGTGGACAAGAAAGCCCCATAATCACTGAACTGTCAACAGTAGAAATATACTAAAAGAGAAAAACAGATGAGGAAGTATCTTGTTATTCTTTTTATTCACTCTAGAGCTTGATGGGGTGATAAAGCACAGAGACAGTACATCAAATGTTTGACTGAATCTACTGATAAATTGAGAAGAGACAAAAAGTGACTTATAAAAAGCTAACCAAGGGAAAAGAACAGTGTTTTGTAAGACATAACAATGAAGAAATTTACAAAATGGAAATATGACCTAATTTTAAAATGTACAAATTATAAATGGTAATACATGTAAAAATACTAACAACCATTATTAGAGAGAAGGAAATTTGAATTTTGTAACACATTTCTAATAAAAAAAACCCCAAAAGCTAACAAATAATGTATTTATACTTATTTCATCAAAGCAATTAATTTGGAAAAGAAAGTCAGGGAGGACTGATAAATTGTACAAGTAAAATTGACCAAAGCAAGATTCTCATACAACACTGCCATAACTGTAATTAAACTTTTCATTGATTTCCTGGGGTTCATTACATGAAATCATTTTGAACACCAGAATCTCATTAAAAGTGAACATAATATATTCTCTCATTAATAACGCTTGAAATTATGTTTTATTTGGTAATCTCATATTCTGTCCTTTCACAAATAAACATAAAATCAATGCTGCCAACGAAGCATGACCCATCCAATATAGGCCCAGAGGCACTGCACTGCAGGCCCAGGAATGGCTCTGGGAGCCCATGGGAGACTAATATTCCCAAACCAACAGAGCTTGACTCATCTCCCCTCCTGGGTGGATGGCCAGGTAGAGAACCTAAGCTTCTCCATGAAAAGAGATCCAGTAGCAGATGGTCCTGCCTACTAGGTCCAATCTGTTGTCCAGGATTCATTTGCTCCAGATGTTCTCTTATCTGCCTCTGCCTTCTCCAGGAGTAAGGTCCTACTACATTTCCCATTAAAAAACAAAAACAAAACAACACAAAAACATTTTTTGCCAGATGCCACGGCTCATGCTGGTAATCCCGACACTCTGGAAGGTAGAGGTGGGAGGATCCCTTGAAGTCAGGAGTTCAACACCAGCCTGGACAACAAAGTGAGACCCTGTTCTACAAAAAATAAATTAGCCCAGCTCAGTGGCATGTGCCTTTAGTCATAGCTACTTGGGAGACTGAGGTGGGAGGATGACTTGAGCCAGCGAGTTCAAGGCTGCAGAGAGCTATGATGGTGCCGCTGCACACCAGCCCGGGCAACAAAGCAAGGCCGTCTCAAAAACAAACAAACAAACAAAACACATTTTAAAATCTGTAAACAATCACAATGAGATATGCCCTGGGCTATGGTCTGAAAGTCTGTCTGCTCTGAAATTCATGTTGAAACTTAATCCCCAATGTGACAATATTGAGAAGTTGGGCCTTTAAGCGGTGATTGGGTCGCAAGGGCCCTGTCCTCATGGATGGATTAATGCATAAATGGGTTAATAGACTATCACAGGAGTGGGACTGGTGGATTTATAAGAAGAGGAAGACAGAGACCTGAGCTAATATACTCAGCCCCTCTCCACCATGCCATGCCTGTACCACCTGGGACTCTACAGAGTCCCCACCATCAAGAAGACCCTCACCAGAGGCAGCCCTTGACCTTGGACTTCTTAGCCTCCGTAACTGTAAGAAATAAATTCCTTTCTTTATAAATTACCTAGTTCCAGGTATTGTTATAAGCAACAGAAAATAGACTAAAACATCCTTGACTGGGCTGGAAGAAAGCAAACATCCCCAGTGAGAACTGCTTATGAGGGCCATGTACTTACGAGGGCACAGCAAGCACTACAGGCTGCCTGCAGGAGTTAAGAGCAGGCCATGCCAGCAGCTAGAAGGAAAACAGGGACTTCAGTCTTAGAGTTACAAAGAAATGAATTCTGCCAACAACCAGTGAGCCTGGAAGAAGACCATAAGCCCCAGATAAGAACAGTTTCAACCAACACCTTAAATTCACCCCGATTAGACCCTGAGCAGGGTGTCCAGCCACAACATGCCTGGACTTCTACCTGTAGGAACAGTGAACAATAACTTTGTGTTGCTTTAAGCTGCTAAATTTGTGGTAACGTACTTAATTGCAATATGTACTGCAATGAAGAAAGTTAGTATGTACTGGAATGAGGGGTAGCATTTTAGAGAGACTTGTCTACCAGCAACACAGAGGACTGACTGGAGTGGAGGAAAATTTACTCAGAGAACCACTTAAAGACTAGTGAAGGGCGATAGGCAGGATGTGATGAGGGCCTGGGTATGACAGTAACAGTGGAAACAGAGCTCGCTGTTAGTATTTTGAAGGTGGTGACAAAGGGCTTTATTACTGAATAAATTTGAGCAGTTATGGCCGGGCGCGGTGGCTCACGCCTGTAATCCCAGCACTTTGGGAGGCTGAGGCGGGCGGATCACAAGGTCAGGAGATCGAGACCATCCTGGCCAACATGGTGAAACCCCGTCTCTTCTAAGCATTTTACGTACATTAGATCATTTGTTTGAGTCTAGGTTCATCAGGTTTCAAAAAAAGCTGTAGTCCCAGCTACTTGGGAGGCCGAGGCAGGAGAACTGCTTGAACCCGGGAGGCGGAGGTTGCAGTGAGCCGAGATTGTGCCACTGCACTCCAGCCCGGCGCCTGGCAACAGAACGAGACTCTGTCTCAAAAAAAAAAAAAAAAAAAAAAAAAATTTAAGCAGTTACTACAAAGGAGCCAAACATAATTCAGTACCTCAAATAATCAAATTCAAAAAGGTCAAAGAGGATTTAGTGTCAATTAGTCTAATTTCTCTCCTGATGTAAATGCCTTCTCTAACATCTCAGTGTATATTCTCTGCAAATCTGGTGACAGAAAATTATTTCTCCCTGGGCAACCCCTTATGCTACAGAAGAGCTCTAGCTATTTGACAGTTCTCTCTCCAATCAAGTCAGAATCAACTTCCTTGAAATACCTACCTAGGATGCAATTTCTGTGTTGTGGAGCAACAGTGAATTAACTTTTTATTTCTTAGCACAACCCTTCAATCATGCAAATCCAACTATTCCTAGTTTCTGTTCCTCCAAGCTAAATGTTGCTAGTAACCAACCATGCTTGACTTCCAGGCTCCGGTCCATGCCAACGGCACCTTCTACAGACACAACAGTTTCTCGCTATATCAAATGCACTGAGCACAGTGTCTGGTAAATAATAAGGGCTTCATCAGCAGTGCTCTTGGAAAATATTGAAAAGCGGTTCATAAAATTCTAGATGAAATATTTCTCTGGCCACTACACTTGGACTTTACATTTCAAAGCAGTGCCTAAAAGAATTTAGAGAAACTACAGAACATTTCATACCACACTCCGTATGCTTCCATATTATAATCTAAGTTATCTCTCTGTCTCTTCCAGGGGAGTGATCGGTTAGCAACCCTTTAATAAATGTAGGCTAATAATAATAATGATAAAAACAAAACTTACATTGGCAAAGCACTTTAGTGTGCCAAAATGCTTTTACATTTATTTAAATCTCGAAAATACTGCACTTCAAAGAAAGGTGTGGACACCGAAGGGACATGATAAGAAAATAGGAGAACTTCCACTTATGTTTAATTTTTTAATCCTTTCTTTTTAAACCCACATTTTGCATATCTTAAAATGAATATATCAGTGTAAGAATACATGAGTTTTATTTACATGTAACTATGCATTTATAGTATATATTTATATATAATAGCATAAGTATTATAAATATACATAAGCACATTTAAAATTCCTTTTACTGATAAAGTACAGGACTAATAAACTCTGGAGAACGTGGCTCTAAAATGAAAAGCAAAGCAAGCAATTGTAGGTACTAATGTCTGATTTTCTACATGGAGAACAATGTACAAATTACTGGTAGTAAAATCTACCAGGGTCTAATCAAGAGTTATATGGTTTATGTATAATATTTGGCTCTCTCTTCTTTTCAGAGCCAGGGTTTTGTTCTGTCACCCAGGCTGGAGTGCAGTGGCACAATCACAGCTCACACAGCAGCTTTCAACTCCTGGCCTCAAGTGATCCCTCTACCTCTGCCTCTGCTACCCAAAGCACTAGGATTACAGGCATGAGCCACCATGCCAAGCCAGAATATTCTTTAATAAGTACTACAAAGACTCATTTTCAGAAAAAGAAAATTCCACTAACTTAAGGTAAGATGCACATATAAACACACACTCACCTAGCTGATCAGAAAATCCCAAGCCAAGCCAAGACAGGCTTTAACACTGTATCCCTGGCACAGGATCCATGATAATGTTTCTTCCTCTACAGATTTTAGGGGGAATTGGAAGAAGTCACAGAGGGAGCCCCATATTGGGGGGTGGGCAGAGCAACCCTGTCATGCATGCTGTTATGTCTGCAACAGAGGGGGCTTTACTGTCACCCATAAATGGAGGCTTTTACAGGACTGGCAGTACAAATTTAGCCAGTCTCCCTAGTTCTAACCTCATAGTATACTTTCTGGGGCAGCAGTGAACCACTTGAAATGTTTTGCCTTTTCCAATATGCAAGAGGTTTTCTTGGAGAAGCAGCTTTATCGAGAATATTTTTTTTAAGACTCACTACTTTGGGACTGTTGGTGTCTGAGCATAAGCATAATAACTGTACTTAATTTCCTTTCTAAAATCATCAATTAAAAATAATGGTAAGGATTACATTAAAAAATGGGTCAACTACATATGACTTCTCTTATTTCTCTGTCTTTTAATGCCTCACTATTTTTTAGCACTGGCCACAAAAGAACTAAGAGAAAAAAACAAACGTCCAAAAACTCAATTTGGATAACTATCAATTCCGATAAAAGATTTGGTAGCAAGATTAAAGCCACCGGCTAACTGAGATTTTGAGATTCTCTATAGATTTCAAATCATCCTTGTAATCTATTATATCTCATTATCCTTGATGGCAGATACTATGCAACATTGTAATCCAAGTCGCATAAACTTGAGATGTAATCTCTTTAAAGCTGTTTAACGTAGAAAGTTGACCAAGAGTAGGCAGTTAATGAATTTGTATGTGTTTTTGTTTATGTGTGTATCTAAGCAATGGACTTAAGCTTTTGTTAAGAGATCTCAAAGTTCAAAATTGTGTAACTTAATTCAGAGGAATGAGTTGTCTTTTGCATTTTTAATTGAGAGTGTACTTTTTACTAAATAGCTGTACTTAATTATTTTCATCTCTTTTTTATTAGCATCTTAAGCTTCGAATAGTTGAATTTCTAACTTAAGTGAGTTTTTTAGGCTTCACAGCTTAGTAGAGTTCTGTGAACCACATAATACAGTTGTCTTCCCAACAGACATATCAGAGAAGGTGGCTCATGCTTACGGTTATGTTCAGATGAAAAGTCAATTGATGAGAGACATGGTATTTTTTTTTTTTCTCAGCCACATTAAAAGATATCAATCAGGGGCCTAACCAATTACCAACTATAACCACTTCTGGTTAAAAGACTTTTAATACAGATTTTTAACACCACAGCTGCAAAGGTAAGAATTTATTAGGGCTTCCTGTTTTCCTTTATTTTTCATACAATTAATGACGAAAGTTACACTGAAAGTCCTAGGACCAAATTAAATCTCACAGCTTCAAATTTACTAAGCAACACTGATAACAAAATGAAGCATTTAAGTATGGTCACCAAGGCAGTTCACCAGGAAGCATTTGGTTTACATTTACAGTTAGCATTCTGAAAAAGGAAAATGAAGCACCTATCAGGCCTGACAAATATATAAATAAAAGCTGTTTATATTAAGCTACTTTTGCAACACAGAGTGAAATCCTAGCTTGTTTTCAATTAGAGCTTTTCCTTGAACCAAAGAGCTTTTCTACCTTTTCATCCTATTTTTATTTTGTTCTTTTAAGAAAGAAACTCAATTGACTTCACATACTCAATAACCAAAAATTAACAACCTTTTAATTAACTAAAAAAAAAATTCCATAAAACTGATGCCTAGAAACTAAAACTGATGAAGAAAACTGAAACTTTTAAGAAGCAGAAATATGTAGTTTCAAAACTGAGTTTGGCAAAAAGAAACTGTTAGTTGGACAGTTTTCACTAAAATAAAGTTTTATCTCAGTTTCATATCAAAATTATAACTGTGATTATCCAGAGGGCAGATATTGTATGAGATAAACATTTAAAATAAAGAATTAAGTCTCCATTTCAAGCATCATTCCGATTTTGATGGTATTTCGTGTTTAGCTACCTGTGCTTATTTTGCAGAACACGTGTAACAAATCAGACCAAGTAACTACAAATGCACGGCTGCCTAGAAGTTAGACTCAATGCTTTTCAGTCATCACTAACCACTAAACTCCTGCAGTACAGTAAAATAATTGATTATTTCAATTAAAACACAAAGCTGTTCAAAATTCTACAAATGGTAGCAAGTGAGTTTGCTACACTTCTTTTCTCCATTGAGCTACTATTTTTTTAAGTGCCTATTATTTGCAAGGCACTGTGCTGGGGAATGGGAATGTAATAGTCAACAAGATAGATGTGGTCCCGGCCCTCTGGGGCTTCCACCCTGATAAAGATTCAGAAAAGCCAATAGGCATTAATTACAACACAAGGTAACAGTGATTCAGCAGGTAAGGAACTCTGTGAACATAGAAGAACCTCCAAACCCAGAAGGCTTCCCAAAGTGATGTCAAAGTTGAAGACTGAAGGATAAAAAGGAGTTATCTTGGCAAACACGGAAGTGGTGAGGTATACATGTTTGAGACAGAGGGAACAGAAAGCACAAAATCCACAGGCTGAGAGAGTGCTCCAAATAGTCCTTCTTTATCTATATATAAAATAGCTCAGAGTAACTACAAACAAAAATGCATCTCTGCATCTTTGTAAAAGCTCACTGACGTTCAGCATTCTTTTCATTCTTAATCATCAAGTTTACTATTCTTCCTTCTTATTTAATATATTTTTTAAAGCTACTGGTAAATTTAAAACTTTATATACATTTTGGAAGGATTTTCCAAAATAAACAGTTGAACAAAAACTTTCTTAGTATTTAAAGAGAAAATCTTGTAACATTCTTTTAAAATTCGTTTCTCTTAAGTGTTTCATTCCTTAATCTTAATAAATAAGATGCTACAATGCTTTGCTTTGAAGTGAAAACCAAGCCCTTTACAAAACCCAAAATGATTATTAATCACCCAGGCAGGTCTGACCTGCAGGTTGAGAGGCAGTCACTTGCTTCACTGGAGTGATTCAAATAACATTCCCTCCACATAGTAGAGGGAGATCTGCTTGGATTTACAGAATGTAAGAGGAGCCCAGATGTCAGCCTGAAAGTGCCATCCACTGAAGGGGACAAGGGCAGAAGAGGCAGAGGAGAGAAAAAGCAAAAAAAGGTAAGAATTCAGAAAACTACGTTAGCGTAAGTTGCAGGGCTCTCTCTTAATGGGAAATAAACATCTTCTTGTGAGTAATGGGAAACAAGGCAGTGTGCTGAGGGTAAAGAGCTAGGAGATTGTTGAATCGCTACCACAGATTAGAAGAGTGTGTCTCAAAATATGTTATGGGGACCATTAAAATACAGAATTCTAGACCCTACCCCAGACCCAGAGTGAAGGAATTTATGGAGGTAATAACTAAACATGTGCATTCTAGCAAGCATCTCAGGAGCCATATGAAGTTTGAGAACTCCCAGAAATAGTGGTTTTCTAGGTTGATGGTAGAATCTTGGATAAAGAAAACTGAGCAAGAAGGCAAAGCCCTCAACAACTGTTGGAATGCAAGAAGTAAGAGAGAGGAAATTTTACAGTGTTCTCCAACACTCACTAACAGCTTTGCCACCTGGCTTGCTTTCTGGTTTAGCTGAAGTTCCACAATCCACCTACACTTTTTCATGAAGATGTATACTTGGGCTTGCTGGCTTTCCTCTGTTGCACAGTCTGGTACTGACTACATACAACCCAACCCAAACCAAGAGTCTCCAAATGTGTATTTGATTATCAAGATGATAGGGAAAATCTGCTGCCAGCTCAATACACATCCACAACCATTACTGGAAAAGTAGATGCCAAGCTGGCAAGTCAGTCTTCATTTAAATACACTGCATTTGAAGCACACATATGTGGTGGTAGTCACAGAACAGACTGAAGAGCGGTATTTTATTTTTCTTTGGAAAAACTGGTAGGGAAGAGGCAGGCAGCTTCATGTCCTCTTCCAAGAAGGGGATCTACTGGATAATGAGAGAGCCCAGTGAGGGCTATAAGGACACAGAGAAGTTGGCTACTGTCAGAGTTGACTAGGCTGAATTTAAGATATTTTGGCTTTTAAAATGATAGAGGTAAGAATTATGCCATACTTTGTAACCTCCCTTGCAGCTGGAGGTAGCCACATTGCACACTCCTGGCCAATGAGATATAATAGGTTCCTATCAAGAACGTTCCCTACCAAATTAAGAGGCAAAGTCGTATAAGGAGTTTTCTGCCTTTCCACATTTCCCCCTCATTCCTTCTGCCCAGGATACAATATGATGATGAGGGTATGAAAGTCATGGTCCTGAGGACGAAAACCACAAGCTAATGATAATAGACTAAGAAAGTACTAGGTATGTTGGTAACATCCTTAAGCACCAGCTCCAGACTCCTAACCGCAGAATCCTTGACGTATGAGATAAATAAACCCTTTACTTGTTTAAGTCATTGTTTTCAAGTTTTCACTTATGTGACGTTGAGTCAATTCTCAACTCAGTTTTTTTCCCCTCCCTCTTTACAGTTCTCAATGTATTTTGAGGGTGATTATCATTCTAAGGAAATTTATCTTTACCTTCCCCTAGCATCTACCAGAGTATCTTATACTTACAATCTGTTCAGTTAAAATCCAATTGAATTTAAGGCAATTAAATCCCACCTTAACAATTAAATCATCAGAAAACAGAGTAGCCTAGATAAATAGATATTTTTTTTCTAAACTGGAACATTGACTAAAGCATCTGTACAGCCCCAGCCTCACAGAAACCAACTGAAGTGATGAAATAAAAATGAAAATCGAAGAAAAATCTGCATCAGCAATAAATGAGGTAAAGACAGGATACTAAAAACCTCAAGAAGTATTTGTTAAATATAGCACAGATAAGACTAAATTGAAGACAGTTACTGAGGGCTGAGTCACTACATTCATGATTTAAATAGCAAAAAATACCTACTAATAACGAATGAATAAAAATGAGAAATAAATATGGGAAATCAAGGCTATTCTAACCATACCCATTATTCCTTCCTGGTGAGGAGCAAGGACAGAAGCCAGGGTGAGCCATGGACAAATGAGCCCATTCCCCAAAAAGTCCCTTTGTCAAAACAGTGCAGGAGAGCTTAGAGGCAGCTATATCATAGCTAGAGGGACAGAAAGGGGTAGAGGGTCACACCAAAACGAAAGATGGGGCCTTACCTTGACATAATTCTCACTGAGACAAGGCAGAACACTTTTCTGATGGCTTCAGTGTAGCAAGCCACCCACTGCCACCACACTTTGACATACTATGGCATTCTTCCAACTTGGCAAGCCACAACACCAGAGAAAAGGCTGGACACAGACATACCATATGCAGAGAGGAGAAGCAGATGACACTAAAAACCAGGTTTGGGAAACAAGACATTGGCACTGTGGTTTCAGAAACATGATTAAAAAAACCTTTCGGAGAAAAAGTTCCCTCACTTGTTGTACCCTCCTTGTCTCCCTCAGGCCGCGGGACTGCTAAACCAGTAAATGCAAACTGATACCCTTGGCTCCTCTCATTTAAAATGAGAGAGAACTCCAACAACACCAAGTGAAACTGTTTGGTGATGAATAAATATCCAACCCTGAATCTGTTCAATGGATACATAATGAGCACTTACCATGTGCCTGGCACTGCTGTAGGTATAGAAGACATAATAGTGCAAACAGACAAAATGTCCCACTCCATGGAGCTTACATTCATCTGGGGTGTAACTACTGTCTAGATAGTGTTGTCTTCTTTCCGGAATGGAGAAAGATAAAGACAGGTAAAATGAATCAATATGCAATTCATAAAAAAGATCCTACAAGATAAAAAAAAAAAGTAGCATGGGAGAATAAGAGGCTGAATATATTTTGAAAAAGATGTGCCACAGAACCACTAGACTATAAGCTCCTCCTGAAGAGTAAAACCTATCAGGACAGAGACTGTGTCAGCCACTTGTACCTTATTCTGTCCACAACACTCAGAAGTGGATACGTGGAACATAATAGATGCTCAACAAACATCGGCTGAATGAAGCCGAAAAAGTAAATTTGTACATTCTAGAAAAAAAGCAAATTCCACGAAACAAAGTAGGTCAAGAAAAGCAGTACACAGAAACAAAAACTGCCATAGCAGAATGTTAGAAGTCATGAGATGTAATAAAAAGTAGATGGTGCAAAATCAAATCACCACTGTACATAACACATTTCAGAAGACCCTTCAGAATGAGGCAGAAAATGATAATGAAGAAAGCAAGTAGAGAGGGTATAACAAAGAGGCAATTACCAGAAAATGAAATAATTAGCATAAACACGAAAAAGGAGATAACTTGATCATTATTTGACTGTATTCCTGAAAAACTCAAGAAATAATCAACCGAAAAAAAATTTTTTAAATACCCCCCAAAATCATTTATCAATATATTCACTGATCTATTTAAGTAAAACTATAAATTTAAGAGGCATAAAAGAAGATTTGTATAAATGAAGATGATGTAATGGTAAAGTTCTCAATTCATCCCCAAATAAATATTGAAATCTCAATTCAAATATTAGCAGAATTGAGGTAGTTATTCCAGGGATAGAGCTTCATAAATTCTTTGTGAATAGAACATTCAAACATTGGTTAATGACTTATTAAAAACTGGCAATATCTCTATCTTGTACCATTGACCAAACTACATTTCCTATCAATAATAAATTTTATTATAAAATATAAAATCATAAAAACATAGTATTAACTATGCAGATAAATACCGTATGTACAAAATCTTCATGCGGGAAAGCTTAAACATAGTATAAAAACCAAAAACTCATAGAAAATAGCTTTGGTTACATAAAATAACTTTTGGATATCAAGACAAAGATAAATGAAAACAAGACACAAACAACATAAGACATTTATGACAGATGTATATAATGAGATCAAATCTTTAATACGTAAAGAATCCTTACAAACAAAAAACAAAGACAAACACAGAAGAGAAGGCTGGGAGGCAAACAGGCCTTTAACAAAGAAACACAAATCACCACTCAGCATACGACACATATAAAACCTCATCAGTATTAAGTACAAAATTAAAAACTTAAGTGCTACTTTCACACATTGAATTGACAGTCATTTAGAAAAATGCATGATCATCTAGCATTCATTGGTGAAGATATAGTGAGGTGACTAACGTAAATTGGTGCAACTTTTCTTGAGGGGAATCTGTTAATGAAAACTGAAAGCTTTAAAATGCATACCCTTTGACCTAACAAGGCCACTTATATATACTTCTAAGAAAATCATTATAGATTTAGCTTGCTTATTATAGTACTATTCATAATAATAATGATAGTAAAGTGAAAACCCTAAAACAGGAGAAATAAATAAATAAATCATGGCATAACTATGCAATGGCATGATATATACCCATCAAAAACAAAGGTATACTTCAACACAGTTCACTTTGAGAAAAAAAATATGTGAAAGGATATATGTAAAATAATATTACAAGTCTTTATTTTTAACAGCAAGAAGAGACTACTTAAATGCCCATTAATAAGGAAATAGTTCAATAAACTAAATATATCTACACTATGGAATACTATCAACCCTTACAAAAAGAAGGTAGTTTAATTATATTGGTGAGTAAGTATGAGGAAGATATACCAGTTAGGGAAGAAAGCAAATAACTAAACAAAACATGTGATATGACCTCACTGTAATAAACCAAACAAAATAGAAACCATGCACTAATGTAAAAACTAACCTTTCTTGAACATTTACTGGATACGGCAGTGAATCATTTGCTTACGTTATTACTTACAATCATCACAATAATTCTTTCAGGTAGGATTATCCCCCATTTTACAGACAAGTAAACCAAAGCTTAGAGACCTGAAAAAAAAATGTGCCTGTAACCACAAAACCAATAAATTGTAGACCAGGGATTCCAGCCCAGCCAGTCTGACTCCAGAGGCTATGCTGCTAACATTAAAACACATACTAGGCACAGATAAAGGCTTAAAAACTGTATGCAAAAAGCCTGGTTACTCGCTGGGCATGGTGACTCATGCCTGTAATCCCAGCACTTTGGGAGGCTGAGGTGGGTGGATCATCTGAGGTCAGGAGTTTGAAACCAGCCTAGCCAAAATGGTGAAACCTGTCTCAACTAAAAATACAAAAAATTAGCTGGGTGTGGTGGCAGGCTCCTATAATCCCAGCTACTCAGAAGGCTGAAGCAGGAGAATCTCTTAAACCCAGGAAGCAGATGTTGCAGTGAGCCGAGATCACACCATTACACTACAGCCTGGGCGACAAGAACAAAACTCCATCTCAAAAAAAAAAAAAAAGCCTGGTTATTGCATGGCCTGAAGGGACTTTTTGTATAGTATGTGTTTGCGTTTTCAGAAGATGCTACTTTTAAATTTTAAAACTCACCCAAAACAGGGTAAACACACTGATATACAAAAAGACATAAGGAGAATATTAATTTTTTTCAATCACAGAAGGCATTTACACTATGATCATAAATTTGTTTATAAAGCAAAAATATATGAGACACATAGAAAAAAATTTCTGGAAGAGAGTATACCAAAATCTCCAAAATGGTTTTATTTTGAGATAGTGTAATTATAGGGGGATTTCAATCTTCTGTTTTTGCTTATCTGTATTTTCTATTTTTTTTCTAAAATACTTACTAGTCATATAATGAAAAATAATACTGTAACATTTAGTAAGTATATCATTAGAAAGGTACATATTTCAAAACATAAAGTAAAATTCAAGAAATCACGGTAATTCACTCAATTCATACTCAGTGAATGCTAAAAACCCCTTCATACAAATATTTAGTAACTGAAGATTACAGTAAGTTGACTTCTTAAAACTATATAAGCGATCTAAAATGAATGCCTATCCTCCATTTCTGCTTTTTTCTTTTAATAAAAAAACAGCACTCTAGGCTCCAGGAGAAAAAAAATCTACTGATAAACGTACTTCATATCAGTTCCATCAACAGCATAATCTATGGGCTCCAATAAATAATCTACTTCAGTGTTCTGGTCTCAAAAAATGTGTTGCAGCTTTTCAGCACAGATGTTACTCAGGAAAAAAAGTTCTGCTTTTTACTGACCTATATTAAGTATAAACTCAGTTGAGTCACCAAAGCCTCTTATGATCCTAATCCAAATAAAATGTCTTTACCCCAGTGTGGTCCACGCAACAAACTCCAAAAACATATTGTAAATAGCTCAATTGGCAAGAGAAACTCAAGAGAGACATTATTCCTTCTTTATAATCTCAGCCTTACTTCCCTTCATTTAAAAAAATAAACCTTTAAATAGCATTAGCACCAGCAAATATTTGGCCCATATCCTGGCCTAAATGCCAAGGCAGCAGACTGCTGCTACCTACTATCCCACAAATGAAATATAAGTATGAGCACTATATGGCCCTTCACTTATTCTACAGTTAATTATCCTCTGTGTATCACAGCTGTAAACAAAAGAAGGCAAAGAAAGAAAGGCTAGTTCTATGAAAGTGATCGCTGACTCCCAGATATTTCTGCCTTGGCTATCATTAGCTATAAATGAATTGCCAGAGATGTTAAGAGTCCAAAAGAAATCAATTGACAGATAACAGATATTTTCTCTAAAGAAAAAATCCTGCTGACTCCAAGACACATGTGACTTCAAAAGTAATAAACTAAATAGGGAAGAAAAAGGTCAGATGAGAGGGTAGGGGTTACCCCAAAGGATGCTGCTTCTTTAAATGGAATAAGCAGAAGGAAATGACTTTAATTCAATTAGTTCATCCAGAAACCTGGGGCATGGAATATATAAAATAATACAAGGGAAATTTACTGCCCTGGGACTTTTCCATCCATGTGTGTAGGTGAGGCTGTTCCCTTTTCTGTGATGTATCCGTCTTGCTTTGCATGCCTCTCTTGTGTGGTCCAGATCTTGCCCAGTTGGCTTTTTCTGCTGCCAATGGTAGCGACCGGCTCCGCTGGCTCTCACTAGATGAGTTCTTTCCACATCCAGTCAGACCACTCAATCTGGGACTGGTACTCACTGCCTGCATAACACCTACTTCGCTTTCTTGAAGTGTGGTCTAGGACCACCTGCATCAGAATCATCTGGTGTCCTCGTCAAACATGCAGATCTCTGGGTCCTGTCCCAGTCCTAGTGGATCTGAATCACTGGAAACAGTGGCCAGGAATCACCATTTTAACAAGCACACCACGAGAGCACATTACCACGCTGACATTTGGAAGCCAATGAGTGGATGCACACTATCCATAACAGTAGGCACTATTAAATAATTAATTTATTAATTTCTTGAGATTTCAGATACTATGTTTTAGGTATCAAATCCTACATTTGGACTGACAATTCAGATATACAACCATACAAGCTACATAAAAGGAAAAAAAAATACAACAATAGCCAGAATGAACAAAAGGAAGATGTGGCCAAGAAAAAAGTCAACTAGTTATCATATTTTCCTCTGTTCCTAATGAAATCAGCATTATGGTAATAAACTTAAAATTATTTTAAAATGAATTATTTAAAGCAGCTCATTTAAGACTCTAAGAAGAAACAGCAATCATGACTCTCTGATTTAGCAACCAGTCAATACTGACTGCCTAATTGGCAAATAACTCTCACCAGCCAGGCTTCTCAGGAGACCTGTAGCATTTGACTGTGCAGATCACTTCCCTTTATGAACTGGTTCTATTGTTTTGGCTTCTGTGACAGGGTCTTTTTCTGTTTTCCTCCCTCTGACCATTTACTTCCTTGCAGGGTCTATTAGATACCTTACCCAATCCTTAAAAGGGGATATGCCCCGAAGTTCTGGTGACCATCATCAGCATGGTCACTCTACACACCGATCCTTGGTAACATCATTGACTACCATGATTTCACTGCCAACTCCATGCTGTACAGCCCTGGTTCTTCCAGCCTAATGTTCTCTCTGAGCTCTTGTCTCTCACGGCCACCTACCTGGATATGCCAATAGCAACTCAAATTCCACTTATCCAATATTGCACTCATCACCTTTGCTTTAAACCTTTTCTTCCTTCCATATTCACATTCTTAAGTCTCAACACCACCGTTCATCTAGCTTTTCACTCCAGAAGCCTATAATTGTTTCTAGAGCAGGGGCAGCAAATGTCAATGGGGACAGCCAGATATTAAATTTATTTTTTAAGAAATATGTGTATAGCTCTTGACATGTACTAGGCACTTCTATGTCATTTGCAAATGTTAACTCACATTATGCAGACCAACCCTATGAAGGAAGTACTATTATTATCCCTAGTTTACAGATGGGTAAACTGAGGCCAGTGAGATTATAAAACTTGTGCAAGATCAGTCAGCTAGCCAAAGTCAGGATTTGAATGCAGGGGAATCTGACTCCAGAAGATGGCTCACTATGCTCTCTCTCAGACAGCAGGGCGGAGTCTAGAATAATCAACAACAAAAGGGCCCACTGAGCTGGAAAATACCTGCTTCACCTCAAGGTATTCAAACTCTCCGCAGCTCCATGCCCTCAGCTCTTATTTTAAGTCTCCTTAGCAATCTACTTCATTTATCTAAGGTCCTACTCATTCGATTTCCTTAATGTTTCTTTCTTTCTCTCTCTCTCTCTCTCTCCCCCACCTCTTTTTCTCTTTCCCCACCGCAGTCTCAGTCCAGACCCAAGTCATTTCTCAGTTGACCGCCACTATTTGTCTGCCATCATTCTTGCTCTCACTATTCTGTGCTCTCTGATAGAAGGTCAGCAAACTTTTTCTGTAAAGGCCAGATAGTAAACATTTCAGGCTTCCAGGCCATAAGATTTCTGTTGCAATTAACTCTGTCACTGCAGCATGACATATGCTCAGAACAAGTGGGCGTGGTTGTGTTCCAATAAAACTTCATTTATAAAAACATGTGATCCTTGCTCTATAGTACTACCACAGCAGCTTTCTTAATCAAGCCTATTCCTTCTACTGAAATATATTCCAGATGGTTCCAAAGCCTTAGAGAATATGCAAAAATATAAAAGCATCAGAAGAAAACATGAGTGAATGTTTTTATAACCACAGGGTGGTGAAACCTTTCTAAGCATGAAAAAAACCAAATATATAAAAGTCAAAAAGCTCCACGGAGCAAAGTAAAACAAAACAAAACAACAAAATACCACAAATAAAGAAAAAGACACAATGAGAAAAAACATTTGTAATGAATATGATGTATGAACCGCTAATTTTCTTTATTTACAAAGAATTCTAAAAAGTCAATAAGGAATGGTCAAGGTATGAGCCAAGTGACAGAAGAAAAAACATAAATGATCAAAATAGAAAAAAGATGCTAAATCTTACCAAAACTTAAATAATGAAAACTCACACAAAATCATTCTAAGTGAGCAAACTGGCAAAACTGGTAAAGGCTGTTTACGCAGGAGTGGACTCCACAGAGAAAGTCAAATTCCCAAATGCTGTCGAGGGGAAGTGTAAATTATACTATCTTTTTAGAAACATATTTGTTGTTCCATCAAAGATTTAAATGTTTAAAGCTAGCTACTACATTTCTAAATACTGATCCCTAGAGACAGACTCGCACGAGTCTGTCATGACATATACATAAAAGGTAAGCACAGAATTGCTTTCAATAGTAAAAAACCTGGAAATATCACAAATGTTTACCTGTAAGGGACTAGTTAATAACAGCAGATCCATACAATGGAATAGTATGCAGTGAATATTGTCAGTGAAAACTATACTGTCATGAGAAAATGACAAGTTGTACACACACACACATACACACATACACATAGGAGTTTTTATCTAGAATGGTAGGAAAGGATACTTTCTCAGTTTAAAACATTTGCTTCTGTATTATTTGAATTATTTTTTATAATAAGCCTATACTAATTTAATGGAAATGTTAAAATACTTAAAAGGTAAATAAGATAAAACACAAAGTGATCATATCCCTGCAAAGAAGCTTCCAGGACTTTCCATGGCTATGCTCTAACTCTTTAGCCTGATATATATGTCAATATGACAACATGACTGCTGCCTAACTCTTCAATCTCAATAAGCACCTCTCCCATATGACACTCAAGTCACACTATGCTACTCATAGTCATACTGCAGCTTTTTGCATGTGTCAGGATAACTCAGACTTCTTTGCTTTTGCAAAGACTTTTCCCTCTACTTAAAATTCTCATCCTCATCTACCCTGCCGAGCAAATATTCATTCACCTCAATTCCCTCCACAGGCAAAAAACACCTCAGGGGAAATATACTACACATTAAGCAGACAATCAAATGTTTACCTATACTTATTTGGAAACTTGCAGTGTCTCCCATGTGTCAAGCATGCTGTTGGATGCTTTCTATGCATTAATTATTTGATTTAATTCTTAAATGATCTATTATTATTCCTGCTTTACAGATATGGAAATCATCTCAATAAAGTTAAGGAACTGCCCAAAGTCTCACTGGCTAATAAATCTCAGAGTCAAGATCTGAACTCAAGTGTGCTTGACTTTAAAGCCATATTTCAAGTTTTGAGAAGGGAGACTGGGGCCAAGAGCAGGATTAACAGAGGCCTTCAGAGGATGTGACTGGATATAAGACAGGCAGACCAGTGTCCCATGGAAGCAGGGGGAACAATATGGTGGGGTGGAAGGACTGGCCTAAATACTGGCGTGGAGGGACAGGGAAAGGGAAAAAAGGTAGATTCAGAGGAACAGTTTGATCATTCCAGGTTACAGTCTTCTTTAACACAAAGCAGGGTTGAGACAGAAGGTAATATGGAAAAACTATAGACTCGTGTAGGTTAGGAAAATCGAAAGCAATGTTTTGGGAAAGTTAGTGTGGCGACCCTGGGCAGCATAAACTGCAGGGTAAGAGGGGGCAGAGAACAAAAGAAAAGAACAGTTAGGAGCTGCTGCAAAAACTAATGGCCTCCCGTGTTTCCAACGTAAACTAGGAGGGCAGCTTCAGAAATGAGGATGGGAAAGCGAATCTCATAGGCCTTAAAAAAGATTCTGTTAGTGACAGAAATTAAAGATGAAGGGGAAAATGGAGAGCAAAAAGTGAAGACGACTGGTTCTAAGGTTTCTCCTCTGATGGAAGCGAAGAATGCTCTAACTGACAGAAATGGGATGATAAGAGAGGAGAGCTAATCTGCAGGGTGGATGTGCTAAGTGATGGAGCACACAAAGAAGCTCCTGATGTTGACAGAGGCCACAGCTGATGCCCTATAGGCTGAGAGGCCTCAATTTTGGGGTGGCATCCTTATAAGCCTAACTTATCTACAGTCATTATTAACATGTCAGCAGCATGACACTCAGACCACTTGTGTAAACAACAAAAGAGAAATTCTTTAGAAACATGCTGATTCCTTGCTTAGCTACCATAAATGCCTGAGACATGTTTTCAAGGTGATCACATAGAATTCATCTCACTGTTTTAGAGTTATATTACATGACGTATTACTAAGACTCTTCAGCTCCTTCACCAAACCCTCTGTGTCTATTCATCATTTTTTCAAAAACAACTTTCTTTAAGTCAGGCTGGTCACTAAGGAGAGAAGTTGTCTAGTTACCTCCTTTTGCCCTGGATTTCAGGCTCAAGTCTCTTTAAAAACAAACAAACAAAAAACCTCACCACTCTTTCCCTAATCCTTCTCTACTCTCAAAAGCCTCCCTGTCTCACCTTTTCATCTGACTCCAACATTATTGACCATTTTCTGTCCTCAAAGAGGCCTGGCTTTAACTTATTATTCACATTATAATCAGTCTCTTTATTCTCATTTAAGAATAATAAACCAGGTCTCCCTCAAGTTGCAGAATGACTCAGAACATACCTTCTAAACAGGGCTAGCCCAGAAAAAGCTATGTCAAGGTTTAGCTCTATGATGGGATAATAATGATGCTTTGCCTGACTTACAGGGTGACTGTGGCACCAAATCACTTAATTATGGCAATAAGATTTGGCATAGTGTGCTGGAATTAGGTTTAAAAAAATCTGGTTCCAAATCTCCTTTCAGGAAAAATGTACCTTACCTCCCCACAGACCTGTGACAACCCCAGAGGCGTTACAAGAAGCAAAACACAGAAGTGAACTGGGAGACTCAGTGGCCACTGTGGGTTCCTGTCAAGCCCAGCAGTGTAATTCTTCCCATTCCAGAACTCAAGTCGACAAAACTTATCATCTTACTGCATTTTTACAGCAGGTATAAAAACACTAAAAACAAGGAAATAAGCAGGATAAACATTCCACTTTAATTGCAAAGATAAGGGTGACTATTTTAAGTACAATACTTATAATGCAATACTATTTATAATAATGTGTAAATAGAATTCAGAAAATTCAATTTCAAATCCCAATTAAATTGAAGAGAGGAAAAAATACTAAGACAGGACCTGCAGTTCCAATCATTCTTTTTGGGTGGCACAAAAAATTAGCTTTGTGTTTAACTAAAAATAAAGTTTCAAATAAGCATTATACCAGAAAAACAAAGTACCTGTGAGTTTGATTTTGGATAGTCGAGCCAAAATTCCTGGCAAATCATCCACTTGCAGCTTCATCTCTTTCCACTGCTTTTCCTCTTTTGTCTCTTTCCCTACATCTATTGAGTCTTCAATTTCTGAGGCTGGCTCTATTTCTATCAATTCCTTTTCATTTGGTTTTCTGGACAAAGAAAGGCTGGGTGGTGAAAGAGGTCTCATCTCATAAATTTCTGCTTTGGCTTGACCTGAAGATGTTTTCTCAAGGAAAGAAGATGCTACTGGTTCTGGCTTGGGTTTTACTTGCTGGTTGTGGCTTCTGTTCAGCTGTGTGACATACTAAACAAAAAAGCACACATTCCTATAAAACCAAGGCCCCAAATGCTCTCAAATGATTGTTTAGCAACATCTTCAATCAGTCCAACTTTAACATTATTTGAAAGCTTTTCCCACAGCTTTAATATCTGTTAATTCATCATATATTTATAGAGTGCTATATGGAAATCACTATACTAAGAGATACGGAGAATAAAATTCAGGCCTCAGTAATGATTTTCAATTTCTGTAGTTTAGATAAGCCTAGAAATATATGATCCTTGAAAGAAAAATAAATTTACTTGTTTATTTATCTTCTCCAGAATTGTCTCTGGAGGCTTAACATTCCAAATACAATAAAAAAGTTTTCAGTAATCAAGAGCCCAGCCGGGCACAGCGGCTCACAACTGTAATCCCAGGATTCTTGAGCCCAGGAGTATAAGACAAGCCTGGGCAACATTGGGAAGCCTTGTCTCTACAAAAAAAATAAAAATAAAAATTAGTGGGTCATGGTGGCATATGCCCACGGTCCCAGCTACTTGGGAGGCTGAGACAGAAGGACTGTTTGAGCCTGGGAGATTGAGGCTGCAGTGAGCTGTGATCGCATCATTGTACTTGAGCCTGAATGACAGAGACCCTGTCTCATACACACACACACACAAAAAAAGACAAAAAAAGAGCCCAAGTCAACCTGTTTACTTTCGTTTTTTTTTTTTTTTTGAGACAGAGTCTTGTTCTGTTGCCAAGCGCCAGGCTGGAGTGCAGTGGCACCATCTCGGCTCACTGCAACCTCCGCCTCCCAGGTTCAAGCAATTCTCCTGCCTCAGCCTCCCAGGTAGCTGGGACTACAGACGCATGCCACCACGCCCACTTAATTTTTTTGTATTTTTAGTAGAGACGGGGGTTGCACCATGTTGGTCGGGATGGTCGCGATCTCTTGACCTCGTGATCCGCCCGCCTCAGCCTCCCAAAGTGCTGGGATTACAGGCTTGAGCCACCACGCCCGGCAACCTGTTTACTTTCCATGTTCTGAGGCAAACAGCATAGAAAGGGTCTCAGTGGTAGGGCATAATCCAGGGCTGAATGATTTTATAGCAGGACAGGATGAAGACAGAACGTGGGTTGTAGAGTCACATAGTCTCTACCACTTACTAGCCACCTATGCTAATAACTAGTTAAGTGCCTTTTCCACTACATCAGAAAGATCTGATATTACATATATTAGTCTTAATAAAGAATTACAAACTAATGAATGAAGAGTTCCATTTACATAAAAACGGGCATTATATATATTTGAATTTCTCCTCTAAGCATCTGCCATTATCCTTGACTCCCAACTTAAAAAGCCTGATCATTTCTAGAAATGTAAATCTCATATCAATATATCGAGTTTTATTGAAATTTTAAGTTTTAAGTTAAAGATGAGAGAAATGCAAAATAACACTTTGAATTATAAGTTTCAGGCTGGCACTATGAGGTTTCAGCTATCATTTTGCCACCCTATGACCCTTTTCCATTTGAGAAAATGGCAAATGCCCTCACTGGCAAATAATAGCAAGTTCCATATTGCCCACAAATTCACGGGGTCAACCCGATTGACGTATGTTATCAATGCCCACTATAAAATGCCTGGAAAATTATAAAAACTGTCAAATTGTTTAAATTTACGTATAAGTGCAACTGTTACAAAAGACTTTTAAATGTACTGCTGATTTAAGAAAATAAGAGGGCAGCACTGTTAAAGCAATTATTTCTCTATTACTGATGTAGTCACAAAACTCCAAAGAATTTTAAAAGATGTAACACGACAAACAGTTCAGCTTTTCCCAATTTTAGCCAGGTCAAAATACGCCACACGTTTTCAATCTTTCTCTAAACTTAATCAATAAGTTCAGGGTCATACTTTTAACCTCAAACACCAGAATTATTCTGGTTTCAGTTAAGAATAATCAAAACAAGAGATCTGGATAAATTTAAGGACGCTAAATAAAAGTTCTTTTCCAACAGTATTTCTTAAAACTTTTATTAAATAGGAATTTCTGAAGTTCCCTCATACAAGAAAAAGGCAGAAAGTAACAGAGTAAGAATGGTCTTCTAAACATACCATGCGTCTGAGGAAGCTAAAGTGCTGAAATGTAATCCACTGCTTATTGACATTCCTGACAAGATGCAAGAACTTGTGAGGGGATTCCTGTATTGTTCTTCTTTCAAGATACCAGACACATCCTCCTACCCAACCTATAATAGAGAGAGAAGTGGAAGAAAGGTTAAATGATTAGTACTTCTTATCAAATGATGACTACACCTCCCTAGAAGCAAAGCCAGCTACTAAGGTAAGTGCTACACTGTGTAATGGGTCACAGCTTTGAAATAATCTAATTCAGATTTGTGAATAAGGGAATTTACCAGTCCTACTCATTGTTTAAGTCAGTCTAAGTCTTCAGAAGGGCCAGGGAAAATTTTCATTTCAAGATCACTATGCTTTTATTACATTACATGCTGAAATGACCACACTACAGATCTTTTTAAGAAAACATAAAACAACCAGTTCGGTCACTTTTTCAAAAGTAGAAAATAAAAAGCACATTTTTTTTTTAAATAAATGACAATAAATTGAAATATATATATATATATTTCAGGTTAATTTATTTTAACTATATAGGGTAAAACAACAAAAAGGAAGAAGAAACCGTTCTCCATAAAGTATGACTCTATCAATCTAGTTAGAAATAAGCTATTTTTGTTGTATCTAAATTTAGCTTTTAACCATTCTACTGAAACTTCTCTCAGCTATCAACAAATCCAATGCTTCTGCCTTGGTCCTCATCCTATTCAAGCCTCTGACAAGCCATGCAACACTACAGATTCTCCCGATGGCTTCCATGACACTAAGTGTTCCTGGTTCTCTGCATTCTACTTCTCAGTTGCAGATGGTGTCTCTTCTTGCTATGTATGCCACTTTGAGGTAGTCACGGTCCCTTTTTCTGAACACTAAATATTGTCCCTGAGCAAATGTAACTATAGGATAATTCTGATCTTCAAATCATTTCTAGAGTCACTGGGCCTATTTCTGTCTCTTCTCTTGGTATCTCCATGTGGATGGATTGCAAAATGCCTTTAAGAGCATTGTATTCTCAACCAATCTCTACTCTGTTCCCTATTGCACATAAAATCAGTACCTATTTAAGACTTCAGGAACATTTTGAACTCTCCCATTAACACTTAACAACCATCAAGTTCAATCTACTCTGAAATACAGATCAAATCTGTCCACTTCTTTCCACTTCTACTGATCATCTCACATTTATCACCTTACATTTGGACCATGGTAATGACAGTAGCATTCAAGCCAGTCATCCTGCCTTCAGTACTTCCTTTCCTCTCCAATCCATGTTCTCAGAGGCAACAGTTTTCTTCCTGCAGCCCTGAATAAATATTACTCACACAACTCACCAAAGCAACATTACCCATGACCCTCCACTAAAAACACTACACGTTTCACAATCTGTTCATGTTTCTGTTGTTTCCTTGTTTGCACGCCACTCTGTCAAATTTTCCGTCTTTTTCAACTACTCTGTCACTTTATGCTGTGTTGTATGACACTTCTTCATGCAAACTGTTCCCATCATCTAATTTTTTAGTTCCTTGATGGCAAGAATTCTTTACTCACCACCTTTATAAACCAGCTCACAGAGCACTTTTATATAATAAGGAAATAATGTTTGATGACTAGATAGCCCACACAGCACACCTGGACTGTGGGAGGGAGAACTATCACAATCCCGAAAAATACATGATAATTTGCTTAGACTGGAGAAAAATCACTTCTTCATTGAAATTATAGTCTCAAACCTGAGTTAATTATGACATGCTTGTTTCCCATAAACATGAAAATGTGTTTGCCTTGGAATCACCTTGGAAAATAACTCTCAAGATTAAGTGGGGGGATCACCTGAGGTCCGGGGTTCAAGACCAGCCTGACCAACATTGTGAAACCCCAACTCTACTAAATACAAAAAGATTAGCCAGGCATGGTGGGGCATGCCTGTAATCCCAGCTACTTGGGAGGCTGAGGCAGGAGAATCGCTTGGACCCGAGAGGTGGAGGCTGCAGTGAGCCGAGACTGCCCAGGCAACAAGAGTGAAACTCCATCTCAAAAAAAAAAGAAAAATTAAGTGGGTCAAACTGATATTTTACAGAATGGTAGTAAGAAGAAAAAACAGCTAGGAAACTGGCATTTCATTTAGTTAAAACATGTCACATTTCTACGAATCAGTGCCTAGAAACTGAAAGACATTTCAGCCCTGTGTAAACAAATGTGAGTTTGAAGATACACAAAGATTATAATAGACACATTAAAATTCTGGAAGCATGTGACCATATCTATTATTCACCATCAACACTGGTTCCTGATTTTAGGACTTTCAAAATTAGGTAAGAAGGTAAGTAGCTAAAAAATGCTGACATTATTTATTTATTTATTTATTTATTTATTTATTTATTGAGACGGAGTTTCGCTCTTGTTACCCAGGCTGGAGGGCAATGGCGTGATCTCAGCTCACTGCAACCTCCGCCTCCTGGGTTCAAGCAATTCTCCTGCCTCAGCCTCCCGAGTAGCTGGGACTACAGGCACGCGCCACCATGCCCAGCTAATTGTTTGTATTTTTAGTAGAGACGGGGTTTCACCATGTTGACCAGGATGGTCTCGATCTCTCGACCTCGTGATCCACCCGCCTCGGCCTCCCAAAGTGCTGGGATTATAGGCGTGAGCCACCACGCCTGGCCAACATTTTTTATTTTTTGAGATGGAGTCTCACTCTGTTACCCAGGCTGGAGTGCAGTGGCAGGATCTCAGCTCACTACAACCTCTGCCTCCTGTGTTCAAGCTATTCCCCCTGCCTCAGCTTCCTGAGTAACGGTGGTTACAGGCACACACCATCGCACTTGGCTAATTTTTTTTAAATTTAATTTTATGTTTATTTTTTGTATTTTTAGTAGAGAGGGTGTTTCACCATGTTGGCCAAGCTGGTCTTAAACTCCTGACCTCAAGTGATCCACCTGCCTTGGCCTCCCAAAGTGCTGTGATTACAGGTGTGAGCCACCGTACCCAGCCAGTGATGACGGTTTTTAAATGGCTATAAAATACTTAGAACTTTCAGAAGGAAAATCAGGCATGATACTACTCCATCACTAACACTGTCCCAGTTTACCTTCTCTGCCACCTTGTCCCACCGTGTTGCTTTCCCATCAAGCTCTCTAGTAGATCTTCCAAGTGGATCATAGGAAGTTATATAGGCCACTTACAAGCAGAGTTTGTGGCAATTATGTTCATAGCTTCAGGGAGTAAGCTGGCTATTAATTCCTTCCATACCACCACTGCAAAGACTGATCCAACAACAAACTATGTGGGTCATATGCAGCCCACCTACTGGAACTGGAGAATTCATAGTAGTCAAGCAGAATTGTCCCATAGCTGACAATATAGAATGGAAAGGCAGAAAAAGAGCTAATCTGAAGAATGCATGCTGGAAATATCTCCACACAAAGGAGAAATTTCAAGCACTAGGAAAAGATGAGTTCTCTAGGAATGAGGGCCCAGGATCAGGATCAAAGAACATTCACAGTCAGGGATAGTAGAATGTAACAAGTGATTCAAAAAAGAATCACAGGCTTTAAAAAACAACTTTTCATTATGGAAAATTACAGCCTTGTGAAAAAGCAGAAGAGTACCATGAGCTCCCACTACTCATCCCCCCAGCTTCATCAATTACCAAACCCTAGCCAATCCTGTTTCATCTATACTGCCTCTCCACTTTACAAACCAAATAGGATCTCTGAGATCACCTAGTTCAATGACATCATTTTGTAGATGAGTAAACTCATTTTATAGATGAGAAAGTTTGACTTTCCAGAAAAGTCAAACAAATTGCCCTGGGATCACAGAGACCAGAAGAGAGCCATAAAATAACATTATAAGAAAGAAGAAAGCAATGTCATGGAGTCACAGCGTCAACATCACCAGATGGTGCAGAGAGCTTGCGTGTGATAGGTGACAAGTGAAAAAAGTTTCTGGGATGTGATCAGAAGGCAGTCCCTGGCTTCTCTTATCCGGCCTCTAATATGAACCATGGGCATCATATTCCTCATACAACCATTAGTTATCATCTAAAATACTGGGGCAAGACAATTCCTAACGTCCTCTTTAATATCTCCAAGGGGACAAATTTCACCCATCCACAAATAACTATTGAGAGCAAACAATGTACAGTAAGTACTGTTCTGGGCACTGGAAACACAGAGGTAACCCAGAGATGACCACTATCCCTGCCATCACCAGGTTTATATTCTAGTTGGGAAAAACAAATAATAAACAAGTATATAAATAAACAAGTACAGACTGTGCTAACTATAATTTAAGAAATAAATGGAATGATGTGAAAAAGAGAGGTAGCGGGGTCTAATTTATATAGAGTGGTCTCTATACAGGTCTTTCTGAAAAGATGACATTTCAGCTGAGATATTACCAAGAGTCCAGGAAGAACATTCCAGCTCCAATAACATTTGTCACAGGTTCTTTCGAGTGAAAGGATTATATTAAGGACCACTCAGGCGGTACAAAGACAAAAGTCTGAGGGGGACTACGGTCCACTGTCTGCAACTGTCATCATCATCACCGTTGTCATTATGACCCTTTATATTGCAACAAGGCTTCTGAGTGGAAGCGAAGTACTTTCGTTGTCATTGCAAGCCAGTGGCTAGTAGCTGAGGCTCTGATAAGCCAGGAGGATTATGTAGCCCCAAGGTTCTACTCTGCCCCTCTCTTCCAGCTTCCGCTATCTGAAAACTGAAAGAAGCACTAGACACCGATCTTCCGCAGAAGCCGGATGGAGGAGGCGGTGTGGACCACCAGAGCCACAGCGCAAGACTGGACCCTAGCTCCGTGGCTTCTTCACTCCAAGCTACTCCAGAAGTCATTTCCCCTACCGCATCGGTGGCCAGCCAACCTCGCCAAGGGCTCCCCCAAGGTTGCAGCCAGCCGGAACCACGGTCTCGCACGTAGCAATAAGAGGAATTTCCCCCCAAGGTCGTGCCCAAGGCGGGTACAGTACCTGTCAGGAGACGTGAGGAGAGAGTGTGCGGAGATGCGGCCATAATTCACCAGTCTGGCCGCTCCCCGGGATCCCCGTGTCCTCTCTCCTCACCGGCTGCTGGGCGCCGCCATCTTCCTTCCCCGCCCCCTGTGGGAGTAGAGACGCTTCCGGACCGTCACTTCCGGCGGGCGGGCTTCAGGAGGAGATGAGGTGGCTGGAGGTGATCCTTAAGGACCCGCGGGAGTGTGGCGGGCAGAAAGGTCTGCGGCCTGAAGGACTTCCGGGAACCGCGAAGCACGGTGTGCCTCAGTTGTCATGAAGAAAAAGCCGCCCGCGGACGATTCGCCCTCGCAGTTGCAGCTCCCAGACTTTGACAGGCATCCTCCGTTGATCGGGTGAGGCGGGCAGGGCTGGGCTGCGGAGTCCTCGCGGGCAATTTAAAGTTACAGCGGCCGGGCGCTGTGGTTCACAATCCCAGTGCTTATCTTAGGGAGGCCGAGGCGGGAGGATCGCTTGAGCCCTGGAGCGCGAGACCAGCCTGGGCAACAAAGCGAGACCCCACCTCTACAAAAATGTGAAAATTAGCCGGGTGTGGTGGCGCGTGCTCTGTGGTCCCAGCTACCCAGGAGGCTGAAGCGGGAGGATAGCTTGAGCCTGGGAGATCGAGGCTGCAGTGACTGTGCCACTGCACTGCAGCCTGGGCGACACCGTGAGACCCTGCCTGTAAAAATAAATTTTAAAATAAAAATAAAGTTACAGTTAGGACGCTTCCCGGTGACAGGAGCATCATGAGGAAATGGTTCTGGTGGCGATGCTTCCACCTCCCCGTCTGGTCAGTTACAGTTTACCATAATCTCTATCAAATGAGAGCCCAGATGAGCTCGAGGTTACTTGCCCCTGAGCCACACTAAAGGAACTGAATCATCCAGATATCTCCAGCTGAAGAAGGTGCATGGAGAGGTTCAGATTTGGTTCTCTGGAGTGACATCCGTATTCTAGTTCTGGCCTTGTAACCTTGTTTGAGCAAATTACCTAAGTCCTCTGAACCTCTGTTGTCTAGCAATACAATGGGGTAATAATAGTACATCTTTTATAAGGTGGTTGAGAGAATTAGATAAATGTCTGTCGTATGGGTAGCCAGGCACCTACTAGGTACAGGCGCTAATAGATTATTACCTGTGTTATCATAAGTGTTGTGATTACCAGGGCAGATCTCAGCATCCCTCAACCACTCAATCTTTTCAGATTGGGATTCCACAAGTAAAAAGTGGATTGGAGAAAAGATTCTGCTTTTGAAAAAGACGAGAAAGGTAATTGAGTTCTAAAAAGGCAATTTCTTTCTGTCTGTTTTCAATGATGAGAAGATAGCCGTTTTGGTTCACCTCAACTAACATTGGTAGGCCCAGGGAATGCTGAAGAGATTAAGATCCCCTTCTCGCCCCCCCCACCCCCCTCCCCCGATTCTGTAGGAGCTTACACTAGACTAACAAGGGGACAAGAGGTTGTTGTTTATCACTATCAGTGTGATAGGGGTAGTGTACAAAGTGCTGCAGAAACCCTGATGAGGTAATATTTCTGTGCAGTTGGTTTACAGAAGGCTTCAGAGATTTAAACTTGGTATTCTGGAAGGAACGGTAAGGTTTTTACAGCATACAAGAAAGGGAAAGGACACTCCATTAAGAGGAAAATAACATTAAATGCTACGTTAAAAGTTTTTGAACTCTTTATAATTTTCCATGTGCTTTTATAAACACTTCTTGTTAACATCTAGAACAAAAGTTATCCTAAGTCTGGCACATTAAGGCCGAAAGAGTTTTCAGTAATCTGCTCAAAGTCACCTAACTGTTGAGTGCCAGAACCAAGACCTGAGTCCCTGAAACCTGTGAGAGTGTTATTTTCACCATGCCATAAGGCCGTACTCACCTAAGCATCTTGAAGAGTCATAGCTTCTGTGATTTATAAAACGTAGTGTTTTAACCTTGGCTGTCTATCAAAATCAACTGTAGGACTTTAAAAAAATTATAGATGGCCTGGTGCGGTGGCTCACACCTATAATCCCAGCACTTTGGAAGGCCGAGGCAGGCGGATCACAAGGTCAAGAGATTGAGACCGTCCTGGCCAACATGGTGAAACCTCGTCTCTACTAAAAATACAAAAATTGTATGGTGAGCATGGTGGCATGCGCCTGCAGTCCCAGCTACTCGGGAAACTGCAGTAGGAGAATCGCTTGAACCTGGGAGGCAGAGGTTGCAGTGAGCCGAGATTGTGCCACTGCCAGCCTGGGTGACAAGAGCGAGACTCTGTCTCAAAAAAAGAAAATTATAGATGCCTAAGCCACCTCTAGACCTATTGAATCTGAAGAGGTGTGTGATAGATGTAGAATGACCTGTAATTTTCTTTTTAAACACTGGTGATAATGATACACAGAACTGAGAATACTGGATTCCAACTTGACAACACAACGATGTCTAAAAGGTTGATTAGCGTGAATATTTAACTAACTCCCAAGTTCTCTAGGCTTATGATAGACAAGGGGTTTAATAGACATGCACCTTCTTGACCAACAGATTTTTCCTTTAAGTTTTTCCCAAAAATGGGTGCAAGGTAAGACTAAGTACACAAATGACTGCATAGGTTTTTATTTATTTGTAGAAATTAGAGGCCAGGCATGGTGGCTCATGCCTGTAATCCCAGCACTCCTCAGCCAAGGAGGCCGAGGTGGGCGATCACCTGAGGTCAGGAGTTTGTGACCAGCCTGGCCAACATGGTCAAACTCCATTTCTACTAAAAATACAAACATTAGCTGGGCGTGGTAGTGGACACCTGTTATCCCAGCTACTTAGGAGGCTAAAGCAGGAGAATTGCTTGAGCCTGGGAAGCGGAGGTTACAGTGAGCCGAGATTGCACCACTGCACTCCAGCCCAGGTGGCAAGAGTGAGACTCTGTCTCAAAAAAAAAAAGAGGGGGAGAAGAAATTAGAGTAAATGTCTTATGGAAGAAATGCCTGTAAGATAACACAGTCTGGCTTTACTGGTCAGGAAATGAATTCATCTATGTGTACTATTTGTAATAAAGTTAGACTATGCCATCCTACTCTCCAAAAAAGTAATCCTTTAGCGACACTCCTGGAACGAGAGGGTTCCATGGACGTATGTATTTACTTGGCCATGAGTAGCTGCAAGGGAAGCAGGAAAAGCTGAAAACAGGGTTGCAATGATTACCTTAGGCCAGTCACAGTTCATCACTGTGGACCTAGCCATATTGCTGTCTCAAATCAAATTAACATTAAACTAAGGAAGAAGTGGGGGAATAGATTTTGGATAAATAACTAAAAGACTACCATGACTGTTTGCCCTGTAGTTTTCCGAACATTTTGAACACAACCTATTTTATTAAATACCATAAAAATGGGAAATGCTAGAGTCACACATACACACAAAACAGCAAACGTGCTTAAACAGTTCGGGGAATTGGAATATGTCTCTATTGACAACCTTTA
Source organism: Ateles fusciceps (assembly GCA_036589455.1). Taxonomy (NCBI): domain Eukaryota; kingdom Metazoa; phylum Chordata; class Mammalia; order Primates; family Atelidae; genus Ateles; species Ateles fusciceps. The sequence continues at coordinate 1,417,400 of JAZHEH010000284.1, forward strand.
CTTAGTAAGGTGAAGTAGACTTTCTGGTTGGGGACTATCTTACTTAAGTAGACTTACCTTTCATGGATATATGTTCCTAGAAATTGCCATAGACAAGCTATGCTCGTTAGTCATTGTAGATAAATAGGATTTTGAGATAGTCCTCAGAAATCTATATAGCTTTCTACCTTTTCATTCCTAGATTTGTAAACTCAGGTGTAGAGAGGTTAAGTAATTTATTCTATGATAGAACATTGACTCTAGATAGCCAAGTCAGCGTTTTTTCTATTTTATTATATTGTCTTTTTTTTTGTCCCTCAGTCTGCCTCTTCACTAATGAAATGGTGTTGGGCTCCACAATTAGATATAGTATTTATTTGACTTTGGCTTTCACATTTCAAACAAAATATATTTCATAGGCTACATTCAGTATCACTTGTGGAAAGAGATATAAGAAATCAGTAGCATTATTTTTTAACTAAAATATTAAATACATGTAAAGAATTGAAAGCATTATTTTTAGCTAAAAGCATCATATGTATTTTTTTTTTTTTTTTTTGAGACAGGAGTCTCACTGTGTTGCTCAGGCTGATCTTGAACTCCTGAGCTTAAGCAGGCCTTCTGCCTCAGCCTTTCAAAGTGCTAAGATTACAGGTGTGAGCCACTGTGCTCAGCCTGCTTATATATTTTTAAACAGTATTCATAAAGTTTTGTACCTTGTATCTTAAAATTAATATTTAAAAAGCTTGAGAACCTAGAAGATGAAAAGTAACCTATACTCTAGTCCCATCTTGTCCTGTAGGTTGGCTGCTCCTTTGCTTTCAAATAAGATTTCTCCTCAGAGAGTCTACATGTACTGAATAAAATCTACAATTTGTACCGTATCACATGACTTCAAAGTAAATGCTAACTTTTTCAAAGCCTTGCTGAATTTCCCACAATAGATAAAAACCCAGCTTTCTCTGGGAGCCGAAGGGGAAAAAAATTCCAACCTAGTATGCAGGATGTAATCAGTTCACATAGAACTATGTATTTGAAAACAAAATAGATTTAAAAACCTAAGGGTAGGCAAATGATTTGTATAGACGTTTCTCCCAAGCAGACTTACAAATGCCAAGAAGCAGGAGGAAAAAAACCTTAACATCATTAGTTGTTAGGGAAATGCAAAGCAAACCTACAGTGAGGTGTTATTTCACATCCACTTGCATGGCTGTAATCAGAAAGTCAAATACTAACAAGTGTTGACAAGGATATGGAGAAACTGGAACCCTTACAGATTGCTGATGGGGTTATAAAATGATGTGGTCACTTTGGAAAGCAGTTTAGCTGTTCCTTAATAAGTTAAACATTAAGTTTGAGCTGTATGACCCAGTAGTTCCTCTCCCAGGAATAGACTCAAGACAAATAGAAACATAAATCCATACAAAAATGTATATATGAATATTCATAGTAACATTATTCACAATTGCCAAGAAGTGACCACAACCCAAGTGTCCATCAACTGATTAATGTATAAATAAAATGTTATATATCCATACAGTGGAATCTTTGGCCGTAAAATGAAAATGAAGTACCAATACATGCTATAATATGTATGAACCACAAAAACATACCAAGTATAAGAAGCCAGTCACCAAAGACCACATACTGGATGGTTTCATTTATATGAAATGTCCAAAATAGTCAAATTCATAGATATAGAAAGTAGGTTAGTGGTTGCCTATGGCTGGGAAAGTGGGTAGAGGTAAAAGAGAAGTAACTGCTAATGGATATGGGATTTATTTAGGTTGGAGAAGGGTGAAAATGGATATGGGATTTATTTAGGTTGGAGAAGGGTGAAAATGTTCTAAAATTGATTTTAGTAATAATTGCACAACTCTGAATGTGTTAAAAATCATTTAATTGTGCACTTTAAATAGGCAAATTGTATAGAATGTGAATTATCTATCAATAAACCTGTTTTTAAATTACAAATAACAAAAAAAAAAGCCTAAGGGTCCAATCAGGAAGAGCTACTCGAAGAGAACAGAGGTCCTCATGTTGGACAGACTGCTCATCATCTACCACTGTGTAGAGAGGAAGATGTAATTGTCCAGAATAAAGGCATTTCCCAGCCTCCCTTGCAGCTTGGTGTGACTTTGCAACTGATTCTCAACAGTGGGATGCAAGCGAAAACAATGTGTTTAAGTTTCAAGAGTTCTTAATAATGAGGTACCAGCCATGTGTTGAAGACAGCAGAGCAATAGAATAGGCAAAGTTTGGGTCCCTGCTGCTTGTGGAACTGCTGTATCAGTCCTGGACTGGTTTCATGAGGGACAAATAAACTTCTGATTTGTTTAACACAGTGTTTGGGTTTTCTGCCCCCCGTGGTACTACTTAATCCAAACAATATACTATTAATGTGAATATAGATTAATAGTAAGATTAATGAGCTAATGTGCTCAGCTCATAGAGGTCAGAAGCGATAGCTGTTGCTGTTAAATGACTCGCCATATGCTTTAATAAGCAATGATGAGAATATGTTAATAGTTTTTTAAATATGTGTTTTCAAAAGGAAAATTTAGTGTTCGTAATATTCAAAAATTTATTGTAATAAAGCAATTTGATGAATCTAGAAAAAGCAAAATTTAAAAACAAATAGGGATTTGTATGTGCCTCCTATGCTCTTTAGGAATGAGGGCACCATGAGCTTAGACAATTGGTCCCAATTTATTAGACACAAAGTCTTCGATGTGGAAAATGGGAACTTATTTACTCCATAGAAATATTCCTAAAGACCATCCAACTTACATTGTTCTCATTCACCACACTAGCACTTGAAAATTTGTTCACCAGACTCTACTTAGGATTCTCTAGGGTGAGGGTAGCACTCATCCCCAGAAAGTAATGCTACTATGGATAGGTTAAGAACAAGGATATTAATGAGCATGCTGCTGAGAGTCAAGGTTTTGGAGAGATGACGAAAGGGATGAACACACTGGGTTTTCATTTGACATCCTTTCTTTGGGGTCAGTCTCTTGATTTTCCTGGCCTTTCAGTTTTTCTCTCTCAAAATGTACCCCCCAACCCTTGATGGTTCTTCCTCTCATCCCATGACATTGGGAAAGTGATGACGAGTCTCGGTATGTCTCTTGCTTAAGAGGGATCTTCTGCTTTGAAAGAGACCCAGGGAAAAGGAGGGTGCTCAGGCCCCTCCTAGTTAGACCCACCAGATCTAGCCCTGCTCACCAAAGTCAGGGCTTCCACAAAAGTGTATGGGGCCAGAACCTTAATGTAGTAATAAACAATGGCCTCTCTCTGGCCTTATCTTCCATTAGAGGCTTTGTGAAGGTCCTTCAACTATAATAAGTAATTCTAATGTGGGGCAGGATAGGGTACTTTAAGATTCTTCATTTGACTGTCTCTTCATGACATAACACTACTGAATTAGCTAGGGTCCAGTCAGGAGTCAGAAATCACACCAATTATTTGAACAGAGAATTTAACCTAAAGAAAGGTTAACATGGTATAAAGTTGTTAACTAGGTAATCCAAAGGGCAAAAATAAAGTTAGGGTGTTGGTAACTAAGAAGCAGCTACCACCTCTATGGCTGGGGAAACAAAAGGAAGAAGTTGGAATTATTACAACTTAGAAACTTAGAGGAGCGGAAAGTCAGGCTGTTAAGGAGGGGCATTGCAGCCCTGCTCTTGTCACTCACTGAGGGAGAACTGATAGAGCTGGTTCTTTAATGTGTTGGAAAAGCTGCAGATGGGGCTCAGCTGCTTCTGGGGGATTCTGGAAGCTTTGGAGTGCTCATAAGAATTGCAAGCAGACGGGAAGCAGAATGGAGGAGGAAGTCCTCCTTGGCTCAGTCTTGTAGCATTACTAAGGCCTCATTGGCAGAGATTGCGATTGGCATTCTGCCAGCTCTAGGCACAATATGGAAGGGTAGCTTTGGAGCCAGGACAGATAACTGATGGGAGTTATTTGAGTAGATGTTCCACTCCAAGTGTACAGATGAGAGTTTACAGTCAGTGTCCTCTGAGATTGAGTAACTTAAATCAGTTCCTAAGATCTCTTAATAGTTCCTCTGATTCAGTAACTTAAATCAGTTCCTAAGACCTCTTAATAATTCCTGTGAAGGGACTGATAATATCAGACTAGGATCCTACCAAGAATCCAAGATCACTCGAGTCAGACATTACACCTCAGCTGTAACCTGCCAGCTACACTTTTCCATCTTTTCTCCCGAGGGCTCGATTCCACACATAAGTTTGGGAATACCAAAACTGAAAAGTGCAGCACTGGATGCAGAAAAAGGAAGAAGCAGCAGGGAAATGCACTATAACAAATTTTTATTTTATTTATTTATTTTTTGAGACAGAGTCTTGCTGTGTCGCCAGGCGCCAGGCTGGAGTTTAGTGGCGAGATCTTGGCTCACTGCAACCTCCACCTCCTGGGTTCAAACAATTCTCCTGCCTCAGCCTCCTGAGTAGCTGGGACTATATAGACCCATGCCACCACGCCCAGCTAATTTTTTTTAATATATATATTTTAGTAGAGACGGGGTTTCACTATGTTGACCGAGATGGTCTCAATTTCTTGACCTCGTGATCTGCCCGCCTCGGCCTCCCAAAGTGCTGGGATGACAGGCGTGAGCCACTGCGCCCGGCCACTATAACAACTTCTATTCACTGCCATGGCGTTCTCCCTTTAATAAAGAGACCTTGATTTTGTTAAGGGAAGCAATATGCCAGCCCCAGGAGAGGAATCATAATTAAGTCCATCAGAGTACTCTCAGTCACATTTCCACAGTTTCTTACAGCCAGTGATGGCTATGTTTCTCAGTTCTGGCTTGAGAGATACAAGGAGAAACTGGCTGGTAAGGTTTTGGGGAATAATTTTGTTTACCATTGAAAGAGCTGTGCATGCAAAGGGGAGGTGCTCCTCCTGCCTTTGTTCTTTTATACTCAAGATGCAAGACTGTGGATGTAATTGCTGGAACCGAGGAAGCCATCTTGCAATGATGAGGTGACAAGTGTGAGGACAAGTAGACATGCCAAGGAAAGTAAAGCAGAAAAAAATAGAGCCCAGTTTCTTGAGGAAATTGTTGAGCCGCTGCACCAAGTCAGGAACATCTGTCTGCAGACTGATGACTACAGGTGTATTATGATGCTTAAGCTACTGTTTAGTTTTCTGTTCATTGTGTCCTGGATGATGCATTCAATGAGTGGGACAGGGAGTGAACAACCTGGCATCAAAGCTTGCCGAGGACAGAGGACATGGAGAGACAACTGGAGTCACGTCAGCTTATCCAAAAAGGATGTCATGTTTAACAAAAAACAGATTTGAATGTGGTGGCTGTTTCTTATATGACTTAAATCCACAATGGTTTAAATAATGCAAAAATAAAATAAATTTTGTGCAGATTTGCTTCCTGTCTTGTTTCTTGTCATTTTGCTGTCTGTCCAACTCCTCTGATGAGGTCAGAATGTCTGGTTTCCCCACACCAGGAAAGCATTTCTTGCCTTGTTCCCTTCTTGACATCTTGGAGCTTCATGAAGAATGCAGTGAAATGTTCTAAGTGTGGCAGGAAACTAACCTTTTTGGCCACTACTGATTGAGGAAATCATAACCAGTCAGAGCAATCTCACAGATAAATTTTCTCTTAGTTACGAGGTACTCTTAAAAATGAGTCTTATGTATTCTGGTAGATGACTTGTCAATCAATATGACCTGTCAGTCAAATGACCTGTCAATTTTTATAATCAATATTATAAAAATAGAGAATTACATGGTACAAGGAGAATCACTATATTAATAAGTAGAATCTCAGATAAGATATTGTCAGAACAATAATCATTAATAAGCCACTAGGTAGGGAAAGCATGGAGAGCATTCTTTTCTAAAGTCAGCTACTATTTCTAATCTATAGTCTTTCTTTCTTCTTGCATTTGTACCTTTAAGACAATCAACAGCAGATGAAAATGGTGATTTCTTTTTTTGAAATAAATGTCAATGTGTGTTGCAAAAATACACTATTTGCCCTAGCACTTAGTGTACTAACATCAATACTAATAATGCTTTATCATGACCTCTCATTCTCTTTTCACAAGAACCCAGATACATAGTATTCCCATTTTCAGATGAAAAGCTAAGCCCTTAACAGATTAAATAATTTTCCCAAGTTCACAGAGCTAGAAAGTAAGTGCTGCAGCTAGAATTTAAACCCAGTCTGATTCCGAAATGTGTTCTTAATCCTCCTGTTGGAACATCTCCCATATTTTATGTATTATGGAGGTATTGTTGAGGTATTGGAATGCCACATTATCTGGATGTTTAGGGTCTAGACTCATTTCGTTAACTGGTGAAGTTATTGAAGTTCAGCCTCAAAAAAATTACTCAAGTTTACATTTTCTGACTTGGTTCAATTTGCTTTTATCTCAGTTTCCATATTTATAGAACAGGAATACTAATGTGAGGTCTACACTTAAATGACATTCCACTTTCTATACTTAATGAGAGTTCGTATCTGGACACCTTCAAATAGTATCCATTCCACGAAGACCTACTGAATCAAAGATTTTCGCTGGTGGGCCTGAAAATCCACAGTTTAAAAAAATGACTTTATTATGATATAAAAATCATACAACCTTTGTATAAAAATTCCAAGAACATACGAAAAAATGTGTTTCCAGGAGAGAGGACTATCCAGGGAAGGTGGTGGTGATGGTAGTCACGGTGTTGAGGATGATAACAAAAACAACCATTTTATTTATTAGCTAGAATGTGCCCGAATTTGTGTATCTTGTCTCATTTAATGACATTTAATCTTCTCTACAATCTTACAAGTTTGAACACATTATCACCCACATTTCATAAAATCATTGAAGCCCAAAGTGTTTGAGAAATCAGTTGCGTTAATTTGCTGGGGCTGCTGTAATGTACTGGGTAACTGTAAACAACAGATGCTTGTCTCACTGTTACCAGGCTGGCAGTGTCTGAGGGGCCATGCTCCCTCAGAAACCTCCAGCTAGGGTCATTTCTTACCTCTTCCAGCTTTTGGTAGCCCCAGGCATTCTTTGGTTTGTGGCAGCAAAACTCTAGTCTCTGCCTGCATCTTCACGTGGCTGTCCTCCCTCTGTGTTCTGTCTTGCTATGGTGTTCTCCTCCCTGGGTATCTGTGTCCAAATTTCTCTCTTCTTAAAAGGACACCAGTCTTTATTGGATGATACTCCACCCTAATAGCCTCATTTTAGTTTGACTGCATCTGTAAGGACCTTATTTACAACAAAGATCACATTCAGGTCGGGTGTGGTGGCTCATACCTGTAATCTCAGCACTTTGGGAGGTCAAGGTGGGAGGATTCCCTCCCTGAGCTCAGGGGTTTGAGACCAGCCTAGGTAACATAGTGAGACTCTGTCTCTACAAAATTTTAAAATTAGCTGGCATGATTATGAGTACCTGTAGTCCCTGATACTTGGGAGGTTGGGGCAGGAGTTTCCATTGAGCCCAGGAAATAGAGGCTGCAGTGAGCCATGATCCTACCACTGTACTGCAGCCTAGGTGACAGAGTGAGACCCTGTCTCAAAAAAAAAAAAAAAAAAAAAAAAAATGATATTCACAGATAGTGGAGGTTAGAACATTAACATATCTTTTTGGGTAGATACAATTCAACTCGTAACTTTGCCCGAGGATACAGTGGCTAGTGAAGTATGGAAACTAGATTTGAACTTAGGAGATGCTGGAGTCTAGCCACTTGGCCATCAGCCACCACATATTACATCTCAGTGGCATGTGGTTGGCGAAAATGTGTACAATGCCTTGAGAAAGGGAGAAAGTGTAATAAATGAAAGAAATCTTTCAACTATTCAGTAAAAATTTATTTACGAGAGAACAGAACTTTGGGTTGGTTTCAGATGTTTCCTCTGCAACATTTAGGTGCCAAAATGCCTCCACCGTTTTGAGGAGGGAAAAGTTATGAGCTAAGAATGTTATAACCAGCAATTTGTCTTTCAGTAGGACAGGCAGGCATTTTCAAAAATGCAAGGGCTCAGAAAATATTCCACTTGTTGAAAAACTATTCGAAGATACATTCCAGTGGTTCATAAGGTTTGGAATTATATAGATCAGAAAAAATCGTCAAAAATCATTTTGAAACCAACATAGTATTGCCAACTTTTAACATTGTAAGGGTGTTTAAAACAAGTCAAACTACCATCTAGTGTTATAATCATTTCATAAAAGACAGCTTATTTTAATGCCAAAAAATATTTAAAAGATAGATAAACTGATGGCTATTTAAATTGAATCATTTAGCTTTATGAAAAAAGTCCTTTAATATTTTGCCCCAGAATAGTGAAGAACTTTTTTCCATAGATAAGCTCTCTTCTATGAATGGATGTTTCTAAACCAGGAACTGACAGGAACACAAAAAGAACATGATCTGAAAATGAGCTCTGGCTAGCACTCTGACTTATGCAACTGAGGGAAAAATGTTATTTGAAACTGACTCTAATCATTTCCTTTTTTTTTTTAATCATTTCCATTTTCTAAGGAAAGTTTCAGTGGGAAAATCAATCTTTGCAGTACTACTCCCTTCCACACAGAGAGGATGGTGGAAGGTCCAGAGAAGATAACCATTTCCCTCAGTAGACATCTGGGTTTCCACTTAGTGCTTTCCAAATTCTCATGAAAAGATCTATGAAAGGACCACTAATTTAAAATAATGATTTGAATGCACACATTTAATTAGCTCTCCCTCCCAAAGTCTCTATATTGGGAAGAAAACAAAAACTATTTGAAACAAGGTAGTGCCCACTTAGCTGTAATTTTTAAGAATTTCTGCAAATTAGAGTATAGATGAGGTTAGATTGGGAAAATAGTGCATCGATTTGTGATTCATGACATGTATAAGGTGAGATTCATCTAGGGAGAAAGAAGAAGGGCCACTAAGCAGATTTAACCAATACCTCTCTCCCCATACTTGGAGCAAGAGGACAGCTAGAATCTGTGGGTGAGTGCATGTGGAACCAACACAGAAGCTACTTGAAGCATTCAATTGCAGTTTACATTTGGAATGAATTCCCGGGCTGAGTAAAGCAGGGCAGTTGCAAAACTGCATTAAAACTAAGGAAGTGAGTGGGTATTGGGGGAAATTGTTCTGAAACATTGCCTAGAGCTCTAGCTAACTGAGCTAGAACTACAAACAGGAATAGAAGGTCTCAGGCAGAGGAGTGACAGTCCTACCCCATATATCTGCTCCCTCCCTGACCTCCTAGGCAAATTGGGCCTCCTGTCTGGTATAGGGAAATACTATGGTAAATCAAAGTGTGATAACCTCCATTTAAGAGCATGGGCTCTGAACTCTCCCTACATTTAAATATACGCTCCTCCATGTACTAGCTCTTTAACTATTGGCAAGATATTTAACTTCTGTGCTTCAACTCATCTTTAAATGGAGACAATAGTAGTACCTAGATCGAGTGTTTGTTTTTGAGTGTTGGTGAGTTAATGAAGAAGTTTTGAGCTAACCCTGTTATACCCAGTATGTACGTTACCTGGCTCTGTAACCAGAATTGAGAGTTCAGCAAATGCAGCCACTATTATTGATAATATTACCACTATTATTACCAGCATTGCCAATGTCTACTGTGAAGTAGATATTATACACATTGTATATGCAATGAAACAAAGGTTTAGAATGGTTTTTCAAAAGGTGTTTAATTTCAAATAATTACTGATTGTTGGGTTTGAGCATTGAATCTAGATCTGACTCAAAGCTAGTATTTGGTTCCTATTGCTGCTATCACAAGCACCACAAACTTGGTGCTTAAAACAACACAAATGTGTTATCTTACAGTTCTGGTGGTCAGAAGTCCTAAATGAGTCTCACTGAGCTAAAAATTAAGGTAATGGCAGGGCTTCGTTTCTCCTGGAGGCTCTAGGGAAGACCCCATTTGCTTGTCTTTTCCAGTTTTGAAGGCTGCCACGTGCATTCCTTGGTTTGCAGCCCCTTTCCTCTTCAAAGCCAGTAATAGCTGGTCAAATCCATCTCCTGCTGCATCACCCTGACACTGACTCATCTTCCGCCCTCCTCTTCTGTGTTTAAAGACCCTTCTGATTACACTGGGCCCGGATAATCTCTCTCTTTTAAGGTCAGATGATTAGCAATGTTAATTCCATCTGCCACCTTAATTCCCCTTTGCCATTTAGCCTAACACAGTCACTGGATCCTGGGATTAGGATGTAGACATCTTTGAGGGGCCATTATTCTGCCTACCACAAAGTCCATGTCACTATATTATTTAAATCTCCCTATTCCTCCATCTGAGCTAGAAAGATAAGACCTAATCTTTGAAAGAACTTATTCCAACACTCCCAGTATGATAAACATAGATCCTCCCTCTTTCCCCATACAGGCAGGATAGGCAAACAAAAAATTCAATACTTCGAAGAAGAGGACCACTCTGAGGAATTGGCATATTCTTTATTCGTCACAGAATTTCTACCATCACTGGAAGGAAATAAGTGCAGAGATATATCATTTCTATATTCAAAAGTGCTCTTCTCATATTAGCAATAGTTACTTAGAACTATTGAAAAATCTTCCTGTCACAATAACAACAGAAATATCCATATTTGGAAATAAACTGAATAAGCAATTTGCAACCTTTACTAAGAGACCATTCTATGGTAATATATAAGTCCCCAAACCTCAATGTCTTGACATAAATATAAGGTTTATTTTCCACTCACTTCAAGCCCAGTGCAGGCTGAGTCACTCTTCAAGATTGCCATCCTTCAAGTGGAAACTTGAAGATCCAAGAGGCTTCCACTTTGCAGCTTCACCATTTTTTTTGACATAAAAAAAGAGAGAGGATTTTAATGTGTATTTACAGGATGCTGCAAGATATGAAATTCCACATAGAAATAAGAAACCTAGTCAGAGGACAAGCTTCATACAGTATGTACAGTTGGAACTGTTCAAGTATAGTTTCAGTGTAAAAGGTGCTACAATAACAAATCACATTTAAGAAGAATTCTTAGTAGAGAAATAATAAGAAGACAAAATACCAAACATGGTAAACAACAAATTTAATGCCTCAGCTACATGATCTAAAAGTTAAAGGTCCCAGGAACCCCAACCTGAACTTGGAAGGTACAGCTGTCAGAGGGGAGTTTCTGGCACAACATTTTGATCTTCCTCTTCCTCTACAGAGAAACACTTCTCAATTAAGCTTAAGGAAGCCTCATACACAGATGCATTTTCATGGTTTTGTAGAGCTTCAATTTGGTCTAAGCCTCCACATTTTTCAGTCGTTGTACTAAGTTTCTCAGTTTCACCTAGTTTCTCAGCAGCCTGAAAGATATTTAAAATGGCATCCAGGATAACCAGAATAATCTTGGTATCTTTTGCAGCTAAGAGGTTCATCAATGGTTTCTATTATGCCACAATGAACGAGGTACACAATCTGTTCAACTGTTCCACCACTGGTATACTTGGTCACTGCCCATACAACTTCCTTTTGTGTCTTAAAATTTGACTTAGAACATTGACAAGGAATGGGACTAATCCAAGAATTGTTGCTATGGTAACAAATGAGTCCCCAAACAACTCGCTGTATCTGGTCCTGATGGCCAGCTGGCAGCTTCAGCATTCTTAACATGTAGTCTCAGTGGTAACACCCTTGAAGAATAGAGTGTGAGGGACTTACTCTTGATTCCTTCTGACCATAAGTGGCAAATGCCCTTTATACTCACAGCCCATTGGCTAGAACTAATCACATAGCCCCAATGTAATGCAATGCAAGGGCATCTATGTAGGTGAGGCATGGAATATACAGTGAGTATGCCCCATGAACATAAAATATTTGAATAAAATGAAAGGTATACCATGTTTCTTTATTAGGAGAGGTAATATTGTAACAATGCTAATTCTCTCCAATATAATATATGGCTGTGACATAATCCCAGACACAATACGTAATAAAATGATTGAAGTTTTCTGGGAAGAATAAATGAACAAATATAGCCAAGAAAAGTTAGAAAATAAAATGGAATAAGGCAAGTTTCTCCACTACAAAGCTTCAGTAGCTAAAATAACTTGGTGGTACTTGCCCAAGAATGGATAACAAGATCATTGGAACAGAATGAAAAGTGTAAGAACAGACAAACAAATATATAAATATGGTACATCTAATACTGGCATGTTAAATCAGTATGGAAAAGAGTGATCATATGAAAAACAATGGAGGGATGTCAGAACCATTACTTAGGAGGAAAAATGTTATGGCCATACCTCATGCCCTACTCCAAAATTTATTTTGGGCTGATTAAAATTTTTAAATGAGTTAATAGGAGAAAATATAGTTTTGGAAAGACAGTCTAAGCATGACTTAAGTCAGAGAACTCATGAAGATAAAAACTCATGCATTTTTTTAACCTAAAAATTCCATGTTCCAAATAACAAATCAAATTAAAAAGCAATCAAAAATGAGGTAAGAGCTGGGCATGGTGGTATGTGCCTGTAGTCCCAGCTACAAGGGAGGCTGAGGAAGCAGGATGGCTTGAGCCCAAGGGTTTGAGAAAGCCTGGGTGAAATAGTGACACCTCATCTCTTAAAAAAAATGAAAGAAATTGCATCCTACATGACAAACAAGGGGATACCACCATTAAAATGTAATCAGTCTTAGAGATATATAATAAATGCACAACATTACATGAACAGAAATGTAGTTATACTTTCAATAAACACAATAAAAATTTCAATATCGTTAGTAATAAAAAGTACAAATTTCAATAAAATGATGTAATCTTCCACCTGTTGAATTTGCAAAGATTAAAAAGGAATAATCACTCACTGTTGTTAGGGTGCAGAATGATGAGTGTAAATCTGTATACTCTTTTTGAAAGGTCATTTGTATTAGAGGTCTCAAAACACTCATCTTTGTGCATTCTAGTTGTAAAAGTTTATCCTAAGGAAACAATAAATTTGTAGAAATAATTATCTATAAAAATATTCATCCAAGCTCAGTTTTAGGTGCAAAAATTTGAAAAACAACCTAAATGTTCCACAATAATTCTTAGTAAATATTAAATAATACTATACATTTTGATTGAATAAATCGTTTTATATTCATATGTGGAAACATTGTAAATATTGTTGTAGATGTTATTTATAGGCAATAAAATTTACATGGGCTATATTTGAATAAACAAAGCAAGCTATATACAGTATGATTCTATTTTGATTTTGAAGAGTTTATGGGCATTAAAGTTTCTAGAAGCATCTATTTAAAATTCACAGTAGTTACCTCTACATAGTAGAAATAAGGGAATTTTAAATCTTTTCTTATTGTATTTTTACAAATGTCATACCATCAGCATGTCTTGCTTGATTAAAAACTGGAGAGGGTGGAGGAAAAAAAGTGTGGGATTCCTGGAATAACCACTGCCAAGATCTGAGGCATGGATCAACAAAAGCAAATGGCTGTTTTGCCCTTACGGCTGCCTGAAAACACACACATATTTCAGAGATGGCTGCATATTTTGTGGTAGCTTTGTATTCCAAGGGCTGAGTTCTGCAAACAAACTGAGCAAAGTACAGCATGTGCCCCTTCAGGTGGTTTTTGGAGCTCATCAGGTACGAGTAACACTAACTCATTTATCTTTGGATGAATTTACGTGGAGCGCTGAGGTGTTGACAGAACCTAAGCTGAGAACAATGTTTATTTATATCTGCACAAAATAATTCATGTGTCTCTAAATCTAGGATTTTCTTCCTAATTTGCTCACCGTTTGCAAACATTTGCAGTTCTCCCCACTGGTGATCCCTGGTTTGGCTTGGCTGGGCTTGAGCAAATGAAAAGGAACATAAGACAGTGAATGGAGCTGAATGCTGTGATTCACACATGGAGAGGGAACATTTGCTTACACTGACGTGTTGGAAATGCTGAAATCTCTAGACTTCTGTTTTGCATCTTCATGACAAATTGATATCTGCATTGTTTATGTTAGAAGGTGTTTCTTTTTATTATTTATTTATTTTTACTATATATATATATATATATATATATATATATATATATATATAAAAGCTGAGGTTTCACCATGATGGCCAGGCTGGTCTTGAACTCCTGACCTCTGACCTCAGGTGATCCACCCACCTCGGCCTCCCAAAGTGCTAGGATTACAGGCGTGAGCCACTGCGCCCAGCCAGAAGGTGTTTAAAACTGTGTGTGTTCGTGTTTGTGGCCAGCTGGGTTGAGGCAGGACCTTCCTGATGTCCTGGCTAGGTGCTGAGCCATTTGTAACTATTGAATATCTTTATGGCACATATAGAAGTTTCTACCAGCCTCTGTTTATTATGAAAAATTTCAAATACATAAAAAGCAGAGAGATTAGTATAATAACTCCCGCCTCACTGTCCTAATTTGAATAGGTGCAACGGGGCAGGCATAATTGCTTTAGCAATGATCAACTCATGACCAATCTTATTTTCTTTATAATTCCTATACTTGCTCATGGCAACTATTAGATAGTACTAATGCCAGCAGATGGGGAGTTCAAGTTGAAAGCCTTAGACCCTGGCATCTTACTGTGCATTGTGGGATGAGAAAGAATTAAGCAAAAGATTAGGGAGTCAAGTAGACCTAAACTGAATCAGGCTCGACCATTACTATTTGCTAGTTAATTTATTTTAGGGCACTTAACTTTTCGAACTTCATCTGTAAAATAGAATTATAGAATGTAATTTGCAGAACAACTACATTAAACCCATGGTATACTTAAAGTACCAACAAATACCACTCTTTGAATCTAGCAGGTACTTAGTCACTGTTATTTTATTACTGTTACTGCTGCTTTGTCTAGAGCAGAAAATCTAAAGTATAGAAGACAAAGTCCACCAGAGTATTAAAATTTCCTGATCGACTGATAAATATGAGTTATCCATTGGCTGAGGTCATAAATGAGTGTCTTTTGAGAGTAAAAGCTGCGCCTGAACATTAGGTATAGTGTGAGGTGATGTTTTCTCAGTATAAAGGGTAAATGCATGTCTCTGCCACAAATTTCACCAACCTTGGCCTGCACAGATATGTGTGTGTGTGTGTTTAATTCCCCTACTAACCAGCCATTTATTTGGGTTAAGTTCTGTAGACACAAATCAGGTGATCATTTAGCTCTTATCAGTCGTGTCATTTAGTGTTTCAGCCTAAGTAGTCATCCATCTACCAAAGAAATAGAAAACAGATGGGAAGCAAGGATGCTAGGAAAGATAGGGAGACTGAGCAGCTACTTCTTAGCATGGTTTGACAGAGTGCATGAGGTGGGGTAGGGATGCCAGGAGGGTGAGGCTCTGGGTAGCCATTTGGAAATGTGAGTCTCCTGGATGGTGTATGTGGAATAGAAAAAGTCACTGAGCCTGGGATCAAGAACACTGTGGATAAATGTTAACATGTGTTCCTGTCTGGTTGGGGTCTGTGTGAGCTCAGAGATGCCTTCCAGCTCAGAAACAAAAGAGTTATATATTTTTAAAGAAGTCAATTAATTTATTTTTTCTTATTTTTTTTAAATTTTATTTTATCAATACAGAGTCTCGCTCTGTTGCTCAGGCTGGAGTGCAGTGGTGCAATCTCGGCTCACTGCAGCCTGTATCTCCTGAATTCAAGTGATTATCCTGCCTCAGCCTCCCGAGTAGCTGGGATTACAAGTGGGTGCTACTACGCCCAGCTAATTTTTTGTATTTTTACTGGAGACAGGGTTTTACCATGTTAGCTAGGCTGGTCTCCCACTCCTGATCTCAAGTGATCTGCCTGTCTCAACCTCCCAAAGTGCTGATATTACAGGTATGAGGCACTGCGCCTGGCCTTTCTTTCTTCCTTTCTTTTTTCCCCTAGACAAAGTCCTTTTTTTTTTCTTTTTTTTTTGAGGTGGAGTCTCGCTCGCTCCAGGATGGAATGCAGTGACACAATCTCTGCTCACTGCAACCTCTGCCTCCCATGTTCAAGCAATTCTTCTGCCTCAGCTTCCCAAGTAGCTGGGACTATAGGTGCCTGCTGCCACACCCGGCTCATTTTTTTGTATTTTTAGTAAAGACAGCGTTTCACTGTGTTAGCCAGGATGGTCTCGATCTCCTGACCTCATGATCTGCCAGCCTTGACCTCCCAAAGTGCTGGGATTACAGGCATGAGCCACTGTACCCGGCCTCCTAGAAGAAGTGTTGCTCTTGTTGCCCAGTCTGGAGTGCAATGGCAGGATCTCAGCTCACTGCAACCTCTGCCTTCTGGGTTCAAGAGATTCTCCTGCCTCAGCCTCCCGAGTAGCTGGGATTACAGGTGCCTGCCACCATGCCCAGCTACTTTTTGTATTTTTAATAAAGACAGAGTTTCACCATGTTGTCTAGGCTGGTCTCCAACTCCTGACCTCAAGTGTTCTGCCTGCCTTGGCCTCCCAAAGTGCTGGGATTACAGGTGTGAGCCACGGTGCCTGGCCTATTTCTTATTTTTTAGGTTGACAAATAAAATTGTATATATTTATGATATACACTATAGCATGATATTTTGAAATATACATACATCATGGAATGGCTGAACCAAGCTAACTAATGTGTGCATTCGCTCACATATTTATATTTTGTGGTGAGAACACTTAAAATCTACTACTCTCTTAGCAATTTTCAGGTACACAATGCATCGTTAATCATTGTAGTCACCATGCTGTACAGTAGATTTAAATTTATTCCTCCTGTCTAAGTGAAATGTCGTATCCTTTGACCAACATCTTCCCAATCCCTCTCCCCCACCGCCAATTACTTTCTCAATGACTCTTCCTAATTAATTTTTAAAAGATTTTACCTCCTAGTGACTGTGCTTGCCTCAGTCACTGAAGCACACTGATCTGTGCTGCGCAGTTCTTCTTGGGAGAACCTGCCTCTGCTCACCTGCACGGAGCGCAGTTAGCCTCCAGCTCCAGCACCTTTGGATCTAACTCAGCTTTTGAGCTGACGCCATGCTGTTTGAAGAAAGGCACCAGTCAGTGACCAAACATGACACGAATCCTAGGGAATGGCCATTTCTGCCCAATGTGAGCCTCCTCTAATGAGTCATCTTTGCTCTGAGGCTCCCGATCAGACTAAATTTTGAAAGCCCAACATCAAAATCAGAGGCTCTCCCTGCTAAATCCTGCTTCTCCCCTCCCTTTTCATGAATATCAGATCAGCATCATGGTCTGAAAGCTTTCAATGTAAATCTACATTAGAAACAAACAGAGTCTTGCTCTATTGCCCAGGCTGCAGTGCAGTGGCACAATCTTGGCTCACTGCAGCCTCTGCTTCCTGGGTTCCAGTGATTCTCCCGCCTCAGCCTCCTGAGTAGCTGGGATTACAGGATAATTTTTTGTATTTTTAGTAACAGACTGGGTTCACGCTGTTGGCCAGGATGGTCTTGAACTCCTGACATCAAGTGATCCACCTGCCTCGGCCTCCCAAAATGCTGGGACTACAGGTGTGAGCCACCATGCCCAGCCAAAAGTGTATCTTAGTTAGGAAATAAACACTTCCCAGCATGTCTTCATCACCATCCTCTTCAAGTAATAACTAGGGAAAATTTGGTGTAAATACTGGTGAGCCAAAGAGAGTCCAGAAAGGGAGTGAAATAGGAAAATCACTGTCTCAATTGTTTTTTTCATTCATCTCTCCTGGCCATTGCCTCATAGAGAAGATAACCAGAGATCTTTATTTACTATGCCTGTATTTATTTACTGGGATGCTGCTTTTAAAATGGATGGGTCAAGATATCTTATTTTGTTTTAAACATTTTTTCATATAGTCCACTTTATCTTCTCATTTGGACCCCCAAGTAATTTGTTCCTTAAAAGTGGGAAGGCAAACACATCGAGTTTAGATAACTTAAGGTATTTTAAACCCTAAAAGAATAATCAGTACTTAATACTGATTATTATTTTACTAAGGAGTTATAAAACATTTGTCCGATTAGAAAGCTTTATCTGCTCAAAATGTAAGCCTTAATGGTATCTCCATTATTATCGGAGAATTTTGAATTTGCTTATGAACTTCTTAAAGGGTAATTTTGAGAATCATGCCACTGAAAAAGAAACAAACAAGAAATAAAAGAAAACCCTTTTTCAAATGAACAACATCATTTGCCAAGTTAAGCAAAGGAAAAAAAAAAAAAGAACGTAGTATTGTATTAGAAATCTCTTTCTCAAAAATAAATAGTGGTACAACCAGGGTAGAAGAGGGAAGTGTTAATAGGTGTGATTCTCAGGCTAGAAACGCAAGGAAGCAAGAAAAGTGTCTTATTTTCCCCTGTGACAGCTTATATTCTGTTCCAAGCTTCTAGTCTGCCATGCTGGAAGAAACAAACTTAGTCAACTCCAGGTCCATTGCCTTTATTGTTGCTCTCTGCCCCTGTAAGTCTGGGTGCACTTATATAATGATAAGATGTACATTTGTCAGAAGAGTGGAATGGGAGTCAGGTCAGGGGGCAATATGTGTTGATTACTTGGGTTTCGGTTATGATTTCCCCCCCCGACCCCGTCCAGCTATTCTTTTCATGTTTCCTCCATGACCTTAAATGTCCCTGTTGAGTTGTCCCTCTGTCTTTCTTAAGGCCCCTCAGGTGCAGTGGTTTCTCTCCTACTCCTGCTCCCTTCTTGGGCACAGGAAACTGCACGAGGCTGAGGCCCTTGTTGCCTAGAAACGCCCCATGGAGTTGCTTCTGAAGGATCTTCATGGCTTCCCGGGGATCTGTGTGGGGAATGCAGATCATGCCATATAAATCTACCTCCTCTCCTTACTTCCCTTGGCCTAAATTGAGGTCAAGAAACAGAGCCTTTTCTTAGGAATCCTGCGTAGGTTTCCACAAACACATATGGTGCCTTAGTGGCAATTAGCAAAGGACCCTAGATCTGGATGGTCCCAGTGGAAAATAATACCCCCTGTGGATGTATGTAGCTATGCAGGCTGGTGGTGAGCAGAACCTGTGCTAAGAGAAAGGCCTCCTTTTCTTGCTGGTGGTGGTTGTGGTGAGCAAGTTGAGAGTTGGAGCCTTGGGGGGTGGAATTGGCATCCCTCACCTAAAATCTCATTGCTTCTCTAATCACAAGGAAGAATATTTTCTCCAAAATTTATGTTTGAAGAATATAGGCATTTGAAGCCCAATACCTAAAAAGAGATGCCTTTTTCCTTTCTTTTTTGCTAATACATCACTTCTCTGAGGCCAACAGCCCAGAGTCACCTGGCTGTTGCCTTAATGCATGCATGTTGTAGGGGGAAGGGGAGATCACTGCTCACATCCTAAGCCTTAGAGGCAGTTGGAATTCTAATCTGGGAAAGAAAAAGGACACAAATATAAACTTTTCCCTTTTCCCTTCATCTGGGTCTGAACAGTTTGAAAGGGAATGCAAACAATCTTGGCAGATCCCATCTCAACTTTCAATGCAGGACAAACACAGATTCTCCCTGTGACAGGAGGAGCAAACAAGAAAATCAGCACTCAGGCAGTCAATAGTTCAAAATGCGGGGACCAGATTATGCCACGGGCATGGAAGTGTCCTCATGGAGATGAGTAGCTGCAAGAAATGAGATGCACCTGGAAACCTAAGCCATTCTAGCAGCTTCTAGGAGTTGTTTATAAAATTGTAGCGTATTTCATTTGTTTTTCATATATTTTATTGTAAACATAATTAACAATCTTGTTCTTTTCAGGAATTATAATTAGTTCCAGTGAGAGAGGAGTGAGTACCTGGCTGTGATTATACCAGATTTCGAGGGAGACTAGGCAGATTCTGTGAAACGTTTATCCCTGTAAACTCAGCAGCATATATGTTTTTTCTATAAATTGCAGTTGGCACTGGATTAGGTTCAAAGGAGTACGTAGATATCCTAATCTTTTATATATAATATAATCTTTTATATTTTAAAAGATTAAGAAAATAAAGCTTTCAAACCACTAACTATAAATCATCACTCCCTGCTTGTTATAGTACCTGTCCATAATGACATTAATGTGTTAACAAGTATGTTTTTACACAGACAATGGATGCTTGCCTGTTCTTTGGCTACAATCCTGCACGATCCTGTAAAAATCATGCCCAGCTTCAGATCATGAGGTCAGGAGGTTGAGACTAGTCTAGCCAACATAGTAAAACCCTGTTTCTACTAAAAATACAAAAAAATTAGCCGGATGTGGTGGTGTGCGCCTGTAATCCCAGCTACTCGGGAGGCTGAGGCAGGAGAATTGTGTGAACCCCGGACGTGGAGGTTGCAGTGAGCTGAGATCGTGCCATTGCATTCCAGCCAGGTAACAGTGTGAGACTCCATTTCAGGAAAAAAAAAAAAAAATCATGCCCAGCTCAAACTTCCGGTAGCATACTTAAGAGTTTGTATTAGTGTTTCTCATTCTTTAAAGTGCATATGAGTCCTTGGAGAACGTATTAAATGCAGATTTTAACTCAGTAGATCAGAGGTGGGGCCTAAGTTTTTACATTTCTAACAAACTTCTGAGTGATATCAAGTCTCCTGGTTCATGGACCACACTTTTAGTAGCAGGGTTTCATATGACTAGAAAATGGCCAATGGTTCTGTGTGGGAGACTCCAGGTAATCTCAAATTGACCTCCTTCCCAATCTCCCCACCCTAGTTTCAGTGGGCAAGACCTCTTATGGTGCCAGGAAGCAGTCTGTGGATCTCAGGTTATCAACATGAACTGGATGGCTAGTGGGTCTAGGATGGTGGTGTGTCAACACTGCTCTGAATTTACAAAGTAGATCCTGTGTCAGGATCTACTGTTGTGTGTCTGGGAGACTCAGTGTGTTCAGGGCTTAGTTAATTTTGGTCATCACTGGGTCTAAAATATGCAGGGGCTGGACCGATCTCTGGTTAAGTTCATGTATCTGGGGTGTGACCATTGCATCCAGTCTCTCAGTCTATTGAGTGTTTAACAAGTCTAGGCTATCAGTGTGTCCACTGTCTTCTATCTCTCCAATTTGGCCGAAGTTTTGGGCTTTGCGTTTTCCTGCAGCATGTCATAGTTCTAAAAATGTAGGCAGCTCTCGAAGTCAGGATTGCAGCCAAGGGGTATGCTTTGTAGGTAGCTTCACTAGGCTGGTAGGTCTCTAGCCTGGCTACTCTGTAATAGGAGTCACCCTCAGCCTCTTTTTTTTTTTTTTCCTGTGTTTGTGTGTGTTGGGAGGGGGGAGACAGAGAGAGAGAGAGAGGTCTTTTTATACAGATTGATTATGTAATTTCTTCTCCAAACTGGAATACCTTTGAACATTAAATATCATATATTTTACTATTAATATGTGTGGCAGAACAACAGAGGTAAACAGATTCCTTCACTAGAATGAATGTCCATTTAATTTATATATAAATGTTTAAATTCAAAACCCTTTGGTTCATATTTTCAAAAATATTGGAGAGGTCGTTGTTTATTCAAAACAATCTGAGATAAGGAAACAATCAGGTAAAAAAGCTAACAGTGAATTAGAAACTATCAATAAAATGTCAATAGAATCAGGGAACATAAGACTAGAGAATATAGAAAGTCAAATCAGGGACTTGGAGGAGAAGTTCAACAAGTCCTTCCAGATCTCAGAGACAGGATAACTGAAGAAAATTATTCTAAAAATATAAAAAATGGCGCCAGAACAACTAAACGTTCACATGAAAAAAAAAGAGAATCTAGACACAGATCTTACACTTTTCACAAAAATTAACTCAAAGGAATTGTAGACTTAAGTGTAAAATACAAAACTATTAAATTCTGAGAATAAAACACAGGATAAAATGAAGGTGACCTTAAGTTTGAGAATGAATTTTTAGATATAACACCAAAAACATGATTCATAAAAGAAAACAAAAGATAAGTTGGAACTCATAAAAATTAAAAGCTGCTTCTCTGCAAGACAGTTAAAAGGATAGAAAGATAAGCCCACACAACAGGAGAAAATCCTTGCAAAACACAAATCAGACAAAGACTGGTATTGAATATATATAAAGAACTCTTAAAACTCAACTATCAGAAAACAAGTGATCCAATTTAAAAAGTGGACAAAAGATCTGAACAAACACCTCACCAAAGAAAATATACAGATGGCAAATGAGCATATAAAAAAATCCACACTATATGTCACTGCGGAATTGCAAATTGAAACCACAATGCAACACCACCACACACCTATTTGAATGACCAAATCCAAAACACCGACACCACCAAATGCTGGCAAGAATGTGGAGCAACAGGACTCTCATTCGTTACTCATGGGAAAACCAAAATGCTACGACCACTTTGGAAGAAAATTTGACTGTTTCTTATAAAACTAAACATACTTTTTACCATATGATGTGGCAATCGTGCTCCTTAATATTTACCCAAATGAGTTAAAAACTTACATCCACAAAAAAACCTGTACACAAATGTTTATAGCAACTTTATCCACAATTGCCGTAATTTGGGGAGCAACCAAGATGTCCTTAAATAGATGAATGGATAAATGAACTGTGATATATCCATAAAATGGAGTATTATTGAGCAATAAAAAAGATATGATTTATCAAACTATGAAAAGACATTGAGGAAACATATGCGTGTTGGTAACCTGACAAAGCTACCGACATGATACCAAATATATGACATTCTAGAAAAATTATGGAGACAGTAAGAAGATCAGTGGTTGCTAGGGGTTTGAGGTAAAAGAGAGGGATGAAGAAGTAGAGCACAGAGAATTTTTAAGACATTGAAACTCTTATTCTGTAGGTTACTGTAATGATGGATATGTCCTTATACATTTAAGACCCATAGGCAACATAACACAGAGTGAACCCTAGGGTAAACTATAAACTTTAGTTGATATTAATGTACTGATAGTGGTTTATTGATTGTAACAAATGGGCCACACTAGCACCAGATGTTAATATTAGGGAAAATTGAAAGGAGGAAAAGAGGGACATATGAGAACTCTCTGCACTTTTCACTCCTTTTTTTTCCTGTAAATCTAAAATGGCTAAAAAGGAAAAAGAAGTCTATTAGTTTATACAGATACACACACACACACACACACACACACACACACACACGGAGAGAGAGAGAGAGAGAGAGAGAGAAAAGGGATTGCCTGAAGAGAAAATCAGAAGATCTTATATAAACAAAAAAAGTGTTTCCAGGTGGAAAAACCAAGTGGGCAAAGAGAAGCAATAATGAAAGAACTTAACACATAATTTTCTTTTAACAGGAGAGGGACTTAGATATTTAAATAAAAGAAAAATTAACATCAGAAAAATTTAATAAAAATAACTGAATTTGAATATAATGAAAAAAATAGATAAATATTGTTTTCACCACAAAAATAAATGCCTGAAAAAAGGAAACAATTTCAGTATAATTTTGCTGGAAAGAATATGACCCAGGTATTTTACATTAAACCAGTATTGCTTTATGTGCAAATGCAACAGAGACATTCATAGATATACTTTGGGACTCAGAAAATATATGCATCTAAGTCTATTCTGGAAAAAAAAAATTATCTGAAAACTTCCTGCTCATTAGAAATATAGCTAAGAATTCAAGAATATAAAAACACTGAATAGAAGAAATGATGATGAATCTTGAAATCAGGAAAAAATAAGATTTAAATAATCATTGTTACCATGGTCAAGAAACAACATAAACTAATTCTTGAAAGAGACTACATATAATAAAACATTTACACATATTCATATTAGAAGTTACAAAAATTTCACTAAAATCCTAAACTTGGAAATTATGCCAGCAAAAAAATGCAATAAAACTTGAAAGTTTTGACCAAGCATGGTGGCTCACGCCTATAACACCAGCACTTTGGGAGGTGGAGGCGGGTGGATCACGAGGTCAAGAGATGGAGACCATCCTGGTCAACAAGGTGAAACCCCGTCTCTACTAAAAATACAAAAAATTAGCTGGGCGTGGTGGTGTGCGCCTGTAGTCCCAGCTACTCGGGAGGCTGAGGTAGGAGAATTGCTTGAACTCAGGAGGCGGAGGTTGCAGTGAGCCGAGATCGCGCCATGGCACTCCAGCCTGGGTAACAAGAGCGAAACTCTATCTCAAAAAAAAAAAAAAAAAAAAAAACTTGAAAGTTTTGACACAAGTATACAAACATAAAAATTAAGCCTACTTGGCAATTCAAAATTTTTCTAAATAACACAGGGCAAGGATTAGAAAGTAATGGCAATTTCAAAATTACATATCATAATTAATAGGAGGTGGATTAAGCTGTACTACAAGGTAAGTTTATTACCTTAGGTGCAATGAGAATCACTGAATTAAGATTGCAACCCAACTCATATTTTAGAATTCTCTACTGTTTATTTGGCTACGACTAATTAATGAGAACAAGCTTACTTTACCTTTTCTTAATTGCTGTGTAGATTTTTCCAGATGATGCTATTCTTTGCTTGGATGCTTATGGCTATTCTTGTTATTGCTCAAGTTGAGAATCTGCAAGAACCTTGCTTAGATGTTGGTTTTCAAGTGCTGACTTGCTAGTACACATGAGGGCCTCTGACATCCTTAATGGAATTTCTTATGGATACATCATCTGAAACTGGGGCTTAATGGAGAGTTTGCAGCTTTGCTTCTCCCAGTTCTCTGGGTAGTATTTTTATGGAATATGAATTTTAGGTAAAGAAATGGGGGATGAGCTGGGAGGGAGCTAGTGAAGGATGCTTTTTACTTGATGAGACTTAATAAACTACATAATTATTTGATACTTATTCCTTGGAACTGAGTTTGAAAAATCACACCATCATCATCTCACTTTCATGTATCATGATGATGTAATATTGTTTTCTGAGATCTGCAAACCATGCTTCTCGCTTTTACACTACATTGAGCCATAGAGAGGCCAGAATGTGGGGGAGGGGGTGGTGGGGTGGTGGGAAGACTGTTACTTTAGGGATGTCAACAAAGGCAACCAGAATTTCATTGTTGCATTATTGACAAATTAAAAAAGGACCCAAGCCTATCTGTTAAAAGAGAACAGTATAAGTATTAGCAATATGGACTTGTTTTAGGAACTAAATGTTCTTTTTTTTTGAGACAGGGTCTTGCAGTGTCACCCAGGCTGGAGTGCAGTGGCATGATCATAGCTCACTGCAGCCTTGACCTCTCAGGCTCAACTGATCCTTTCATCTCAGCCTCCCAAGTGTCTGGGACTACAGGTGCCTGCCACCATGCCTGGCTAAACGCAACCTAGTCTATTCAGAGCTAGGTTGCATTTACTTTGATTGATTCATTTATCATTTACTACTTGTATTAGTCTGGGTTCTCCAGAGAAATAGAACCAATAGGATATATATAGAGAGATACATATATAAGAAGAGATTTATTAGGAAAATTATTTTATAGAGATGGAGTTTTGCCATGTTGCAAAATTTGGTCCAACAGAAAAAATTTGAGACTAATCTGGTCTCCCACTCTGGCCTCCCAAAGTGCTGGGATTACAGGTTTGAGCCATTATTCCTGGCCTAAATTTATTTAAATGTGTACCAACTAATAGTTTCAAAAAGAGTCACAACAGGTTTTCTTTGATATATATGCCATATATAGTCATGGAAGCTTCATATTAGTAGTATATCTTATGAAGGGGGACTATTATGCACTTTGGTATTTTGAATGAAAAATTATATAATACTGTATCTAACTTTTTACTGTCATTGTTTCCAGAATGTGTTCAAAAATCTTTATCTCCTGTATTTACCAAGGAGTTATCAAATATTAGAAGCATATAAAACCAATAGCTTTATCACAAAGTTTTATGGGCTGTGTTATAACTTCATCACTTTTATGTGGGAAATGCTTTGAATATAAACTTGTTTTCCCACATTTAAGAAAGCCCCGTCGAGCAAAATTAAGTGAATAATGCATTTGTTACTGAATGAATCTGAGTAATTTCTATTAAAAGAC
The DNA here is from genome assembly GCA_036589455.1 of Ateles fusciceps. Classification (NCBI taxonomy): domain Eukaryota; kingdom Metazoa; phylum Chordata; class Mammalia; order Primates; family Atelidae; genus Ateles; species Ateles fusciceps. The sequence continues at coordinate 1,443,322 of JAZHEH010000284.1, forward strand.
AAAAGGACTTCTGCTGATAAAAGGGTTTTTGTTTCTTTTTTGAGACGGAGTTTCACTCTTGTCTCCCAGGCTGGGGTGCAATGGTGCGATCTCGGCTCATGGCAATCTCCATCTCCTGGGTTCAAGCGATTCTCCTGCCTCAGCCTCCTGAGTAGCTGGGATTACAGGCATGCACCACCACACCTGGCTAATCTTTGTATTTTTAGTAGAGACAGGGTTTCACCATGTTGGCCAGGCTGGTCTCAATCTCCTGACATCAGGAGATCTGTCTGCCTCAGCCTCCCAAAGTGTTAGGATTATAGGAGTGAGCCACCACACCCGGCCTGATAAAAGTTCTTGAAAAATCAGAATTATCTTGTTTACCTTCAGTCTATTCAGACCTAGGTTGCATTTACATGAGCATTGTCACTCATTGATTGATTGAATGATTCATTTATTCATATACTCCTTGTATTAGTCTGGGTTATCCAGAGAAACAGAACCAATAGGTTATATATGTAGAGAGATATAGAAGAAGGGATTTATTAGGGAAATTGACCCATGAGATTATGGAAGCCAAGAAGTCCCACGATACATCATCTGCAAGTTGGAGAACCAGGAAAGTCAATGTTGTAAATTAGTCTGAGTCCAAAGTCCTGCAAACCATTGGAGCCAATTCTGTAATTTTCAGTCTGAGGTCAAAAGCCTGAGAAGGAGGTGGGGGGCACTGGTGTAAGTTCCAGAGTCCAGATTTCCAAGAACTTGGAGCTCTGATGTCTATGTGCAGGAGAAGATAGATATCCCAGCTCTAGAAGAGAGAGTGAATGCATTAGTCCTCCACTGTATTATTCTCCCCAGGCCCTCAGTGGATTGGATGATGCCCACCCACATTGGCGAGGGTGATCTTCTTTACTCAGTCCATGGATTCAAATGTTAATCTCTTCCAGAAACAACCTCACAGACACACCCCAAAATAATATTTTTACTAGTTATCTAGATATCCCTGACCCAGTCAAGTTGACACATAAAATCAACCATCACATTTCTTTATCAATGCAGCCAATTGGTTAATTAAATGCTACACAGTAATCTCCTTAAGAGTTGGAAGCGTGTTTTGTTCCTTGTATATACTCAGGTATTAACAAAAGCCTAGCACTTAGTAAGCACTGCTACATACACATACAAGCAGCAGGATACACGCAGTGCCATGATTAGGGCTAAATCCAAGTGTGTGAGAACATGCTGGAGAAATAACTAAAACAGTCTTTTGGGGATTACACTGAGGAGAGCCGAAGGAACATAATAGAAGTCCACACACAAGTAGGGTTTAAGCAAGTGAGGGGGGAAAGGGATGAGGGCAATGGAGAAAGGCATAAGAGCCTGGAGGCACATCTGGAGCTACAGGACGAATCCCTGATGACTGGGCTGCAGGATGGAAAGTAGCAGGGGAAGGAGGGGAAGAAATGAATTTAGAAAAGTAAGCAGGGTTCAGATGCTAAAGGGCTTTTTATGTTTAACAATTTAGCTTTTATTCTCATAGCAATCGAGAGCCATTGAGGAGTTCTAAATAGGAAAGCAACATGATCAGATTTATTTTCTTTCTTCTTTCTTTCTTTTCTTGCAATGGCACAGTATCGGCTTACTGCAACCTCTGCCTTCCGGGTTCAAGTGATTCTGCTGCCTCAGCCTCCCAAGTAGCTGGACTACAGGCACCCAGTACCACACCTGGCTAATTTTTGTATTTTTAGTAGAGATGGCGTTTCACCATGCTGGCCAGGCTGGTCTCAAACTCCTGACCTCAGGTGATCCACTCTCCTTGGCCTCCCAAAGTGCTGGTATTACAGGTGTGAGCCACCGTGCCCAGCCAGATCAGGTTGATTTTCAAGGAACTGTTCTACATGCAGAATGAAAAAATAATTTAAAATAAGGCAGGAATTGTGACAGGAAAACTAGTTAGAATGCTGCTAAAACAATCCAGGATTAGAGATAGTAGTGGCATCAACAAGATTGCAGGCATTGGACATGGAGAGACGTGAATGGGTTAGATGATTCTGGGAGAATTAACAGGGACTGGAATGGATTGGATATAGGGGGTGCAGAAGAGGGAGGAGTCAAAGATGGAGCCCATGTTCCTGGCATGGACCTTGGTGCAGAACGTGGTTCCGCTCATCGAGAAGAAGGAACACTGCAGGGTGAAGTCTTGGTAGATGAACAGAGAGAAGACAATGCCCTCTGTTTTAGGCAAGACTTTTTGCAATTTGAGGTGACTGTGGGCTATTTAAATGGTGGTTTCTACCCAGCAGTTGGGTGCGCATATCTCAAATGGGCTGGAATAAAACCATGACAGTGAATGAGATCACCACGGGTGCCAGAACAGAGACCAGCATGAAAAAGAATGTTTACAGAACAGTCAGCAGAAGAAAAGCCTAGACAGAAGAATGTGTTAAATGATACCACAAGAACATAATCAGCAAAACCCAGAAACTGGAAAGCTCTGTAGAATGAACAAACCATTGCAGAAGGCAGGACCTTTAGATTATATGACAATTAAGAGACATAAAAACCAAATGCAAGGCATGGATCTTGTTTAAACAAACTATTAAAAAAAAATTTTATGAGTAACTGGGGAAATTTAAATTTGATGAGGCACTATTTTTCATTTTTTAAGGTATGATAAGGATATTGTGGTTATGTTTTTTACAAAAATGATATCACTTAGAGATACATAAAGAAATATTTACAGATAAAATGATGTAATGTCTGGGATTTACTGCAAAATAATCACATGGGAGCAGTTGCTGGGGGAGTGATTATGGTACAGATGAAAAAAGAATGGCCATGAGTTGATCATTATTGAAGCTGGTTGATCAGTACATGAGGATTCACTGAACTATTTTCTCTACTTTTTGTTGATATTTGACATTTTTCATAATAATAGTTAAAAAATACAAAAGAGAACCTATGCACCCCCCCAAGGACAAATTCATGCAATACAACATTTTAACCAAATGAAATCTTAGGCAGAAAATGTCGGCTGGGTGCAGTGGCTCATGCCTGTAATCCTAGCACTTTGGGAGGCCGAGGCAGGAGGATTGCCTGAGCTCAGGAGTTCGAGACTAGCCTGGGCAACATGGTGAAATCCCGTCTCTACTAAAATACAAAAAATTAGCTGGGCGTCGCTGCGTGCGCCTGCAGTCCTAGCTACATGGGAGGCTGCGGCAGGAGAGTCGCTTGAACCTGGGAGGCGGAGATTGCAGTGAGCCGAGATAGCACCACTGCACTCCAGCCTGGGCGACAGAGCGAGACTCCATCTCCAAAAAAAAAAAAAAAAAGGAAAAGAAAATGTCTCCAAAGTACAGGTTGAAGGACAGCTGTTATATACACAAGCCTGGAAACCCAAGGTCCACACTGTCACTTCCTAGTAACCTCCTTGGCCTGCCTCTTAACTTCCCAGAACTCTAGTTCTTTCTCAGAACACAGCTTGTAAACAAACTGACAAGTGGGTAATGAGTAGCAGCATTGCCAGTGTATACTTCAACTTTTTCCTAACTTCCATAAATCTCACCTGAGAAAATGAGCTATGTCTATATAGCCTCTATAGTGGCCATTATATTTACAAGCAACTTGCCTGAATTTCTTAAAAGTAGGTTCTATAGCCAATATTCACTCTGCAAACATCATCAGTTTCTCTGGAGAAAAACACATTGTATTTTCGGTCACACAGAAGATAATTTATTAAAAATGTTTTACTTTTAAAAGTTTAATTTAGGTGATGGGGTAAATTAAAATGCCTAGAAAAAATGAAAATGTACTGTCAAGATATTCAGAGTGTTTTTGTATGCTCTGCATCCTACGCTTGTATCTCATGTAACCATGATACATTAATCCAAACTAAGAAATTAACATGGTACAATACTATGAACTGAACTGCAGAGTTTATTTGGGGTTCCTCAGTCTTTCCACAATCTTTCTTAATGTCCTTGTTCTACTCTAGGATTCAGTCCAGGATACACCACATTGTACTAAGTTATCACGTCTCTTCAGTCACCTCCAGTATGGGAAAACTTCATTGCTTGTCTTTCATGACCTTGACACGTAAACAGGCTCATTAAAAAATCTGTGGAGGAATGCTCTCCTCCAAGATTGCAGGATTCCGTGAGAAGTGGAGAGCAGATACCCCTTACAGTGATATGGTTTGGATTGGTGTACCCACCCAAATCTCATGTTCTCTTGTAACCTCAACTTTGGAGGTGGGGCCTGATGGGAGGTGGTTGGATCATGGGGGCAGTTTCTCATGAATGGTTTTGCACCGGCCCCTCTGTACAGTTCTCATTGACAGTGAGTGAATGAGTTACCCTGAGATCTGGTTGCTTAAAAGTGTGTGGCATCTTCTCACTCTCTCTTCCTCCTTCTCCAGCCCTGTGAAGTGCCTCGCTCCCACTTTGCTTTCTGCTGTGACTGGAAACTTCCCGAGCACCCCGTTCCCAAAAGCAGAAGCTGCTATGCTTCCTGTACAGCTTGAAGAACCGAACCGTGAGCCAGTTAACCTCTTTTCTTTATAAATTACCCAGTCTCAGGTATTCCTATATAGCAATGCAAGAATGGACTCATACAGACAGTAATCTTTCTGATGAAGAGAATGTTCTAGAAATTGAAACACCCTCTTGTCACTTGATACTGGAGAGCGGGAGAAATGGGGAGATGCTCAAAGAGTACAAACTTTCAGTTATCAGATGAGTAAGCTCTGGGGATCTAATGTACAGCATGGTGATTATAGTTAATAATCTGTTTACATGAAGATTGATAAGAGAGCAGATTTTTAGTGTCCTCATCTCTTTCTTTCTCTCTCATACACACATGTAAGTATGGGTGGTAGTGGATGTGTTAATTAATTTGTGGTAATCAGCACACAATGTATATGCATATCAAATCATCACATTGTACACCTTAAATACTTATAATATTTTGGCAATTAAATATTTTAAAATAAAAATAAAGCCAGGGCTGCTAAATCACTCACACTATAGAAGTCACAACAACACACAAAACAAACCTGACTTAGCTAGTGGGAGCTACTACTTTATTTGTTGATGCATTTGCTTTATGGTCTAGAATGGAATTTTAATAAATGTATGCTCTGGTAGACACATTGAGAACCAGTATTTCATATCTGAGTTGCTGCCTTCCTGCCAAGGCTTAGCACTCTTCATCTCCCTCAGGGTCCCCAGGAAGGCAGAATGCACACATCACTACTTAGAGTCTTTCTTGCCTTGGGCACTTTCTCCACAAATACCAACATGTATACGTCAAGTATGAGGAGGTCAACCTGTTCTCTGCCATCTCTGTTAGCTTTATTTTCATCCACAAATTTAAAGATAAACCATCAAATTGGAAATCACCATACTCAAATGCAAATACAGTGAAATACTTAGCAGAGTCTAAATTAATGAGTCTATGATTGTTCTATTTCAAAAGAAGAACCAATCTTATGAATTTAAAGATTTGTCTTACATATTTTAGGACCCAGTGATTTTTGTGTGGTGAGAGATTCTAACATTTGATATATTCTGATATGATGGTACAATTTATTACTTGGTTGATAATAGGTGTCATCCTTGAAAATAATGGGATCACTTTAAAACTGATGTGTGATTTAGAATTTTTACCGTCAATGTTCTCCTCAATTGTATTATAAACTTCTTGTATTTAAGGATCATGTATTTTGCATTTTTTTTTTTTTGTATCCCTATGCTCTCTCAGTCTCCGCCTTATCATGGAGCTCAGAAAAGTCCAATACATAGGAAATCTTTAATAAAAGGTTTTCTTTAAGTATTGTGGGACTAGATTATTCTGAACACATGGTTTCAAACCAGTTTAAAGCAGCTAGATGTAGTTTTGTTAGCTCCTTATCTATCTAGATTTTTTTTCTTTTTTTTTCATTGTACTTTGGGCTCTGGGGTAGATGTGCACATCCTGCATCCTGCAGGATTGTTGCATAGGTACATGCAAGCCATGTTGGTTCGCTGTCTTAAATCTCTCACTAAATTACTTGCTTTATACATTTTAGTGTGAGTATGGTATCAGGATGATTTGACTGCAAACAACAGAAAAATCAAACAAAAGTAGCCTAAACCAAGAAGAAGAGTAATTATTTCACATTCCAAGAAGTTTTGGAGGCGAATGGTTAAATGGCTAATTAATTTAGAAGCTCAACAATATCACCCAGGACCCATTTTCACTATGGTGGCTAAAGCCCTGCATCCCTCAGGCATGCACCATGGCAGCAGCAGATGCAGTAAAGACACCCTTACACCACAATGCTCCATGACCAGGGAGAGGCTCTCCTCTCTCCTGCCCCTTTCTAGAGGCTCTATCAAAGACTTCCTTTCATATCCGTTTTTCATTCCTAAAGCAGTCACTGGCAACAGGAATGGATTTATCACAATGGGTGCAGAGCAATTAAGATTCACCACTAGGTGAGTCCTTTGGAAAACACTTGGCCACCCAGTATATAAACAAATCTGGTACTCTTGTCAAGAAAGAGGTGAATAATTCCCAGCAGCCAATAGTGTCTGCTACAAGTGAAATATCTCACCAGAGAAAACTGAGTAGGTACTACATGATTGTGTGTTTTCTCTGTTTTCTGCCTTTGCCTTTTCCATTTGGTAAGACTCACCCATGTTCCTCTTTGTGGCTCTTCCTCCTTGATAAGACAACCCTGGATTTGTTCAGATACAGGTGGCAATATGCCAGAAAGGTATGACCCCAGTCCTAGGAGTCAAATTCGTGATGAGCCTCACACAGTGAGGACAATCCCAATTCCGTTTGCCAGTGAACCATTTAGGGAGCTCCATGTGACTCAGTTCTGGTCACCAACGTGGAAGAGAAATTCTCTTGAGGGGACATCTGGGAAAGATTTTTCTGCCTGATAAAACAGGAAATGAGCAAGGGTTCTGCTACCCCATTGGCTTTCTGCCTTTGAACTTGGCTGTGGGAAGACATGATGCTAAGAGTTGCTGCAGCTATCTCTGACCTTGGGCAAAACATCCCAACACACAGGAGGGCAGAACAAGCAGCCAGAAGAAGCCTGAGTCTTGTGGGTGTTGTTGAGCAGCTGAACCAACCCTAGGACTGCTTCCCTCCAGACTCTTTAGCTTTGCAAACAATGAAGCTCTATTGTTTAAGCCAGGCGTGGATGGCTATTGTCATTTGCCACTGAAAGCACCAGGACAGAGAATCGTCTTTCTAGGAACACAGCCACAAAACCTTTATTATGGTAAATGCACATGAAGAATATAAAAGTTTTCTTTATATTTCTCTTTAAAGTAATAGCTGAAGTCTGCCTCAGGCAAAAAGACAAACAAAGCATAAATGTATACATAATTCAGGAACAATAAATATTCATTTTAAAATGAATAAATGTTCTATGGGATACTGTAATAGTTTTCTCAGGGAATATATTTTTCTAATACTTACATCAACTAACAGTATTTCTGTGGCACCTCCAGGGCCTCTGTGTTTAAGTCCTCCCTAGAAACTGCATTTCTCCACATTTTTCTGCTACTTTGGATCTCAGATGTGCCTAAAAAGAAATACTTTTAACTTCTCTGGTTTTTCTTTTTTCAAATGTTAGCATATAACTTGCAGTTGTAACATGCTTGTTGCTAGCTAGCTGTCAAGCATTTCTTCAAAATCATGTTCCTATAATACCTTCATCTTACAATCATTCAATTCATAATACAGTTTAAACATTTTTCCATAATTCACAGACTATTCATGTTTTTACATAAAACACTTTTAATATATGAACTATCTGAAACACACATTGAAATCCAGAAAGTTATATGATATCAATAGCCATATACTAAAATATACCCAACAATGAACAATGTTTTCATATTAAACTCAAATTTAATATATGTTAATATGTAGGGATATTTACTTATAGATAAAGCTGTAGATTTCTCTCTATCCTTCCCCCATACTTCCCAGAGGTAACCATTGTCTTGATGATGATGTTGATGGCAGCAGCAATATGATGATAATGACGGTAATAAAAACCGCAAATTTACTATATGCCAGGCAGTATTCTAAGCACTTTACATACATTAACTCCTTAAATGCCTACTGCAGACATAGGACATAGATACTATTATTATCCCTCATTTTATCGATGAGGGGTTGAGAAAAAATTGGTTAAGGGGCTTGGCCAAGGCCACGCGGCTGATGTGCCAGGATTCCAATTCAGGGAATCTGGCCCTGGAGACCTTTGCCGTATCCCATTGCTATATGGATATTGCTGTGTATCATTATATACTTTCTCAAAACATGTATGCGTCCATAAAAAACTATACATAGGATTTGTCCATTTTTCAAAAAGTATATAATTTTATAACATTTGTGGGGTCTTTTTCCAGTTATTTTGCTATTATGAGCAACGTTGCAATGAATAGTTTTGAATATACCTCGTTGTGTGCACTTACTCTCTGGCAAACATCTAGAAGCCAGATTTCTGCTTGGTAGATTACTCATATTAATATATTTATATTTTTAGTTATTCCAAAATTGCTCTTCAAAGTAGTTGTACCAATTTGCAGTCCTGCCAATTTGCAGTCCTGTGTAAAGTTTTTCATCTCCCAGTGACTCCATCTGTTCTTGGTATCATTGGGTTCACTGATTTTTGCCAGTCTGATTGGTATGAGGTGGTATTTCATTATTGTTCTCATTTGGATTTTTCTTTGATTGCTAAAGAGGTAAGAGCATCTTTTCATATGTTTATTATCTATTTATACTTATTTTGTTCTTAGATTTTCATTTTGTCTGATTTTAAAAGAATTCCATTACATTCCGATGATAAAAGAATTCCATTACATTCTGATTATATAGGCTGTAAACACCTTCCCATAGTAGCTATTGACCTTTTGGTTGTCATCTTGATACACATAAGTATTTAGTTTAATGTAGTCACATTCCCAATACTTTCTTTTCTCAATATGGTTTATGCTTTTAGCATTGTAAGTAATGTGGCAGTACTCAGATGTCATCAAGATATTCTTCTATATATTTCTTTTTATATTTTACTTTTCACATTTAGGTGACTTTGTGTATGCTGTGAAGTAGTACTCAATTTTACCCTCTTCCATATAAATAGCTAGATCTATCTTTTTCTATAGGGTGATGTCTCAGCATCATTTATTAAATACTCTCATTTTTTGCCCAGTGATTTGTGATGTCATCTCTGTTATATTCCAAATTTACATATCTAAGTGGTTCTATTCCTACGCTCTCTATTCCCTGTGGCAATATCACATTGTTTAGTGTAGTTTTACATGATAATGTAGTATCAATATTCAAAAGGATAACCACCTCGCTTTGTTTACTTTTCCTCCCTCTCTGCCTCCTTCTCCTCCTTCTTTGCAATTGTCTAGCCTATTCTTGAGTTTTTATTCTTTCATATGCACTTAAGAATCATCTTGTCAAGTTCTTTGAAAAACCCTACTGAAATTTTTGATGAAATTGTACTGAATTTATAGGTAAATTTGGGAAAAATTGTCATCTTTAAAGTACTGAACCCACCCATCCATGAATATAGTAAATTCTTTCTGTCTTCCACAAAATTTTGTTGCTTTCTCAAAAACAATCTCACATATCATTTGTTAGATTTGTTTACGGATATCTTAAAGTTAATGCTGTGGTTAATAATATCCTTTAAAAAATACACTTTAAAAATAACCTGATTTTTGTATATTGATTTCTAGCAAGGGTACTGAGCTTTATTAGTATGAATATTGAATCATTAATTCTCTTGCATATTCTATGTATACACATATATAATCTATTATGTTTTCTCCTTTTTCTTAATCTTTTGCTTTTTGTATCTCTTGTGCTTTTTAAAGATTGAATATAATTACCATACAATACACAGATATTATTCACTTTAGTTAACTTTCATAATTATATACCCTTATGTAATTAACACCCTTAATCAAAATATAGAATACTTCAATCACCTCGTGCTTCCTTGCAGTCCATTCCCATCTCCCAGCTCTGAGCAACCAACAATATTTTTTTCTGTTACCAGTCAACTGGTTTTTCTTGTCCTTGAACTTTATATAAATAGAATAATAACGTATATATTATTTTGAAACTGGTTGCTTTTGCATGCCATAAGGTCCTTTTAAGATTCATTTATGTTGTTGCCTGTATTAGTAATCCATTCTTTCTTTTACAATTGAATAGTATTCCATGGTGTGGAGTAACTCAGTGTGTTTACTGGTTCTCCTGTTGATAGACATTTGGGTTGTTTAGAGGTTTCAGCTATTATGAATAAGGCTGCTGTAAACATTTTAATATTTTAACTTTTTGTTTTATTTTCGTGTTATGATAACTAAAATACACAGTGTAATACTGAAAGTAGAATAAGGGGTATTCTTATGTTTTTGACATAATTAATTTTGATGTTTGTGGTAGTTATTTATTTATTTATTTTTTGAGATGGGTCTCTCTCTTTATATTGCCCAGGCTGGTCTCAAACTTTTGGCTTCATGTAATCCTCCCGCCTTGGCCCCTTACAGTGCTGGGATTACAGGTGTGAGCCATCACACCGTGCCTGCAATAGGTTTTTGAAAGGATCCTTTATTAAGTTAAGAAAGTTCTCATCTATTCCCAGTTTGTTTTAAAGAATTTGTTCATTTTGGGGGATATTTTGGTTCCGTCAAGAATGCTTGTTAAATTGCATTGAATACCTTTTCTACATCTATTAAAGAAACCAATTTTCCTCCTTTTATCTGGTAAAGCAATAATTTATATTAATAGATCTTCCAAGGCAGTTTTGCATTCTTAGATAAATCTTAATTAATAATGATTTAAGAAATTATATAGCTAGACTTAAAAAATATGCTACTTATGGACATAAAAATGGAAACAATACACAATGAGTTCTATAAGAGTAGAGAAGAAAGGAGGAGGGCAAGGCTTGAAAAACTACCCATTGGGTACCATGCTCACCACCTGGGTGATGGGCTCAGTCGTACCCAAGCCTCAGTACCGCACGATATCCCCCGTGTAAAACATCTGTACATGTACCCCTGCATGTAAAAGGGGAAAATTAAAAATAAATAAAATATTTAGTATGTTTGTCACTTTGTTCATGTATGAAATTAGTCTAGAGTTTTTCATTTTGTTTCAAGAGTTAATGGCCTCATAAAATGAGCTGGATAGGTTTCTTCCTTTTTCTATTCTTCTGAAGCAATTTTACAATATTAAAATGATCCATTTCTTGAAGGCAGAAGTTACCTGCAAAACCAACCAGGCTTGGAGATTGTTTTTGTGTGTGTATTTAGAAAGGGCAGCAGCAGGGGGGAGGTGGCCTGGTTTAGTTTCTTTAATGGTAATATGTATGTTCACATTTTGTATTTCTTTTTGAGCCAGTTGTGTTATATTGTTCCAGAAAATTACCTTTTTAATGTAAGCTTTTAAATATATTGGCATTAAGTTGTTTATAATATTTATCTATTAATTTTCTACTACATCTCTATTATGTCCTGTTCTTTCTGTCCAGAATATTATTTATTTTTATTTGCATTTCTTTTCCTTCGTTCATGGGAACAGATATTTGTCCATCAAATTTGTCTTCTAAAAGAACCACTTTTCTTTTGTTAATCTTCATGACTGTCTTTGGTTTAATGTTATTAATTTTTGCTCTTAACTTTGATATTATTTCCTTCCTTCTAGTTCCTTAGGGTTTACTCAGCTATTTTTTTTTTTTTTTTGAGACAGAGTTTCGCTCTTACTGCCCAGGCTGGAGGGCAGTGGTGTGATCTCAGCTCATTGCAACCTCTGCCTCCCAAGTTCAAGAGATTCTCCTGCCTCAGCCTCCTGAGTAACTGGGATTACAGGGCCTGCCACTATGCTTGGCTAATTTTTGTATTTTTGGTAGAGATGGGGTTTCTCCATATTGGCCAGGCTGGTCTCGGACTCCTGAACGCAGGTGATCTGCCCACTTCGGCCTCCCAAATTGTTGGAATTACAGGTGTGAGCCACCACGCCCAGCCTCTGCTATTCTTTTTTTAACCTTTGACTTAGATACTAAGTATTGTCATTTTCAGCTTTCCTTCATTATTTAATGTATGCATTTGAAGATATATTTTAATTATTTGCAGTGGTGTGCTGGAGCCAACTGTAGCTCATATTGGCTTGTAGGAATCTATTGTGTGTATCCTTCCCAACTCCACACTTCATGTTGGTCGCTTGAAATAGACTATGTGGGATATTTACACTATGGTTATTGACAAAGGCTACAGTTATAATAATAGTTCTTTCCCATCCCGCTTTCCCTCCAAATATGCACACTAGCCTGCGGAACCTATTGGAATACATTTACCAGCACATCATTGGTTGATTTCCAGATCTGGTATTTAGTGTTGGTGTTATGCTTTTGTTCTAAAGTCTTATTTCTTTTTTACTCTTTGGTTGTTTAGAAGTATTTGTTAAAATTTCCAAATACATTAAATTTTTTGTTATTGTTGCTTCTAGCTTTTAATTTTATTGTGATGTAGACTACAGAATGTTAATTCTTTAGCATTTGTTAGGACATGGTTGGTAGCATACTATATGATCAATTTATTCATTTGTAATTTTTAATTAAAAAAATTTTTTAGAGACAGGATCTCACTATGTTTCCCAGGCTGGAGTGCAGTCACTATTCACAGGCAAAAGCCTAGCACACTACAGCTCTTTAACTCCTGGGCTCAAGCAATCCTCCTGCTTCAACTTTCCAAGTAGCTAGGACCACAGGTGCATTATAATTGCATCTCAAAATTTATTTTTAAACGTTTATTTATGCTTGAAAACATGTGTATTCTTTAATTCTCAGGGTTCTATATATGTCTGTTTGTTCAAGCTTGTTAATTATGTAGTCTCAGTTGTCTATATAGTTATTAATTTTTGTATGTATAACTACTGATTTCTGCTTAATCTATCAATTATGGATCTATCAATTCCGTGAAAGGACTCTTAAAGTCTCCTCTACGTTGCTATCTAAATTTATTTTCCTTTTATATCAGTTTTCCATAGATTTTGAGGCTAAACTGTTAGTGTGAACAAAAGTTCTCTGAAAAGGAATTTGGAGGAAAGAGATTTTACTGAAGTGAACAGTTTACAAACTAGGGAGACCCAGGCTTCAGTGTAAAATTAAGGTGCATTCCAGAGAACAAAGGGAGGCTTTGGGTTTTACAGTGAAAGCTGCTGTCCAGGTTCCTAATAAGATCTGTTCATGCAAATGAAAGAGTCAAACTTGTTTAGTTCTGACTGGTCAACAGAGCTGAGCTCTGATTGGTTGATACAGCTGAGCCCTGTTTGTTGACACAACTGAGCTTGCATCAACGAAAGTACCAAGGTGGAACAGAGGTTGGTTCTGGCAGAATTCATAGTAGGTGTGTGACCTATAGTCAGCCAATGGTCACTTGGCTCTATTTTAAATTTAGGCCTGGTTAGCCACTCGGGATCCATCTTGAAAGATTGGCTCTTTTAGGTATATGTTCACATTAGGTACATATGGGATTACTACATCTTTCTAATAATTTTTTTTCTTTAATGAATATGTAATGTCCTACTTATTCTTTTTTCACCTTATGTTTCTGTACCTTTAATACCTTTAATCATCTTAAATATGCATGTTGTATTCCCTTTCAGGTTATTTTTCCACTATTTTTTATTCTGAGCTGTACTATTTATGTTTGCTATTTCTGTTGACTTTCATTTACAAGAGTAATCTCCTTGTGCATTTTATAATTTGGAATTAATTACAAGAGAAACTCTCCTTTTATCTGGGAATCTGGGAACCCTGAGTAGTTCAGGAATCCCTCCAGTGTGTTTTTGCTGTGCTTCGTTTGAATATCCCAGAGCCACTATAAGCCTAAGACCAAATTTACATTACCTTTTCAGCTCCAAGATTTCCCATGCCATGAATGTAGTAGAAAACAAACTCCACATGCACAGGCCTGGAAGGCTGAGCTCTCATGGGAGAATTATTTACTGGCATCATCTTCTATTTTTCCAGTTAGAATTATGGCTGAGACAACTTCCTTATGGTCTCTCTGAACTACTGGGTCCTCAGTTTCCCCACCTCCTCCATGTGGTCTGGGAAGCTGCAGACCGGCAGAGGGCGCTGCAGGCAGTCGGCAAACCGTCCGTGGGTAGATCCACCCAGAGCCAGCGGAGTGGCCTCCTGGAAATGGCCACAGCTTCATGAAGATCCGCTACATGGTGGGGGTCTCAGGCACAGACCTCACTGGAACCCGGGGGAGAGGCATGAACACAACAGCCTCCGAATTGTTCTCTGTGTCTCCAGTCTTGCTCTTCGTAAACTCATTTTTCAAATCATAGCCGCCATGATCTTTCCGCACCGCAGCGCCTTCCTGCCCTCGCGGGGCAGTTTTGTAGTCACAGTTTTTAGTGAGTTAGCAACTCACCAAGGGGCAATTTCCTAGGTAACTGATAACTCCTCCAAACGGCTTAGCATCCCCTGATGTAACTCCCTCAGTGGCCCTCAGCTGTCTCCTAGCTTCTACCATGGGTACAGCCATAGATGTTCTTTACTGGAGCACAGTCACAGATTTTTAAAAGCTGGAGTATCTTATCCTGCATTTCTAAATGTTGTTAGGGAGTGGCTCTGCTCGGTAGCCTGCTCTGCTGTCTTGCAGAACTAGAAGTCTTGCCTCCGTTAGCTGATGTGAATTGTGTTAGTATTGCCCTTTTCTTACTCCAGGTCTTTCTATGACTAGTCAGGTCCTGGGTAGCCATTCAAAAATAGTTAACCGACCACAGGTCCATCCAGCATGTATATATCTTTGCCGTCTTACCCCTTTCTCCATGAGTTTCAAAGAATGGGTGTGGCAGGTGAGACTGGATGAAACTGGGGTACTCCACTTTTATAAGATTGAAAATTATGTTAGAGGGAATTCATTGCTGTGAATGGGTTTACTCTCTCTTTAAGGTCACTGGGTTCTCACCATGTAAGAAAATATTTGATCACAAAACTCTGGGATGATTTTTCCACATAAATCATGTGTCCATTCCAAGTATATTTCATAGCCATGAGTTTGTTAAGCCTTCTTTATTAAAAATAACCAGGGTTTAATATAGGGTGATATTTAATGACTTCAGTGAATGACATTCTAGTTCTTTTCCAGAGATTTTCAAACTTCATTTTCTCTGAACATGCTAAATTCTTTTATAAGTTCCTTTGCTCTCCATTTTTTCCCCTGAACTTACTGCTACCTTGCTTTAAAATTTTTATTTTCTATAGAAAACGGTGAGCGAGGAGTGGAGAAAGTCATTTTAGGCTATTTTTTTCTTAAAAAAATACTTTAAAAATATTACTCTTTTATTCAATTTCTAGTTATTGAAGAAAATAAAATTATATCTTTTTTAATGGGTGCTTTGCTTCAATCAAAACCCTTTTTCCCAAAGGCTTTTCTATTAATCAGTTCTGATGGACTGAGGAAGCCCGTCAAGGGCTGAGGCTTCTCCTGCCTCAACCTCCTAAATAGCTAGGACTACAGGCACGCGCCACCATGCCCAGCTATTTTTTGTATTTTTAGTAGAGACGGGGTATCACCATGTTGGCCAGGATGGTCTTGATCTCTTGACCTCGTGATTCACCTGCCTTGGCCTCCCAAAGTGCTGGGACTACAGGTGTGAGCCACTGTGCCTGGCCAATAACGTTTTAATCAGATCCAACTTCTGTACCGTCAGGACCCAGCACAGTGCCTGGTATACACTAGAAATGTTTGTTGAACTTACACAATATATTTTTTCTGTTGCTATCTATTTACTCTTTTATCACCACTGGTGGCCTCCCTAAGTCCCGCAGCTGAAAAAGCTGAGAAGCACCTGAACCTGATGAGGCATGGTAGTATCAAGTTGGGAATTAGGGGGAGTTAGAAAATGTCCAGGCTCAAATCTGCTATTGATGGAAGCACCGTTCGATTCTCGTCTGATTCATTAGGACTCACTTGGATTCCCAAGAGTGGGGAAGTACTTTGCTTCTTAAGGCATTTTGTCTTCATAAACACTGCCATAGAACATCTATTCAAAGATGAATAGACAGTAGAATGAATAAGAAAGGCTTCACTCAACCTTTGTTTAACTGAGTGCTATTCATTTCAAAACTATTGTTTTTTTCTAATCATGTAAAGTGACCTTGATGTGTTATAGAATCCAGGTAAAGTAGAAAATCAAAATAATTTTGTCAAAATCCTAATTTTTATTTCAATTTCAATTTTTTTTTTTTTTTTAAGGCAAGGTCTTGCTTGCTCCATCACCCAAGCTGGAGTGCAGCAGTGCAATCACTGCACACTGTAGCCTTGACCTTCTGGATTCCATTGATCCTCCCACCTCAGCCTCCTGACTAGCTGGGACTACGAGCATACTGCCATGCCCTGCTGATTTTTAAAGTTTTTTTTTTTTTTTTTTTGTAGAGATAAGGTCTCACTATGCTGCCCAGGCTGGTCTAAAACTCCTGGGCTCAAGTGATCCTCCTACCTCGGCCTTCTAAAGTGCTGAGATTCTAGGTGTGAGCCACCATGCCTAGCCTCGAGTTTAATTTTCTATCAAATCAATATGGGTATATGTTTATTGACAATTTTAGTACCACTTACAATGAAAACTGCCATTTTTTGTCTCTAAGTCCCACTACTCATATTTAACCCTTTAATTACTGTATTTCTTCTGGTGTATATCTCTAAACAGTATCCTTTTAGTGTTATTTCTTCACTTTTACTTTAGATGTTATCTATTGTCTCTGTGTGTGTGTGTGTGTGTGTGTGTGTGTGTGTGTGTGTGTGTGTGTGTGCTTTCCTTAGACAGAGTCTGGCTCTGTTGCCCAGGCTGGAGTACAGTAGCACAATCATGACTCACTGCAGCCTCAACCTACTGGGCTCAAGTAATCCTCTCTCCTCAGCCTCCTGAGTAGTTGGGACTACAGGCACATGCCACCATAGGAGGCTAATGTTTTACTTTTTGTAAGGACAGGGTTTTGCCATGTTGTCCAGGCTGGTTTTGAACTCCTGGACTCAAGCGATCTCTCACCTCAGCCTCTTCTGTTGGCTTTTTTCCTATGGGCAAAGGGAATTCAGCTTTCTTAAATCACCCCAACACACTTCCCCTCCTGTTTTTCTCATAGAATAGTTGTATCAAAAACCTTTCAGTTGGTATCAGTATTCAATGTTTGCACTATTGAGGGCTTGCAAATGTTATTCATAGCTGAATTATGTTGTGCACTAAAGCGGTTGTTCCCTTAGATTTTTTGTTTTCTTTATGGTTAATAGCCATTTTGTGTTGTTTGCTTAGTTTTATTTGTTTACACCTATCAATAATTTAGCCCCAAACTTTCTAATCGAATAGTACAGCTTCAATTTGATTTGACAGGCACAGTAGTTAATTCTTACTTGACCACCTTGGTCCTGGAAGTCCAGTTTATTTTCAGTGCATAAGTCTGAGTTTCTGTTTTATTTTTATGAAATTGGGATCCTACTGTATACACTTACACTATATTGTAAGTGAATTTTTCACCAAGATGTGCATCATGAATATCTTTCTTTTTTTTTTTAATTGCATTTTAGGTTTTGGGGTACATGTGAAGAACATGCAAGATTGTTACATAGGTACACAAATGGCAATGTGATTTGCTGCCTTCCTCCCTATCACCTATATCTGTGATTTCTCCCCATGCTGTCTTTCCCCAACTCCCCACCCACCACTGTCCCTCCCCTATTTTCCCCCAACAGACTCCAGTGTGTGATGCTCCCCTCCCTGTGTCCATGTGTTCTCATTGTTCAACACCTGCCCATGAGTGAGAACATGCGGTGTTTGATTTTCTGTTCTTGTGTCAGTTTGCTGAGAATGATGGTTTCCAGCTTCATCCATGTCCCTACAAAGGACACGAACTCATCGTTTTTGATGGCTGCACAATATTCCATGGTGTATATGTGCCACATTTTCCCTGTCCAATCTATCATCGATGGGCATTTGGACTGGTTCCAGGTCTTTGCTATTGTAAACTGTGCTGCAATGAACATCCGTGTGCATGTGTCCTTATAGTAGAACGATTTATAATCCTTTGGATATATACCCAGTAATGGGATTGCTGGGTCGAATGGAATTTCTATTTCTAGGTCCTTGAGGAATCACCACACTGTCTTCCACAATGGTTGAACTAATTTATACTCCCACCAACAGTGTAAAAGCATTCCTATTTCTCCACATACTCTCCAGCATCTGTTGTCTCCAGATTTTGTAGTGATCGCCATTCTAACTGGCGTGAGATGGCATCTCAATGTAGTTTTGATTTGCATTTCTCTAATGACCAGTGATGATGAGCATTTTTTCATATGTTTGTTGGCCTCACGTATGTCTTCTTTTGTAAAGTGTCTGTTCATATACTTCGCCCACTTTTGAATGGGGTTGTTTGTTTTTTTCTTGTAAATCTGTTTTAGTTCTTTGTAGATTCTGGATATCAGCCCTTTGTCAGATGGGTAGACTGCAAAAATTTTTTCCCATTCTGTTGGTTGCCAATTCACTCTAATGACTGTTTCTTTTGTGGTGCAGAAGCTGTGGAGTTTGATTAGGTCCCATTTGTCTATTTTGGCTTTTGTTGCCAATGCTTTTGGTGTTTTGGTCCTGAAGTCCTTGCCTATGCCTATGTCCTGAATGGTTTTGCCTAGATTTTCTTCTAGGGTTTTTATGGTGTTAGGTCTTATGTTTAAGTCTTTAATCCATCTGGAGTTAATTTTAGTATAAGGTGTCAGGAAGGGGTCCAGTTTCTGCTTTCTGCACATGGCTAGCCAGTTTTCCCAACACCATTTATTAAACAGGGAATCCTTTCCCCATTGCTTGTTTTTGTCCGGTTTGTCAAAGATCAGATGGTTGTAGATGTGTGGTGGTGCCTCCGAGGCCTCTGTTCTGTTCCATTGGTCTATTTCTGTTTTGGTACCAGTACCATGCTGTTTTGATTACTGTAGCCTTCTAGTATAGTTTGAAGTCTGGTAGTGTGATACCTCCAGCTTTGTTCTTTTTGCTTAGAATTGACTTGGCTGTGCGGGCTCTCTTTTGGTTCCATATGAAGTTTAAAGCAGTTTTTTCCAGTTCTGTGAAGAAGGTCATTGGTAACTTGATGGGGGATAGCATTGAATCTGTAAATTACTTTGGGCAGTATGGCCATTTTCACAATATTGATTCTTCCTAACCATGAACATGGAATGGTTCTCCATCTGTTTGTGTCCTCTCTGATTTTGTTGAGCAGTGGTTTGTAGTTCTCTTGAAGAGGTCCTTTACGTTCCTTGTTAGTTGTATTCCTAGGTATTTTATTCTCTTTGTAGCAATTGTGAATGGCAGTTCCTTCTCGATTTGGCTCTCTTTAAGTCTGTTATTGATGTATAGGAATGCTTGTGATTTTTGCACATTGATTTTGTATCCTGAGACTTTGCTGAAGTTGCTTATCAGTTTCAGGAGATTTTGGGCTGAGATGATGGGGTCTTCTAGATATGCAATCATGTCGTCTGCAAATAGAGACAATTTGACTTCCTCCTTTCCTACTTGAATACCCTTTATTTATTTTTCTTGCCTGATTGCTCTGGCTAGAACTTCCAGTACTATTTTGAATAGGAGTGGTGAAAGAGGGCATCCTTATCTAGTGCCAGATTCAAAGGGAATACTTCCAGTTTTTGCCCATTCAGTATGATATTGGCTGTTGGTTTGTCATAAATAGCTTTTCTTGTTTTGAGATACGTTACGTCAGTACCTAGTTTATTGAGGGTTTTTAGCATAAAGGGCTGTTGAATTTTGTCAAAGGCCTTCTCTGCATCAATTGAGATAATCATGTGGTTTTTGTCTTTGGATCTGTTTACGTGGTGAATTACGTTTATAGACTTGCGTATGTTGAACCAGCCTTGCATCCCCTGGATGAATCCTACTTGATCATGGTGGATAAGCTTTTTGATGTGCTGTTGCAATCGGTTTGCCAGTATTTTATTGAAGATTTTTGCATCTATGTTCATCATGGATATTGGCCTGAAGTTTTCTTTCCTTGCTGAGTCTCTGCCGGGTTTTGGTATCAGGATGATGTTGGTCTCATAAGATGATTTGGGAAGGATTCCCTCTTTTGGATTGTTTGGAATAGTTTCAGAAGGAATGGTACCGGCTCCTCTTTGTATGTCTGGTAGAATTCGGCTGTGAACCCATCTGGACCTGGGTTTTTTTTGGGTGGTAGGCTCTTAATTGCTGCCTCAACTTCAGACCTTGTTATTGGTCTATTCAGGGTTTCGACTTCTTCCTGGTTTAGGCTTGGGAGGATGCAAGTGTCCAGGAATTTAACATTTCTTCCAGGTTTGCTAGTTTATGTGCATAGAGTTGTTTGTTATAATCTCTGATGATGGTTTGAATTTCTGTGGAATCTGTGGTGATATCCCCTTTATTGTTTTTTATTGCATCTATTTGATTATTCTCTCTTTTCTTTTTTATTAATCTGGCTAGTGGTCTGTCTATTTTGTTGACCTTTTCAAAAAACCAGCTCCTGGATTTATTGATTTTTTGAAGGGTTTTTTGTGTCTCTATCTCCTTCAGTTCTGCTCTGATCTTAGTTATTTCTTGTCTTCTGCTAGCTTTTGAGTGTTTTTGATCTTGCTCCTCTAGCTCTTTCAATTTTGACAGTAGGGTGTCAACTTTAGATCTCTCCTTGCTTCTCATGTGGGCATTTATTGCTATATATTTTCCTCTAGAGACTGCTTTAAATGTGTCCCAGAGATTCTGGTATGTTGTGTCTTCGTTCTCGTTGGTTTCGAAGAACATCTTTATTTCTGCCTTCTTTTCATTGTTTATCCAGTCAACATTCAAGAGCCAGTTGTTCAGTTTCCATGAAGCTGTGTGGTTCCGAGTTAGTTTCTGAATTCTGAGTTCTAACTTGATTGCACTGTGTTCTGAGAGACTGTTTGTTATGATTTCTGTTCTTTTGCATTTGCTGAGGAGTGATCTACTTCCAATTATGTGGTCAATTTTAGAGCAGGTGTGATGTGGTGCTGAGAAGAATGTATATTCTGTGGATTTGGGGTGGAGAGTTCTGTAAATGTCTATTAGGTTTGCTTGGTCCAGGTCTGAGTTCAAGTCCTGGATATCCTTGTTAATTTTCTGTCTCGTTGATCTGTCTAATATTGGCAATGGGGTGTTAAAGTCTCCCACTATTATTGTGTGGGAGTCTAAGTCTCTTTGTAAGTAATTAAGAACTTGCCTTATGTATCTGGGTGCTCCTGTATTGGGTGCGTATATATTTAGGATCATTAGCTCTTCTTGTTGCATTGATCCTTTTACCATTATGTAATGTCCTTCTTTGTCTCTTTTGATCTTTGTTGGTTTAAAGTCTATTTTGTCAGAGATGAGAATTGCAACTCCTGCTTTTTTTTTTGCTCTTTTTTTTTGCTTTTCTTTGCTTGGTAAATCTTCCTCCATCCATTTATTTTGAGCCTTTGTGTATCCTTGCATGTGAGATGGGTTTCCTGGATACAGCACACTGATGGGTTTTGGCTTTTTATCCAATTTGCCAGTCTGTGTCTTTTGATTGGGGCATTTAGCTCATTTACATTTAGGGTTAATATTGTTATGTGTGAATTTGATCCTGCCATTTTGATGCCAGCTGGCTGTTTTGCCTGTTAGTTGATGCAGTTTCTTCATTGTGTTGATGCTCTTTACCATTTGGTATGTTTTTGGAGTGGCTGGTACTGCTTGTTCCTTTCTATATTTAGTGCCTCTTTCAGGAGCTCTTATAAAGTAGGCCTGGTGGTGATGAAATCTCTGAGTACTTGCTTGTTCGCAAAGGATTTTATTTTTCCTTCACTTATGAAGCTTAGTTTGGCTGGATATGAAATGCTGGGTTGAAAGTTCTTTTCTTTAAGGATGTGAATATTGGCCCCCAGTCTATTCTGGTTTGTAGGGTTTCTGCTGAGAGATCTGCTGTGAGTCTGATGGGCTTCCCTTTGTGGGTAACCCGACCTTTCTCTCTGGCTGCCCTTAGCATTTTCTGCTTCATTTCAACCCTGGTGAATCTGATGATTATGTGCCTTGGGGTTGCTCTTCTTGAGGAATATCTTTGTGGTGTTCTCTGTATTTCCTTGACTTGAATATTGGCCTGCCTTGCTAGGTTGGGGAAGTTTTCCTGGATAATATCCTGAAGATTATTTTCCAGCTTGGATTCATTCTCTCCGTCACATTCAGGTACACCTATCAAACATAGATTAGGTCTTTTCACATAGTCACATATTTCTTGGAGACTTTGTTCATTCCTTTTTACCCTTTTTCTCTAATTTTGCCTTCTCGTTTTATTTCATTGAGTTGATCTTTGACCGCTGATATCCTTTCTTCTGCTTGGTCAATTCGTCTGTTGAAACGTGTGTATGCTTTGTGAAGTTCTCGTGTTGTGTTTTTCAGCTCCATCAATTCACTTATATTCCTCTCTAAGTTGTTTATTCTTGTTAGCATTTCATCAAATCTTTTTCAAGGTTCTTAGTTTCTTTGCATTGGGTTAGAACATGTTCTTTTAGCTCACAGAAGTTTCTTATTACCCACCTTCTGAAGCCTGATTCTGTCAATTCATCACACTCATTCTCCATCCAGCCTTGTTCCCTTGCTGGTGAGGAGTTGTGATCCCTTGTAGGAGGAGAGGCGTTCTGGTTTCGGGTGTTTTCATCCTTTTTGCGCTGGTTTCTTCCCATCTTTGTGGATGTATCCACCTGTCGTCTTTGTAGTTGTTGACTTTCAGATTGGGTCTCTGAGTGGACATCCAGTTTGTTGATGATGAAGTTATTTCTTTCTGTTTCTTAGTTTTCCTTCTAACAGTCTGGCCCCTCTGCTGTAGGACTCTGAGGTCCACTCCAGGCCCAGCTTGCCTGGGGGATCACCTGCAGCGGCTGCAGAACAGTAAGGGTTGCTGCCAGTTTCTTCTTCTGCTATCTTCATCCCAGAAGGATACCCACCAGATGTCAGTCTGAGCTCTCCTTTATGAGGTGACTCTTTGGATATACGGGGGTCAGGGGAACTGCTTGAGGAGACAGTCTGTCCGTTATAGGAGCTCAAGTGCTGAGTTGTGAGCTCTGTTGTTCATTCAGAACTGCTGGGCAGGTACATTTAAGTCTGCTGCAGCAGAACTCATAAACCCTTTTTTTTCCCCAGGTGCTCTGTCCCGGGGGAGTTAGTGCTTTATTTATGAGTTTTTGTTGTGCTGCTGCCTTTTTTCAGGGCTGTCCTGCCCAGCAAGGAGGCAGCCCAGTCACTGTCTGCCTGCAGAGGCTTTGCTGAGCTGCTGTGGGCTCCGCCCAGCTGCTGTGTGAACTTTCCTGCAGTCCTGTTCATACGGGTGTAGTTTAGAACTGCCTTGGCAATGGCGGCCCACCCTCTATAATGGCAGACTCTCTCTGTAATGGCGGACTGCCTCGGCAATGGCGGGCTGCCTCGGCAATGGCAAACTACCTCCGTAGTCGTGGACTGCCTCGGTAATGGTGGACGCCCCTCCCCCACAGAGCTGGACCGTCCTGGGTTCAGCTGTGCTTGCTGTGAAACTCTCAATCCAAAGTGTTTCCGATTGCTGTTTTTTTGTGGGGGTGGGGACCAGCCGAGCCTGATCACCTGACTCCCTGCCTCAGAGCTTTTTTAGTTCAATGGTCAACTGTCTCCCAGGTGTTCCAGCCACCTGTTGAAAAGGTGCTGGGATCTGTGTCATTTCCTGTGTGGAGACCCACTGCGCTGGCTGAAACAGTGGCGCTGAGATTTGTGGTGCTTTTTTGCCCAGGAATCTCCTGGCCTGGCTCCCTGTTTCAGTCCCCTTTTTTCATCAGAAGAATGGGCAAGTCTGCCTTCCCAGAGCTCCAGTCACTAGCTAAAATGGCGCCTGGACCTGTGTATTTTGTACGGAGAACTGCCGCGCCAGCGCGCTGGCGAAGACAGCCGCACCAGCCAAACCAGCCGCGCTGGCGACCCGTGGGCCTCCTCCACCTGGGAATCTCCTGGTCTGTGGGCAATAAAAATCTGTCTGGAAATGTGGCGTCCACTCACCCTCCGCGATTTCACTGGGAGCTGCAATCCCGAGCGGCTCCGAATTGGCCATCTTGGATCCCTCCCCTCATGAACATCTTTCATGCCTAAACAACCTATTTAATGGATGCGTAGTATTCTATTGCCTGAACATACCGTAATCCATTAAACTAATTGCCCATTGTGACACATTTACATGGTGTTCAATTTTTTACTTTTATAAATGACCCAGAGTCTCAGACTCCTGAAGCCCAATTTTGCCTAATTATTTTCTAAGATAAATTCTAAGATGGAATTGCTAGGTCAAATGATATGTAGATCGTTCAGGATTTGACACAGACTTTCCTCCAGCAATAGTGTTGAATTTGAGAAATAGTGCCAATTCTGGGCTTTGTCATCTTAAAACATTTCGTCAGTCTTAATGTTAATTATTTTAATTACCATTTATTTAATAACTCATGAGATTGTGTATGCTTTTATATGCTGATTTGATATTTTGGCTCTAAATTTTGTGAATTGCCTGTTTGTATCCCTTATTCATTTTATTCCCTGCTGCTCCTTTATAAACCCTCTCCACTTGAGTTTATAATCATTGCCTTGCCAGACCTATTTTTTGTATTCTAGCTCTTTTGTCTCTTTTCCCATGCTGTTTTCATAATTTGTTTAACCATTCACCTGCTCATGCATCTATCTAATATTTACTGAGCACCTATTACAGTCTTCAAGGAATTGTGAACACCATAGATAAGACAATGTGACAATGTCATCACTCTTATGGAACTTAAATTTTAGAGAAAGGAGACATCATAAACAAGTAAGCAAAAACAAAAATATCAGATTGTAAGTGTTACAGAGAGGTTTAATACTAGGTACCATGCTAGGGAATGGTAAGGCAAACCCTTTAGATCAAGCAGTTAGGGAAGGTGTCTCTGAGCAGCTGACACTCCAGGACACTTTAGGTCTTAGTGACACAAGGAAGCAGCTATCTAGTACAACATTCCAGGAGGAAGAGAGAGTGTGCATTAAGCTCCATTTCCTGCCAATCTGAAATACAACTTTTTAAAGGTAAAGTCCCAGTCTTATGAAGCTTTTTTGAACACTTTTGGCCCATAGTGATAGAGGCTGGAGACAGAGAACTCTCCTAGGCAGACAGAGGAGGATCCCTGAAAATCTCTAACCTGCCAAGGTCGTTGTGCACAGGGGCTTGCCTAAACATGTGATAAAAACCTCTGTCCCTTAACACATGTGCACTAAGGGAAATAAATCAATGTGGAGTGGCTCAGAGTAAGGGCTCTCATAGGACCTGGAAGGGTGGGGTGGAGCTGCCAGGAATTCACACCTTATACAAATAGGGAACCCAGCCCTATCAGCAGATATGGAAGCCCTTATATTCAACTGTGAGGGGGGGAAAACTGGCAACCTGCTTTCAGGACCCCTCTTTTTGCTGAGAGCTTTCCTTTTTGCTTAATAAATTCTACTCCACTTATTCTTCGATGTTGTCATGCCTTATTTTTCCTGGTTGTGAGACCAGAACCTGGATCTAGCTGAGCTAAGGAGTAAAAAATCCTGCATCAACAGCAAGCACTGTTTTAATATCATAATTCTCATTGTCTGAACTACTTATTTGGCCTTTATAATTTATAGACATATAATAATTCATCTTAGGTTTATTACACAGGTTCAGCATCCTGAATCCAAAACTCCAAAAACCAAAACGTTCCAAAATCTGAAACTTTTTGAGTGCCAACATGACATCACAAGAAGAAAATTCCACACCTGACACTTTTGCTTTCTAAAGTTTCAATGTATACAAACTTTATTTCATGCACAAAATTATTAAAAGTATCATATGAAATTACCTTCAGGCTATGTGTATAAGGTGTATATAAAACATAAATGAATCTTGTGTTTAGACTTGGGCTCAACCCCAAGATATTTCATTATGTGTATGTAAATATTCCCACAGCCAAAAAAGTCTGAAATTTAAAACACTTCTGGTCCCAACCATTTTGTATAAAACATACTCAACCTGTATTTTCTTCCTCAGATAAGTCTAAGATTTTTTTTTTTTTTTTTTTGAGAAGGAGTCTCGCTCTGTTGCCAGGCTGGAGTGCAGCGGTGCAATCTCGGCTCACTGAAACCTCCATCTCCCAGGTTCAAGTGATTCTCCTGGCTCAACCTCCTGAGTAGCTGGGACTGCAGGTGCACACCACCACACCCAGCTAATTTTTGTATTTTTAGTATAGATGGGGTTTCACCATGTTGGTCAGGATGGTCTTGATCACCTGACCTGGTGATCTGCCTGCCTCAGCTTCCCAATGTGCTGGAATTGCAGGTGTGAGCCACTGCACCCGGCCTAAGTTTAAGAGTTTCTTACGGTTAAGATACTATATCTTATATTTATTAGTGAAGATAAACTTACCTGATGTGCACTAGATGCTCATACTTATATTTTTGAGTAATATATAAAATTATAATCTTGGTTGCTTCCTGTAGGTTTGTCTAATTCAGTCTGTGAAAGCCTGGGAAGGAGCTATGGCATATGAGGTCTTTGGTTCAAATAAGCTAGAAAAAAGAAAAGTCATTTATTGCAGAATATAAAATTAAATTAAAAAGCTAAGGTATTCAATTTCTTCTTGATGTTATTGCAAATGTTATTCACAGCTGAACTATATAAGGTTTCTTGATGAAACCTTTACAAAAAGTGAATCAACAGAAGAAAACGTCTAGTGTTTGAAAAGGAGCAGGTCACTATCATTTCTGTGCAAGAGTGTGTGTGTGTGTGTGTGTGTGCATGGAGTATTTAGTGTCCTCTATGTGCTTTGGCATATGCTGGGGAGTGTCAATGGAAGAGAAATGGTTGTATGAAAAAAATATGATTATCATCTTCAAAAATCATGCACTTTATTGAAGACAGATAAATGCCAAGTACCTAAACTCAGAAAATTGCTAGGAACCTCTAAAAACTTCAATAACATCTGCAATAATGTAATCAATCAATCTTATACTTAAGGGGCCAAGAGTGCTAAGTATACAGCTAGGAATAAGGAAACAGATGGCTTCCCATACTGACAGTGGCAGAAGACTAATTGTAGGCAGAGATTGGTGTGTGTGAGGTGTGTGTTCTGATGCATGTCAGACACACTGGAGCTGGAATTCTAACCAGTTTCCTCTCACTTACCTTTTAATGACCTAATCCACTGTTATTTGTATCTCGGTGAGTGATTTTCTGGTTCTTATAACTTCAGGTTTAATAACCCAGAAACCCAGAAACCAGTAAGGAGACAAAAGGTTCAGAAAAAAAGGAGACACCAAACCCAAAATGTTTTCAGGCACACACAAATGCAAAAACATCGAGTGCTCCCAGTAAGAGAAGATACTTCACATCACTGAGCTCTGGAAACATTTAAGAAGTGTTTGTATTATGTGACTCATAAAGAGATAAGGATTGGTAAAAGCCAAGCTAGGTCAACAAAAAGACTCGATAAATAAAAAGGGAAAGATTGGTAGCACCACAGAAGGAGAACAAGAACATCTTTGAAACAGATAAACGATGCAGAATTGTGATCAGGGTGTTCCTGTTTGAGGTGGAAACTCAGCTCCAGAAATGAATTATAGTGTGACCTTGAGCAACTTATTGAACCTCTATGTGCTTTTCTTCTTCTTCTTCTTTTTTTTTTTTTTTGCCTTATTTGTGGAATGGAGACTTACTTAACAGATAGTTTTTGGGCACCTATAATGTACCATACTCTGTCTCAGGTACTCAGACATTGCCCTAGGCACTAGCTAGCAGTCACTTTCCTCAGAGGGCTGTTACTAAATTAATCCATAAATGTAAAGAGCTGAGAGCACTACTATCATTATGAGATGCAGAAATGAATTTTAGATAGGAAAGAGGATGAAAAGCACAGCAGACAGAAATGAACAGACTGCCGTCAGCGTCAAGGGAACAAGAAAGGAAACAGGGAATGCCATAATATAATTTGCAATGGAATCAGAAACAGCAAAGAAAACACTACTTAGTACATAAATGTTAAACAAAAGCCCATGTCCAAACATACTTGGCTTTCCTTTCTCCAGTCTGCTCTCATTTGGGTCTATCAGTGTATTTACCTTGCTGCTATATTACTTTCTCAAACAACCCGCAAGAGTTATGACCACTCTCAAAAACTTAACTTCCAATGCCTTCAACTCAAACTACACATGTCTAATTTGGGCATTCAAGATACTTATAAAAATACTTTTAACTATCTTTTCTCCCTTATTTTTCACCTGACTCTTACACTTGGGGTCACAGTCACAGAAAGCTTTTGAATGGCCTGACAGTCTTTTAAAGATTATTTGGTTGTAGTGTAATCTATTATCTTACTGCTTTCTGCTTTATGCAATATCCATACCACAGCTATTTGAGTTTATGAACATTTCTCTTTCTAAACAATCTAATAACCCACTCTGATTAAACTTGCTTTACTTTTTTTTTCTTTTTGCCTTTAGAGTTAGCAGAGTACCTTGTACACATTAGATGCTTAATAAATATTAATTCGCTGTCCCTTGTTCCTTATCTGTACTCATGTTTCTTGCTGTTTTTGGAATGATCTCCAATTGTTCTTTGTTTGCCCAAATAATAACCATCCTTCCAGGACCAAATCAAAAGTGAACTTCTTCAAAGCCTTCCGGTCTCTCTTGTCACAGGTGAGACAGATCTATTCCCCTTCAAAGTATGACTTAATCCAGAAAATGTATACACTGTATGTCTCAAATGTTATAGAACCCATATGATTTGTGTAAGTGTGGCTATTTGTGGCTGCAAATGCAAAGTCTTTGAAGACAATGACTGTGTTCTATTAGTTTCTGTATTCTCAGTATTCACTTAGCACCTGAAGCATACTAGCTACTCAAGAGACTAAAAAGGGATTTTCTGAATCAGTGGAAGAATGGGTGAAGTCTTGAGCAGAAATGGGCCATTTGAGGTCTGTTAAAGGTCTGAGTGGTTGAGGAGAGAGCTTATTTGGCTCCTTCAAGGCTTTTCTCTAGGCTTTCTGCCCCTAGCCTGTACACAGAGTAAGTCTGTATTTAGAGTAATGTGATTTAAAGGTCACATTTATTACAAATAGCTGTGTTTATAAATTTAGTTTGTCAAAAAAAAAGGGGCCTTTGAAATTAATTCTGTTTGCTGAAACTAGCACCAAGTTCAACCAATAGTGCAAACTCAGCCCAGGCAAGTGAATTTCCAGCCCATGTGGCTTTTACAGTCTCATGCTCCTCACTCATTCCTTTGTATATTGTTTTCCAAACTTGATGTTTTTCAACATGACTGGATCTTTAGGCTGAAATTTACCTATTTAGTGTTCATTTGTTATTGCTGTGACATTCTGCTTTAAAAGTTTACTGAGTGGAGAAGATGGATTTCAGAACCGGGTGTGATTTTTTTTTTCCTATCCGGGTCAGACACACTGCGGGGCCCTGGTCTCTTTTCTTGACAGAGTCCAAAGACTGTGGGACTGGGCCTGCTGTTCTGCTGGTGCTCTCACATCTCTGCTTCTGAGCACGCTGCTGGAAAGGCTACCCTGAGACGTTGGTGGACTGGATCTCTGACCTGGAAAAAAACTGCTCAGAGACAAAAGCTGCAAGAGGCATGTTCTGGCATGAATGATACTGGCTCTTCTGGCCCACAGATTGCAGATCCACAGAGAAGACTGTGGGTATAAGATGACCTCAGGAGTAGAACTTCATCTTAGGAAGAGCTCAGCCAACCCAGAGACTTCTTACACATCATTCGGTTGATTTTAGTTAATGAGAGACATGGAAGATGTTAGAGTAATTGCTAACAATCTTGGCCAGGGAAATTAGGAAGCCCACCCCCTAATTAAAATTCAATGTAAAGGAATTGACCATCATAAATAATTGGACTCAATTCCTTGAGAAGAAGACAGAGAATTTCAAACTATTTCCTACAACAAGTGAGAGCACACAGTTGTACCAAGTGAGGGGGGTTTCCCCAGGCAAGATTGGTGGTGGGTTAGGATGCATGGGGTGGGAGGCTGTTATATTCTCATTTGGGTGAGAGAAATGATAGGGGATGATAATGATGAATGAGTCTTCTTTCAAAGTAATCACTGAGGGAGGCTCTCCATTTTCGTTTTCTTCACTAAAGTGCCTCAAAATGCTTAAAGAATTCCGCTTTGAAATTACTTCTGAACTAGTTTATATTTCCTATCTCATCACTCTACAATTGCACCTCATTTTTAACCAAAAAATCATTTCCTGCTTCATCAACCACCTTATTCATCAGACATGACTCTGGATGATTTTGGTTGTTTCCAAAAATGAAATTCATCCTCAAAGCTTAAAGATTTATGCTACTGAAGCTCATGAAGAAATGTGCCATCAACTCTGAAGAACTGAAGAGGAGTTCCAGATATATTTTGGTAAAGAAAAAAAATTCATGTCTCATTATTTGCAATCTCATACATTTTCATATCTTCTTCTCTTATGTTGCTTTGAATATGAAACTCAAGTCTGTATAAAGTATTTCAAGCATATTAACCAAAGAGTTGTGCTTAATCCAGGCATCTATAACTAAATTTCTGTCTATAGTATCTCTAAAAAAGAAAGAAAGCAGAAAGACAGATTGAGAAAAAATAGAAGTGTGTATAATTAAATCATGAAAGAGTGATGGGTACATGGTGTGCTCTATTCTGTGTGGCCTCTGCCAACCTTGTGTACGTTATGTGTGTTAGGTTACATCATAGCTTTATTACTTTTGGGTTACTAAAGTAATACATACTTATTGTAGAAAATTAAAAAAAGAAAAACAAAAGGAAGAGGATTTAAACTCATCTATAATAACTCCATCAACTGTGGAATTTTGATCTTTCGCCTTTCTAGCCATTTGATAGATTATTTTGTGGCGGATTTAATTCACTAGTGTTCTTGTTTGTTTATTTAAAAGATAGATACAAAGAGAAACTTCCATAAAACAGGTAGAGTGAATTGCATTAACTTTTAGTCAGTTCTTTCTTCCTTTCCTTATAGGAAACCACCACCTTGATTTTTATAATACTCAGCATTTTTTGTTGTTGTTGTTTGTCTTTGTAGTTTTCTCGTCTAAGCCAAAAGTAATTTTCCTTTTCTTCTCTACTATTATAACTATGAAATCATGGATTTTTATTTATTCAAGTGTTATTATTATTCTTTCTAACACTCAAATTGTCCTAAATATGGCCAGTGGGAGCTTCATTGTGGGAAGTAGAAAAGTTCCTTTTTAAAGTTTCCTTTCTTGTTAAAGAATAAGTATGTTAATAACTCTTTGTTAAGCCGTATCCTATGTAGCTGTTAAACATGCCATGCTTACAGGCACATAGTACGTTCTATGTCCTTATACTTTAACCAAGGTATCTGTGCTGGACGTGCACACAGGCATGTTCCAGCTCTCCACTGCTTTTACCTGTTTAGAAAAGTTTTAAGTTGTTAGCCAGTTGGGTTTTAGTGTAGATTGTGAGGTCTGGCTCCAGCCAATGGAGGTCAGATACAGCAGTAAGGACAACCCCAAATACGTAAGAAATAAATTTGCCTGTTTTCCTTTGTTCATTGTACTCTTATGGCACAATGACTAGCGAGAGTACCCTTCCTGCAGTCCAGGAAGTAAAAATTGCATTGCTGAAAGATCTTTTGTCTCAGTGCTAATTTTTCTTTGTGGCACCAAGCGTCTATTTCCAATATCTATTTCCAACATTCATCCGGCAGTTCCTGGGACCTTCTTGCACAATCCCACTAGCCCAAACACTCCTTTGCTTTCTGATCCAGCAAGACTGTTTAGGCTTCCTGCCCTGAATGTTTCTCTAAGGACCCCTGGTTGGTGTCAGGGGTAATGGTTTTTAGGAACGCAGATCTGGGAGCTTCATGCACTTTATTATTGAGGTGCCAGTGTTCCTTCAGAGGACAGAACTAGGAAATATATACACATACATATTTGGTGCTCATATTGATATTTCAAATTCAAATGTAGCATTGCTATATTTCACACATTCTTTGCCGTTATATTTTGGATCTCTTTTATTTCCAGCCTTTTTCTCTGTGTGTGATTGCATACGTGTGTACAGATGTGCATGTATGTGTGTTGGATATACTTGACAATTTACGAAATGATCACTGTACAAGTAGAAAGTGCTGGATGGGAAGCAAGATAATGCTTTAATGGTGACAGGCCCCTGCTGGTAAGGGAAAGTGTTTGGGGGTCGATGTAGAAGGTCCAGATCATCTCACCATGAATTAGTGGAGAATAAGGAAGACACTGTTTGTGTCAGAGCTGGGCTGAACAGGGTACTGGGACTCATGTATCAGCCCGTGGAACTCCTTAGGGGAACCCCATCAACTTAGTGGTCCACATTGCTGACCTCCAGACAGGTCTTTTGAAAGAAGACTAGGATGAACATCCCTGCAGAGCAATCTTTTCCCACATTTATCTGATAAATGTAGACACTTCTCTTATAAATTGTGAAAATAGAAAAATGTCAGTATGTATACCCAATTTTAAAGCTAAATACTGATGCATATAACTAAACTGAACACCCAAAAGACTATATCAATTTATAGCTCTATAAATGGCATACATTTAGTCTAGAATTCTTTGATCAATATTTATATTGGGACCACTTCTTTTTTTTTCCTTTACTTATCATTTACTTCTGTGTGCTACTATGATATATTCATATTTCTTTCAAGAAACATATGATCGGATTTCATATTTTAAGCCAATTTACATTTAAAGTTTTAACTTTAAATGTAATCTAATCTTTTAGTTGATCTCTGATTCAGGAGGCAAAATCCTTGCTCTTGTCAATCTATTTTGTAGCAAATGGTGATTCCTACCAGATTCTGACATTAGGTTGTGTGTCCATCTCTCTCTAGGAATGTGTGGATTTTCCTTTTGATGATTTATTTTCTTCTTTTTTGTATTTTAGCTAAAAATGAGAAGAGCCTGCATTGTATGCTGTTAACAGAATGTGATTTTTTTTTTTTTTTAATGGAGTCTCTCTCTGTTCCCCAGGCTGGAGGGCAGTGTCTCCATCTCAGTTCACTGCAATCTCCGCCTCCTTAAGTAGCTGGGACTACACGCATGTGCCACCACACCTGGATCAAGCAATTCTCCTGCCTCAGCCTCCTGAGTAGCTGGCACTACAGGCATGCGCCACCATGCCCGGCTAATTTTTGCATTTTTAGTAGAGACGGGGTTTCACCATGTTGGCCAGGCTGGTCTTAAACTCCTGACCTCAAGTAATATGCCTCTTCAGCCTCCCAAAGTGCTAGGACTCCAGGTCTGAGCATCCATACCTGGCCAGAATGTGATTTTTTGAATCAGAAATTTCTTGTATTGAAAGTAAACTTGATGCTATTCGTAAGACATATCACTTTAAGAATAAACTAATATTCGTGTATGTGGTTTATACTTACTATTGTGGGGGAGGTAGGGGATTTTTAAGTAATTTCATCACTTTATTAGTTTCTTGGAAAGAAATGTGAAAACTTTATTTTGGAGAGAATTATTTGCTTAGGCCGTGGGTCCTGTTCTATGTCATTCTGTTATTACTAAAGTCGTAATGGGTTAGAAAGTTGCAAGGATACAAGATGTAATTAAAAAGAGCCACAAATACATCTTCCCAAACCAACAGGAAAAGATGAAAGATACTGCATGGGACCAAAAAATTGCTCATGGTATAAATCTGTATTTGTCTTAAGTCATTATTATTTTATACATAGCTTAAACATTAACATGCTTGATTCATTTTGGGATTTTCCTTGCCAAAATTACAACTAATCCTTATGTTTGGGATGTTGATGTTTACGAGAGGATTATTTCCATCCCGTTACTAATTTTTACAGAGGAGGGTTTGAGCGGAAGTGGGGCAATTTTCTCTAGATCATCTGGGAGGCCAGCTGTGAAGTAAACTGTATTAATTTTTCTCAATTTCCTTTTCTGAAGGAAAGCTTTTTGTGAAGACTAATTTTCATAAATTAGTCTTCAAACCTGAAGCTCATCATGGAGAAGGGAGACGCTTTTTGTGTGAGGATTGGGCTGGGCTGAACAGGGTACTGGGTCTCATGTGCCAGCCCGTGGAACTCCCTAGGGAAACCCCATCAACTTAGTGACCCACATAGCTGACCTCCAGCCAGGTCTTTTGAAAGAAGACTGAATAACAGTAGATCAGTTGTATTTTTAAACTTCATTTAGCTTGTAGACAATCGTGCATGTGCACAAATGTAAATTTACTGGAGCAGAGACAACCTAAGGAGGGTTTGTGGGAGTTAGGGCACCACCAGTGACTGAAGCCTGCTGTCTCATTGAGAATCCCATAGACAGGGTACAGAATAATATGGTTCTCAAATGTCTTGGTCTCAGGATCTACTTCTACTCTTAAAAATTACTGAGGACCCCAAAAACTTTGTCTAGGTGCATTAAATATATTGGGACTGATTATATTAGATATTAACATTTTGAAAGCTTTGTTTAAAAATAACAAGGGTGTGATGGCTCACACCTGTAATCCCAGCACTTTGGGAGGCCAAGGAGGGTGAATCACCTGAGGTCAGGAGTTCAAGACCAGGCTGGCCAACATGGTGAAACCCTGTCGCTGCTAAAAACACACAAAAAAATTAGCTGGGCAAAGATCAATGCAACAAGAAGAGCTAACGATCCTAAATATATATGCACCCAATACAGGAGCACCCAGATACATAAGGCAAGTTCTTAATGACTTACAAAGAGACTTAGACTCCCACACAATAATAGTGGGAAACTTTAACACCCCATTGTCAATATTAGACAGTTCAACAAGACAGAAAATTAACAAGGATATCCAGGTCTTGAACTCACACCTGGACCAAGCAAACCTAATAGACATTTACAGAACTCTCTACCCCAAATCCACAGAATATACATTCTTCTCACCACCACATCGCACCTACTCTAAAATTGACCACATAATTGGAGGTAAATCACTCCTCAGCAAATGCAGAAGAACGGAAATCATAACAGTCTCTCAGAACACAGTGCAATCAAGTTAGAACTCAGAATTCAGAAACTAACTCGGAACCACACAGCTTCATGGAAACTGAACAACTGGCTCTTGAATGTTGACTGGATAAACAATGAAATGAAAGCAGAAATAAAGATGTTCTTCGAAACCAACGAGAATGAAGACACAACATACCAGAATCTCTGGGACATATTTAAAGCAGTCTCTAGAGGAAAATATATAGCAATAAATGCCCATATGAGAAGCAAGGAGAGATCTAAAGTTGACACCCTATCTATCAAAATTGAAAGAGCTAGAGGAGCAAGATAAAAAAAACTCAAAAGCTAGCAGAAGACAAGAAATAACTAAGTTCAGAGCAGAACTAAAGGAGATAGAGACACAAAAAACCCTTCAAAAAATAAATAAATCCAGGAGCTGGTTTTTTGAAAAGATCAACAAAATAGACAGACCACTAGCTAGATTAGTAAAAAAGAAAAGAGAGAATAATCAAATAGATGCAATAAAAAACAATAAAGGGGATATCACCACAGATTCCAAAGAAATTCAAACTATCAGCAGAGATTATTACAAACAACTCTATGCACATAAACTAGCAAACCTGGAAGAAATGGATAAATTCCTGGACACTTGCATCCTCCCAAGCCTAACCCAGGAAGAAGTCGAAACCCTGAATAGACCAATAACAAGGTCTGAAGTTGAGGCAGCAATTAAGAGCCTATCACCCAAAAAAAGCCCAGGTCCAGATGGGTTCATAGCCGAATTCTACCAGACATACAAAGAGGAGCTGGTACCATTCCTTCTGAAACTATTCCAGACAATCCAAAAAGAGGGAATCCTTCCCAAATCATCTTATGAGACCAACATCATCCTGATACCAAAACCTGGCAGAGACTAAACAAGAAAAGAAAACTTCAGGCCAATATCCGTGATGAACATAGATGCAAAAATCGTCAACAAAATACTGGCAAACCGATTGCTACAGCACATCAAAAAGCTTATCCACCATGATCAAGTAGGATTCATCCAGCGGATGCAAGGCTGGTTCAACATACGCAAGTCTATAAACGTAATTCACCACATAAACAGAACCAAAGACAAAAAGCACATGATTATCTCAATTGATGCAGAGAAGGCCTTTGACAAAATTCAACAGCCCTTTATGCTAAAAACCCTCAATAAACTAAGTATTGATGGAACGTATCTCAAAACAAGAAAAGCTATTTATGACAAACCAACAGCCAATATCATACTGAATGGGCAAAAACTGGAAGTATTCCCTTTGAAATCTGGCACTAGACAAGGATGCCCTCTCTCACCACTCCTATTCAAAATAGTACTGGAAGTTCTAGCCAGAGCAATCAGGCAAGAAAAATAAATAAAGGGTATTCAAATAGGAAAGGAGGAAGTCAAATTGTCTCTATTTGCAGATGACATGATTATGTATCTAGAAGACCCCATTGTCTCAGCCCAAAATCTCCTGAAACTGATAAGCAACTTCAGCAAAGTCTCAGGATACAAAATCAATGTGCAAAAATCACAAGCATTCCTATACACCAATAACAGACTTAAAGAGAGCCAAATCGAGAACGAACTGCCATTCACAATTGCTACAAAGAGAATAAAATACCTAGGAATACAACTAACAAGGAACGTAAAAGACCTCTTCAAGGAGAACTACAAACCACTGCTCAACGAAATCAGAGAGGACACAAACAGATGGAGAACCATTCCATGTTCATGGTTAGGAAGAATCAATATTGTGAAAATGGCCATACTGCCCAAAGTAATTTACAGATTCAATGCTATCCCCCATCAAGTTACCAATGACCTTCTTCACAGAACTGGAAAAAACTGCTTTAAACTTCATATGGAACCAAAAGAGAGCCCACATAGCCAAGTCAATTCTAAGCAAAAAGAACAAAGCTGGAGGCATCACACTACCGGACTTCAAACTATACTATAAGGCTACAGTAATCAAAACAGCATGGTACTGGTACCAAAACAGATATAGACCAATGGAACAGAACAGAGGCCTCGGAGGCAACACTACACATCTACAACCATCTGATCTTTGACAAACTGGACAAAAACAAGCAATGGGGAAAGGATTCCCTGTTTAATAAATGGTGTTGGGAAAACTGGCTAGCCATGTGCAGAAAGCAGAAACTGGACCCCTTCCTGACACCTTATACTAAAATTAACTCCAGATGGATTAAAGACTTAAACATAAGACCTAACACCATAAAAACCCTAGAAGAAAATCTAGGCAAAACCATTCAGGACATAGGCATAGGCAAGGACTTCATGACTAAAACACCAAAAGCATTGGCAACAAAAGCCAAAATAGACAAATGGGACCTAATCAAACTCCACAGCTTCTGCACTGCAAAAGAAACAGTCATTAGAGTGAATTGGCAACCAACAGAATGGGAAAAAATTTTTGCAGTCTACCCATCTGACAAAGGGCTGATATCCAGAATCTACAAAGAACTAAAACAGATTTACAAGAAAAAAACAACCCTATTCACAAATGGGCGAAGTATATGAACAGACACTTTACAAAAGAAGACATACATGAGGCCAACAAACATATGAAAAAATGCTCATCATCACTGGTCATTAGAGAAATGCAAATCAAAACTAAATCATTGAGATACCATCTCATGCCAGTTTGAATGGCAGTCATTACAAAATCTGGAGACAACAGATGCTGGAGAGTATGTGGAGAAATAGGAATGCTTTTACACTGTTGGTGGGAGTATAAATTAGTTCAACCATTGTGGAAGACAGTGTGGTGATTCCTCAAGGACCTAGAAATAGAAATTCCATTCGACCCAGCAATCCCATTACTGGGTATATATCTAAAGGATTATAAATCGTTCTACTATAAGGACACATGCACACGGATGTTCATTGCAGCCCAGTTTACAATAGCAAAGACCTGGAACCAACCGAAATGCCTATCGATGATAGACTGGACAGGGAAAATGTGGCACATATACACCATGGAATATTGTGCAGCCATCAAAAACGATGAGTTCGTGTCCTTTGTAGGGACATGGATGAAGCTGGAAACCATCATTCTCAGCAAACTGACACAAGAACAGAAAATCAAACACCGCATGTTCTCACTCATAGGTAGGTGTTGAACAATGAGAACACATGGACACAGGGAGGGGAGCATCACACACTGGGGTCTGTTGGGGGGGAAATAGGGGAGGGACAGTGGGGGGTGGGGAGTTGGGGAAAGATAGCATGGGGGAGAAATGACAGATATAGGTGATGGGGAGGAATGCAGCAAATCACACTGCCATGTGTGTACCTATGCAACAATCTCGAATGTTCTTCACATGTACCCCAAAACCTAAAATACAATTTAAAAAAATTAGCTGGGCATGGTGGCAGGCTCCTGTAATTCCAGCTACTTGGGAGGCTGAGGCAGGAGAATCACTTGAACCTGGGAGTTGGAGGCTGCAGTGAGTCAAGATCGCACCAGTGCACTCCAGCCTGGGCAACAGAATGACACTCCATCTAAAAAAAAAAAAAATTAACATGAATTACTTTAAAAATACCATATTTACCAAGATAAACATTGTTAGCGAGAGAGAGGGGCATTGTTTTATCATTTTGCACATCTCGGGAAATGTCTGTCTAGTAGAAGACAGCAGTATTCTCATATTTGCTCCTGCATTGTATCTATGGATATCAAATGTGATGTGGCCTCTGGAGCAAGCCACCATGAACTCACGAGAGAATGTGAGTGAAAACAAGAAAGAACGTCTTCATATTATTATGAAAATCATTTTGATATTACAGATCTTCTGAAAAAGTTTTAGGGTCCCCCAGAGGTGCTGAGAGCACACTGAGAACCATTGGTGGAGGAAGGTGCAGTGGAGTCCAGAGCACTGGGAATTACAAACTGAGGTTTTGTGAACAACAAAACAGCTTGATCTTTATAATTTTGTTTTTAGAAACTGATCTCCAATGAACTGTTAAATATGGGCTAAGTTTGTAAACAAACATTTACAAAAGTTTAATAAAATCATTCTGATTTATCATCAGAACTCCAAATTCTTACATATAACTGCTACTCAACATCTCTATTTGGATGTCTGATAGACATTTCAAACTCAACTCGTTCAGAATTCATCTCCTGATCTTCTACCCTTAACTGTCTTCTGCTGTGGCATCACCCATTTAGTTAATGACGATTTCATCATTATAGTGGCTCAGGCACAACACTCTAAAATTATTTTTAACCCTTCCCTGGAATCACCGTGGTCTGAGCCACTAGCATCTCTCACCTGGGTTACTCTTACCTGTTCTCTCTGCTCTTACCTTCCCCGACCTAATC
This sequence comes from Ateles fusciceps, assembly GCA_036589455.1. NCBI lineage: Eukaryota > Metazoa > Chordata > Mammalia > Primates > Atelidae > Ateles > Ateles fusciceps. The sequence continues at coordinate 1,482,766 of JAZHEH010000284.1, forward strand.
CCCTTTATCCCGTTTTTGTTAACAGCCAGAACGATCCGTTTAACACCTAAGACCATGCACTTTTCTGCTCAAAACTATGTGATGACTCCTCCTTTCAATCAGAGTGAAAGCTGGTATCTTAAAATGCCCTTAAGACCTTACCTGCTCCTTCTCAACCTGTCCCTCTAGAGTCCATGGCTCCCTGCCCCCGCCTCCCCATGCTGCTCCAGCCACAGTGGACTTCTTAATATTCTTTGGACACACCAGACATGCTTCTGCCTCAAGGCCTTTACCCAAGCTCTTGCTACCATCTGGAATGCTCTTCCCCCTTACATAGTCAAACTCTATTATTTTCAATATTCATTCAGATAGTAAGCTTCTCACTGTATTCTACTCTGACAACTCTACTGAAAAATGTCGGGCACGGTGGCTTACGCCCGTAATCCCAGCACTTTGGGAGGCTGAGGTGGGTAGATCACGAGGTCAAGAGATCCAGAACATTCTGGCCAACATGGTGAGACCCCGCCTACACTAAAAACACAAGAATTAGCTGGGCATGATGCGCCTGTAGTCCCAGCTACTCGGGAGGCTGAGGCAGGAGAATTGCTTGAACCCGGGAGGCGGAGGTTGCAGTGAGCCAAGATCATGCCACTGCACTCCAGCCTGGAGGACAAGAGGAGACTCTGTCTCAAAAAAAAAAGCAAGTCCCACCTCCTATACCAGAATGCTTGTCACTCCCTTACCATACTGTACTTTAAAATAAAATTCTTTCTCACTCTCATCAGGCATTTAAACCCTTCTACTTACTTCATTAATGTTTCTTTCTTGTCTTCCTCCCCCTAGAGTAAATCCCACAGGTCAAGAGTTCTTGTCAGCATTTTTTCTCTACATAACCCAAGAACTTAGAACAGTTCCAAGCATGTTGTAGACACATAATAAATATTTGTTAATGAATGGCTGGATAGAATGCCTTAAGAAAAACTAGGATGACTTGGAATCAGCCCTAGTATATGAGATTGTTATCAATTAAAATCAATCATGAGAATTGAGGGTACTAATAATTGAATCTCCTTCCACTACAAGTGACAAAATTTTAATTCACCTTGGCTTAAACAGAAAAAGAAACAAAAGAAATTTGTTCACTTACAGAATGGGTTTCAGGCATGGCTGAATCCAGGGGGGTCAAATGATGTCATTGGGATTCAGTCTGTTTACTCTCCTTCCATGTCATCCCCCCCATTCTCAGGCAGCTTCTCCCTTTGTGATGGTAAAGATGTTGCAGGCATCTCTAGGCTTTTTTTTTTTTTTTTTTTTTGAGATAGAATCTCCCTCTCCACCCAGGCTGGAGTGCAGTGGCACAATCTCAGCTCACTACAACCTCCACCTCCTGGCTCAAGCCATTTTCCTGCCTCAGCCTCCCAAGTGGCTGGGACTACAGGCCTGTGCTACCACGCCTGGCTAATTTTTTGTATTTTTAGTAGAGATGGGGTTTCACTATGTTAGCCAGGATGGTCTCAATCTCCTGACTTCGTGATCTGCCTGTCTCGGCCTCCCAAAGTGCTGGGATTACAGGAGTGAGCCACTGCGCCTGGCCAGGCATCTCTAGGCTTTTATGTGACCAGCTCAACCACCCAATGAGAAAGAAAGGTACACTTATCTCTGTTGGCTGTCCTTGCTCTGAAGCTCTCTCAAAGGGCACAGCAAAGGAATGTGCACACATCTGTATTTACATCTATGTCTATGTATATAATTGAAAACTGTGTGTCCACTCTGATTCCTCCCATTGCAATCCAATCATACAGGTTTTATTTTAGATTTCTTTCTCTCTCCAGTGAGTATCTCCCTTCTCTGACAGTGAGAAACTAGGTCCCCATTCCTTATTTACCGATCTGATTGATCCTTCTCCCCTCAGCATCTTTGCTGCTGACCCTTCCCCAGGTGGACACCCTCCTCACTCTGCTTGGGCACTGGCAGTTTACCCAGTCCACTCCTCTGCAGAGGCACCATCTTCATTCCTGCTCAGGTCTGGGTACTCGGCACCACACCGTCCCATGTGTGATGCCTTCTTACCCTACTTGGACCACAGGCCGGGACATGCCTTTGTAGAAGGTCCGTTCTTGCCTCGGGGGCTCTGATCCCCTACGCTAAGCCACTTTGTGAGTAGCTGCTCTCCTCACCCTGCTGGGGCTGACACCCCATGCCTCACTGTCTCTCTAGGGGGCGCTCTCCTCTCCTGCTCACACTGAGTCCCCATGGCTTGTCACCCACAGGCATGCACAGATACATACCCTCCTCATCTTGCTAGACTCTTAACACCCAACCTCAGGCTCAGGCAACACACGTGAGGCCACTCTGACACGATGATGCTCTTTTTCACCCCTGCTTGGACTCTGATACTCTTAGAACACCATCTTTTCCTCCTTTTCCTGCATAGATGTGACCCTGTGTTGTCCCTATTAATAGCTTTGAGGCTGAGTTGTTCAGGAAGGGAGGAGAAGGGAAAGGAAGCAGAAGCACCTTTTATTTTCATCAGTGTCTGTCATCACAAGAGACTCTGGACCTGAAGCTGTCCTCGATTTCTGGGACTCGAATACCCACCTGGCTCCATAGTCTCCACTGCCTTTAGCTAGTCCTGGCCGGGGGACTCCTCTCCCTTTCCCTGATGTGTTTTCCTCCCTGGCGCTTATCATCCTCTGACCTATTTGTTGCATGAATTCCTCCATTTCCAGCAGTCAGTGCTGTGCCTGACACATGGAGGTACCAAGAAATATTTCCTTAATGATCGAGCCCTAGAAGAGAATGCAGATGAGTGAGGCTGTCCCACATGGCCCGGGAGGCTCTGGGCCCAGTAATGAACATGAGGGACACGGCTTCACGAAACCACACTCAACTTAGTCCCACCTGCTCAGATTCTCGGCCTCGGTGGAATTCTGTGGATTCTGCGTTCTGTAGTTGCTAGTGCTTCAGTGTCTTTTCATCCCAGCACCCCATCAGGGCCACCTCCTTTGGCCTGTGCAGCACCTGTGACTTATGGGAGCGGACAGACGAGGAAGTATAGTTAGCATTCACTCATTGCTTCTGTTGTACAGGCTGTCAAAACTAATGAAATTTTATGACAGACGGGCAACGACCAGCTTCCTGGTGTTATTTATCTTTCTCGCTTCTGGCTCAGAGCGCTGGGTGATTTTTCGTTTACATTTAAAAATGCCAAGATGACTAAGCGCAATTCGCCTACTCAGAAAACTAGCAAATTGTATCAATGCACAAATGTAATTAATAATCATCGGGCATGAGAAATGAGGAGCAGTTAAGCAGGATAGTCTATCTTTCCAATTCCTCTCCCTCTCTCCTACCACCGTTTCAACCAGTTCCCAAACTCCAGGGACATACATCATGTTTTTTTTTTTCTCTCTTTGCTCATATCTGATAGCCAGTATTTGCAATGACAAACAAAAGGTCCTTGTGACTGGTGACATGGGTCCCCATGGCTCAGTAGACATATTTATAGCTGCCTTAGAGGAGATGATGCAAATAGATGTAACACATAAAGAGAAAAAGACGGAAAAAAAAAATGGAAAATTTAATGTAAGAGGGAGCGGAGGTCCTGGGAGACAGGTTAATTCTAGAGTGACAAGACCCAAGATTGTGAGACTGTGTTTATACAACCAAGAGAAACCCACAGAACCAATTCATCATTACAACCTGAAGCTGGGGGCTGTATGTGTCTTGACAAATTCCTTCGTATACATCACGTAATTCTCTTATCTCCTCATTCCTGCAGCTATGTTATCGGTGTTTCCTCTGCTCTCATCTCTACCTGCTATTGCAGGCTCTCTAGGCTCTGCAATTCCCTCTTCTCCACCCCAAATTACTTCTGGGGGGTCTCCAGAGATATCTCAGATGGGTTGAGTAATAAATTGTTAGGTCTTGCGTAGCATCTGCATTTTTTTTTCTTCGTTTCTCCTGCTCCCATCAGAGTCTTGCATCCTCAAGGCACCAAAGCGACAGCCCCATGTCCTTTGGAGACCTCTGAGGGTCAAGAGCTTTTCACATTCTGTACAGTTAGGAGAATGCTTTCTCTCCATTTCCAGCATTTTCATATGGACTTTAAAATTGCCCTGCTATGTTCCAGAGCCTTCTAGATTTTTTTAGTAAACAGTTTTTGGGCAAGCAGACAAAGCTGAAAGGCAAACCTTATAATACTCTACTCAAAAATCCAAGCATTTGCTGCCATGACTGCTATGACTAAGTCTTTGTTATGGGGCCAAGCTTTTCTGCCTCACCTTCTGTCTTTTATAATGGGTTATTTTCCAGAGGACACCTCATTTTGTTAATGCAAATTGACATTGGAAAGGCCAGACATGTCCAGACATGCCAGCTTCATGGTAGTGGACACTTGTTCAGGCTCAAAATGGCACATCGTGATATGGTGTACGTACGCAGAGTCCATAGGGTGCTAGCTGCTCCAGGTGCTGAAAAATGAATCGGACACAGGACCTGTCCTCATGGACTTTATTATACTAACAGCCATGCAGTAAATAACTATCATAACTAAACAAATGGCAGGGAAGGTGAAAATAAGTGCAATGAGAGAGGTACAGATGATGTGGTAAAGAGGAGAGCTGCTTCCTGCGACTTTGAAAATGGAATGGCTTCATAGAGGATGCATTAGAACTGAGCCTTGAGAGGACTTGAACATGTAGAGGAGGGGGAATCCAAAAGGTATTTTGGCAAGAAGGACCCCTGGCAGCAGAAGCAAAGGGTGAATGTTGCCAGCAATACGAGTGGATGGACAGGGTTTCAGATTGGCAAAAGCATACCCTGTTTGAAGGGGAATGGTTGGAGAAATCATAGTGGAAATGGGGGAGTGAGCCCTCCAGGGGATGTTTACAGTGGGCTGAGATGTCTGTATCTTATTTTTTATGCAGCAAAGTATGTCGAACTAAGATAATATACTATTTAGAGCCATTAAAAGCCACTGCATAGAGGAGTGTCTTTTTGAATCAGGCAGGTTCACCTGGATCAGCTAGGTGCACCTAGATCAGTGTGTGTCAGATGAACAGGAGAAGATATCTGGGCAGGCAGATCAGTGGGGGAGGTCTCTGCAATAGCAGAAGACATGGGTACTAAGATTGAAACAGATGAAATTCAGAGTAGAAAGATGATGAGCTTTGGAGAGAGAGTAGGTGGATACCCAGAGTGAGGGAAAAGAGGAAACTAAGAAGAGGCCCTCATGAGGAAGGAGATATATGATGTCCGAGAGGCAGAGTGAGTTTCTGGAGGGAACACAATGAGTTTGCATATTCACAACAACTTTGTAAGGTGAGTGGGATAGCAACGTTCATTCTTATGATTTTGAAGCATATTTATTTATTTATTTTTCTTTTTTTATTTGAGTTGGAGTCTCGCTCTGTCACGCAGGCTGGAGTGCAGTGGTGTGATCTTGGCTCACTGCAACCTCTGCCTCCTGGGTTCAAGCGATTCTCCTGCCTCAGCCTCCCGAGTAGCTGGGATTACAGGCGTGCGCCACCACGCCCAGCTAAGTTTTTATATTTTTGGTAGAGATGGGGTTTCACTGTGTTGGCCAAGCTGGTCTCCAACTCCTAACCTCAAGTGATCCACCTGCCTCAGGCTCCCAAAGTGCTGGGATTAGAGGTGTGAGCCACGGTGCCCAGCCTCATTCTTATTTTAAAGGTAGGAGAATTGTTAGAGGGAACAGGTAAGTGTGTGTCCAAGGCGTGTGGTAGAAGTGACTCTCAAACCCAAATTTTTGGAAATTAAAACATTTTCTCTTTTCTCTGTACAATTACAGTTGCATATGTACATGTCTAAAGAGGATGGCAGAGGAAGATTAAAGAAAAAGATGAGTAATAAAGAGTTATGCCGTTGATGAAGAAAACACACACATTGAGTACATGTTAGCAATTATTCCTGGGAGATCCATCAGACAAATGAAATCTCCTAATCCAATTCAGGAAGGAATTTCCTGGACATGTGGATCCATAATCCTGTTTAACTCCTCCACAAAGAGAGACTAAATTAGAGATCAACTCCAGTAAAAGCAAACTTAGAGGTAACAATTGCGAACAGAGCCTGGGCATCCCCCCCCCGGGGTCCCAGGCTATCATCTAATAAAAGCCATACCAGTCCGTAAGCCACATGGAAATCACTTTACCCAGAAGCTTCTAGAAGGTCCACGTGTTCATAACCAGAACACTGGTAACAGACCTATTGCTCTTGGTTATCTTAGGCGATCACGGTCTGTTTGTGAAGCATCCCTTTCTAGAGAATTTAGATTCTGTCACGGTCTATTTTGCACTGGGGAATGCAGTGGTGCTGTGTTGTTTTTCTCTTCGGCTGGTGAGGAGAAGAGGTGGGGAAACTCTAGGCTCGCCAATGTCCTATTTATCTTTCTGTTTGTTGTTGCAACTGGCCTCATTAAATCGGGCGAGAGCTGCCAACATATACAACTCTGGCTTTCCTAATTAAAGTTCTACTGAAAAAAGCTGCCCCTCTCTTCTAACTCCCTCACAGGAATGCACTCTCATAACAGAGGCATCTGCCCCCTGGACTAACCTTTCTTAAAACCAGATAAACAAAGTAATACCAATAAAAATATCCATCTGTGCTTAAAGATAAATAGAGCATTAATATACCAAACTGAGATCTGGATTCTTTTGGAACCAGCTTTAATGATATTAGACATCTGTTCCGGCTTGCTTTCCACTCATTTTCCACGTGCACATTCCTATAAGAAAACCATGTGACAGCAGTTTTTCTGTGGGAAGTGGGGGTGCCACCTGACCCCTGCCCTTTTTCGGGGGATTGCTCCAGTAGAGGGTGGGAGATCCCAAAGGTATAAGCCAATGATGTCCCTTAACATGTGGCACTCTATTGGGCTTCACCATGGATTTTAAGCACTGTGATTTTTTAAAAATTTTTATGTTTGAGATACCAGAATGTCAACTTATTCCTTTACAACAGTAAGTGGAATTTTCAACTAGACAAGATGCACAAATGTTGGTGCAATCGGGGCAGCCTTTCCCCTTCCTGGAGTTAAGTTGTACAAGTATCCAAGAAATATCCAGAAGCTATTCATTTACCAGGAGAGAGCATCTTCTCCGGCTGGAAAGATGGGTGGCCCCAGTAATGATTGTTTCTTTTAAACAGAATTGTACTTGGATGGCAAAAAAAAAAAAAAAAAAAAAAAAAAGAAAAAAACACCCTCTAAGTGTTTCTTTTACCATTTTGAACACTCAAGAAAAATTTCAGACAATGTACTATGGTGGGAAAACTTTCTCCACTTAAATGCAGACCTGTTGACCTGGATTTGTTAGATTTGGTGCTAACTCCAAAGTGGCAATGGACAGATCAGTGGGGGTGGGGGCCAAGTTGAAAATGTGTGGGGGCGTTCAGAATTGTTCCGATGATGGGGGTAGATGCCACTGCTTTTTGATGTCTGAAGATCAGCAATGCCAGAGGCACAGCAATTCGAGGGGCAGTATTACTCAAATTGTCTGTTTCAAATGCTGATATAACACGGTATGGAGAAGCACTGGCTTTTTCAAATAATGGACCGTTTTTTTTGAAACAAAAATCTTACACAGGACCCCAGTATGTAAAACTCATTAAAGGACAGCTATTTTGCCTGACGGGGAGGAGGTCCCTGAAATACTTATAGAGAACATAGTTTGAGAACCACTATTTTAGCTGATACCAAATGGCCATACAGCTTTAATATTCTGATCCTACAACGTTATAAGGACTAAGTAGTTTAATTTTTCTTAAACTATAACTTCTATAATTGTATTAATCTCAACGTTTTATAGGGAAGGTTTTAAACACACAGAAAAGTTGAAAGAACTGTTAACATCCAGATACATACCCGCTAGATGCGTACCCACTAGATTCTACAACTGCCACTGTTTTTCTCATCACATATCTCTCCTCATGCGCCAATTCATCTTATTTTTAGATGCATTTCTAAGTAAGTTGCAGGCATCAGTACATTTCACCCCTAATACTTCAGCATGCATGTCAAGCATTAGCTAGAGCTCAATATTTGTTTACAGTTCTATTTTAGAGGTCAAATTTACATATAGTGAAGCCTATCGGAATAGCTCTTGTGTCCAATTTAATGAGTTTTAAAAATACAGTCACATAACGGAAACCCTCATCAAAATACAAAATATTTCCATTACTCCTGAATCTTCTCTCATGGCCCTTCCCAGCAGCCCCACAACCCATGGTCCATCCATTCCCTCACTTCCAGCAACCATCGTTCTCATTTTTTTCATGGCTCTTCCAGTGTGTCATATGAATGGGCTCACTGAGTCAGTACTCCAGCATCTGACTTCTTTCACACAGTGCACAGCACTTCGAAGACTCATCCGTGTTGCTGCTTTCATCAGTAGTTCCTTCCCTTTAATCCAGTGGGTGGTGTTTTTGGCCACAGACTGAAGACAACTTTGACTTTAGTGATTCGTGATCTGACGCTCCTGCCAGGCCACTCTTGTTATTCCTAGCAGTATTGGCTTGGTCTAAACACCAGCAAATGATCTGCTGATGGAGTTCATTCAGTCACATTACTTGAAAGTTAGATGAGAGGTCGTTGGAACTGGTGTCTGTTGGGACAGGGCAGGCTGGTGGCTGTGGCCACGCAGCCGTCATTGGTGGCTCAGGCCCATCCAGAGCACTGCTCTCTTCTACTGCCCGCAAGTGAGAAGGCTGGGCTAGACCCTTGACGCCCCCATGCTTGTTTTTTCATTGTAGTTAAATATATGCAACATAAAATGTGCAATTTTAACCATTTTTAAGTGCATTAAGTGTAGTCACAGTGTTGTACAGCTATTTCTAGAACTCTTTTCATCTTGCAAAACTGAAACTCTATGCCCATTAAATACTAACTCTCCATTCCTCCCACCCCTTATCCCTCAGCACCCACCATTCTACTTTCTGCCTCTATGAATTGACTCCTCTAAATAACTCATACAAGTGAAATCAGAGTATTTGTCCTTTTTTTAACTTTTTTTTTTTTTTTTTTTCTGAGAAGGAGTCTTGCTCTTGTTGTCCAGGCTGGAGTGCAGGGACCCGCTCTCAGCTCACTGCAAACTCTGCCTCCTGGGTTCAAGCATTTCTCCACCTCAGCCTCCTGAGTAGCTGGGATTACAGGCGTGCACCACCACATCTGGCTAATTTTTGTATTTTTGGTACAGACAAGTTTTCACCATGTTGGCCAGGCTGGTCTCAAACTCCTGAACTTGTGATCCTCCTGCTTCATCCTCAAACCCCCAAAGTGCTGAAATTATAGGAAGGAGCCACTGTGCCCGGCCTTGACTGGTTTACCTCACTTAGGATAATGTCTTCAAGGTTAAGCCATGTTGTATGTCAGAATTTCCTTCTATGTAAGGCTGACTAATATTCCATTGTATGGATAGGCCCCATTGTGTTGATCCATTCCGCCAGTGGACTCTTGGATTGCTTCTACCTGTTGGATACTATGAATAATGCTGCTGTAAACACGGATGTACAAATATCTGTTCAAGGGTCTGCTTTCAACTCTTTTTAGATATGTACACAGAAGTGGAATTTCTGGATATAAGGTAGTTCTGCATTTCATTTTTCCAGGAACCGCCATACTGTCTTCCACAGCAGCTGCACAATTCACACTCCCACCAACAGTGACTGAGGCTCTCAATTTCTCCACATTATTAATATACTTGCTCTTTTCTGTTTTCTTTGCTCTTAGCCAGCCTAACGGGTGTGATACACCCTCATGAGTATGTCTCATTGCAGTTTCAATCTGCATTTCCTTAATGATTGGTGAGGCTGAGCATCCTTTGTGGTACAGCCCATGTGGATTTCACAGGAAGGATGTCTAAGAAGGAACTGTAAGATTGATGGGGTCCACTCAGCAGGAAGGTCAGCTTGGCAGCAACAGAAAGTAGTGAGAGTGGCAGGGTAAGGGCTGAGGTGGCAACCAGAATGTCAGGCTGAACTTTTGGGCCATGGTAAGGAGTTTCAATTTGATTCTGCATAAGATGGCAGCCCCCAGAGGGTTTTGAGTAGGGGCATAGCAGGATCTGACTGATGTTTTCAAAGGATTTCACTTGGGCTTTCTGACCACATGGATTTTTTTCCCCAGTGGGGCATCATCTGGGACTCATTATCCACTGAACACACTTAGCAATAATATTTATCATCATCATAAAAACACACAGTGCAGGTAAAAAGATTTACGGGTTACAAAATGCCTCCACATACATCATCTCACTCAATTTGTGGGGCAGTTTCTGCAGCCTCCAGTCTCCTTGGCGGAGTGCCTCTTCCAAGCCATCTCCTAGGACGGGCCCCTCTGGGTGACTTGGCATGCTATGAGAGGAGCCCGGGTGTGCCTCTCGTGATCACAAAGTGTTTTGGACATCTTTGGCAGAGAACACAGCTCTGGCAATAAGGTACTGATTTTGAAGTTTTCTTGAAATTAGTCCATCTGTTTATAGCTAAGCCATGGGTGCCTGTGCAGAAATCACCCAGGAGCCATCACGTGTTTCTCTTTAAATGCCATGGGTCCTTTGCCCTTTGACACTATAATTTTTTCTTGGTGGGCTATTCATGGTCGCTGTTTCTTCATAGAGGGCTCCTGAAGACTCTGCTCAGTCCTAATGAGCTTCAGGACTCTTCTAAAGAGTTTTAGTGATTCTTCCTCTGGGAGAAGTGGAATTCTTGCATACATATATGCTTTCCCTCACTGTGTATTTATAGTGTCCAAAGTGTAGAGTTAACTATGAGAAACACTGCAGACACGATGATGAACAGATATAGTGTCTGGTGCCCTGGATCCAGGGAGATTAGACGGATGGACCAAGCTTAGGGAATGTGGACAAGGAGTGAGAGTGGGTGGCACACAACGTTGCATATGCACTCCAAACCCACGAGCAATGCACATGCACATACAAGCCCATGTATGGTGAGATCCCTGCACTGAGAGCAGAAGGCTGCATGGGAAGACTTGGCTTCCTTCAAATGCCTCCTGGCAGTCACCTATTCAACACCTTCATTCTTTGATTAAGGAATGAGACCCCCAGGTTCAGTTAACCACAGAGAAAATCCTGCAGGGCGTTTTTTGTTTTTTTTTGTTTTTTTCCTGGAAGAAATGAATGTGTTATGTTTTGGGCAAGAGTCCAAAGTTCTAATAGTTACACTGATCCCAAATTCTTTCCTTACCATATCGTCTAAGTGTCCTTTCTGTTGGGGTCTCACCTGTAAGACTGGGTGACCAGGGCTGGTAGCCTCTGGGTGCCTCCGTGACTGGAGTATTGATATCAGAAGCAGTGGAAACAACTTTCCTTTCTTCCTCCTCTCCAGGGTCTTGAGATTCCTTTGGGGAGTGCCAGAGGTATGACGAAGGTTTGCAGGATGCCTTGAGCCTCAACTTGGAAATACTATTGAAAGACAAAGCAGTGACTGAAAATCATAGGATGCTGTAAATGAGGAGCTCACTCATTTCTCAGAAAACATTTCTTGAGCGCCTACTATGTGCCAGGCTCAGGTTGGATGCAGGGGGATAGATAGAAAATTCATCTTTCTCCTGGAGCTTATACTCTCTAGGAAGAGAAGAAGACCATAAATAAAAAAGAACAAGCAAATACATAAACAGGAAAAAATATTGAGGGATTTTTAAAAAAGAGGCATGAAAAAATTTAAAAAGGGCATCAGAGAGAGAAAATTGGTAGTACAGTCTAGCTTAGATGGATCTCGAACCAGGCTCTGAGACAAAGATTTGAGCGCAAGCCATTTATAGAGGAGGTCATGATGAAAATACCCGCAGAGGAGTGGGAGAGTGGTTAGAGAAAGCCTCAGGTGGAATCACAGATGTTGGGTCAGGAGGTTGCATGGCTGGTGCTGAGCTGTTGTGATGAAACCAGTAGTGCTCGTTCTACCCAAGCACGTCACCGGGCACCACAATTCCGCAGACCTGAGACTAAGGGTGAGTAGGCGGTAGCCGTGGGAGAGATCTGGAGAGAGAGAGAGCATTTGCAGCAAAGGGAACAGCCTGTGCCCAGGCCCTTTGGGGTACCTGAGAAAGAACATGAAGGCTCGTGTGGCTGGAGGGCACCAATTCCGCAAGACCTGCTGGGTTAAGTGGGCGAGGCAGGCGGGCTCACAGTTCTTTGCAAGGAGTTGACACCATTGTATGTGCAATGGGAAGCAGGAGATTCTTCAGGGGTGGACCTGCTCTGCTTTTCACTGGATCACTTCACTGGATTATGGTTTTTAGAGTTGCAGGAAGGGAATGGCCACTTGGAGTAATGGTGAGCTGGGGGTGGCATCTGAGGGACAAGCGAAGGGCGTAGAAAGCAGAGTCTAAGACAATGACAGCAGACAGCGCCAAGCTCAGAGCTGTGGGAAGGGCCCTTCTTTTGTAGTGCATTCTGCTTTAAAATGAAAACAGCCCAGGCAGGGACCCCGGTCTATTTTGAGGACGGCCAAGCCTTGAAGAAGAAGAACAATTAGGTAGTAAAAGGATTGGAAAACGGGGAGTTTCCAGCGTCCATTTCTTTGTGTCACCCGTGATGCATTTTGACAAAGTGTGAAGCAGGGAAAAGGGCCGCCGGATTGCAGGACCGTTTGGCTCTGCTCGGCAGAGCGGCTAACAGCGAATGCTTGCAGACGACGGGGTCTGCTCCTCCAGTTATGAATTTGGAACCGAAGCATGCAAAAAGAGATTACAGTTTAGCATTCACCACAAGCATTCAGTGAAAAATGAGACTGTCATGCCGGCTGGGACTCAATCTACAAGGGAAAGCAGGGACAGAGGAACGCTGGCAGCTGAGCCTGGACGATGGACAGAAAATGCCCAGGCTGGAGGCTCAGGGTTTCAATGGTCTTGGGTGAGAATGTCTTCTTTTCAGCTATTAATTTTACCCTTCCTGTGTCTCTGACCCCATGAGGTTTCTTCTTCTTTTTTTCCTAGCTCATTCTCCATTAGAAATATGTCCCTTGGGTTTCAAAATTAGGCAGCTGAAATGAAAGCTGTTTCAATTCTGGAGTTAAGGGAAGAGGAAGGCATTAAATACATTCAAACCATGACAGTACCTTAGAATTATGTAAATTTTTTGGAGACGTTAAAAATCATCCAATCCAAAACCCTCTTTTTAGAGATGAGAAAGCAAAGGCCTAGAAGAACCTAGTGACTTCTCCAGGTTCCCACAGCCTCCTGGTTGGCAGACCTAAGGTTAGAGCCTAAGTCTCCTGACTTTCATGCCGAGACTCTCTCAGTGACACCCACAGACTTATTTTTCTCCTTTATTTGTGGGAAAACTTGAGTTATTGGCAGAGCTTATTCAGAGTCACAGACAGTCGGAGGCTTTGGTCGCCTATGACGCTTTGCTCCTTCCCAGACACTGGGGCTGTGGAAGGAACACCCGTGACTCATTAGTCCCCACTCTCCTTTGTGTTAGCACAGCCTTGGCACTGGGATTGCATGGGATTGGGTTTGGTACCCTAAAGGGGGCCTGGGCCTTGGGATAGAAGTCCCACCCTAAGGAGAAGGAATGAGACAATAGCAGTGGCTGGTGAGCTAGAAGGGAAAGTGTCTGCGGAGGCCGGGAAATATAAAGGTTAAGGCTGACCATTTAGAAGCTGGCTACCCCAGATTTTCTTTTCTTTTTTTATTCCTTTTGTTTGAGACAGAGTTTCGCTCTTATTGCCCAGGCTGGAGTGCAATGGAACGATCTCGGCTCACCACAACCTCTGCCTCCCGGGTTCAAGTGATTCTCCTGCCTCAGCCTCCCAAGTAGCTGGGATTACAGGCACCCACCACCATGCCTGGCTAATTTTATATTTTTGGTAAAGACAGGGTTTCTCCATGTTGGCCAGGCTGCTCTTGAACTCCTGACCTAAGGTGATCCACCTGTCTTGGCCTCCCAAAGTGCTGGGATTACGGGCATGAGCCACCGCACCCGCCCCCCAGATTTTCTGTTTCAGCTCTACCTCTGACTAGTTGTTTGAACTGGTCAATTTATTTAACTTCCCGTCTATAAAATATACATATGCATAAAAATATATATACCTATATTGGTTATCTATTGGTTTGTAACAATATTACTACAAACACAGAGACTTAAAACAGCGCATATGCATTATCTTACAGTTACTGTGGGTCAGGAGTCTGGCATGGCTCGGCTGGGTCTTTTGCAAGGCTGAAGTCAAGGGGTCTGCCAGGGTTGGGGTCTCAACTGAGCCTTGACTGGGAAAGGATCCCCTTTCAAGCTCACTCAGGTTGTTAACAGAATGTATTTCTGGAGGGCTTCATTTCCTTGTTGACTCTTGGCTGAAAGCCACCCTCATTTTTTTGCCAAGTGAGTCCCCAGTGTGGCTGCTTACTTACTCAAAACCAGCCAGGGAGAGAGAACTCCAGCAAGTTGGACACCAGAACCTTGTGTGATGTAATCACACAATCACTGACATGTAATTATGTCACCTTTAGTGTTTCAATTGATTAGAAGCAAGTAGACAGCTTCTGCCCACACTTCGAGGGGGCTGCAATTATTAATACAAAGGTATGGATGCCAGGAGTTGGGATCATGGGACCACCTTGAATGTCTGTCTACCACAATGCCTTATAGCAGTGGTCTCGAACTTTTTTGGCACCAAGAAGATAATTTTTTTTTTTTTTTTAAGATGGAGTTTTGCTCTTTTTGTACAGCTGGAGTACAGTGGTACAATCACGGTTCACTGCAACCTCCACCTCCCAAGTTCAAGCAATTTTCCTGCCTCAGCATCCAGAGTAGCTGGGATTACAGGCGCCTGCCACCACACCAGGCTAAGTTATTGTATTTTTAGTAGAGTCGGGATTTTGCCATGTTCGGCAGGCTGGTCTCGAACACTTGACCTCAGGTGGTCTACCCGCCTTGGCCTCCCAAAGTGCTGGGATTACAGGCGTGAGTTACCATGCCTGGCCGGAAGACAATTTTTATGGGAGGCAGTGGAGGGGATGGTTTTGGGATGAAACTGTTCTACCTCAGATCATCAGGCATTGGATTCTCATATGGAGTGTGCAACCTAGATCCCTCACGTGAGTAGTTCACAATAAGGTTTGCGCTCCTGTGAGAATCTAATGCCACCGCTGATCTGACAGGAGGCAGAGCTCAGGCTGCAACGCTCACCTCCTGCCGTGTTGCCTGGTTCCCCCACAGGACACAAACTGGTACTGGTTTGTGGCCCAGGGCTTGAGGACCCCTTCCTTATAGGGTTATTGTGAGGAGCAAATAGGTTAACATCTTTAAAGCTCTTGGCAGAAGACTTTCACTCGGAAAGCACAGTAACTGTTGGTTGCAGTGGAGATGGTGTTATTACTACCATTGGGAGAACATGATCCTGAGTTAGATTTGCTCTTGAAAAGTTTTCTAACAGTCCTTAGGGGACCTGGGATGATAGGCTTGAATGTAAGCAAATACCTGCTACAGCTAACAAATGAAATAATTCCAATAACATTTCTTACTTAATTTTATTTTCTCTTATTGGGGGCTGCATGGTAAGTGATAAATACACAGGGTTTGGAGTTTGAGGGTCTACGAATTTATAGACAGATGACAAATGTTGGCTGTCATTTTTATTTTTGATTATGCACCTCATTGGTTGAAAATGTCTCATCATGTACTTTCAACATGTACATCTTTATATTATTAAACATGTGCAAAGTAGAAATGACAAAAGGTTGAGAGAAATAAGAAATAAGCAACATTTTAGTGTCTTTCTAATACTGCAGGCTTCAAACTATCATTAACTCATTTTCAAGGTACTTTTGGTGCAATGTGGCATCGACAATGGTGGATGTACATTCATATTGCAAATATAATTCAGTATTGGAGTAAGAATTGCTAAAAACAAACAAAAAATATGAAGCTTTGGACTTTTTTTTGGTTGAATTTAATTAGCCCCATTCTTTTTTCTTTCTTTTTTTCTGTTTCATAATGTGGTTGACAGACAGATAAAATAGCAATGGGAGAATGGACAGATTAGAATGGACAACCTATTTCTTATTTATCCTGAAGCCTTCAGGATTAGAAAGACACTAAAGTGTTGATTATTTCTATTGCTGCTTTGTGTCTACACTAAGGGTATGATCTTCAATCGTTAGCATCTCTGCATGAAGCCTTTTAAGCCACTGGTGTATTTGGTAGGGTTTATTTAGGTTGGAATAGATTGTGCAGTCATTAAATTAATTTTATGGGTCCCACAAAAACTGTGATACATTACAGTCTACTTAAAGTTACTAGAGGAGGGAGGATATCTCTTCAGTCTTCCCCTCCGTCTTCACGTTGTGGATCTGTGTATTGCATGTGACATGTGCCACCTGACACAGGGATAGAGTGAGGGTGCTTGTGTCAAGCTGCATATTGAAAATGAGGAGAGTTTCATTTCCTCTTTTCTTTTCAAAACAAAAATAAAAGTAATTCTAACATATGATCCCTGTACATCAGTGCATCACATTATAGCCCCCTTGGGAGATGTACACACAATTTGAAGACTCCTTTTTGTGTTCAACCACACAGGTTCGTTTTCTTCCAGACTGCTTTTTGGTTTCATGTCAATGTGTCTGGAAATGTCTCTTGTGCCTTGCAGGTTGGTTGGGCTTGTTGCATGCTCACATCCTGCCTGCAAAAAAAAAGCTGTCCCACAGAGCTGCCAGGTAGCTCGGAGCTCCCAACCAGAAAGTGGTTGCATTTTAGAAAAGTGTGCAAAGTTGGCAAATGTGCCCAGGCCAAGAGCTGTGAGGGGCCTTCTCACATCGGCTTCTTGACAGAGTAAAACTGCCTGAGAGCACCAGAGCTGGCAGGGGCTCTTCCATCATCCTTGTAAACAGGGTTGCACTGGCCTGCTTTATCTCTCTGTGCAAAATGCAGATTTAATAGGAAGTGCCCTCAGAATCATTGCTGCTAGGTCGAGGCTCCAAAGGAATTAGGGATAACAGTTTAATAACTGTAGAAAGAGCTTAGGCGCTTCACTGTGTCGGGTATCTCTGAGTTAGCTACTGAAAAATGAACTTGGGACATTAAACCCTTTTATCACTCAGATAGAGCAATATGGAGAAAATCCATTCCTTGGCAGGGGATGAGTTTACTGGCTTCTGAAGGGGGTGTGTGTTTGAATGTGATAGGGAAGGGAGCATTTGTCAGAGTGGAAGGTGGATCAAAAGACAAATGAATTCTTTGAGTTAAATAAGAGCTTTAAATTATCCCACTTTGAACTGCTTCAGCCATCAGCAGAATGTACTACACTGAAAGGCAGCCTGTCTTTCCAAGGTCTGTGGACCGCACAGTGGTCTCTATCTGTTAATGCTGCATTTTAAAGGAACAGGCAGTGTTAGGGCAGATGGTCAAGGCTGGGGAGGCAAGATAAACGTCTATTTAGTTAAGCAATAGAGTCACTTTTGCTAAACTACTCACCTAGAAGCCTGCAGAAAATAAGAGATTTAGACACAACGAACTCCCCCACATATTGGGCGGGCTAGAAGTCTTCCCTCCAGACTGAGGATGGATAAATCAGGTTAGTTTAGCCCATGGTTTCTAAATTATGATCCATGGAGTCCCATCAGGGTTTATCTTCTGTAAAGATTGAAGAGTGGCCACAGATTCTACCCATTCTTTTGTTCACAGCCTTGCATTATGCCATTGCAGCTCCCCTTACTGGTGGGTGAAGATGTTTCTCTACTCTCTGAATCTTTCTTGGGAATGTGACTTGCCTTGGTCAGTGAGACATTAGCAATCACAAGGAAAGCAAAAACTTGAAAAGCATTTGTGCATTGAGGCTTGCCCTTTGGATGTTCTTAGAAAGCCTTGCCTACCCATTGTGAAAAGTATCCCAGGCTCATCTACAGAATGAGGAGAGACATGGGTCCTGGTGTCCTCTCATCTCAGCCAGCCAAGCCCTGTGAGTAGGTAATGGGCTGACTGCAGATGCAGGAATGACCCCTGAGATCTGCAGAAGAACTGGCTTGCTGAGCTCAGCCCAAATTGCTGACTCCAAGAATTGTAAACTAAACAAATGGCTGTTGTCTTAAGCCAATAGTTTGGGACACTGGTGTTATGCAGCAAAAACTTCAGGCAGAAAAGGAGAGAAAGCACCTTCAGGAAGAAAAGAACTAAAGGAGAAACCTCCAAATTTGTTTCCACATAGAGCATTTCTGCTTTATTTACTCTTCCATTTAAGTTCTTGTTTGAATGAAGCGTTTTGGGGTATTGCTGGTGTGGGGAGTCTTTCTCTGGTTTAGTCTACAGCATCCCAGAACATTCTTGTTGCTGGCAAATAAGTCCTGAGTCATCAGTTCTGAAACTGCTGCATATGGCTTTGTAGTTTGGAAATTTAGAAAGAGTTTTTAGGGCTGACTGATCTGTCCCCTAGTTATTGCATTCATCATTCAAAAATGCTACATGTCTAGGCATTTCAGTTTAGTGTCAGTTCCCACTGGGAAAAACAGGAGCAAATCAGCTGTGGGTTTGTTATAAGCTATTTAAAAGAGCCAGACATTTGGCTTTGCTCACTAAAGGGGAAACTTTTGTCTTTACATTCTAGGAATTAATTATCCCCCACAATCATATTATGCTGCTGCTAATTCCATGAGACAGGATTTGCACTTGAGGAGGAAGCAGGAGTTAGACTTATTTTTGGAAGAAGTGAACCAAAAGAAAGGTGCAACCTTACAGGCATCTAGACAAGACATAAAGAAATTCAGTCTTTGTATAATTTCTGAGAGTGTTCTGAGAGTGTATAGGTATGCCATGCTTCCATTAACCTTTTAAATTACTATGAAATTATCTATGCACACAAAACATGAGTACTATTTTTCTGTCTTCCATTATTCCTCCTTTTTCTAACAGTGTCCTGTTTTTCCTTTGTGTTACCATCCTCCTTCAATTGCAGACAGTCTTAGTGGAGCTATAGCTCCAGGTGCCCTTCTATCCCTGGTGAAGTTTAGCACATCGTCTGAGCTCAGCCAGTTAGATGCTCTCACCTAAGAGTTTGAAAGTTAAACAAATATTACAAAGACAGAATGTATGGTTGTGGCTGATTCACACTGTTGGAAGTCGTCTGAAGAGCCTGTCAATCTGGTTCTTTATCTGTATGCCCAGGGTTGACTTTGGTCTTATTCTCTTCAAGGTAGATTTTCTTTAATTCTGTAAACCACCCCATACAATCTCAATTAATTCCTTTTTTGTTAACATTAACCAGAGATGGGTTTTGTTGGCTGCAACTAAAGAACATGGATTGGTATATTTTTCTTAGCTCACACTAGCACCTGTGGTCGTCATAAGTAATCTGGTCCTTCACTCCACCTGGACATGTAGTCAAAAGGTACCTTCCTGCCATCTTTCAAGATTGGTTTGGCTGATAACTACTGAGTAGAAGTGTCACTTTCAGGCGGGAGTTTTAAAAGCCAGTGCAAGGTAGACTTCATTCTCTTGCTCCTGCCATGGTGACTATGGATAAATGTAATAAGAGCCTCCATTGACCTCAATCCCTGAGGGATTCTGGTGAGCAAAACCCTCTGCTCCTCCTCCCTTTATACAGATTGGGCATATAAAGTGAGTGAGAAAATAGCCTTTGTTATCATGAGCCACTGGGATTTTGGAATTGTATGTTACCGCAGTATAACCTCTCCTATCTTGAATCATAAAGCACCCTACTTGGACAAGGCCACATCCATATTAATAATCGATCATACAACCTACCCTTGTAATTCTCTACTTGTTTTGCCTGATCTCCATTCAGGCAAGAGTGAATGGTACCTCTACGAGTGTTCTAAACATAATATCATTCATTCATTATATAAATATACAGTGAGTGTCCAACATTGATTTTTATAATCACTTTGAGTTCTTTGATAAATTTAAAGGAATATAACATAAAATCTGAGTGAACAAATAATCCAATTGGGGAGATAAGACTAATATGAATTAATATCAAATAAAGGCAACAATATAAGAAGTACTAGGCTGGGAATGGTCGCTCATGCCTGTAATCTCAGTACTGTGGGAGGCCGAGGTAGGCGGAGTCCAGGAACTCCAGGCCAGCCTGGGCAACATGGTAAAATCCTATCTTTGCAAAAAATACAAAAGCTAGCCAGGCATGGTGGTGTGTGTCTGTAGTCCCAGCTACTCGGGAGGCTGAGGCAGGAGGATCACTTGAGAGGTGGAGGTTGCAGTGAGCTGCGATTGTGCCACTGCACTCTAGACTAGGTGACAAAGTGAGACCCTGTCTCAAGTAAATAAATAAATAGATAGATAGATAAATAATCAATCAAACAAACAAATAAATAAATACTGCAGGGAATCTGTCAATGCCTATTTAAATGGTAGGGTCAAAAAGCTAAGATTCAAGAAGAAAGAGATAATTTTACTGAAGGGCAGCCTTTTCAATAAGACAGAGATTTATCTGGATCTGAAAGTTTGGATTTAAATGGAAAAAATGGGCTTTCCACAGAGAGGAGACTCATAAGCAAAGTTACAGACTGAGCAAAACAAATTTAGAAAATTAATCTGATTCAAATGGAAGTAGTAGTAAAAAACAAAACTGGAAATGTAGAGCTGGATTGGAGAGAACCTAGAATTAGTTTAGAAAATTTCCCTGGGTGATGTGGAGGTGATGTGTTGTCATGAAACATTTATTGGAGGGAGTAATGATGAGATAAATACGAGAGTTTGGATGATGAATCCGGAGGAAATATTCAAGGGAATAAGGGACCAGCTGCTGGGAAACTAGCTGGGTGGCTATTGTGGTAAACTGAGGATGACATATTGAGGACCTAGAATCATCAGATAGTAGAGAGAATGATTAAAAAGGAAGGCATAATGCAAAATACAAAAAAAAAAAAGGGATTCAAGAACATTTGATAATTGATATTGTAAAAGGAGATCAAAGAGAAAGTATTAACAGGATTCTGGACTTATAATTCTAGAGGATGGAAAGAACAGCATCCTCAGCAGAAATAAGGAAGACCGGGGGACTGGGGAATATGAAGACGAAATCAGTGTTACATAGGATAACTAACTGACCAAAATGCTGATAGATTCTAAGACATACGTGTGATGTCTCCTTATCAGGCAATCCTGCCTAAATGTGCTACGTTCCGTTTTAGCTCATGATGACACCATTTACGAGGTTTCAGATGAAACCTCCAAGTGATCACTTCAGTCCTCCTTTCTTTCCTTGCAAGTAGTTACCCACAGTTGCTAATTCTACAACTGCAAGGGATTCCATGATCCTCCCCATATTTTCATTCTCTGCTTTATTCCCCCATTTTTGGCCCTCCCTATGGCTTGCCTCAATGGAAACAAGGGCTTCGTGGTGTTTTCCTGCCTGTAGACCTCCTTACTTTTTAAAATCACTATCACTTGTCTTCATAAAATGCAGCACAAATAACTGTACACTCCATGTGGTCACTCCTCACACTAAGTAAAAAGTGAGCTTTTTTTTTTTGTCGTAGAATTTGGGTCATTCCAATCTCAAACCTCCATGGACTCTAAACTCAGAACCAGTGGCCTGCTGTAGAGGTCACACACTCAGATGACTTCAATGGTCAAACAGATGACATGCACAAGGGCAGCTGATGAGATTTAATATTGTGGAGATAAGTGGGGCCAATAAAAAGTGAGAGAAAGTAAGATCCTACTTTAAAGGAATTCACATTTAAATTTTTTTTAAAAAAGGCACTGGATGGAACAAACAAACCTCCCTGTTACCCCCCTTCTCCCAACACCCGGGCACAAACCAGCAGTGAGCTACCTGTAGTCAGCTTGATGTTGCTTGACTAAGTCCCGTACTCTCAGACAGGTTACTCAGGCTATTTCCTCAGGTTGGAAGGTTTCTCTTCCAAAATTCTTCTCCCTGACACTTAGTTCCTCTTTCCTTTGCTCTTGAAGAATACATTGCCTGGGATCCCTGTTTTTAGTCTTTATTTTCCCTGGTGATGCTTCCTCACCAGACAACCCTGCCTGAATGTGTGACATTCTGTTTTGGTTCATGATGATGCCATTTATAAGGCTGAAGATGAAACCTCCATTGTTTATTCCCTGTCCTCACTGGACATGCCTCAAGAAAATGTTATAGTTCCAAGATCAAGGAGCACGCGTCATCACTATCTGGCAAAATGCCAACATAGAGTGAGTGATCAATAAACAGGTGTGGAGTTGACTCTCAATCATTTACTTTCATTCACCTTTACTCAGCTCTTTAACCATCGGCTTTCAGTTGATGAGTCCGTGACTTCACTCAGATGATCAGGTGCAGAGAAAACCTCATGGTTCCTTTTATGATAAACTGCATAGTCAGTTATTTCATTCAGGTCTTTTGCCCTCTGGTATAAACTTCCCCTTTTTCCTCTTCAATTGCCCTGTCTGATATCAGCCCTGGACTTGCCATTTTTCCATGTGGCAGAGAAGGAAGAAAGAGAGTGTTATATCCAGGTGCACCCGGCTTGGTTTCATCTACTCTCCTAGCTTGGATATGACCTCTCCTTGGCAGTACTATTGCTCACCATTCTGTGAATTTCCCCAAGTCATTTTCCCATGGTAGTTGTTTTTCATTTTTTGTGTTTTTTTTTTTTTTTTTTTTCAGATTTCCTCTCTAAGTCCCACACGTCACGCATTAAACTGATGACAAGTCTCCTACTATATAGAGATCAAGACCCGAGTTCCTTCTTCACCTCACCACATTCCTGACTTTTTGTTTCTTCTCTTATATTTCTCTAAAATCTCAGATGAGCAGAAACCTCTTCTTGTGAGACAAAACAAATCTTCTAGCTTTGAACCAGCTCCTAGAAGCAGTTGTAAATGCGGAGTTCATTTGAAAGCTAGTGACGAATCTTCTCATACAATGCTATCTTCCTCTGACACCTACTTGGATGACAACGTCTTTTGTAGTGTTACTGTTTTGGGTCCTGTCTGAGCTTGAGCCCTGAGTTATCTGGTTAACCTTCATGTTGAATAGATTCTAGTCTTGACAGTTTTGGTGCCAACGGCTTGATCTCCAGCTTTAGATTTAGACACCAGTTCTCTTTATGGGAATTATCTGTTCGTCGACAGTGTGAAAGAAATAGTTTATAACATACTCTGGGCTGTTTGGGAGTTGGAGAGGGGTAGGTCTTTGAGGCCTTCAAATTTGTTAGATTGTCTTCTATACAGATTTCTCTAATAATTTAAAAATCAAATCTGAGTCTATGGTTTTATATCATTTTTATTTTTAATAGTCGTGTGTGTGTGTGTATGTTCATTTCTCGTTATCAGCGTGTCCTGAACTTCTTTGATTATCACAATCAACAAAAGGCATTTATTTAAAATTTATTTGTAGGCTCCTCTTCTGGGGATTGCGATACTATATTTTCATAATAGTTTTACAAACGGTGAAAGGTAATACTTAGTCGTCTTGGAAACTGCTTCTCTTGATTATGTTCAGTCACAGGTTTTTCTTTTACAAGTGTTCTCAATTTTTAGTGCCATTAAGAATCACCAGTACAACTTGTTAACACAGATTGCTGGGCCTCACCTCCAGAGTTTCTGATTCAGTGGGTCTGGGGTGGGACCCAAGAATTTTCATTTCCAGCCAGTTCCCAGGTGATGCTGAGCACACATTGAGGACCTCTGGTCTGTTGCAATGATTCCCAACTATGACTGAACATTGGGAATGACTGGGGTGTTTTTCAATACCGCCACTGCTCAGTGTCAACAGAGCTTTAAATTTAACTGATCTAGGGTGGACCCAGGCACAAGTATTTCTTTTTAAAGTACTCTAGGGTTTTAATATTTAGCCAGGGTTGAGAAGCACTAGGAGGTGGCAAACTAAAGCCAGTTGGCCAAATCTGGGTTATGACCTGTTTTTGTATGGTCTAGGAGCTAAGAATGGTTTTTGCATTTTTTTGAGTTGTAAACAACCAAATAATATAATGTGACAAATGTTAATATATGACAAACAATAATACGTGATAGAGACCTTATGTGGTTCATAAAGCCTATAATATTTACTATTTGACCCTTTACAGAAAACGTTTGTCCTGCTCTGTATTGTATTGATAGTGCTGAGACCCATCATCTGAATTTAATTCTCAAGTTTTCTCTCTCTCACTCTCTGTTCCCTAATTCAATAGTTAGACTCAATAGTTTATTTCCACTTAAATTCACAACTAAATTGTCTGGTCTTATCTCTGTCACCTTATGTGCTTTCTGTTTCATATACTTTCTTGCTAGTTATTTTGTTTTATTATTATTACGTTTATTATTTGAGGCGTTATTATTTTCTTCTTGCTTTTCTGATTTGTTCCATTACTCCTTTTTCCTAATTCCCTTAAGTAACTACATAGTTTATTTTCATTTCATAGTTTTACAAGAAAAACATGTAAATAAAGAATTATTTATAAAGAAATAAGGAAAGCATGTAAAGATTAGGAATTTTTCTCTGAGCAATGCCAGAAATCTCAGAAAACCTTAATACGCAGTGTTCATGTTGGATGCATTTTCTAATATTATGTCATCATATCTTTGACTTTGCCCTTTGGCCCAAGAGGTTTAAAGAGGTCCACCCTCACATTTTCAGGTGATGTTAAAATATTTTTTTATTAAAAACATTGGGTTTTATGGTATTGTAAACAGAAAACAGAGCCTGTCTCATGTTTACATTGGAAAAATCTGAGACTTTATTTATTGAATGATGGCTCTAATACATGGTCAATATTTGTACATCCTTAATGAAAGTTTAGCTACTAATTTTCAGCATTTGATAAATGATTAATTCAACCTTATTGATTATATTATTACACTTCTCTATAATCTTTTTTGGCCTATTTAATCTCTGTCATTAACTTATAGAAGTAAGTTAAATCTTCTCAAGATGATTGCCATTGTCACTTTCTGTTTAGATTCTTACGGCTTCGATGCTATGTTATGGTACATAAAGATTTATATCCATGTCTTTTTGTAGGTTGCATTCTTTATCAACAAAATATGACTCTTTTGTACATTGAATATTTTTTCTTTTCTCTCTCTCTCTTTTTTTTTTTTTTTTTTTTTTGAGGCAGAATGTTGCTCTATTGCCCAGGCTGGAGTGCAGCAGTGCGATCTCTGCTCATTGCAACCTCTGACTCCCGGATTCAAGCAATTTTCCTGCCTCAGCCTCCCTAGAAGCTGGAATTACAGACGCATACCACCATGTCCGGCTACTTTTTGTATTTTTAGTAGAGACGGGGTTTCGCTGTATTGGCCAGACTGGTCTCAAACTCCTGACCTCAATTTATCCACCTGCCTTGGCCTCCCAAAATACATTTAATATTTTTTACTTGAATTATACTTTTCCTGAGATTATTACATTCTCTAATAATAGAGAATGTATTCTTTTTGTTTGCCTATTCTCCATATATGTTTTTCTATACTTTTATCATCAACCATTCTGGATTTCTTTATCTTAAGCTTAAATTGTATGTTTTGTTTTTCTTTCTCAGGCGCAATTTACTTACAGTAAGAAAACCACCCATTGAGGTACATAATCCCGTAAATTTTGACAAATTCAGTTTGTGGCACTACTACCATAATCACCATATAGATTATTTTTGAAGTAAAGAGTAATATTACCTACTTATAGATACGGAATATTTCTTGATTAAAGAGTGATTAT
Source organism: Ateles fusciceps (assembly GCA_036589455.1). Classification (NCBI taxonomy): domain Eukaryota; kingdom Metazoa; phylum Chordata; class Mammalia; order Primates; family Atelidae; genus Ateles; species Ateles fusciceps. Next base: position 1,508,407 of record JAZHEH010000284.1, read on the forward strand.
TCCTCAGATAATGAAGCTTTTATTTCCACTTATCACAACTAAATCGTCTGGTCTTATCTCTGTCACCTTATGTGCTTTCTGTTCCGTATATATTCTCGCTCGTTATTTTGTTTTATATTGTTTTAACTAGAGTAGCCTCCGTTTCCCTCATGGCCCACTCTTGCCTCTCTAACTTATGGAACATTCTAAAAGGGTGGTTCTGTCCAGATTGTCATTACTCAGTTATAGATAATCACACCATTTCTCAGAAGGCGAAGTTGTACCTTGCCTACAGTCACTTGATTTATTCTATTCTACGTTGAGTAGAAACTCTATGAAGTATGAAGCATATGTTAACAAGCTTTCTGAGGTCTGGGATTGATAAAGTATTCCTCCTATTTTGCTATTCCTCCGTCCTTTTCCATCAGTTTCCTAGAGAGGTTAGGTTGGATTCTCTTTGCCATGCCACGATCTTTCCTTAAACTCTTCTATTTGTCTTTAGGATTTTTTTTTTTTTTTTGAAACGGAGTTTCACTCTTGTTGCCCAGGATAGAGTACAATGGCATGACTCAGATTACTGCAATCTTCGCCTCCCAGGTTCAAGTGATTCTCTTGCCTCAGCCTTGCAAGTAGCTGGGATCACAGGCATGTGCCACCACGCCCAGCTAATTTTGTATTTTTAGTAGAGATGGGATTTCTCCATGTCTGTCAGGCTGGTCTCGAACTCCTGATCTCAGGTGATCTGCCAGCCTTGGCCACCCAAAGTGTTGGGGTTACAGGCATAAGCCCCCACGCCCAGCAGGATGTGCTTAAATATATGATGTCATCTATATTATAATGCTTTTTGCTACAAAAGAAATTCCCATCACCAATGATTTAGGAAAAGAGGGTGTGTTTTCTCATACAGCAAGCAGTCGGGAGGTATGTGGCTGCTGGCACTGGTTCAGCTTCTCAGTGAGGTCAAACCAGAAACTCTGCCATTTCGTTTGCCTCCTCTTCATGATCACAAGGTTATTACCCTAAATGTAGGTATCACATCCAGAATCCACAAGACAAGCAGGAAGAAGGAAAAAGAAGTTTGCAGGCACATTGGTTTCCAATACTGGGAAGAGTAAAAGCTTTCCCGGAAGTCCCCAGCAAGCTTTGTCTTCCATCTCATTGACCAAGCTGGTATCTCCTGGCAGCTACTAGCTGCAGAGGGAGCTGAAACAGTAAATAAAGAGTTGCTTTCCCTTCTAGAGCAGAAATGAACAAGGATGGAAGGAACCAAAACCACAAGTAGAAACACACAAATGAATGTGTCTGCCACTTCCCGTGGCATCTTACAGAGATTTCTATTGCTCTGTGGTTTCACCAACATAGATATATTGTATATATTGTTATAATTAAATATCAAATAGGCACAGTGCTAAGAATATCCCAGTATGGTAGCAGTAATATAGACCTTCTAAATATTAGATATGATGATGATACAGATTGTAATCACTAGGGAAGATTGCATGTAAAGATGGATCTTAAACTGAGTTAGGGAAGTCTTTAAAAGTATACAATGCAATCCCAGTTGTGTAAAATTTACAGTCTATGGAGAAGTAAGTCTAGCACCTGAGACAAGAGTGAGCAAGGAGACACGAGCTCTGAAACCAGAGAACATAGAGGAGCTATTATAGAAATTAAGAGGGGGAGAGAATTAGGGATTAAGTAGGTGCGTTAGGCTGTTCTCACATTATTGTAAAGAAATACTGGAGGCTGGGTAATTTATAAAGAAAAAAGGTTTAGTTGGGTCACAGTTCTGCAGCTCTACAGGAAGCATGATGCTGGCATCTGCTTGGCTTCTGAGGAAGCCTCAGGAAGCTTACCACCTTAGGGGAAGGTGAAGGAGGAGCAGGTGTCTCGTATGGTGAGAGTGGGAGCAAGAGAAAGCGTGGAGGGAAGGTGTTACTCACTTTTACTCAATCACATCTCACAAGAACTCACTCAACTCCTCTCATCTCACAACTCAACTCACTCATCTCACAAGAACTCAAGCCATGAGGGATCCACTCCCATGACCTAACACCTCCCACCAGGCCCCACCTGCAACGTTGGGGGATCAAATTTCAACATGAGTTTTGTTTTTTCTTTAGAGACATGTTCCCACTCTGTCACCCAGGCTGAAGTGCAGTGGCCCAATCATAGCTCATTGCAGCCTCGACCTCTTGGGCTCAGGTGATCCTCCCACCTCAGCCTCTGGGGTAACTGGGACTACAGGTGTGCACCACCATGCCTGGTTAATTTGTTGTATGTTTTGTAGAGATGAGGTTTTGCCATGTTGCCCAGATTGGTCTTGAACTCTTTGGCTCAAATGATCCACCTACCTCAGCCTCCGAAAGTGCTGGATTATAGGCATGAGCCTCGGTACCTGACTTCAACATGAGATTTTGAAAGGAGAATATCCAAACTATGTCAGTACTGGTTAGAGTCCTTAAAGAAGAATCCATGGTAGAGATGGTTTTTGGACAGAAACTTGAGAATTGAGTAGCATTCAGAGGGGGGAGAGATGGTGACTCTCTGGGAAGGCACTTGTGGCAGGGGCAAATCTCAGTTTATACAATCAATTGTGCAATAAATGCAATTTTATTTTTCTGTATCCTGATTTATTTCTGTGTCTACTACCTGGCTATTGGAAATACAATGCTTATCATTTCAGGAAATTTTCTTCCTGTTTCTTGGGGTTCCATTGATGTTCTAGGGACATTATGCCCTTGATGTCATCTTGCTAGACAGCATTTGCTGCGATTGTTTATTTCTCTTGTGTGGACCCTTCTGGTGCAATAGTCATTTCTACAACCTCTATGACACTCCTGGGTGTGTGTGACCCATTTTGCAACTCTGTGACTAAGGCAGGTTCTGGGAAAGTCTACAAGACTTTATGCAGCTCATGTATCTTGACATACCATGCTGCCTTCTCTTCTCTGGTGATTTGCTGCCCACATGGGGCCCTTCCCAGAAAAGGAGGCACAAAATGCCTTTGCCTGTTCGTCACCTGATCTTTATGGAGATTTGGCTTCTCTGGGATTTGCTGGGGTGCATTTATTTTTCTACACAGTCTGAAATGCAACACAGGGTCAAACGTTGCAACGACACAACCACACAGAAAGATTACATGTTTTATAAGAAAAAGTTTTCATATGAAAAATATCAATTATCCAGAGAAGCGGAGAGGATAGTAATGAAACCCTGTGTACCCATCACCCAAAATCTACTGCTAATGATGTCTTTCCATTCTTAACAAATGCTTAAGTCTTTTCCTTCAGGGAATAGAAACCGTCTTGAAGCAAAAACTAACTTTTGTTTCTTTCTTGTAAAATTTGGCCTTTGTGTCTAGGCACAGAAATGAATTGAACTGAAATTATTTTTAAGAAGGTTAATTTCAGACGAGTCTACAATTTCATTTTCCTGACATTAACCCACTGCTTAAAGCAGAGCTTCCTGCTTTTCCTTCTTGTCTACACAGGGGCCCTCTATAGACACAACTTTTTCCCCCCTCAGTGTCCTGCTCTATAAAATGGTTGTAATGAGACCTGGCTCAGAGGCAGACCAGGTAGCATTCCCCTGCAGCAGGGCTCCTCAGAGACCATTATGTATAATCACAGAGTGTCACAGGCATGACATGAATGATTATGCAAAACTCTACGCCCAATTTCCAAGTGGCTCCACAATTTGACAAAATGATGTGGCCATTTGCAAAATGCAGGCAAATGGGAGGAAATGGAGGGTATAGGATTTCTGCAGAAGTGACAGGCTCATCCAACAGCAAAAGCTCTTCCATTTGACAAGTACAAAGCAGAAATTTTTACCCTGAATGAACCAGCCTTATGAAGTATGAGCTTATGCCTAGCTGTCACTGGGGAGTATTTTGGATGACTTTTTTTTTTTTTTGGAGATGGGGTCTCACTCTGTCGCCCAGGCAGGAGTGTGCAGTGGTGCAATCTGAGCTCACTGCAACCTCCGCCTCCCGGGTTCAAGCAATTCTCCTGCCTCAGCCTCCCGAGTGGCTGGGACAACAGGCGGATGCTGCCACACCTGGATACATTTTTGTATTTTAGTAGAGATGGGGTTTCACTGTGTTGCCCAGGCTGGTCTCAAACTCCTGAGCTCAGGCAATCCGCCTGCCTTGGTCTCCGAAGGTGCTAGGAATACAGGCATGAACCAGTGCACCTGACCTTTGGATTAGTTTTAACCATTTGTGGCACAGCCAATGTGGACTCTTTGAGATGGAATGAAATTGTGCCTGTTCCCCACTCTCATGGGAAGCAGTTTAAGGTAGGGTAAGTCCACTCCAAGGTTTCCCAGTGGCTGGCCACAAAGGGGATATGCATGCCCAGCCATAGCTCTTGTAGCTCATGTTACATGATGGGCATCCTCAAGCCTCCATCCTAATGGGAAGTGTATGATTTTATTCCTAGACTCAGACCTATGAGTAATTTTAAGGGAGGGCTCTAGAAGGAAGACAGAGCATCCAGAGTTAGCCAGCATTTAAGCTACTTTCAATGCATGCTCAAGAAGATGGGTACTCTGATGTGCAGGAGCAAAATCAGGAGAATTGTATTCCTCACCACAGCCCTGTCACTTACCCAGGTGTATCAGGGAGGGGTAATTTGGTAGGGTAAAGTCTAGACTGGTAGTTGGTATACTGGTGATGACGTTGCTCTGTGACTCTGACATATTAACGAGCTTCTCTGGGGCTGTTTTCTTAATTATAAAAGAAGAACACTAGAATGGACAGTATTGCTCACATCCTTTTGAGATTTAAACTTTCAGCCTTCTGTGATTCTAGACTATATAGTATGCCTTCTCCTTTCTCAACCCAATAAGGAGGAGTTCCTAGATAGGGCTTCTATTTCTGTGTGTAGTGACAGAGATTGCAATTTAAAAGGTAAAAACAGGTGCAGCAAACCACCATGGCACATGTATACCTGTGTCACAAGCCTGTACATTCTGCACACGTATCCCGGAACTTAAAGTAAAAGTAAAACATAAAAATAAATAAATAAAAGGTAAAAACAAGAAGAAAAACCACACAGAAAGGAATTCCCCTGGAGTTCGCACAGAGCCTCTTCCCTTTCTTACGTGCCCCAAATTTGATCTGATAGTGGAGAGAGAGTTTTGAATTCCCACTGTCAAATCTTTGGTGGGTCTTCAGGGAGCAGAGGTTCTCCAAGGTTAAGTGTCTTGCTCAGAGTCATAGCTACTGAGTGGCAGAGTCATGAGCACACAGCAGATCTGTGGGAAGATTTCTATGGAACGTGACCTAGAGTTGTCTCTTCCTCTAAGCAAGAAGCAAACCCCTCCTCAATGACTGACAGAATGCTTTGGCTTGATAAAACGCATCCGCCACTGTGTAAACATGCTCTACTCCTCAACCAATTCATTCCCACCCTCCCAACTCACCATCTCTGTCTCCAGGTTTATCTTCACGGCACTGGGAGGTAATGGGGCTAGGAGAGGGATGAACACATCCCTTGTCTTTGCCTGTTTCAAGGTCTGAGGTGCGACATGGCCCTCTAATTAAATACACCCACCCATGTGGGAGACAGGCTTGGAGACCGCTTTCACGGTCCTCTCAATGTTCCTGTAAAGCTCTAACTATAGGGAACAAAATGCGGTTTCTTTTTCAGTTGTGACTGGGAGGCTGGTAGTTGTGCTCAATGGAGTGTGTTTTTAATTAATCTTCAGCATTTGAACTTTAGCCAGTCTAACGGGAACTCCTGAAACCAGTGTTAGTTATCTATGGATGCTGGGCAGTTTTCGGGTGCTTGACAAGTGCTGTGGGTTTTCAGGTTGCGTCTCTTTTGTCTTCTATAAATGTCACCAGTGGGGGGTGGGGAAGAGTAGGGAAAGCAAGTGACTTGGTAACATCTTTAGAAACCAAGTAATGAGCCATTAGGAGGACTAACAATAAATAAATGCATTTTCCATCCACTGTCTCTGTGGCAATCCAGAGGAGCACATGACTAGGAAAATGTAATGAGAGCAATTGTAACTCTTTTGGTAGAGAGGTAATTACAGTCTATGGCTGCCTGACTGATGAAAATTACACTGCTTATAATAAATTGCCACACAGCTAAGTCTTTTCTGAAGTCCTTAGTATGATTTGTGTTTGTGCACTTACTTAAAACATCAGGGAACAATTTATAAACATGAGCCTTTTTGGACACTGCCTGCATCGGCATTTACAATTACAGAGCCTGTTTAAGGTTTCCTGATTTATAGGGGATAGATCATATTTTCTCCGACACTCTCATGGTCAATTACAGACCTGCATGGTGCATTTGGTAACTTAAAAGCAAATTTAATCATTCTTTTTTTGTCTTTTAATTTGTGAGCATGCCAAGTCAAAAAAACATTTTCTCTTAGACTGGAGGAGAAAGATGTTTCAAAGACAACTTACTACTGATGCGGGCAGGGAGCAATATCAAGCCCTGTTTTGTCCCCTTCTAATATAAACATTAGGAACTTCCTTATGGAAATCAAGGGCCCTGGGCTGAGTACCCAAGTGCTCAAGCCCTTGGCATAGGAAAGTTCAAGAAGGTCGAATGTCTTTAATGTTATTGCTTCTCAGACCACAGGAATCAGTATAGTGCATCAGAAAAAGCACTCGACTAGAAGTCACAGAGAACAGATTCTAAGCCTATTTGTGCAATTAACTACCCTGTGATCATAGACAAAACCCTGTGTTTCTGCATTCCAGTTTTCTCATCTTTTCTTTTTGTTTTGTTTTATAAAGGGAACAGAGGAGAAGTTCAGAAAAGAAATATAATTTATTTTGAGATACGACCTCGTTCTGCCACCCAGGCTGGAGTGTAGTGATACAATCATAGCTTACTGAAGCCTCAAACTCCTGGGCTCAAGCAATCCTCCCACCTCAACCTCTCCAGGAGCTAGGACTATAAGAGCATGCCACCATGCTCAGGTATGTTTTTTGTTTTTTTTTTCCTTTTTTTTTCCCTGGTAGAGGCAGAGTTTCACTATGTTGCCAAGGCTGGCCTTGAACTCTTGGACTCAAGCAACTCTTCTGCCTTGGCCTCCCAAGGTGCTGAGATTATAGGCCTGAGACACTGTGCCTGGCCAGTTTTCTCATCTTTTAAATGAGGGTTGGACTGTTTGAGATCTCCATCCTTTTGGACAAAAGATCAATGACTCTGCCCCAGCTCAAGCATTCTTAACCCTAGCTACATGTTAATAACATGCATTAAAAATACTCAAGCCCATGCCTCGCTCCAGATGAGTTAAATCAGAAGATATGGGGTGGGTAATGGTGCTTTTATATTAAAAGAATTAGCGACACTACGCAGGCAATTTTAGTGAGCAGCTGGAGTTGAGAGCTCTGCTCTGTGCCGTTCACATTTCTGAAGCCCGGATGGCTAGAACCAGCAGAGGCAAAGCCACAAGGGCAGGTTGTGCTTGTCCTTCCTCAGATTTCATAAGAACCGAATCAGCTCCTGCCATCCTATCTGAAACAAGACCTGGGTCTACTGCTGCCTATTCTCAGCCTTCTTTACCCTTAGAACACTGGAAAAGATAAGCAAATGGAGGGTATTGGTAGAAGACAAGGCTCGTAGGATGGGCTTTGTGCGGCTTGTACGATTTAAACTGCTTTTCACTGAAGCCACTGGAAGACTAGTTTCAACATTCCATATTTCAGAGTTTCAGAACTCACTGTGAAAACCAGACAGACCAGGTGCTGAGCTGGGTAGAGCCAATGAGCATTCAGCAGCAGTGATTCTTCTGCCCATGACCTTCTTCCTGGGGATGGTGAGGAAGTGATATGGTGCTGGGCTGGCCCCCTGCTTATCCTGACTCCCAAGAGTCCAAAGTGAACACATTTCTCTTTTTTTTTTTCTTTTTGAGATGGAGTCTCGTTCTGTCGCCGGGCTGAAGTGCAGTGGCGCAATGTTGGCTCACTGCAACTTCTGCCTCCTGGGTTCAAGTGATTCTTCTGCTTCAGCCTCCTGAGTAGCTGGCATTACAGGTGCCCACCACTAAACCCAGCTAATTTTTTGTATTTAGTAGAGATGGAGTTTCATCATGTTGGCCAGGCTGGTCTGGAACTCCTGACCTTGTGATTCGCCCTCCTCGGCTTCCCAAAGTGCTGGGATTACAGGCGGGAGCCACTGTGCCCAGCCTGCACATATTTTTCTAACACTGGCTTTAGAGACACCGCCTTCCTAGCTTGAACTTAGCCAGGGGAGGAGCATTTACACAACAGAAATTGGCAAATGTTACAAATCAACATCTCCCTACTCCCTACCTTCCAACTGGTTGTTAAACATTCATCAGCACGCCATTGAATTGAAGTATTTAGATCATCCTCTCTTGCTATGACAGCTGGGACCTTCTTATATCCTATGGGGAAGAATAGTGTCAATACTTATATATTAGCTTTACCTCTGCTGGCAGGCTGTTACACATTGGGAAGGCAGCAGCGTTATGTTTTGTACATGTTAAACTGTGTAAGGTTACCTGAGAGAGTAGGGTACATCTTAAAAGAAGTAGAAAACATGGCCTGTTCCATGGATGACTTCAGTCTTAATGGGAGATCTAACATTCACTGTGGAAATGAAGAGCAATGATTTTCCATGTGTAGTCCCTGGATCAGCAGCATTAGCATCCCTTGGGAACTTGTTAGAAATGCAAATTCTTAGGCTCCACCCTAGACCTGTTGAATCAAAAACTCCTAGGGAGAGAGGAGCTCAGCAGTCTTATTTATTTATTTATTTTTTTGGAGATGGAGTCTTGCTCTGTTGCCCAGGCTGGAGTGCAGTGGCGTGATCTCGGCTCACTGCAATCTCCACCTCCTGGGTTCAAGCGATTCTCCTGCCTCAGCCTCCCAAGTAGCTGGGACTACAGGCTCCCACTACCATGCCCAGCTAATTTTTTGTATTTTATTAGAGATGGGGTTTCACTGTGTTGCCCAGGCTGGTCTCAAACTCCCAAGCTCAGGCAATCTGCCCACCTCGGCCTCCTAAAGTGCTAGAATTACAGGCGGGAGCCACCGCGCATGGCCAGTCTATTTTTAATAATGGTATTCAAGTGATTTTGATGCAAGCTAAAGTTTTGAGGACACCTGATCTAAAGAGAGGCATAAGAGAACCGAAAATGATGTACTGTAAAAATGCTTCAATAGCAGAGAGAAACAGTTGTGGCACGGTCCACGTAACCCACAAAGCCTAAAATATTTACTGTCTGCCCTAAACAGAAAACATTTGCCAACTCCTGCTCTTGGCAATTATATAGAGAATGCGCGCACACACACACACACACACACACACACACACACACACACACTCATAAACATTAATGAGTATACGTGAGTATCAAGGTTCTGCAAAATTTATATACTGCTATTAACAATTTCATCTTCAAGGAGCTATCATTACCTGCTATCACCACTTCCTCACCTCCCACTCTTTCCTCACTCTCTGACATTTTTCACTCCCCCAAAGCTCCTCTTCCCAAGGTTGCAAATATAAAAAACCTCCTTATTGCTAACATCAAGAAATGCTTTTGAAAATCTGAACTCTCTTTCCTTTTCTGCATCATTTGTTACAGCTGATCATTACTTCCATTTTGAAATGTGTTTTTTTATTAGCCTCTCCAAGACTGTCCTGGTTGTCCTGTCCCTTATGGACCTTTCTTTCTCTGCCTGGAAGATAACTCAGGCTGGGTGCAGTGGCTCACTCCTGTAATCCCAGCACTTTGGGAGGCTGAGGCAAGAGGATTGACTGAACCCAGGAGTTCAAGACCAGCCTGGGCAATATGACAAAACTCTGACTGTATAAAAAGTAAATTTAGACATGGTGGCATGTACCTGTAGTCCCAGCTATTCAGGAAGCTGAGATGGGAGGATGGCATGAGCCCAGGGAGATCAAGGCTACATTGAGCCATGATGGTACCACTGCATTCCAACCTGGGTGACAGAGTGAGATCCTGTCTCAGAGAGAGAGAGAGAGAGAGAGAAAGAGAGAAAGAGAGAGAAAGAGAAGGAAATCCAAAGGTTGTGTCTATGAAACCTCAGGAAAAGAGTCCTTTGAGAAGGAGGGAGTGGTCCATAATTTTGCAAGCTGATGCTGGTCAATGAACATGAGAATTAAAACATCAGCTTCTCAGGGTTTGGTCCTATGCCCTCTGCTAACATTATGCACGTGTTGATGCTTTCACTCTCACTGAAAGTGTCAATAACTATCTCCACGCAGAAATTCAGGCTTGCAGATACTGTTTCTCACAGGGTATCTTTAGTTGACTATCCCCCAAGCACCTCAGGCTGGACATGTGTTCCTTTGAAGTTACCATCTCCCCCTCCAGAAATCAATTTACCGTCTGCTTTTCCTACTGTAGTAAGTGGAACCAACATCTATCTGCTTGTCAAAGTTACCAAATCGAGCTGCTTTTACAGGCTGTCTTTCTACAACCAGAGCAGTTCGGGTAAGTGTTTAAACAAAAGCCATCTTCCTGTGAATCACTTTCCTTCTTTTGCTTGCAGTTTTAAATCAGAATCAGAAACTCAATGCCTTCAAAAATTAGAAAAGGAAAAAAAATAACAGGTATTAGAGAGTAGTAGGGACTGTGGTACAATGCAAACACAGAAGGTATATCTTCCCTCCCCCTGACCCATCAAAAACCCCATGCAAATTATTTAAAGTTTAGATTCAGCTTCAGCCAAGTGTAATAAATATACCCATAAACTAAATTTCTTTTTTATAGGCCCCAGATTATCTCATTTTAAACTCAGGTTTAAGGTCTTCCTCCGTGTAAATTATAAAAACTGAGCTCATAATACACCTACAATTTTCTTAACCATCTGTTAAGCTTAAAGCCTTGTGAGGCTGGGAACAGTGGCTCACAAGTGTAATCTCAGCATTTTGGGGGGCTGAGGTGGGAAAATTTCTTCAGCCTAGGCATCCCTGACCAGCCTAGGCAATATAGCAAGACCCAGCCTCATAAAAAAGAAATTTAAAAAAGCTTTGTGAATATTTTGCCATGTCGTGAGTATGCTATAAATGGTTTCAAATGGCTAATACTAGGTAGGTTCCATAATTTATTAACTCATTCTTCTTTTGATGGAGTCTTAGATTCTTACTAGCTATGTTCCCCTCAAACTCAGCTTGTCTAAAATGAAAGTCACCTTGTTGACAAATGTTTCCAGGAGAGAAGTCTTTAGAATTTGAAACCTCAGAGTAACCTCTGTGTTTTCATATGAGCTTGACACATTCTGCTAAACTGTCCTTCAGAAAAGTGATACCAATTTGCATCCCATCAGGCTGGTAGAAGAGCACCTCTTTCCTTAAGAGACATCAGATATTTTCATTTAAAAATATATCTTTTTTAACTGGATAGGCAAAAGGACATTTCATTGCTTCCCTTTGTGTTTCTGTGATAACTGGGTGAGCTAAACACTCACCTTACATCAGGTTCTCTGGAAACAGACCTGAGATAGGTTGGCTGCAGAATGTCTGTTGGGCAGGAATCTCGTGATATCACCTGAAAGAGTGAGCCAACTGGACGGGGCAATGGGAAGCTGGATTTGGAGCTGGAGTGGCCTTCAGAATTATCTTGACTTAAGGCGATGGGACCCACCCTTTGTAACTCCTCCATGGGCCAGCCATTGGGTGCAGGCTCTCCCAGTGGAGGGACATACCTTAGGAGAGGCAATATATTAGTCTGTTTTCACGTTGCTATAAAGAAATACTTGAGCCGGGCGCAGTGGCTCACACCTGTAATCCCAACACTTTGGGAGGCCGAGGCTGGTGGATCACGAGGTCAAGAGATCGAGACCATCCTGGCCAACATGGTGAAACCCCGTCTCTACTAAAAATACAAAAAATTAGCTGGGCATGGTGGCACACGCCTGTAGTCCCAGCTACTCAGGAGGCTGAGGCAGGAGAATTGTTTGAACCCAGGAGGCAGAGGTTGCAGTGAGCCAAGATCTCGCCACTGCACTCCAGCCTGGCACCTGGCAACAGAGCGAGACTCTGTCTCAAAAAAAAAAAAGAAAAGAAAAAGAAATACTTGAGACTGGGTAATTTATAAAGGAAAGAGGTTTAATTGGGTCACGATTCTGCAGGCTGTACAGGAAGCATAGCGGTTTCTGTTTCTGGGTAGGCCTCAGGAAACTTGCAATCATAGTGGAAGGCTAAGGAGAAGCAGGCACATTTCACACAGCTGGAGCAGGAGGAAGAGCGAGAGCGGGGAGGTGCTGCACACTTTAACAGCCAGGTCTTGTGAGAAATCACTCATGATCATGAAAACAGCACCAGAAGATGGTGCTAAACCATCTCCTGGACCACCCCATGATCCAATCACCTCGCACCAGCCCCACCTCCAACATTAAGAGTTGCAGTTTGACATGAGAATTGGGTAAGAACACAGATTCAAACTGTATCAGTCAGCTGCCTTTGCTGGAGGAAATTTCTAGAGAGGGACTCAGACAATGCCCAGGCGGCCACCACTCCAGCAGCAGGACACCATGTGCTGTACAACACATATAATACCTTATGGCACAGAGTAGGCATAAATATTTGTTGAACAAATCAATAAATTCCTATTTCTTCTTTTTTTCATATCTTTTTTTTTTTTTTTTTAAGACAGAGTAGTCTCACTCCGTCACCAGGCGCCAGGCTGGAGTGCAGTGGCGTGACCTCGGCTCACTGCAACCTCTGCCGCCCGGGTTCAAGCAATTCTCCTGCCTCAGCCTCCCGAGTAGCTGGGACTACAGGCGCGCGCCACCACGCCCAGCTAATTTTTTTGTATTTTTAGCAGAGACGGGGTTTCCCCATGTTGACCAGGATGGTCTCGATCTCTTGACCTCGTGATCCACCTGCTTTGGCCTCCCAAAGTGCTGGGATTACAGGCATGAGCCACCGTGCCTGGCCTTGTTCATGTCTTATATCCATTTATTTCTATTGCATTTTTTCTCTCATTTCTTTGCAATGAGCTGCTTTAATTTTAAAGACATTAACCCTTCATCATGTAGTAAAATATTTTCTCCTATTTGCTACCTGCCTTTTGATTTCATTGGTTTCATTTTTGTGATATATAGACCTTCCTAATTTTTATATGATCCAATCTAACCATCTTTTCCTTTTTTTTTTTTTTTTTTTTTTTTTGCTTGTATGTTTAGTAAATCTTTGCAATCCCTAGATCAGAGAATGCTTATTCATGTATATTTTTTTCAAGTTCTTTTAGGTTTTATTTCTTGCATTTAACTCTTCAACCCATCTGGAAATTATTTTGGTTTAAAGCATGAGGTAGAGATCTAACTTAATTTTTTTTTTCTCTGAAGATCCCTTTATATCACTCCAAGGGGTGTGGATTTTATTTGGAAGTTGATAGGGAGTCCCTGCAGAAAGCTGAGCAGGGCAGTGATGTGATGCGCTTTGCTCTAATGGAAGGCTTGCAGCTCTGTGACACCTGGACACACGCAGATGTTTTTGGGGAGTGGGCTTTCCTGCCTCTCCCACTGCACTATGTATGGCTTTGTCTGCCTCCCCGGAAGGCTGCCTTTGCCTTTCAGTGATTAAAGCAGGGTCCACTGACACTTCAGAAACTCATCCGGGAAACCCATCATGAATTTGCTACAATTCAGCACTTGCCAGAAGCTGGCTGGGGACGTGATGTGTGTAAGAGGTTGTCAAGGGTTCATGTTAAACATCCATTCCTCTGCATTCTTTGAGCTCAGGCCCAGGATTGAGTTTGCTCTGCAGAAAGCCATGTGTCTGGTCCATATTATCTTAGTCCCTTTTAGAAACGCTTCCACTCTGTTAAAATTTAATGCTGTTTCCCTAGCTTTTATCTAAGAGCTGTGCAAGAAACACCCCTTTTGAGAACCTTTCTGTATCTTCCGTTAAAACATATGGCAACTGTGTCTTGATTTTTGTTGTTTGAAGAAAATATTTTACATGTGTTTTAAGATTAAAATTGACCTCAAATTCTTCTTGGGATTTAAAAACAACAAACATGCAAATTAATGATTAAAGGGGTTCTAAGAGAACTTCAGATAAGTGTTTTGAACTTTAGGTAAGCCTGTCTTAGTCAATTTGAACTACTAAGACAGAATACCATGGATCGGATGGGTTCAACCACAGACATGTATTTCTCACTGTTCTGGATGCTGAGAAGTCCACAACCCAGGTGGATGTGATGTCTGGTGAGGCGCTCGGCCTGGTTTGCTAACAGCAGCTTATTCCTTGCATTCTCACATGGTGAAGAGAAAAATTACCTCTTGTGTTTTCATAAGGGCAATAATTTCATTCATGAGGGCTCCACCTGTACGATGCAATCGCCTCCTAAAGACCCCCCCTCCAAACACGATCAGATTGAGGATCTGGGGTTGGGGGAGAGACATCAAAATTCAGTGCATTTGGGCTCTGTCCTCTCAAGGATCCCCGAATTTACCTACTGACTTACATGGGTTTTGTCTGATCAAAAAGCAAGGGAGTCCTGTCCTGGTGGAAGTCACCATGTCCAGCTGACACATCTCCCTTGACCTCCCTAAATTCGTTTTTTTTTCTTTGAGACAAGGTCTTGCTCTGTTACCCAGGCTGGAGTGCAGTGGTGCAATCATGACTCACTGTAGCCTGGACCTCCCAGGCTCAAGTGATCCCCTTACCTCAGCCTCCTGAGTTGCTAGGACTACAGGCACTCACAACCATGCCTGGCTAATTTTTTCTATTTTTCTATAGAGACAATGTCTTCACTATGTTGCCCAGGCTGATCTCGAATACCTTAATCTTTTTGAAACTTAATTCCATCTGGACTCTAGCAACATCCCACGTGATTCCAGAGTCCCCTGAACCATTTCATAGACATTTCATATGGTTATATGATTTCTTGCTCACTTATTAAAGCCCCTTCTGAGGCTTGAGTTCCCTGAGGATGGGGCCTGTCTTCTCTGTTGTTCTATTCTCAGTGCCTGGCAACAGGCCTGGTGGTACCTTAGCAGGTGTCCAATAAGCATTTATTGAATTAGTGAATTGAACATGGGGGAGGAAGATAGGGTACAGGGGATTCTACAGCTGGAAATGGAGACTGGAATTAAAAGAAAAATGATCAAAGACATTTTCAGAGTTCCTTGGGGAGCAAATAGTTTTCATAGGCATTTCATTCTTCATTTCTTCATTAACCCTTTCATTTTATCATTCAGTCCTTTCTTTCTTTCTTTCTTTCTTTCTTTCTTTCTTTCTTTCCTTTCTTTCTCCTTCCTTCCCTCCCTCCCTCCCTCCCTCCCTCCTCTCTTTCTTCCTGACAGTCTTTCCTGTTGCCAGGCTGGAGTGCAGTGGTTTGATCTCAGCTCACTGCCACCGCCGTCTTCTGGGTTCCAGTGATTCCGCTGCCTCAGCCTCCCAAGTAACTGGGACTACAGCACGTACCACCACGCCCAGCTAATTTTTTGTTTTTTAGTAGAGACAGGATTTTACCATGTTGGCCAGCATGGTCTCCATCTCCTGATCTCGTGATCTGCCTGCCTCAGCCTCACAAAGTGCTGGGATTAGAGGCGTGAGTCACTGTGCCTGGCCCCATCATTCATTTCTTTATCCTTTTTAAAAAAATTATTCACAAAGTAACTACTTTTTGCACACCTACTCTGCCACCTACTAAAGAAGCTTATTGGAAATCCCTAACACAGAGGCCAAGCAAACAAAGTCCCACTCCTGTTTTCATACAGGAGTATGAAATTGTTTTTCTACCTTCAAATGGTTTTTTAAAAAATCACAAAAAGAATAATGTCTTACAAGGTGAAATTTAGATGAAGTTCAAATTTCAGCTGTCCATAAATAAGATTTTCTTGGAACACAGCTATGGTCATTGGTTTACTTATTGACTACGGTGGCTTTCACACTCCAAAGCCTGAACTGAGTGGTTAGGATAGAGATGGCATGGCCCATAATGCTTAAGATATTTACTCTCTGGCCTTTTATAGGAAACATTTGCTGACCACTGATCTAACAGATAAAGTACACACTCAAGACACAGGACACATGCCACTGGTGTTTAAATGGCAAGGGTGAAATGGCAGGAGAACTGACTCGGACCAAGAGCACCCCCAGGCTGGGTAGGGGGAAGTTCTGCAAATATCGAGAATCAGATAAGCGCTGGGGCAGGAATAGGACAGTTAAGCAGCCCCTGTGACTCAGGGAAGTAGTAGAAGCTGAGGTTCAAGAAGGCAGCTGAAGTATGAATGGCCAGTGGAGGCTTAGAAGGGTCTAGGAAAACACACTTTCCACTTTGAGAGGCAGAGAATCAGCCTAGACCAATGTAGCCAAGGAGGAACCACCACCTCATCCCCCATGGCAGCAGCAGACTTGCTCTGACCTTTTTCCTTAGGCATGAATGGGCAAGGCTCACAGAGTGTGTCTGCAGCTGGGGAGGGATCCCAGTGAGCAGCGTGTGCTTCAGGAAGGCTGGGCGTGGGTCCGGGTGGGAGATGAAGTGGGAAGAAGGGGAGGATGGAGAACAGGCCTCCTGGCAAGTTCATTCACCACTAAAATAGTGGGAGGAACTTCCTGGAAAGATAGGAAAGCTGAAATTTACAACACAAGGAAATGTATTGAAGCTATTAACAAGTGCCTCCATAGACACTAAAGTGTCTCAGGATTGTGAAAGTACTTATTGGCATCTTGAATGCACTAATGCGAACATGAGATACATGTTGCAGGATGGAAAATAAATAATGAGGTGGCAAGCGTTTCAACTCTTGATTTCATACAACATTGCTTTACACAGCAGCAACCCGCAATTTGTTCAGGAAGAGTCTTGCCATAAAGGGGTCTGACATTCCTTTGAGATTTGAGGAGGAATAAAAACCTCATCAGTGCTTTTCGTTAGGATATTGATTTTTGCTCCATTTCTCCTTGGCAGATCAAGAAACTGAGTTAGGCGCGTTAATGGAGTAGAAGTCGGAATGTTAAATACAGGTGGTTCTGCACCATTAACCTCGAGGAACTGTCAAGACGTTTTATTTTCATACTGGTGCAGTCCAAATATTCTCTTCAATAAGGGAGCTGAAACTGACAGCCCCTCAATTTCATAAGGAAGGAAGGTGGTCGTTGCATATTTTTATCTGTAAATGGTTTTATTCTGCTTAAATATTCAGAAAAAGGAAAGTATAACTCCTTGTAGAAGATGGGTTCTGCCAGGGAGTTCTTAAACTGATAGGAATTTAAGGGTGGTTGATGTACAGCCTTTAAATAAATTGATGCAAGTTTTTTAAGAAAGTTACATAAAAGAAGGGAATGGGGTAGAGACATTTTTATTCCAATGGAATAAATAAAAGACATGTAGTTTAAGTAGCTTAGTCTGTCTTTTGTCTCTTTACTGATGTGATCAAGGAAGGAAAAGGAATATGAAAATCATACGAAGGAAGTCAGGACCTGGCCATTCCATCCCACTTTTCTTTCATCTCTCCACCAGTAGAGAAAGAGAAAGCGATACTTTGTATTCTCCAGAGGCTGGGTCCTTTGACAGCTACAAGAGTCTGGAAGACACAGCTTACAGAAAATAGAATTTGTTACTATAATTTTCGTCTGATCTCTGCTCTGATTCACTACCTACTCTCTATAATCACTTAATTCATTCCATTCTGAGCTTCCAATCTAGTGGTTCCTAACAGTCCGCTCAAGTTTTTCATCTGAATTTCTTTTCTGCTTCCTGTCCTTGCTGTTGCTGATTATAAAGCAACAACCTCAGCCAGGTGATGAGTCCAGGCGGAGAGATGTCCTCTTTGAAGGCTTCTTTTAAGTCTCTTTCTATCATCAGCAGCTGTTTTCCTTGTGTGCTCTTTTTTTTTCCACTTGGCAAAGGAAGGACGGACGTATCGGTGGCTCTGGGGAGTGGCACACCTGATTGCAACATGGGGTATGGCACGGATGCTCCTACACAGATGCAGCTGCCCAGCCTCACATCTGGCAAGTAGCCCAGTATTTTGCTTTGATGTGTTTCCTTTCATTTTACCAGGAAATTCTTGGGGCTGGTCAGGGCAACCATTCAGCTGCCTTCTGCCTCTCACTCTGGACCTAGGAAAATTTAGAGCTCCCTCTCATACCATTCCCAGGACAACAGAAAAATCTTAACTCCACTTAGAATCTTATATTTAAATATACTGTCCACTTTTTTCTATTTTCTTTTTTGCCCCCCAGGGCTGTCACTTTCAAGTAACAGCTGGGAACCAGCCTGTCAGCCTTCCTTTCCTTCATATGTACACCCCCCAAATTTTGTGGGTATCTCTATTCTCTTCCTTTCCCTTGATTTTCCTCAAGCTCCAGCTGGCTTATCACTCTGTTTTTTAAAATTGCTTTTTCTATCATTTTTACAGTGAAGTTGTTGTTTTCTTTTTGAGACAGAGTCTCACTCTGTTGTTCAGGCTGGAGTGCCATGGTGCGATCTTGGCTTACTGCAACTTCTGTCTCTCAGGTTCAAGTGATTCTTCTGCCTCAGCCTCCTGAGTAGCTGGGGCTACAGGCACATGCCACCATGCCCAGCTAATTGTTGTATTTTTAGTAGAGATGGAGTTTCACCATATTGGCTAGGCTGGTCTTGAACTCCTGATCTTGTGATCCACCCGCCTCAGTCTCCCAAAGTGCTGGGATTACAGGCATAAGCCACTGTGCCTGGCCAAGTTCTTTTTTTGAAAAGAAAAAAACCAACTTGGTGCTATTGGTTCTCATGTATTCTCTAAGGATTTTAGTTTCACAGTCAAGAGTCGATATTTTTTTGACCTAGAAATTTGGTTTTGACATCTTTGCTGTTCGCAAAGTGTATTTGCCATTGGCAAAGTGTATTCCTTGCCAGCTAAGGTGGAGAGAAACCCGGCAGAGAGGTTGAGGGGAACAGGACAGGGATTGCTCAATGAATACTTCACATGTCCAGTGACTTTCCTGTGACGTTTTAGCAAATTAGTTTCTGTAGAAAAGAATAATTGATGGAATTATATGACATCTAGTTTCTGTATTGACATCTTCTTAACAAAAGAAGTTACACAGCATTTCCGATGCGCCCCACAAACATAGTCCTTCTGCTGACCACTGAAGCTGCTCCATTTCTCTGTGGGGTACACAGAGACCAATTTCCACCTTCCTCACCACCAGCCCTTTCCAACTTGTTTTGTTCACGTACTTTTTTCTTCTCCCTCTGGATAAAGTCCCAGAACGTTCCTAGAGCTTTTCTGGTTATTTTGTCGGGGGCGGGGGGCGGCGGATAATAATGATAATACAACCCAGTCCAGCCTAACATCAAAACTCTGGGCTCTTACGCAATTTAAAAGTTCTTCCCTCCCTCTGCTGGAGTCTGCTTTGGCAGCTCTACCCCAAGTCGTGGAAAGAGACACAGCCTGGCTTCTCCCTCATGTCCTCTGGCTACCTCCTCCTTCATTCTCTAGCTGGGAAGGTGACGGTGAGCTTAGAGAAGGGCACAGTCTCATGTAGATGGTGCTGCTTGACCTGGCATTGGTATGCTGTGACTGTGTCACGATGAACATTTTGACATCTTCTCTTGTGTATATTTCTGAGTTTTTTAGAGCTCCCTCCCATGTATTCTGCCCCATGCTGAGCTCTGCTTCCCTCACAGTTCCATTGAGGAGGTGATCCCTCAGTTTCCCAGCTATTTATGATGCCTTCATCTCCTGGCTTCTGCTGGCCCACTTCTTAATTGGGGTCAGCTCACTCCTGTAGCTTTCTTAGGTGGGGTCCATTTCATGACAACTCATGGCGGGGGCTCTTTTGGAAAGTCCTCACGTGACCCAAAGCAACACAGATGCATTATTACCTCAGCCTCTGAGATTTCAGGCCATTCTCTTTGCTCTCCCGCACTCCTCCTCCTGCCCAAAGCCTGTTACATTCATTTTTTTTCAGGTATGAGACAGGTACCAGTCCCTGTGTCTCCAAATTCCATGGGAAAAAGTCATTCTCCTGATGAATTTAGATGAAGGGGAGGGAGGAACACTCCACTTCTTTCCCCCTTGGGTGAGAGAAAAGAAACACTGTTCTTTGTATAGAAATGTTCTCTAATCTTTCTGTTTATCCTATCTCTGGGCTTCCCATTATTGAGGTTGGTAATGGGGTACTCAAGCAAATGGAATAATTTGGGGCCATGACTTGGGCAGATGGCTTAGCACCTCACAGTAAAATGAGGGGTGGTATTGTCTATGCTTCTTGCCTTTGTGGTCTCTGCTTAAACTGAGATAACAGGAAAACTATTTCTTGCCTGTTAGACTGCTCTAAAAAGGAGTTGCTTATGCAGACTCTCATAAGACTGTCCTACAGGAAGGAGTGCTTGTTTCCAAGTCTCACTTGATACCATGGGATGGCCACTCAGGAACACACCTTCCTGTTGGCTCTTCTTCTGCCCTTGCCTACCCCGTCTTCCTCATTCCTGCCGCCCTGGTGCTGTGCTTCCTATTTACACAGGAGACAGAAGCCTCTGCTCTGGGCTCTGCTTTCTGAGGGAGCCAGGCAAATATAACTACTAAGTGCAAAACTCTGCTAGATGTCATAGAGAAAGGAAACATGATTCTTCTCAGACCAGCTCTGCCTTTGGAAGTACAAGGTTAGTAACAATTGAAGGACGACAAATAGGGAAGCATCTCCCTAGGCTAATCTTAGGACACTGCTTGTACAGTTCTTCATAGTGCTTTTTTGGCCGGGTCACTAAGCCACTCTTTGCTCATGATTTGGGCTATAACAAGAAATTGAGGAAATAAGGGCTTTCCTTGGGAAGATCCAAGAGTCTGCATTTGAAAACAGTGTGATCTCAGGGATGGCGTCTCATTTCTTTAATCTCTAGGTTTAGCTCCCAGCATGTAATAGACTTACGAGTCCATTGGGTGACTAGAGAAAGGGCCACTGGGGATGATTTGTTCTTTTCTTTTCACTCCTTGTCTCTCTAGGCCAATGAGGTTAGCTATGAGTGTATCTTTCTTAAAACTTCTGACTCGATTCTTCATTCTATTCTGCGGATCACTTCTGGACTCTCCACCACGCAGGAATCACAGAGATGAGAAATATGCCTTTCATGTTCAAGGTTGCTAAATTTCACACTAAAACAGGTATTGGAGCACCCATACATTCTCAAACACACACACACACACATACATACACACACACACACACACACACTTTTCCACATTCTTGGATAAATCTTCTCTTATTAAAAGTAGCTGAAACTCCCTAGGAAATTGAACTGTTGTTATAAAGAAAAGAAATGCTATTGGCCTTGGCCTCAAGATAACAATCAGCCATAGGAGATTGGAATTGTACTGGGAGGAGCGCATGTCCCTCTGGGAGTAGCTAAATCCTGGCTGCTCTGGCATCCTGCCCAGATGCACTATCTCCTGATGCCTTGTGTGAGAGTGCTGTTCAGTCAGGACACTCCTTCTCAACAGCGGACACGATGTTTTGATTAAATCCAAACAAGAAGACTGAATGATTATCTAAGGAATCTGCGACTGTCTCTGGTACCAGAGTGGGATGTATTGACCTCCACAAAGGTTCTATCCCTTGATTTGTTTCAAGTGAGCATCTCATTAGTGATGCGTGCAGAACCAGATAGTGTCAGGCAGAGAGAATCACTTCAGCTTAAAGAGCATGATGAAAGAGTGAAGAGTTAGCAAGTCAGGCTCACAATTCTATGCTCCTCTGAGGGTAAAGGGGAGAAGAAACATCGGTAGAAGCATCAGGACAGCATATAGAACCATCAGGAGAAATAGAGAATGGTTCTTGCTCTGCCACTAACTCATGAAATTATTTTGGGTGGATGATCTACATTAAACTTTCTAGGCTTAAATTTATTTTTCTGAAAATGGGATGACTGTGCTTCATCAGGGCATGTGTACTTAATTTTTAACAGGCAAGTAGGTAAGTTATGGATGCAGTACCCAAGTGTGGGTACACATAAGTGCACTGGAGCATTAGCGTGGATGCCCCAATCTGTGTGCCTCTGAGCCCACTCCACTCCCCACCCCATGATAAAGAGAGCAGCAGACACTCAACTTTAGCCTATTATTGCCATGAGGAAATACAGAATCAGTAAGATCAGGTGTTTCCACTTTTAAATCACAAATCCAGATTTTTATGTGAAATCTCCTAATTTTTAAACGCTGGCTTAAATTACTCAAAAACAAATTTTTAAAAATCGCTCAAAAGAGCAACTAAAACCTATCTGTAAGTTATATCTAATTTTTAGATCTCTACTTTATGGACGGCAAACTAGGTTGATATTTCTAAAGTGTGTTACTGTAGAACAAGATAATGGTAAATGAAACAGGTAAAAATTAGTCAATCAATCTATCAATCAGTAAGTGGAAATAAGAGTCTTGCAGTCAAATACACTTTGAACACACTGGATTAAACAACATTAAAGAGCTTTCTTTATTGTAAGGCTTTTCAGAGCCTTTACCACTCTCATGCTTTACTTTCAATATGGTGGCCCTCAGCCAAGTGGCTGTTTAGCACTCTGATATGTGGCTCTTCTTTGTTGAGATGTGCTGTTAAGTGTAAAAGCATGTAAATGTGGTTTATTTTATTGTTACCTTGACTGGACACATGGATGTTTGGTTAAACATGATCTCTGCATGTTTCTGGATGAGATTAACATTTGCATCAGTAGACCACATAAAGGAGATTAAACTCCCTAATGTGGATGGGTCACATCCAATCTGTTGAAGGCCTGGATAGAATAAAAGGTTGAGTAATAAAGAATTTTTTTTTCTGTGTCTGACCATCTTCAAGGTGGAACATTGGTCTTCTGCCTTGAGACATGGACTCAGATTGGAACCATTCTATTGGCTTGCCTGGCTGTCCAGCTTGCCAACTACAGACCTCTACCTTCATAATCATATGAGCCAATGCCTTGTGGTAAATCTCTCTCTTTCAGTGTGTTTGTGTGTGTGTGTGTATTTGTATGTATAAAATAGATATTTTATTAAACCTAAATTTACCTAAAAACATGACTTCTCAAACATTTTAAATTACTAATGGAACTTGCATTATAACTTTTCTAGACAGTGCTGGTCTAATGTATGATAGAGTATGAGGATTTGCAGAATTTATTTGCCTTCAGATTCTTTTGATTCAAGGAGCAGCTCATGAAATTAGTGTTCTGTGGAATATACTTCAGAAAAGTGATCCAGCTGAGACATGATTTTTTGATATTTCAAGAGAGGGAGGAACCACTTCTGGATTTCCCCCTTTGCCTTCAATTCTTGTCAATGCAAGCTCTAAGCCCTTCTCACCTTTTAAAAATGTCTTCACTTATTTCTTCTTCCCTACTTAAAAACATTGATCAAGTGTGCTGATGAATAATTGACATACTATAAAAGTCATCCAATATTATGAGTTTTGACAAATGAATGTACCTGCATAACCACAACCAAGACACAGATTTTTTTTTTTTTTTTTTTTTGAAACAGGGTCTTACTCTGTCTCCCCAGCTGGAGTGCAGTGGCATAATTTTGGCTCACTGCAACCTCTGCTTCCCAAGTTCAAGCAATCCTCCCACCTCAGACTCCCAAGTAGCTGAGACTACCAGCGAGTGCCATCACACCTGGCTAACTGTAATATTTTTTGTAGAGATGGGGTTTCCCCATGTTGCTCAGGCTGGTCTCAAACTCCTGATCTCAAGCTATCTGCTCAGCGTGGCCTCCCAAAGTGCTGGGATTACAGGCATAAAACACTGTGCCTGGCCTAAGACACAGAATATTTACATTACCCTACAATGTTCTTTTGAGCCCCTTCCCAGTAAATGCTCACTCCTCGATATCAAGCTAGTGCCACCTCCATCTGCGTTCTCATATTGGTCTTCTTACTTCTGATCAGTGTTCTCTCTCTCTCTCTCCTTTTGGCTTCCATTGTTTGCATCTAATATAGTCATTCTATCTTTCTAGAACCATTCTTCAGACAGGTCTTTTCATCTAACACTTGGATCTGTGCTTTTGGCCATTCTAAGTAACTACCTTATTAGCCCAGGAGCCTTAGTTTTCTGAAACCCTACCTGGTATCCGTCTGTCTAATCAGTTTCCCTTGAGTCTGGCCTAATTCCTCCCAAAGGAGATCAGATAACTATGGAGAAACCAATCAGGTGGTGAAAACCAGGTGGTGCTTTTTATTGAATGTGACCAAATGATATTTCTAGAGTCTAGAATTCTACCTATCATGTGACCCCAATTCAATTCCTAGTTTCGTTTCTATTGGATAATTGTGACTGGGTGAGCTAGGCTCTGCCATAGAAGGATGGAGAGGCACATGGAAAGTGTTCAGGCAATAATAAAGAGAGAAAGGGAGCCAGGCAGAAGGAAGTTGAGGAAATGATGCAATGGTTCTCAATATGTTAGAATTTCCTTTGGAGTTTTGAAAATGTAATAGATGCTCAAGCTAAGTTTCAGAGTGTCTAGTTCATTGGCTTTACATTAAAAATACTTCCCAAACCTATTTTAATGTATGGTCAGTTTTAAGACCCACAAGCATAGTGGAATTGACCCAATTCACTCTCTTGGTGAATTGTTCAAGTGAATGCGTTCAGATGAATTATTTATAGGGATCTGCTTGGATTTAGAACTTTGGCCAGAACTTGGCTTATGAGTCCTCAGGCTCCATGTAGAGATAGTTGGTAGAGTGACAGGCATCTTATTATAGGTTTTAGCAGTGAGTTCAGGCAGAAATCAGACCAGGACAAAGTCTATTCTATGGCATCTTGCAACTGGTGCTGTTTTCAAACTAGTCTTTAAAGAAATCACTCAATTTCCCTCTCTTCACATGCATGAGGCCAGTAATGAAAGGACAATTTGCCTTGGGATATCCCTTGAGCAGAGGGCAAGAATCAGATGCAAAACTATTGATAGGAAAAGAACAGCACATTCACAAGGTCACAAGGAAACTGTAGATAGGTCAGTATGGCTTTAGTATAAGGTGTGGAAGGATGGTGGTGACCAGGTTAGGCAGCTGTGTTAGTCCATTTTGTGCTGCTATAAAGGAGTACCTGAGGCTGGGTAATTTATTAGAAAAAGAGGTTTATTTGGCTCACAGTTCTGCAGGCTGTACAAGAAGCATTCACCAGCATCTGCTTTTGGTGAGGGCTTCAGGAAGCTTCCAATCATGGCAGAAGGGGAAGGGGAGCTAGTGTGCCACAGGATAAGAGAGGGAGCTAGAGAGAGAGGGGAGAGGTGCTGCACTCTTTAAACAACCAGCTCTCTCATGTGCTAATAGAGTGAGAACTCACTCATTATGCAGGGAAGGCATCAAGCCATTCATGAGGCATCCACCTCCATGACCAAAGCATCTTTGATCAGGCCCCACCTCCACCGCAGGGGATCAAATTTCGACATGAGATTTGGAGGCGACAAATATCCAAACTATATCAACAGGGAAGCGTTGGAGAAAGTCTTGTGCACCATGCAAGTGGGCTTACATTTTCTCCCGGAAAAGTGATGAGACCCTTACAAACTTTGAACCTGTGACTCAGGGTGTGACCTGACTGTCAGAGAGTCTCTTTGAGAGTGCTGTGGGATTGTGTGCCGGGCAGGCGAGACCAGTGCCAGAGGGGCTAGAAAGGAGGCTGTTGGCATGGTCTGGTCCTTTTTCTGTTCATTAATATCCGTGTATGTACACTGAAAATAGCCCTCACACTAGGCAGTCATTCTGATCCCCCTGGCTTTCGTCCAGTTCCTATAACCTTCCTCAGTACTAAGACTATGTTGGGGCCCCACTCAGGGGGTGAGATGTGCTTTGAGCTAGTCAAGGCAGCAAAGTATCACTGAGGATTTAGATGCCTCAAGATCTTAAGGTTTCCTGAGTGGAGGTGGTTCATGTTGGAGATTTGGGAGGTGGAATGTCTCTGAACAGGGTGTTTGTTTCAGAACTCTATGAAGACCTTCCAAAATAAAATGCCTATACTTCTCGTGAGGACTGCTTCCCACCATATCACTGCCATGGACAGCTTTCTATGAATTCTAATGGCACTGCCATTGGTCTCAGTCATCTTTCTTTCCTCTTGGCAGATTACTTTCAAGGCTAATTTGAGTCACATAATGAAATCAGTCTGATTTTTAAAAATTAACTTTGATTTATCATAAAAGTGATATATCCTCATTACAGAAAAAACGTTACCTTTTTATGACCCCAATTACTGGGCTCGGGCACTGACCCGATTCACCTTCCTTGTTCCCAACTGTCTGTTGCCTGTTTGTAAATGTCAAATCCCACTCAGGGATTAAGGTCTGGTGCAGGCTCTGGAGAAATTTACAAAAAGGAATTTTCAACACACACCTCCGTAAATTCTGGAACATTTGGCAAATAGCCATTCATGACTTATAGTCGCACCTCATAAAGTTGCTCTGGAATCCAGATCTGGCCTCTGAAAAATTTCAGTGAAAATGGTTTCTCCAAGTGAGCTGGGGCTACTCAACAGACCACTGGCTCTTCCTCAAGCTGGTTTTATCTGCAAGAGAGCCAGGTCCTGCATGGAAGTGTCCCCCTCCTCTCAAAGATGATCTGGAATTGGTAGTGATGGCTGCATTTTCTCACCTCTCTGCTAGACAGGAAGCCTTTTCGTGAGATACAAGGAATCCCTTCATTTCTTTGAAGTCAGTCATTTGTTTTCTAGAAGTATCTATGGAACAGAACTAAGAACCACAAATACTGCTTTTTCCTTGATGCTCTCCTCTCCCAAGAAGGCTCACCAGTTAATTTTTATTTTTCTGATTTATGTGAATTCAGAAGTATCTTTGCGTCTAAGCCTATGGTGATGGGATCAGTGGATGTCCAAGTTCTATTAGCAGGTTGACCACTTTTCCACAGATTCAAAATGCTGTTCCTGACAGAGACATAGAAGAGACACCTGGCCCATCTCCTTTGCTTTACAGATGAGAATGATAAGAACAGGGGGAGACACTGGCTTACCTGTTTGCCTTCATGCTCCTGTTCTCTGCTCATACATGGCTTTGGCAAAAAACAGGCACAGTTCCTTGAAGGGCAGCAGAGACATAGTAACAAGGTAGAAGCTACAGTCTTTCAAAGGGGATCCAGCTGCACCCTAACATGGTCTTTGCAGCTCTGTCTGGACCACTCAGTAGAGGCTTCCAAAATTCTCTGAACTTGCTACTTGGCTAAAGCCATTAGATCAAGACCCCGGAGGGCCACACAAACTGACCCTTGGTTCCCCCTAGTCAGATTTGGCTGCACTTCTGTGGACACCTCATTCTCAACTTCTGCTCACCTCCATGTTTATTTTGCTTTATTCTCCTAATGATTTGGTGATTTCATCTCAATTCTTAGCTATCTTACACTGC
Organism: Ateles fusciceps; assembly: GCA_036589455.1. Taxonomy (NCBI): domain Eukaryota; kingdom Metazoa; phylum Chordata; class Mammalia; order Primates; family Atelidae; genus Ateles; species Ateles fusciceps. The sequence goes on from JAZHEH010000284.1 coordinate 1,535,696, forward strand.
ACTCTTGGTTTGGGTGTTTTAGAGCAATTATTGTCAAGTGTTTCTTTTAAGCAATGACATAATCCTTATCTAAAATAAAGTTTCTACAGATTCCCTACGTGGGAACAGATGCAGATGTAAAGAACCTACCTGACTTCGATGTGCCTCAGAATCACCAGGGAGCATGTTAAAAATGCCCCAGGATGCTTTGCAGAGTATCCTGTGTAACTCTCCCGATTCAACATTAGAAGCTTCAAGACTCAGTCTGGGAATCTGCATTTCAAGCATCCCTGGTGATTCTAATGCAGAATGTAAACATTTCATGATTAAAAAAAAATCCTAAGTGATTTAATTCAATTGGTTCAAGATCATGTTTTGAAAGAATGCTCTCATATTATATTGAAAAGTTGTAGTTTATAAAAATACTCCTTTAGGGGATGGTTGATTGAGAAACATATGATCCCTCTCCTGAAGGCATGTAGATTCTACTAAAAGGTGCTGTGAGGACAGGCGCGGTGGCCCACACTTGTAATCCCTGCTCTTTGGGAGGCTGAGGTGGGCGGATCACAAGGTCAAGAGATCAAGACTACTCCGGCCAACATGGTGAAACCCTGTCTCTACTAAAAATACAAAAATTAGCTAGGCGTGGTGGTGCACTCCTGTAATCACAGCTACTCAGGAGGCTGAGGCAGGAGAATCGCTTGCACCCAGGAGGCAGAGGTTGCAGTGAGCCAAGATTGTGCCATTGCACTCCAGCCTGGCAACAGAGCGAGACTCTGTCTCAAAAAAAAAAAAAAAAAAAAAAAAAAAAAATGATGCTGTGAGATGGATTGAGACACTCTTTACGCAACTAGAGTGTTCTGAGTTTATTCTGCCTTTATTACTTAGGACAATTTTGCATAAGGGACTGAGAAGGCTTTTGGGAAAGAATTTATTGGTGGCACAGGGAGTTAGGTACACAAGTTTGACCCAATTATTTTGAGATCTGTTGCACAGCATGGTGACTGTGGTTCATCATAACATATATTTCAAAATTATTAAGACAGCAGATTTTAAATGTTCATACTACAAAGTAAAAAATGATAAGCATGTGAGGTAATGAATATATTCATTAGCTGGATTTAATTATTCCTTAATGTATGCATATGTCAAAACATCCCATAGTACTTCATAAATATATATAATTATTATTTACCAATTGAAAATAAAATTTTAAAAATTAAAAAAGAAACACAATAAAAACCAAGGCCCCACTGGGAGGAAAGAGAGTATGCCCCCCAGGGTTTTCCGCAATGCCTGACATATAATGGGTATTCAACAAATATTTTCTTTGAATGGATAAATAAATAAATAAGTTAATGAGCAAGGGTGATTGTTAATATTAGGTGATGTGATCATTAATATCAGGTGTCAACTTCACTGAATTGAGGGATGTCTAGATGGCTGGTGAAGCTGGTGAAGCATAGTCTCTGGGTGTGTCTGTGAGGGTCTGGCCAGAGGTGATTGACACTTGAGTTGGTGGACTGGTAGAGGAAGGCCCACCCTCACTGTGGGTAAGCACTGATCAATAGGCTGCCAGTGTGGCTAGAACAAAGCAGACAAAATAAGGGGGACAAGCAGCTTGCTGAGTTTGTTGCCTCTCTCTTTCCCAGTGCAGTGCCGTACTCTTACTTCTGCTCCTCTTGCTCTTGGACATCAGACTCCAGGTTCTTTGGCCTTTGGACTCTGAGACTTGCACCAGCAGCCTCCTGGGGTTTTTCTGGCCTTTGGTCTCAGACTGAAGACTGCACTGCAAGCTTCTCTAATTTCGAGGCTTTAGGACTTGGACTGAGCTGCTACCAGCTTCTCTTTTTCCTAGCTTGCAGACGGCCTATCATGGGACTTTGCTGTAATATATATACATATAAATTCCTATTGACTCTGTCCCTCTGGAGAACCCCGACTAATACAATGAGTTAATGAATTCTAAAGTTTTTAGAATTTATTTCTGAAAGTAAATGGCCCATGGCTCCTCACTACTACAATCCATCAGCCTAACTTTGTTTCATGTCTCTGTTGTGGGGAGAAAGTGAGAAGCCAACAAAATCCAAAAGGTGTTTTCACAAACTGGCAACCAACATAATGGGAAAAAATGTTTGCAATCTACCCATCTGACAAAGGGCTAATATGCAGAATCTACAAAGAACTAAAACAGATTTACGAGAAAACAACAAACAAATGCATTCAAAAGTGGGTGAGCGACATGAACAGACACTTTTCAAAAGAAGACATACGTGAGGACAACAGACAAATGAAAAAATGCTCAACGTCACTGGTCATTAGAGAAATGCAGATCAAAACCACATAGAGATACCATCTCATGCCAGTTAGAATGGCGATCACTAAAAAATCTGGAGACAACAGATGCTGGAGAGGATGTGGGGGAAATAGGAACATTTTTACACTGTTGGTGGGTGTGTAAATTAATTAAACCATTGTGGAAGACAGTGTGGCAATTCCTCAAGGACCTAGAAATAGAAATTCCATTTGACCCAGCAATCCCATTACTGGGTATATATCCAGAGGATTATAAATCGTTCTGTTATAAAGACACATGCACACATATGTTCATTGCAGCACTGTTTACAATAGCAAAGACCTGGAACCAACCCAAATGCCCATCGATGATAGACTGGACAGGGAAAATGTGACACATATACACCATGGAATACTATGCAGCCATAAAAAACGTTGAATTTGTGTCCTTTGTAGGGACATGGATGAATCTGGGAATGATCATTCTCAGCAAACTGACACAAGAACAGAAAATCAAACACCTCATGTTCTCACTCATAGGTGGGTGTCGAACAATGAGAACACATGGACACAGGGAGAGGAGCATCACACACTGGGGTCCGTTGCGGGGGACTAGGGGAGGGAGAGCGGGGGGGGTAGGGAGGTTGGGGAGGGGATAACATGGGGAGAAATGCCAGATACAGTTGATGGGGGGATGGAGGCAGCAAACCACATTGCCATGTATGTACCTATGCAACAATCCTGCATGATCTGCACATGTACCCCAGAGACTAAAGTACAATATATATATAAAGTAAGACATTAGTGGTGCAATAGCATTATTTAGCCATTAATGTAAGAAATGGTTGGGCTGGGAATACAGAGTTGCTTTGATGCCCAGAGGGTCTGTGTTGCTTTGAATCTGAAAGACTAACCCAGCTGCATGATCAGATGTGATGCTAAGGTGATGAGATGTGAGTGCATTGTTCAGTGGCAAGTGGCCTGCAGTGGACAACGGGGAAAGTGGCAAGGTGCCTTTATTTCATGTGACTTCTGTGTGTGGGTTGTCTGCCTTACCAGACTCAGACAAGTTGGTAACCATTGCACAGTGATTCTGCTTCACAGTACCTTGTTCTGTCCTGAAAGAATTCTTTGGTGATACATACGCTGAGTCTGCCACTGCCTGTCGGCTCTTACTGATTGGAAAGCAACCAATCAGAAGTACTTTCAATTTTCCAACTACCCTGCAAAAAATGGGTGGTTTGCAAAGGGAGTAGCCTCTTTTTTTGCTACATACAAGGAGAAGGTCTTATTTAGGTCTGGGATGCCAAAAACGGGACTCTGGGTGAGAGCCTGTTTTAACTTGGAAAAGGCTTCTCTCATTTCTGGGTCCATTCAACTAGCTCATTTTCAGGCCTCCTTGTTGCCTCATACTGGGGCTTTGCTATGAGCCCAAAATTTGGTACTCATATTCTGCAGCACCCAGTCATTCCCAAAAAAGTACAAAGCTGCTGCTTGCTGTGGGGGGGAGGCCCCAAACTACATATGGCTTGCACTCGTTCTGGGGATATTTCCCGGGTCTGGGTGTTAAGACTTACCCTAAATATTGGACCTGTTGGAAGGTAATCTGAGCTTTCTTTTTGGACACTTTGTACCCGTCTGCCAGGACATTCAACGTTTTTATAGCATTTTGGTCAGATCCCCCCTTGGGTTAAGCTACACACAAGAAGGTACTACCAGCAATTTCACTGGGTGATGCTTAAATTGTAGTAGTGTCCCTATTTTAACCATAATATCTCTTCCAAACAGGGGGACTGGGCAGCCTGGTACTACTAGAAATTTCTGTTGCAAGATTTGTTTCTCAAATTGACGAATCAAAGGAGGAGTAAAGAATCTTGTTTGCGGCTTTCCTTTCAATCCCATAACACCCATGGGCCAGGAAAGAGTAATTCGCCCCTGTATTAAAAATAAACTAAATTTGAGTGCCCTTGATGTCCAGAGTTACCTGAGGGTCCTCAGTAGTCATTACAGTGTTCCTGGACAGGGGCGATGAGGAAGACCCTGGGCCCTCTCAGTCTTCATCTAATTCCTCCTTTTGCACAGCTAGAGTTTTATCTGACTGAGCCCCTGGTGGGAGCGGGGGCAGTCAGTTCTCCAGTGCCAGGGATCACGACTGGTGCCTTCGCATTGATGGCAGGAGCCTGGTGGAAGCTAATAATACATTCCTTTGTTCAGTGCCCATTTTTCTTGCATTTGAAGCAAAAGCCTTTGCTGGCATTATCTTTATAGCCCTTCGAGTTTCCTTTAAACACTTATTGGATATTCACGGCATCACCAATGATGTCTGCCACAATTTGGCTTGCTGTTTTTCCTTACTCTGTTCCCCTTTCCTTCCTCCAGGTCATGAATGTTATACACCACAAAGGCGGTATCAAGAAGCTGATTTTGATTAGTTTGTGGCCGCATCTGTAGCTTTTGGAGCTTATGTCTGATAACTGGGGTAGATTGACTAATGAAATACTATGCTTTTAACATTTTGCCTTCGGGAGAGGAAGGGTCCAGATTAGTATATGTCTTTTTTTTTTTTTTTTTGAGACAGAGTCTCACTCTATCACCAGACGCCAGGCTGGAGTGCAGTGGTGCGACCTCGGCTCACTGCAACCTCCGCCACCGAGTTCAAGCAATTCTCCTGCCTCAGCCTCCCGAGTAGCTGGGACTACAGGTGTGCGACACCACGCCCAGCTATTTTTTTTGTATTTTTAGTGGAGACGGGCTTTCACCATGTTGACCAAGATGGCTCGATCTCTTGACCTCATGATCTGCCTGCCTTGGCCTCCCAAAGTGCTGGGATTACAGGTGTGAGCCACTGCGCCCAGCCCAGATTAGTATATTTCTTAAAGGCTTCTTCCAACCTGCCATAAAACATGGCTGGATTTTCCTCCTTGCCTTGTGTAACCTCCCTTACTCTATCATAATTTACTTCCTTAGTTATTCCCTTTCTCATTCCTCCAAGGAGAGCCTCAAGAAATTTATCCTGGGTGTTCATTCCCAGGGGGGTGTTATAGTTCCAGTTAGGATCAGTAGTGGGAACTGTATCTGAGCTCCAGTGATTCCCCTGAGGGTTTCGGGCGAATAATTCATCTACTTCCCAGTGGGTGGCCTCAAAGATTCATTCCTTTTCTGAGGGAGTGAAACAGGTTGCTAAAATGAATTGAACATCTCTCCATGAGAGTTCAAAGGCTAAGGTCAAAGTTTGGAACCCATCTGCACATTTCCTAGGATTCTCAGAATAGCTTCCCCTTACACTGTTGTATGTCAGTTATAGAGAAGGGGGCCTTCACTAGGACTGGCCCCTTGGCTCCTGCTACTTCCTTAAAGGGTAGCAGGGTGCAGGGAGAGTTGAATAAGGTGTTCCCCTCCAAGTCTGAGGGGGACTTAGTAGGGTCCCCCAGTGTTTGCTCCTGGGTTTTAACCTCAGGAGCACTTGGCAAGGGGCTATATGGGGGCAGTTGCTGTTCACCCGGAAAGACAGGTGGTCCTTGAAAAATAGGGCCATCTATAATATCTAGTTCTGCCTTAAAACTTTCCTTTAGAGTGTCGGTTCTGGGAGTTTTAGGGTTCAGAATAGAATTTGGGTGATCGGCCGAAATTTTATGGTTTGTTGTTTGGACCAGATTGTTAGGTTTTGGTATAGGGTCGTGAAAGGCTGTATATAGGGGATTTCTGACCATTTGCCCTGCCTCTTGCAAAACAGATCTAATTGAAGGATGGTGTCCTAATAAAGGCTACTGTTGACTGCCCATTGTTCTTGGCTAGGCAGCTCATAATGGGGCCAGATAGTATTGCAGAAAAAAAATTATACTTTTTCTCTTTAGATCGTCAGGGTCAAATTGCTTCTAATGGTGGAGGATGTAGCCAAGTGAGGAATCAGGTAGAATAGCCTGAGAGTTGTCCATAGTGGCCTGGAAAAGAGAAGAGGACTTTGAAAAGTGGATAGTTTATCAAGTGACCTAAATTTTACCTGGGGCATCTCCCTGGAAAAATTCTAGGCCCTGACTGGGGTCCCCAAGAGTGCCCCCTCTTTAGGACCCTGACTTAGTCCATTAAATGTCTCTGACCTTTGATGGGTGCTGGCACCACTTTGGATTGGTTCCCTTCACCACTGATGACCTACTATGAACTTTCCTCAAGGTTTTTCTATCCAACTTAAAGCAACCCTTTAACCCTCTAAATTTAAGCAATAAACCCACACATCAGTTCCTGCATAAATTCCCTTTCTCATGAATCTCCCCCCCCACCCATGCCCCACATAAACCACCTACGACATGCCTGGACCCTCTGACTTGCCCTAAACATCTCTCTCTTTAAGCAGGTAGTTGTATAGCCTATTTTGCATAGCTAGGTGGGTTTTTTTGTCCTTTGCCTGTCAAGCAGGGGAAGGGAAGAATTTAGCATAAGAAAAGAAGGTTCAAGTTGCCTGAGACAGGTGTGAGTTCAGCCTGGACAAGCTGCTGCTGCCAGTTGTGTCACACGTAGGAATCAGGGACTATAATCAGAAAGGGTAGAAAAGAGTCTTTTCCCTTCGTGGGCAGGGCAGTCATCCTTGTTCACTCTTTGGCCTTCAGACAACACCAGAGAGTGGCCCCAGCCAGTTGCCCTCACTTACCAGAGAGCTACTAGGAAATAGCTGCTGAAACACTGAAAAAGAAAAAAAAAACTCGGACAAAGGAAAAAAGGAATAGGATTCAGAAAAAGAAAAAAAATGGGGGAAAGGGCTCAGGTCCCTCACCTGAACTGGGTGGTGGTGGTGAGGGGCTTCCACATGGAAACCTTTCTGTTTCACCAGAGTGGCCCTGGCCAGGAACTTACAATTGCCTTTGTGCTTAGGTGCTGTCCACCGAGAGTCCTGATATGGAAAGGGAAAAGAGAGAGTGAAAAGGAAAAATTCCCCTATATGCAGCAGACAAAAAAAGGGGAGAGGAGAAAAATAAGTCCCAAACTTTGGGCTTACCTCCTGGCTGGCTCTCCAAAATATGTTACCAGTAGAGGGTCTTGACTGCAAGCTGTTCAGGTTCTTTGCATCAAGAACTATTTATGCCAAGATAAGGCATTTTGCAAAGAATTGGAACAAAGAATGGGACAAAATGCACAGCAGAGCAAGAAAGTAATAAGCAACAAAAGTGGCAATTTATTGAAAATGAAAGTACATTCTACAGGGTGGGAGCAGGCCCAAGCAGTGGCTCAAGGGCCCCTTTTACAGAATCTTCTGGGGTCTAAATACCCACTAGAGGTTTCCTATTGGTTATTTGGTGTACACTCCATGTAAATGAAGTGGTGGCCCTCAATCAGTTTGCTTTCTGCAGCCAATCAGACGCTGAAGTGAAGTTACAAAGGTTACACTCCTATGTGAACATCTGATTGATTGCAGAGGCAACCAATCAGAGGCTAACATGAAGTTACAAAGTTACACTCCTATGCAAACATCTGATTGGTTGTGGAAAGCAAACAATCAGAGGTACTTTCAATTTTCCATCTGCCATGGGGAAGGTGGGGTGGGGTTGCAAAGGAAGTAGCCTCTGGTCCTTTTGTTATGTAGGCATGAAAGTTGGTGTTTTCCTTTCAATTTAGTTCTAGGAAGTCTACATGAATTAGCCTTAGATTCCCTGCCTCCAGACCCTATTCTCCTGCCTCAAACTTAGGTACCATATATGCATTCTTACTACAGCTAGGAGAGTGTGAATGACATATTAGAAACATAACAGTGGTTTTTTTCTAGATAAACTATTGATGGGTTTATATGAAAAATAAAAGGTCAAAAACAGGACTTGATAAATGACAGAAATCAGGGCTTTTTAAACTCCATGAGCAACCCTCACCTGGAGGCAAGGATTGGAAGTGGAGACAGGATGTAAGGTGGGCAAACACCGATCTTAGAATCTTATGTCTCTGCAGGCTGAGCTCCAGGACAATTGTGCTGGGGATTGTAGCAGCTACTGAGTAGGAGGGGATGCAAGGGTAACACCCCAGAACAAGGGGAAAGAAAGATCTAAGAGCAGTTGTGTGGGAGGTCCAGGGCACAGGCATCAACACCATACAAAGGGCTCAGCAATGGCTGGGGATCCACCTCTGTTTAGAGTCATTTTCTTCTCTTGAGTTGTAGGAGGTGGCACTGGAAAGTAACCAGAGGCGATCAGAAGAAATTTTAGCTGGAGGTCAGGGAGTCAAGGGTTGCTACCAGAAGTTGTTGAGCATGGTGGCAATGGACAGTTTCTCATCATTGGATTAGGACTTCTTACCAAGGAAATTAAAAGGAAGTCAATCTACACTATCTGGCCCCCAGCATACAGACTTCACTAAAAACCAAAAATTCACCTGGCTGAGGGGGAACTTCCTCTGGCACACTCTTCCCAGGGTGCTGGAGATCATTGAATTGCTCATTGAACTTGGAGATCATTGAACTGGAGATCATTGAACTCAGATCCCAAACCTGAGTTTAACAGCATCCAAGCAATGTGCAGAATGCCTTATTTTGGAATAAAGAGTTCTTGATGTCTCTCCTATCATTTAAGGATGAGGAAATTAAATGCAAACCAGTAGGGGGCCTATAAAGTAATGCTATAACATAAAGAAAAAACTAGAAGGAAATGTTTTTAAAATATTCCTGCAATAAACAGAGGAAACTATTCACCAGCATGTTCTTTGTACTTTCAGGGCTCAAGGATACGTGGACAAATGAGATGAAAGATGAATGATAAGAAATTTGAGCTGAGAAGGGAACAGATTGAGATAAAACAGAAATTAAAAAGAAATTAGATAAGGAAAGAATTTCAGGTAAGTAAACATGCTCTAATGGAATTTAAAAATTCATTCAAAGCAGAATTATTCTATGAAAATTGAATCAGGAACATGGTAGATATATTTGACAAATGTTTCCTGAATGCAAAGGAATGAGACTGGAATATGGTTTTATTTTTGAACTTGGCTGCTAGAAAAATATTTGTTCAAATGTGTTGACTTTAAAAATACATTGTATTGATTTTCTTCTCATTACAAATGAGTAGATATTCATGGTTCAAATATGAAGAAGAAAGTTTTTCACTTTCTACTATCATATTTCATGTATCCATTGAGTCTTTTTCCTATGTATGTAACTAGTTTGACTACAGGGTCTTTGCACAGAATATATACATATATTTGTATACATGCACACATACATAAACCTACCTACATAAACGTGTTTATGTGTTTCTTTATTTTATAAAATTGAATGATAACTCACAGAAAGTAAAGCCAAGATGAATAGTTTCCATAGCAATAAAGAAAAATAAAACCTGGCTCTTGCGGCAAAAGACCCATCTCAGTCCACATCCTTCCTATCTCCAGTTTTCTCCCGTCAAGGGTGTTTTTAATAGAGGCTGCCTAGCCCAGTGTTGCCGCTCTAAAATAGTGATACAGAATGGCTGGGCTCCTGGCTAAACCCCACCCTTAAGCCTGGAACCGCGGCCCTAAGTGAAAACACCTGACCCTGTTTTTCCACCCAAATGTTGCTTTTTGGCCTGCCATGTCCCTATCCTGTGCCCATAAAAAGACTTCAGCTGGCAGAGCAATACAAGCAGATAATGCATGTGGTCAGGGATGCAAGCGGCTGAGCGTTGGGGATACAAGCTGCTGAACATTGAGGATACAAGTGGCTGAGTGTTGGAGACTAAGGATAGAAGCTGCTAACTTCCGCCAGGCGCAGTGGCTCATGGCTGTAATTCCAGCACTTTGGGGGGCCAAGGCAGGTGAATCATGAGGTCAGGAGATCGAGATCATTCTGGCCAACATGGTGAAACCCTGTCTCTAGTAAAAATACAGAAATTAGCTGGGCTTGGTGGCACGCGCCTGTAATCCCAGCTACTTGTGAGATAGGCAGGAGAATCAATTGAACCCCCCCCACCCCCCAAAAAAGGAGCAGCTAACTTCAGTTGGCATGGCTCCAAGGAAATATCATCTTCCTTCCACAGCATCCCCTTTCCCTCTCCCATCCCACTGAGAGCCATCACCCAATCAAATCCTCCACATACACTACACTACCCTTCAATATGTTCATGTGACCCAATTTTTCCTGGATGCGGGGAAAAGAACCCAGGTGCCAAGAGGGCAGAGGCTTGGACCCTGCTGTGTGCCACACAGAGCCTACTCCCACCAGAGAGGAGCAACTGGCCAGATCCAGTGTTTGTTCCCTCCAGCTCCTGCAGTCACTGGCTCTCCCTCTCCCTCTCATGAGGAGTGGCCAGTGGCGGGCTGGGTGAAAGGAGTCACTCCAGCTTCCGCCCACAAAGGGGGCCAAGGGAGCAATCCCATCTCATCTGGGGACTCTTCCAGAATACATCAATTGGTTCGTTAACATGGGGGAACTGTGGGATCTGCCTCTTTCTCAAGACCCTGCCACGCTTCTCTTTCTACCAGGTAAAAGAAATATTGGCTCCGTTTCTCTTTATTAAGGTCTAGCTGGTCTGAACTGGGGGATGGGATACAGTGATTAAAGGAACCCATTTGAACAAAGCAGGAGGCTCTTCCCTCAACCCCCACCCCACTGCCCTTATGCACTTTAAGATGTTTCTCTGCTTTTCTAAGGAAGAGGATTCTCGTCCTACCTCAGCACCCTGCTAATGATAGGGAAACCACAGAGGAGCAGCCCGTGCTGACTGGTAGCTGAAATTTGCCAAAGCCAGTGGGACCTAATCTAAGTGAATCTATGCAGCCCTTGAAATACCTTTTTTTTTTTTAAATCTCAAACTTGATTCCAACTTCAGGTTGAGGCCCTGGAAAGGAAAACCGGATCTGAGGGATCCAAAGTCAGGCAACAGGCACAATGTAAACAGGCAGGACAAATTCCTGCCAATGAAACCCCTGCTTCATGGAAGGAGGCCATGCTGCATGGCATAGGTGAGACCCAGGGAACTCAAAGGTTGTCCACAGCAGGGGAGAGAGGGAGCGTGTGGGTTAGAGTGGGTACTCCCACCCCCTAGGCCTCCCTGCTTCATGGGTGCAAGCTGCTTTGACACCCACGGGTGGCACCTGCCAAGGTCACTGGGACTCGGGGGATAAGGATAGAAAGGGGAGAACACCCTCTGTCATTCTCCCTTACACCCTAAGTTTTGCTGAAAGAAGGAAGGGGATGAGGGATTCCCCAAATTCCCTCTTTCAGAATGGGCAACCAACAGACTTTACCATCTCCCGTTTATACTCAGAAACAGACCCTGGGTCGAGATGGCACTTTAGAGGACCTCCTGAAAATGGCCACCTTGGTCTTTTAGATATAAGAAAGAGGCAGAAGCTTTACTGACCACCGTGCAAGCCCATGAAACCCAGAATTCCTAACGTTCACCTGTTAACCGCTACAGATATGGCAAGAACAGTTATCTGAAAGTTTAACCACTCCCATACAAGATTTAATTTTTTTCACCAGGATGAGATCACTTGAGGTGCAATGTTTTAGTATATTTCACTTCTTATTTCTGTAATCTTTGGCACTAAATTCTTTCCTTGCATAATACACGTTTGATCCATGCATACTTAACCTTGTAAAGCTTGTGTTTTCTCTCGCCTGGAGGCCATCAAGGCTCCGAACAGGCATGCAGCCGGAGCCTCGGAAGATGGCTCCCTTTTGCCGGGGATCCTTAGGTAAATCTCCGAGAGGAATCTGATTGCCATTTTCCCCGAACAATGCCCGCTTTCAGCAGGAAGTAGCTAAGACTGGTCGTCGTCCATATTCTAACGGCAGTTAGATGTGCCTTTTCAGAGGGGTAAATGATACAGAATGGCTGGGCTTTTGGCTCCTGGCCAGACCCCACCCTTAAGCCTAGAATCGCAACCCTAAATGCAAACAGCTGACCCCATTTCTCTGCCCAAATGTTGCTCTTATGGCCTGCCATGCCCCTATACTGTTCCCATAAAAAGACTTCAGCTGGCAGAGCAACACAAGCGGCTGATGCAAGGAGTCAGTGCAAGTAGTTGGGGATGCGCGCGGCTGAGGGTTGGAGTCTATGGATAGGCGTGGCTAACTTCAGAGGTGCTGCTTAGGGAAAGATCATCTTTCTGCTCCATCCCCCTTTCCAACTCCCATCCTGATGCGAGCCATCACCCAGTAAAATCCTCCACATACACTACCCTTCAATCCATTTACGTGACCTGATATTTTTCTGGACACTGGACAAGAACCCAGGTGCCGAGAGGGCAGAGACTTGGACGCTGCTGCGGGGGCCGCACAGAGCCTGCTCCCTCTGGAGAGGAGGGACTGGCTGGTTCCGGTGTTCATTCCCTCCGGTTCCTGCACTGGCTTACTTGCATGTTCCTTCTCGCAGTGAGTAGCCAGAGGCCAGCTGGGTGAAAGGAGCCAACAGTTTCTGCCCATGAAGGGGGTCAAGGGAACAATCCTATCTCAGTACGAGGAAGAAGACCTTAGGATTCTTCATTCTTCAAGCTCACAGTTTAAAAGTTGGCACTGAGAGATAGAAAGGGAATTTATTCGAGTAAGTGCAGTAGAGGCTTATTTCTTTTCCTTCTGTAGGAAAGGTAGTAGAGGAAGCTTTTGAATTGTGGCTGCTTTGGTGCAGAGTGGGCAGAGCCAGAGGAGCTGTGAGAATCTCCCAGCCATCACTAGTTATCACGTGGAAGTGTCATGCCAATAGGCAGCCTGGACCCATCCTCTGTTTCCCCTGACTCCTAGGCTTGGTGTTTTCATAACTGTGTGGTCTCCACACTCAGTAAGGCTCTCAATGCTGACAGGTCATTCTTCTCCATTCCCAAGTTGTCTTTTTCTTTTTTTTTGGAGTTGGAGTCTTGCTTTGTTGCCCAGGCTGGAGTGCAATGGCGCAATCTCGGCTCATTGCAACCTCCACCTCCCAGATTCAAGCAATTCTCCTGCCTCAGCCTCCTGACTAGCTGGGATTACAGGTGTGTGCCACCGTGCCTGGTAATTTTTGTATTTTTAATAGAGACAGGGTTTCACCATGTTGGTCAGGCTGGTCTTGAACACCTGACCTCATGATCCGCCCACCTCCGTCTCCCAAAATCCTGGGATTACAGGTGTGAGCCACCACACCCGGCCCTAAGTTATCTTTGACTTCCAAAACTTACTGCAGCTATTTCAAATCCTATAGTTTTTGATACTTCCAACCCTACCACTTCCCACTTTATTCTCAGCAAAAGACCCTGCCATGTGCTTCATAGAGGAAATAGAAGCCATCAGGTTTCCGTGACTTCCTTCTGCTATGCCTATAAAAACATGCTCACCCATGCTGAGCCACAGATATCTTATCCTCTTGCCTTGTTGTCATAAGGGAAGGGGCATCCTTCTCAGATGTGTGTCTAAGACCTGCATCTGTGCTCTGCGTGCCATTTCTTCCTCCGTATCTTCCACCCAACCCTTGACTGGCTTCTTCCTGTCCATATTTAAATACGTATGAGACTTTCAAATCTTTACAAAAGTTTCTCTCTATCGCGTGTCTTAATGTCCCCAAGGATCTGTTTTGAGAGTTATCGGTGATTGTCATCTTTACTTTCTCACTTTTTTCTTGTTCTTCTACTTATTGAAATCGGACTTTTACTCCTATCACTTGCAGGGGTCATCCTCCTTGTAGCTCATGTTAATGAACACCTCTAAGTTCTTAGGCAAGAAATCCCCTCTGGGCAGCATTTGGCACTGTTGACAAGGTTCTCCTTATTAAAAGACTTTTATCTTGGTCTCTGTGATACTGTGCTTTTCTGGTTTTTCTCCGACTTAATCAGATCAGATTATTTCTTCTCAATCTCCTTGTCTGTTGCTGTTTATTTCTTTCTGCCCAACCCTTAGATACTGTCACCCTTAAGAGGGCTCCTTCTTTGTCACTCAACACGTTTTCTCTCAGATGATCGCAAACAACAAACTATGTGCTGATGACTGCCATTTATTTGCTCAACAAGTATTTACTGAAATGGAAACAAATCACAGGAAGAATAAACAAATTCAAACGCTGGATCATTGGAAAGACCAACAGTATAAATCAACTTCTCGTGAGCTTGACTACTTAAAAAGAAAGAATGAGAGTAAAAATATATAAGATTGAAAATAAGATAGGAGATATTTTCACAGATACAGAAGAAATTTAAAATGTTCATAAAACCCTACCTCCAACTCCTATGAAAATACATTTAAAATCCTAGAAAAGGGGATTATTTCTTAATAAAACATAATTCACCAAATTGTACTCAAGGAGTAGGAAATTTGAACAGGTCAATTTTCAGTAGAGGCACCATTGGAAAAGGCATTGAGAGAATAATACTCCTATTTACTGATTCACTTGTTTGAAAAGGGAAAGGGGAGGATGAGGGCTGGCAGAAAGTGGGGTGTGGTCAATAAACCTAACGGAGGAAGTGGTCAGAGAAAGATGACAGAACTTCCCTGTTTGGTATGTAGACTTTTTTCTTAAAACTCCTGGTACAACCCTAGAGCAGGTGTCTATATAAACTATGGACAAGTGGCCAAATCCAGGCCACCGCCTTTTTTTTAATAAAGTTTTTCGGATACACAGCCGTACCCACTTGTTTCAGTGTTGTCTCTGGCTGCTTTGGTGATACAGTTTCAGAACTGAGTAGTTACAGAAGAGACCAGATAGCTCATAAGACCTAAAATATTTGCTCTCTGGCTCTTCACAGAAAAAGTTTGCTGACTCCTGCCCTAGACCTCATCGTTATCTCCTTGTCTGGTGACACCAAGTGCAAAAGTTCTATAGGACATTTTCTTCAGAGAATATTCCTCCCATTCCTACAGAGGAAGAAATGTAGTTGCCTAACTCTGTTGAGATGGGGTGGACATTTAGGAGTTTAATTATTTCTTTTATGTATTTTTGTACAGCACTCCCGCACAATCTTTGGCTGAACCTAGTGACATTGGTTTATGAGTTTGTCTAAAGTCCTCAAGGGGATGATTAGTATGCTACTCCACGAGTGCCTTGGTTTGACTGCCCTCAGCTTTTGAGTCACTTTCCATTCTTCATTCAGTCTTTGTCTTCATGTATTGTGGCCTGAATTTAGGGTTTTCTTACTTTTACCCAGCTGGGGTTTGTGTTTGTTTCTCTTTCTGTTTGTTGACTTAAGGTGATACAATTATCTTAAAGTCCAAATGAAAGTAAGAATTTTTAAGAAGAGAAAAAAACATCTCGGAACATGGTAAGACTGAAGTGTTATTGGCAAGAACTTAATGATATTGAATCAATTCAAAATGGATCAAGAAAAACAAAAGAGTGACTACAGTAGAGTGTCTCTGTATATGAGATCATTTAATATATGATTTTCGATCAAGGCTTTTTGTTGCAGACAAACAGAATTTACTCTTGCTAGTTCAAATGAAGAGGATTTACTAAGATGGGCTAGGAAGCTTTCTAGATGAAAGATCCATGATTGTATGTTATGCAGCCAGAAAGAAGGTTCACCATACATTTCAAACAGAAGTAGCATTGTTCTGCTCTTATTGCTTAGCACAGATGATGTAAGAACTTGAAAAATCCCCTTACAGCTACCCCAACAGAACAAAATATTTATTTCACCTCTTTCTTTCTTTCTCTTTTCTTCTTTCTTTCTTTCTCTTTCTTTCTTTCTCTCTCTTTCTCCTCCTTCCTTCTTTCTCTCTCTCTCTCTTTCTTGCTCTCTTTTCTTCTTTCTTTCTTTCTTTTTTTTGACAGAGTCTCACTCTGTAACCCAGTTGGAGTGCAATGGCATGATCTCAGCTAACTGCAACCTCTGCCTCCCAGGTTCAAGTGATTCTCCTGCCTTAGCCTCCCAAGTACCTGGAATTACAGGCACCTGCCATCATGCCTGGCTAAATTTTTTGTATTTTTGAGAGATGGGGTTTCACCATATTGGTCAGATTTGTCTTGAACTCCTGACCTCAGGTGATCTGCCTGCCTTGGCCTCCCAAAGTGCCGGGATTACAGGTGTGAGCCACCGTGCCCGGACAATTTCACTGTGCTTTCTAAGAGAATGAACATTTCTTTGTACAACTACTTATATTGACCTCTCTGCTCTAAGACTTGCTTGGGTGTGTCTGTTTGCTGGCATGTTCATCTCGCATGTAACAATAGTACAACTGGATCTAAAAATGCAGGAATTTTGCCTTTAGCCTCAGACTCTATAAGAAGGCAAACTAGAAGGGAGTGGCAGCTGAATGAGCCAGATCATAATATCTTCCCAACGACCAAGGTACCATGGCAGCACTTCTGAAAGAAAATAGCACTGGACTTCATCCCACATGGTTAAAAAGTCCAGACAAAAAAAAGGAAAAAGACAGGATACTATTAGAAAAACAATCTATATGGATTTGAGGCTTAAATAGAATCATCTAGCAATATAATTTCTATAATAATAATATATCTAGCAATATAATTCCTAGAAACAGATCTTAAACTATTTTTTTAAGTAAGGGACAAAGCCTAGAAACTATTGAAGGAAATATATTTGACTATGTAAAAGTTAAAGTTTTGATTGGAAAAAAAATGATGACACAAACTAGTGTCACTTAGACCTGTGTGTAAATTTGTAGAGCTGTGCAGTTTGCCGTGTGCTACCAACCCCTGTCTAGGCAAGTACAGAAACCATAAGCATTTATGGACTTTTATAGATATTTAATATTGCTATGACATCCAAGTACGTGATTTTGTATTTTATGAAACAGTGATTTGCTATACATTGGAAATATTTTCTACTACTGGGCCTTTGCCACAGAGAATTAAAAAAACTCTTCCATAAGCAAAGTATATATACATATGTGAACTCTGGAACAAAGTTATTTGCAATACAGCTGACAAAATATTAAAATCTATAGTACATGGAAATTATACAAGTTGACAGGAAAAAATTAACAAAGGATTAAGAAATAAATGGATTCAGAGATGTAAAATTCAAATGTTCAATAAAATTGTATGTCATTTGAGCTCATGAATGGTCGACCGTATGTTTCTACTCTTTAGACTTATAAAAATTGAAAAGAGCTATAATACATATTGCTAATGCAGATATAGGAAAATTATTATACATTGCCAATGGAACTATGAATTGTTATAGCCTTTTTAGGAAACAATCTGGCAACATCCATTAAAATAAAAATAAATTGAACATACTCTTTGACTCAGCAATACTCTTCCTTTGAATCTATCCTATCAAAATAAAAACACCCATAAGTAAGCACATCTCCTCGAAGATGTTTATTGCAGCCCTATTTTGTGGTTGCAAAAATTTAGAAACAAAATGAATGCGAGTAATAGGGAAATGGCCGAATAAATTGTGGTCCGTCCACCCCAGGGGAACCTTATGTAGCTATTAAAAAGAATGAATTAGAGTTATACCAATTACCTTGGCAGCATTTTTACGAGGTATCCTTGAGAGAGTAAAAGAAGACCCAAAAAATGTTTCATATACGAGGGGGATCCAAGATGGCCGATTAGGAGCAGCTGAGGATTGCAGCTCCCAGTGAAAGCGCGGAGGGTGAGTGGACGCCGCATTGCCAGACAGATTTTTTATTGCCCACAGACCAGGAGATTCCCAGGGGGAGAAGCCCCACGGGTCGCCAGCGCGGCTGGTTTGGCCGGCGCAGCAGTTTTTGCTGGCGCGACTGTTTTCGCCAGCGCTGCTGTTTTGGGCGGCGTCCCGGCACAGCGGTTCCCCATACAAAATACGTGGGTCCGGGTGCCGTTTTAGCTGGCAATTGGAGCTCCGGGGAAGGCAGAGCTGCCCATTCATCTGATTAAAAAAGGGGACTGAAACAGGCAGCCAGGCCAGGAGATTTCCCGGGGCAAAAACGCCACGAATCTCCGCGCCCGCGGTTTCAGCCGGCGCAGTGGGTCGCCGCACGGGAAATCACACAGATCCCGGCGCCTTTTCAACAGGCAGCTGGGACACCTGGGAGACTCTGAGGCAGGGAGCCAGGTGATCAGGCTCGGCTGGTCCCACCCCCCACAAAAAAACAGCCATCGGAAACGCTCTGGATCGAGAGTTTCACAGCAAGCACAGCTGAGCCCGGGGACGGCCCAGCTCTGTGGGGGGAGGGGCGTCCGCCATTACTGAGGGCAGTCTGCCGCTACAGAGGGAGTTTGCCATTGCCCAGGCAGTTCTCACTACACCGGTATAAACAGGACTGCAGGGAAGTTCATACGGCAGCTGGGCGGAGCCCACAGCAGCTGAGCAAAGCCTCTGTAGGCAAACAGTGACTAGGCTGCCTCATCGCTGGGCAAGGCAGCCCTAGAAAAAGGCAGCAGCACCAGGGAAACTCATAAATAAAGCCCTAACTCCCCCGGGACAGAGCACCTGGGGGAAAAAAGGGGTTTATGAGTTCTGCTGCAGCAGACTTAAACGTACCTGCCCAGCAACTCTGAATGAACAACGGAGCTCACAGCTCAGCACTTGAGCTCCTATAAAGGAAACTCTGTCTCTTCAAGCAGCTCCCTCATCCCCCACATATCCAACGAGTCACCTCACAAAGGAGTGCTCAGACGGACATCTGGCGGGTATTCTTCTGGGACAAAGATAGCAGAAGAAGAGACTGGGCAGCAACCGTTACTGTTCTGCAGCTGCTGCAGGTGATCCCCCAGGCAAGCAGGGCCGGGAGAGGACCTCAGCAGTCCTACAGCAGAGGGGCCAGACTGTTAGAAGGAAAACTAAGAAACAGAAATAAATAACTTCATCATCAACAAACGGGACGTCCACTGAGAGACCCCATCTGAAAATCACCAACCACAAAGACCACACATAGATAAATCCACAAAGATGGGAAGAAACCAGCGCAAAAAGGAGGTAAACACCCCGAAACCAGAACGCCTCTCCTCCTACAAGGGATCACAACTCCTCACCAGCAAGGGAACAAGGCTGGATGGACAATGAGTGTGATGAAATGACTGAATCAAGCTTCAGAAGGTGGGTAGTAAGAAACTTCTGTGAGCTAAAAGAACATGTTCTAACCCAATGCAAACAAACTAACAACCTTGAAAAAAGATTTGACGAAATGCTAATGAGAATAACCAACTTAGAGAGGAATGTAAGTGAATTGATGGAGCTGAAAAACACAACACAAGAACTTTGCGAAGCATACACAAGTTTCAACAGCCGAATTGACCAAGCAGAAGAAAGGATATCAAGAGGTCGAAGATCAACTCAATGAAATAAAACGAGAAGGAAAGAGTAGAGAAAAAGGGTAAAAGGAATGAACAAAGTCTCCAAGAAATATGGGACTATGTGAAAAGACCTAATCTACGTTTGATAGGTGTACCTGAATGTGAAGGAGAGAATGAATCCAAGCTGGAAAATACTCTTCAGGATATTATCCAGGAGAACTTCCCCAACATAGGAAAGCAGGCCAATATTCAAGTCCAGGAAATACAGAGAACACCACAAAGATATTCCTCAAGAAGAGCAACCCCCAAGGCACATAATCGTCAGATTCACCAGGGTTGAAATGAAGGAGAAAATGCTAAGGGCAGCCAGAGAGAAAGGTCGGGTTACCCACAAAGGGAAGCCCATCAGAATCACAGCAGATCTCTCAGCAGAAACCCTACAAGCCAGAAGAGAGTGGGGGCCAATATTCAACATCCTTAAAGAAAAGAACTTTCAACCCAGAATTTCATATCCAGCCAAACTGAGCTTCATAAGTGAAGGAAAAATAAAATCCTTTGCAAACAAGCAAGTACTCAGAGATTTCATCACCACCAGGCCTGCTTTACAAGAGCTCCTGAAAGAGGCACTAAATGTAGAAAGGAACAACCAGTACCAGCCACTCCAAAAACATACCAAACAGTAAAGACCATCAACACAATGAAGAAACTGCATCAACTAACAGACAAAACAGCCACCTAGCATCAAAATGGCAGGATCAAATTCACACATAACAATATTAACCCTAAATGTAAATGGACTAAATGCCCCAATTAAAAGACGTAGACTGGCAAACTGGATAAAAAGCCAAAACCCATCAGTGTGCTTGTATCCAGGAAACCCATCTCACATGCAGAGATACACAAAGGCTCAAAATAAAGGGATGGAGGAAGATTTACCAAGCAAATGGAGAGCAAAAAAAAGTAGGAGTTGCAATTCTCATCTCTGATAAAATAGACTTTAAACCAACAAAGATCAAAAGAGACAAAGAAGGACATTACATAATGGTAAAAGGATCAATGCAACAAGAAGAGCTAACGATCCTAAATATATACGCAACCCAATACAGGAGCACCCAGATACATAAGGCAAGTTCTCAATGACTTAAAAAGAGACTTAGATTCCCACACAATAATAGTGGGAGACTTGAACACCCCCGTTGTCAATGTTAGACAGATCAACAAGACAGAAAATTAACAAGGATATCCAGGACTTGAACTCACACCTGGATCAAGCAAACCTAATAGACATTTACAGAACTCTCCACCCCAAATCCACAGAATATACATTCTTCTCAGCACCACATCGCACCTACTCTAAAATTGACCACATAATTGGAAGTAAATCACTCCTCAGCAAATGCAAAAGAACAGAAATCATAACAAACAGTCTCTCAGACCACAGTGCAATCAAGTTAGAACTCTAGAATTCAGAAACTCACTCAGAACCACACAGCTTCATGGAAACTGAACAACTGGCTCTTGAATGTTGACTGGATAAACAATGAAATGAAGGGAGAAATAAAGATGTTCTTTGAAACCAACGAGAATGAAGACACAACATACCAGAATCTCTGGGACACATTTAAAGCAGTCTCTAGAGGAAAGTATATAGCAATAAATGCCCACATGAGAAGCAAGGAGAGATCTAAAATTGACACCCTATCATCAAAACTGAAAGAGCTAGAGGAGCAAGATCAAAAAAACTCAAAACCTAGCAGAAGACAAGAAATAACTAAGATCAGAGCAGAACTGAAGGAGATAGAGACACGAAAAACTCTTCAAAAAATCAACAAATCCAGGAGCTGGTTTTTTGAAAAGGTCAACAAAATAGACAGACCACTAGCCAGATTAATAAAAAAGAAAAGAGAAAATAATCAAATAAATGCAATAAAAAATGATAAAGGGGATATCACCACAGATTCCACAGAAATTCAAACCATCATCAGAGATTATTACAAACAACTCTATGCACATAAACTAGTAAACCTGGAAGAAATGGATAAATTCCTGGACACATGCATCCTCCCAAGCCTAAACCAGGAAGAAGTCGAAACCCTGAATAGACCAATAACAAGGGCTAAAGTTGAGGCAGCAATTAAGAGCCTACCACCCAAAAAAAGCCCAGGTCCAGATGGGTTCACAGCCGAATTCTACCAGACATACAAAGAGGAGCTGGTACCATTCCTTCTGAAACTATTCCAAACAATACAAAGAGAAGGAATCCTTCCTAAATCATTTTATGAGACCAACATCATCCTGATACCAAAACCTGGCAGAGACTCAGCAAGAAAAGAAAACTTCAGGCCAATATCCATGATGAACATAGATGCAAAAATCTTCAATAAAATACTGGCAAACCGATTGCAACAGCACATCAAAAAGCTTATCCACCATGATCAAGTAGGCTTCATCCCGGGGATGCAAGGCTGGTTCAACATACGCAAATCTATAAACATAATCCACCACATAAACAGAACCAAAGACAAAAACCACATGATAATCTCAATTGATGCAGAGAAGGCCTTTGACAAAATTCAACAGCCCTTTATGCTAAAAACTCTCAATAAACTAGGTATTGATGGAACGTATCTCAAAACGATAAAAGCTATTTACGACAAACCAACAGCCAATATCATACTGAATGGGCAAAAACTAGAAGCATTCCCTTTGAAATCGGGCACTAGACAAGGATGTCCTCTCTCACCACTCTTATTCAATATAGTACTGGAAGTTCTAGCCAGAGCAATCAGGCAAGAAAAAGAAATAAAGGGTATTCAAATAGGAAAAAGGAGGAAGTCAAATTGTCTTTATTTGCAGACGATATGATTGTATATCTAGAAGACCCCATCGTCTCAGCCCAAAATCTCCTGAAACTGATAAGCAACTTCAGCAAAGTCTCAGGATATAAAATCAATGTGCAAAAATCACAAGCATTCCTATACACCAATAACAGACTTAAAGACAGCCAAATCAAGAACCAACTGCCATTCACAATTGCTACAAAGAGAATAAAATACCTAGGAATACAACTAACAAGGAACGTAAAGGACCTCTTCAAGGAGAACTACAAACCACTGCTCAATGAAATAAGAGAGGACACAAACAGATGGAGAAATATTCCATGTTCATGGCTAGGAAGAATCAATATTGTCAAAATGGCCATACTGCCCAAAGTAATTTACAGATTCAATGCTATCCCTATCAAGCTACCAATGACCTTCTTTGAAGAACTGGAAAAAACCACCTTAAACTTCATATGGAACCAAAAGAGAGCCCGCATAGCGAAGTCAATTCTAAGCAAAAAGAACAAAGCTGGAGGCATCACACTCCCGGACTTTAAATTATACTACAAAGCTACAGTAATCAAAACAGCATGGTACTGGTACCAAAACAGAGATATAGACCAATGGAACAGGACAGAGACCTCCGACGCAACACAACACATCTACAACCACCTGATCTTTGACAAACCTGACAAAAACAAACAATGTGGAAGCGAGTCCCCTGTTTAATAAATGGTGTTGGGAAAACTGGCTAGTCATGTGCAGAAAGCAGAAGCTGGACCCCTTCCTGACACCTTACACTAAAATTAACTCCAGATGGATTAAAGACTTAAACATAAGACCTAACACCATAAAAACCCTAGAAGAAAATCTAGGCAAAACCATTCAGGACATAGGTGTAGGCAAGGACTTCATGACCAAAACACCAAAAGCAGTGGCAACAAAAGCCAAAATAGACAAATGGGACCTAATCAAACTCCATAGCTTCTGCACAGCAAAAAGAAACAGTCATTAGAGTGAATTGGCAACCAACAGAATGGGAAAAAATTTTTGCAGTCTACCCATCTGACAAAGGGCTGATAACCAGAATCTACAAAGAACTGAAACACATTTACAAGAAAAAAACAAACAAGCCCATTCAAAAGTGGGCGAAGGATATGAACAGACACTTTACAAAAGAAGACATACATGAAGCCAACAAACATATGAAAAAATGCTCATCATCACTGGTCATTAGAGAAATGCAAATCAAAACTACATTGAGATACCATCTCACGCCAGTTAGAATGGCGATCATTAAAAAATCTGGAGACAACAGATGCTGGAGAGGATGTGGAGAAATAGGAACGCTTCCTACACTGTTGGTGGGAGTGTAAATTAGTTCAACCATTGTGGAAGACGGTGTGGCGATCCTCAAGGACCTAGAAATAGAAATTCCATTTGATCCAGCAATCCCATTACTGGGTATATATCCAAAAGACTATAAATCGTTCTACTATAAGGACACATGCACACGAATGTTCATTGCAGCACAGTTTACAATAGCAAAGACCTGGAACCAACCCAAATGCCCATCGATGATAGACTGGACAGGGAAAATGTGGCACATATACACCATGGAATATTATGCAGCCATCAAAAACGATGAGTTCGTGTCCTTTGTAGGGACATGGATGAACCTGGAAACCATCATTCTCAGCAAACTGACACAGGAACAGAAAATCAAACACCGCATGTTCTCACTCATAGGCGGGTGTTGAACAATGGGAACACATGGACACAGGGAGGGGGAGTATCACACACTGGGGTCTGTTGGGGGAAAAAGGGGAGGGATAGTGGGGGGTGGGGGAGTTGGGGGAGGGATAGCATGGGGAGAAATGCCAGATATAGGTGATGGGGGAGGAAGGCAGAAAATCACACTGCCATGTGTGTACCTATGCAACAATCTTCCATGTTCTTCACATGTACCCCCAAACCTGAAATGCAATAAATAAATAAATTAAAAAAAAAAAAAAAAAAAAAAATGTTTCATATACTATCATTTATATGAAATCATAAATGACAAAACCCTGTACATGTATACGTGTGTATATTTTATCTGCATATATTGAAATATAATTATGAAATCTGAGAAAAATAAGAAAAATGAATATTAGGTCACTAACGTGGGTTATTGTGGGGTGTGTCAGTGAAGATGTGGATGAACTTGAGGAGTGGAGTGAGGCAAGAAAAACAGACAGCATTATAAATCACATCATGCATGACATGATTCAATGTAAGTAAAAGTGTCCATTTTGTGTATGTACATAAAATGCTTTTTAAGACAGTCCTTATAAAAGATGAGTTAGCTTAGTATCTACCAACTTGTAGAGATAGCCACAATAAAATGACCATACAGTAATATGTCAATAAAGAAAACAATCAAAAAATTAAAAAGGAAAAGTTGGATATCTTGGTAGAAAAATATTCAAAGGGCATATATTGCAATTTAATAAAAGAGATATAAAATCACCAATTGCCATATGAAAAATATTCAACCTGATTAAAAATCAAAGAAATGCGAGTGAAAATATTGTCAGATGTATTTATTATTACACATAATAATATGCAAATATTATTAAAATCAGTAACGAGTTGTGAATGGCACTTTCAAGTATATTTCCAAAGAGAATAAACATTAAAATAATAGTTCTGGGAGGAAATATCTACAAAATCAAATCATGTGTATGTCATTGATGTTGATTCCCCTTGTGAAATTTTCTTCTATCAATGTAAATACATTAGTAGGATGGAACTGTTTTTTCTGTGAAAGGAGACGTACTAATGGGTGTCAATAAGTGAATGAAATAACAGAATCTCTGTATTATTTACAGAGTGAAACACTTGGAACCGCCTAAATGTCCAACAGAAGGGAATCAGTTAAATAAAAGATTGTACAACCACGTAGAATAGTTACAGTTATGGAAACATGCTAAAAATGTGGTGTGATTGAATGTGCAGGTGAAACAATAATGTTAAATTTCGTTGCCTTTTTAGTAAAATATACATTTCTATGAGAAAAAAATTCGAGAGACAAACACAAAAAAGTTAAAAGTAATTTGGGGGAGCATGCTGGGATTGTGGATAACATTTTTTAGCCTTGTGTCTTTCTGTAGTTTCTAAGTTTTCTGCACTGAGCAATAGTTTTAATTAGAATGAAAAAAGACGTTATAAAAATGTTAAAAGGCTATAAAGATTACCATCTTCTGGAAGTACACTCGGAAGGGAGATTAAGCAGGTAGGAGTTATGTGCTCTATTCAGGAAGAGAGCTGGTCACCATGCTTTGTCACTCCCTCCACATCAGTTTGGCATATGAACTCTAACCTTTTGCTTTCAAAGCTGGAGATATAATCAAAGGTAGGTCATTAGTTAATTGCTTTGAGGTTATTTCCGAAGTCCCTAGTGGGCCCTTGTAAATGATTAGTAATATCATTATTACTTAAACAATTGTGGGGCAGGCTATTATTGCTTTCTCAGCACTGACTCAGGATTTTATAAGCAAATGGCTCTCAACTTGGGGTTCCCTAACCTCAAAAGGTCCAAAATGATGGTAAGGTCTCTGAACTACTTTGTATACATAAAAAAAGTCAAGAAATTATGCCTTTATCCTTATAGTCCTGTGCAGGCTGACAAAGCCTTATTTTAATAGCTTTTTTGTCTTTTGCTTTTAACATAATATACAATTTTCATTTGATACATTGTGAAGAATTGGTAATTAAAATAGTTTTTGATAAATGTATATATTGGGAAAGTTGGTTTATTACTAAATTAACACAAATTTGGGTTTTAGAGAAGTCTTTCAAACATGGAATAACTTTTTTTTCCTGGCTCTAAGATTATTCTTTGTTGTTGTTGTTGTCGTTGTTGTTGAGACAGAGTCTTGCTCTGTCGCCAGGCACCAGGCTGGAGTACAGTGGCTCGATCTCGGCTCACTGCAACCTCCGCCTCCCAGGTTCAAGCAATTCTTCTGCCTCAGCCTCCTGGGTAGCTGGGACTACAGGCTCACACCACCACGCCCAGCTAATTTTTTTTTGTATTTTTAGTAGAGACAGGGTTTCACCATGTTGGCAGGATGGTCTCTATATCTTGACCTTGTGATCCACCCACCTCGGCCTCCCAAAGTGCTGGGATTACAGGCTTGAGCCACCGCTCCCGGCCAGATTATTCTTGTATTTAATATTTAAGCCCAGCCACAATTCCTAAAATTTTATTTTTACTCCACTTACAGATATGAACTTGTTATAATATTTCTGAAGAAGAAAAGACTATAAGAATGAATTCTAACTTAGCAACCATTCTCCATTTTCCAAATGGGTAAACCAAGGCACAGAAAGATTGGCACAAGGTCATGATTGCTGAGGGAAAGAGCTATTACCAGAACCTATATTTTCTGTTTTCAATTTTTTTCATTTCTCCTTAGGTTCTAGGGTTATTTCCAGGTAACTTTTACACACAGAAGGTAACAAACACTCATGCACACACATTGAAAATCAAAGAGAGAGAGAGAATTGCCATAATTAGTACTTCTGTTTACAGAAGAAAGGCTGAGGCCTGGAGAAGTTAAGCAACATGCTTAAATCCACACAGCTAGTTAGAGGCAAAGCCAGGATTTGAACGTGGGTAGTCTGAATCCAGGGACTTGGCCCTAACCACTCTATAACATTACAGGCCCATCCCTGAAAGAAGAAAAAGCTAACCAGAAGCATTGTGAAAAGAGTGCTTTAATAAAATGGCTAATTCTGGCAATGGGCCGAGAGAGGAGATGGAGAAACCCATTTAGTTTTACTTCCATGACTGATACATATCTTAAAACTGAGTTTCTTGCTGGAATATTTTAAAAATTTTAATTGTAAAGACTGAGGAACTCAAAATGAACTGAAAATGCTGGCTATTATTGATCATCAGGGATATCATATTTTAAAGAAAGAACTTTTAGCCAGTTTAACACCTGGATTAAATTAATAGGTGTCAATTCATTGGCACCTATTTCAATCCATCCAATAGGCGCTTCTAAGAAACAGTGGCTGCTCTTTGGTCTATTCTGTAATTGACCAGAACAAAGAAAGAAAGGTTTTTCAGTGTTATTTCCTTTTCAATTTTCTCAGTGTGCTGTGATGCTTCCGTTGTGGAAAATCTAGCATTGAGCCTATGAATTGAACAGTCCAAAAGAGCTCTTTTAGGTGGAAGCATAGATTTAAACTCCAAGCAAAACTTTCAGTCAAAAAAAGAAAAAAAAGCTGGTAAAGGTGAAAATATGGTGGTTGCTTAGTGTCTGTGTGTAGGTTGGGGGGCTTAGGGTGGGAGGAGGAGTGAAGAGAGCCTCCTTTTGTTGATTTCCCTGTCATCAGTCAGACTAGCATGTACATCAATATTATAAGCATTTTTCTAAACAGAAAAAATGAATGAGTTCCTAAGTGCAGCCACTCAAAAGCCTGCATCAGCTCAGGAAAACCTTTCTTCCAAGAGGTTCACAGCCTCTGGCCTATCTCCTGATGAAACAGAAAATGTGTGGAAAGGGCTTCATGCTCTGGTCACTGATCACAGAATCAATTATCTTACCATTTTTTCACAATAAAAAATTCTAACTACTTTCAATGAAAAAATGGTCTTTACTGCATTCTTCATAAATGTCCTTGACTCTTCTCAAGGGCACTGAAGAGACTAGCAAGCAAGATGGCAGCCTCTGAGGGGAATTATCCATTCAGTGTACACATCTATTGGTGATAGGATTGCTGGAGATGAAAGAGAGTAGAATGCCCAGATCAAGAGAAATTTATATATATGGAAACAGAATATATATCTTATATATATAGATATCTTATATAGAGACATATATATCTTTATATCTATATTGATCTAAGATATATAGATCAATATAAGATATATAGATCTAAGATATACAGATCAATATAGATATGAAGATATCTATAATAAGATATCTACAGATCTAGATATATATAACATATATATATTATATAGAGATCTGTATATATTATATATAGATATATTATATATAATATAACATATCTATAATATATATTGTAGATATATTAATATTAATGTTAATATATCATATATTGATATATAATTTACAGATATGATTATTATAATATATAATATATATTAACATATAATTAATATAATATTAATATTATAATTAATATGATATATAATATATTATAGATATATAGATATATAATATTGTCTATAATATATATTATATAGACATATCTATATATTATATATCTATTATATATCTATATATAAATATATATTTCTTCATGTATATAAAGAATAGAACTAATAAGATATATATCTACTTATATATATATACCTACTATATATATAGATATATAGCTATATATATATAGCTATATATGTAGTAGATATATAGCTATATATATAGTAGGTATATATATATATAGTATATATATATATATATAGTAGGTATATATATATATAGTAGATATATATCTTATTAGTTCTATTCTTTATATACATGAAGAAATATATGATATATATATCTATATCTATATATCTATAGATATATATACATAGATATATATAGTATCTATAAGATTTATATAAGATATATCATATATATCATATACATAAGATAGATATATCATATATGTATTTCATATATATATATAGAGAGAGAGAGAGAGAGAGAGTTTATTAAGTATTAACTCACACAATCACGAGGTTCTATAATAGGCTGTCTGCAAGCTGAGGAGCAAGGAAAGCCAGTTCACGTCTTGAACAGTCCGAGTCCAAAAACTGAAGAACTTGGAGTCAGTTGTTGGAGGGCAGGAAGCATCCACCATGGGAGAAACATGTAGGCTGGGAGGCTAGGCAAGTCTAGTCTTTTCATGTTTTTCTGCCTGCTTTATATTCTAGCCACACTGGCAGCTAATTAGATGGTGCCTACCCAGATTATGGGTGTGTTTGACTTTCCCAGCCCACTGACTCAAATGTTAATCTCCTTTGGCAACACCTTCACAGACACACCCAGGATCGATACTTTGCATCCTTCAGTCCAATCAAGTTGACGCTTAGTATTAACCATCACAGTCCATAACAAAGTCCTCCTTAGGGATTGAATCTGCACCAGTGTTTCATTATCGTTTGCCACAAGGTCAAAATTAAGTGATGACTTTGACTTCCAATCTGATTTTCATTATTCCTTTTGCATATTCCCTGTTGAGCCTCTGTGATAAAGAAGTCATTTGAATATACGTGGTTCCCCCAATCCAAGTGCCAGCTAACAGTCTTCACACACTCAGGACCCTAATGTGAACTTGAAAATATGCATTATTTGAATATGTGGAGATGGGAAATGATTGAACCTGTAGAGTAAATATCACATATGAGACTGAGTCTAAAGTAAAGTTACTGGGGCACCTATTTATAGACACAATTCAAAGGGATGGCAAAAAGCTTATTAATCAAGTTAAGTAATATTTTAGTGAAGTATTTTAAAAAAGTGAAGTAATCAGCCAGGCGCAGAGGCTCACACCTGTAATCCCAGCACTTTGGGATTCCGAGGCGGGCGAATCGCGAGGTCAGGAGTTCGAGACCAGACTGGCCAACATGGTGAAATCCCATTTCTCCTAAAAAATACAAAAATTAGTTGGGCATGGTGACTTGTGCCTGTAATCCCAGCTACTTGGGAGGCTGAGGTAGGAGAATTGATTGAACAGGGACCCGAGAGGCAGAGGTTGCAGTGAGCCGAGATCGTGCCACTGCACTCCTGCCTGGGCTACAGAGCAAGACTTCATCTCCAAAAAAAAAAAAAAAATGAACTAATAAAAAAATCTATGACAAAAACATATCAATCTTTAAAAAGACAAGATCCATGACAATCCTTCAAATGTTTTTAGATAGGTGTCTTAAAACCTCTAAGAGCCTCTAAGCCAAGAGGCTCTCTTTCTGGGTCAAAATCTTGCTATGGTGTCAAATGTCTCCTATAGGACATGGTATTTACATCTCTCATTACTCTTCCATTAATTCATTCAACAAATTATTTGTTTATTGTGTGTTTACTAAGTGCCTTCAGAATAGGAATTCAATATTTGTCAAATTAATAAATAAGCAAATATCTAATTACAGTGTTTTTTAAAAAGACACCCACAGACGCTTTCTAGTCTAGTAGAAAGATGAAACATTGACAAAGTAGTGGGTGTCAGAAGGGCTTGGATTGGATGGTAAAGAATCCTTAAAATAGGTTTATTTTTTTATTTATTAAGTTCATTTATTAAGTTTATTATTTTATTTATTAAGTCAACAAATAATTATTTAGAATCTACTAATGCAGGGCATTGTATATATATCAGTTAAGCATTTCAAAATGCTAGTAGGCAAAATGTTCTAGAGACTCAAAGTGTAAGCTGTCAGTATTTTTTAGGAGATTAATTTCATGGAGGAAGGCCTCTTTGGTGAATTACTCTAAGAGACAATATTTACTGGATACATGTCATTGCATTCCCCTAGCTGTTACTTCTCTAGCAGCAATAACTGGAGAAGTAGGCAGAGATAGTGGAAAAGGGTATTTCTTCTTTATTACTTATGACAAATGAGAGATATAAACCAAATTGGGAAAAGTGGAAACCAAGTACAGTGAAGAATATTTTAGTGAAGAAGATGAGCATTTTGGTTGCAAAATTTCAAGTCTGCTAAGCCTGTATGAAAACTATGATTTGCTATCAGTTAATCTCTACTGTTTAAAGTTCTAGGGAGGGAAGTAAGCAAGTTGCATCCCTTGTTCATAAAACCAAATGACCGCTTTCAACCCTTAAAGGGGAATATTTAGCAGATGATGCTTTAAGTAATTTCCTGGAGAGTTATGGAGTAAATGCTGCAACAAGTGGTAGGTACAAGTTCCCTCTTTGTGGGAAGAGGATGATAGGGGAAAGAAAAAAATTGACCTCCTCACTAGGAAAAGAGGATGAGATAGATGGGATAAGGAAGACAAATAGGCTTACCCAGATAATGGGCAGGAAATCGGGTGTAGTAGATGGCTTTATAAAGAAAGCACAGAGCACTAGCGAGTGAGGACCCACCTAAATGACGTGACAGTTCAACTAACACTGAAGGAACACCTACAAGGTATAAGAAGCCATCCTAGAATGTCCTGGGGGGATTCATGATCCCAGCCCCCTGAGGCACTGATAATAAATAGGAAAGAGAATGACATTTGTGAATTATTTTAATATAAACTGAACTGGCACATACTACTATAAATATATAAAATATTGTATATGTACTGTATCAAAACATGCATATGTATGTATATGTGTGTGTATATTTTGTATATATGTGTGTACATACACATATGTTATACATATATAATACATGTTACACATACACAACACATATGTTTATGTATATATGTGTATATACTGTGTATATATAATATATAGAAAACATTCAAGTCGTGTTAAATATCCATCTGAGAGACTTGCACTCATTCTCTTCCTAATCTGGAAACTATGATACTGTTTAAAGCTAGTGTTCAGCACAAAACCAACACAATGCAAAGAAATAAATTACATCCTCAAGAAGCACTTGCTGTTGACTTATCCAGTGTGAGTCTACAGGGCAGCACCATGTCCACACCCATTTCTCATAGGGATGCTATGAAATAGGTCACTTACAGGGCAGAAAACAGTGAGAGAGCACTGATTCCCTCCATCATTGTAACCCCAAGACATGGGTTCTGCTGGGACACAGCCTCACTGGTCACCTGCCTTCTGTTTGGAAGAATCTCACAACAGCTGATTTTAGTGCTTGATGGAGACCAGGCCCCAGGCCAGCCACGCTGGGGCTCTGCATTTCTGACTGGGGCCTCATAAGTCATTTCGGCAGCAGGAGAGCTAGGGGTTGATTCCCTTAATCACTGATGTGGACAAGATGGTTTGGCCTTAAGCCAAGGCTCTAGGCTCTCTAGCTCCTGTTCCCAAAAACATCCATCTTCTGCAGTGATAGTGACAGGAGAAATGAATGGCCCTCTATGTCCTAAACTCTACTTTGTCAAAACAACAAACACAGCTCAATACATGGGGGGGCTTATCTTTTAAACTTTGCTGGTGTATTGGACTTTAACATTGCTGACCTGGGGCTCTGGGCCTAGGCAAATGGACATCTATCTATTCCTGAGATGCTATTTGCCCTCCAGTGTCAATATTGGCAAAGGGAGGGGGGATCAATGGCAGTCTAGCTGGTTAGATTAGTCTGCAGGGAAGAGACTCAAAGACCATGTCAACGTCAACGTTGGTTTGACTGATACTTAACCTCACGGGGGAATCAATTCAGTTTAAAAGGGTGGCGCCCATAGGACATGGAAACCCAGCCACAGAGTACCTCCTGAGTCACGTCACTAGCAAAGAAACAGACATGGACATTTGAGGGCCACCCACGGTTTATGTGAGAGCATCATTTGTGATGCTGCAAAATATGAAAAGAGAATACTATAAATTCACTGTCCTCCTTGAGAGTCTTTGTGTCTTAAACAGTCCCAGATCACTTTTGTATTATTCTGGGAAAACAGCAGAATTCCCAAGAATAGCCAACAGTGACCAGCATGCTGCCAGATTATTTCTATTTTCCCAGCAGTTTTTCTCCATTAAATGCTAATTTGCTAACCAAATGGATTATTTTTTGTTTGCATCAAAGAATAACCAAGGGTCCCCTGGGTTATTTATTGCTATTTCTTTAACTCTTCCACAACCACCCCTGCCATCTTAAGAAAGATTAGTCAGTCATTGCACTTTATTTATTTATTTTTTTTTGAGCTGAAGTTTTTGCTCTTGCCCAGGCTAGAGTGCAGTGGTGTGATCTCCGCTTACTGCAACCTCCACCTCCTGCGTTCAAGCGATTCTCTTGCCTCAGTCAGCCTCCTGAGTAGCTGGGATTACAGGCACATGCCACCACATCTGGCTAATTTTTTTTTTTTTTTTTTTTTGCATTTTTAGTAGAGATGGGATTTCACCATGTTGGCCAGGCTGGTCTCGAACTCCTGACCTCAGGTGATCTGCCTGCCTTGGCCTCCCAAAGTGCTGGGATTACAGGTATGAGCCACTGCGCCCGGACCAGTCATTGTACTTTACAATTACAATACTTGTACTATGCAATTAATAATACATGTACAATGTTCACCGAGCCACCAGGGGTGTGTGACTTCAGGCAGCACTCCTCCCAGGGTTAAGGAGCTAGGTTTGGAAGATACAGGGGAAAAACTACTCTTGCTTTTAAAAAATGCTTGCCAGACTTTCTAAAAGCAATAGTATCATTGGACAGACTGAAGCAGTGAGTTAGCATGAGTAGAACTGAAAACCAACCCATTTAAGGAACAGCAGGAGATATTCATGACATGGTGACACTCTGGTCGAAGGGTGACTATCTGAAGGAGGAGTTAAAATAGTGCTATGTTATTGCAGGTGGTAAAACCAGGGCAAATATTTGAAAGTTACTAGGAAACAGATTTTATTTAGTCTCATAAAGAGCTTCTCAGCAAACTGTACTGTTTATTTTTAACTTTTTATTTATTAATTTACTTTTTAGGTTCTTGCTCTGTCACCCAGGCTGAAGTGCAGTGCTACTATCA
Organism: Ateles fusciceps; assembly: GCA_036589455.1. Taxonomy (NCBI): domain Eukaryota; kingdom Metazoa; phylum Chordata; class Mammalia; order Primates; family Atelidae; genus Ateles; species Ateles fusciceps. The sequence goes on from JAZHEH010000284.1 coordinate 1,569,542, forward strand.
TAGCTCACTGAAGCCTTGAACTCCTGACTTCAAGCAATCCTCCTGTCATGGCCTCTCAAATTGCTAGGACTACAAGTATGAGCCACTGTGCTTGGCTTGAACTGATTTTTTTAAAAAGATCATACTCCTGGTCAGGTGTGGTGGCTCACGCCTGTAATCCCAACACTTTGGGAGGCTGAGGTGGGCAGATCACTGGAGGTCAGGAGTTCGAGACCAGCCTGGCCAACATGGCAAAACCCCGTCTCTACTAAAAATACAAAATTAGCTGGGTGTGGTGGCACACGCCTGTAATCCCAGCTACTAGAGAGGCTGAGACAGGTGAGTCGCTTGAACCTAGGGGGCAGAGGTTGCAGTGAGCAGAGATCTCGCCACTGCATTACAGCCTGGGCAACACAGCAAGACTCTGCCTTAAAAAAAAAATGCTCCCTTAAAAAAGCAGAGAGTTCCCCATCATTGGAAATACTCAAGTTAAAGCAAGACCAAATGACAAGAGATGTTGCGTTGGGTAGAAGGTGGCATGGTGTGGCCTTGAATGTGCTCCGAGGACTTCAGATCCTTTGATTCCATGAAGAAAAGGGACATATGCTCTCCTCCACCAGATCTTCAGTTTCCCTGGAATCTGTCCAGGATCTCTCATATTGCAGCAGTCAGATGTAGCTGTCTCCCAGGAATTTCTCTTATCCTGATAACTCCTCTAGGCCAGAAGATGGATACTAATAAACTCATGCAGGAAATTAAAATTGTCCTCCTTTTGTGCTATTTGAAGTCAAACCTTTGGAGCATTCTTCTTCCCCATGCTTCCCTCCCGTTCTTTATTTAAAAGAATTGTGTGAGGAGCTGTCTTTCTCTATAATTATCCCTGTCACGGCTGCTCAGGATGGTTTTATTAACTGGCAAGCAAATCTCCCAGAGAAAATGGATGATGGGCAGTTCTAAAGGGGAACATGTAGACTTTTCGTCTCGGAGCTCCCGTGATGGCAGCTTCTAGTCAAGATCCTCAGACAGGGGCTGACACTGCCTGTAATGTCACCCCAAGATGAGAGGCTACTCACTCAAAAGGAATCCTCTGAACACGAGCTCCATGGCTCCCCTTGCCACTTCAAAGTGTTGATTAGCCTGATGGTGAGAGATTCCTGCTGGATTAAGGCTTCACTTGTTGTTAATTGATGACTTTAGGAAGTACCAGTCAGTTTTGCTAGACCAACAGCCAGGTTGGTTACCGGAAGGACTTCCATAGGTCCTGATAACGTGGAATTCTTAGTGGCCAAGATTGAGGGCCCCTGTCCCCGTCCCCGCAGGGTGTGTAGTGCTTGTAGTGAGTTTAATTTGAGAGGGAAAGTGATTTTCATCATAGTTATATAAAGCACAGAGGAGTTCAAAAGGAATTTCTGTGACAGTCTACAAAGGTGCACGTTGAGACTGTGAGTCAGATGTCACGCTTTTAGGAGACTATGTCCTCATGGTATCTCATCTGAATTCGAAGCAAAAAAAAAAAAAATCACATAATTCCCTATTCTTTAGTTTGCCTTTCACCTTTTCCATTGCAAGCACAGCTGTAAAAATGGACTCGGGGATTCTGAAATTAGGTGATAGGAAATCCAGGACTGCTTGATCCTTCACATATGCAGGAATATTTTGTGCTTTGAGCAACATTTTACCTTATTAGAGTTGTCATGCACTTCAAACCATTCAATATCCCATTCCACCCTATTATGTATCACCTCTGTAATACATCTCTTTGTGGTTCTTCACATAGTGGTCCTCAGTAATTAAGGACCATTTCCATGGGGGAAAAAGCCAATTATTTACTTTGATTCCACTTTTGTTCAGGTTACCTGGAAATGACTATTGGTTACTGAACTCTAGAATGTAATTGTAAGTTGACTAGTGTATGTGGCTCATGTAAATTTGGTAAAACAAAATCTGATGACACTGGAGGTTAAACACAAAGCCCAAAGCTTAAGCTCCATTCCACACATGCAGGGATGGTTGATGGAAGCAATGGTTCAGTGCAACTGGGGTCAGCTCTCTTCTCCACCACCTTCCCTCAGTTCTGGTGTAGCCTCAACCTGTGGCTCAACCTAGCTTTCGAAGACATCATCATCACAGCCTGTCTATACAGTTGCTTTAATTTCAGCAACATTCATTGGGTACCTATTATGTGTCAGACTCCAGCTAGGAATACAAAGATCAGGAAACCATCTGGGGGAGTTAGGGGTATAAATAGCTATAACGTGTGAGACATGCCATGATCAAAAGTAGAAGCTATGAGGGGGTACACAGGAGGAAATACCAAATTAGGAACAGTGGGGGTCAGTGAAAGTTATTAGAGGAGTTAAACCCTGGTTCATGTGGAAGAACCATTTCAGAGGGTTGAAAAAACATGGTCGCTTATAGGTTGAAACCTTATCTTGGGATCCGGCTTTCCAATCTGTAATTTTATGGGTGTTATTCAGGACTCTTTGGGGGGGTTAATGGCAGAAAACTAACTTAAATTGGTATAAGCTAGAAAAAAAATAGTTGACTGGCATCACAAAAAGTGCGAGATACAGATCTTCAGGTATGCCTGGATCCACAGGCTCATGAGTTGGATGATTTGTTTTCTTCTTATTGTTTGAATTCATTATATATTTGGAATATTAACCCCTTATCAGATGTATGGTTTGCAACTATTTTCACTGCTCATAGGTTGTCTCTTAACTCTGTATTGTTTGATGCAATCCCACTTAGCTATTTTTGCTTTTGTTGCCTGTGCTTTTGAGATCATATTAAAAAAAATCATTGCTGACTGGGCACAGTGGCTCACACCTGTAATCTCAGCACTTTGGGAGGCTGAGGCAGGTGGATCACTTGAGGTCAAGAGTTTGAGACCAGCCTGGCCAACATGTTAAAACTGTGTCTCTACTAAAAATTGTTTGGGAGGCCGAAGCAGGTGGATCACAAGGTCAGGAGTTCAAGACCAGCCTGGCCAAGATGGTGAAACCCCGTCTCTACTAAAAATACAAAAATCATCTGGGTGTGATGGCACATGCCTGTAATTCCAGCTACTCGGGAGGCTGAGGCAGAGAATTGCTTAAACCTGGGAGGTGGAGGTTGCAGTGAGTTGAGATTGTGCCACTGCTCTCCAGCAGAGCAAGTCTCCGTCTCAAACAAAAACAAAAACAAAAACAAAAATTAGCCAAGTGTGGTGGTGCATGCTTGTAATTTCATTTACTTGGGAGGCTGAGGTGGGAGGATTGCTTGACCTCAGGAGGTGGAAGTTGCCGTGTGCTGTGAGCTGTGATCACACCACTGCATCCAGCCTGGGTGACAGAGCATGACTCTGTCTCAAAAAAAAAAAAAAAAAAATCATTGCCTAGGCCTAGGCCAATGTCATAGGGCTTTCTCCCTATGTTTTTTTTAGTAGATGTACAGTGTCAGGTCTTATGTTTAAGTCTTTAACTCATTTTGAGTTGATTTTTGCATACAGTATGAGATAAGGGTCTAGTTTCATTCCTCTGCGTGTGGATATCCAGTTTCCCTTTAGGGGCCCATTAGGGCTTGGACCCTCTTCATTTCCCAACTCTGCTTTCTTCTTGGCTTTATGCAGGGAGACCCTTCATACACAATAGTAAGGAGACCCCTGGTAGCTCCCAGTTTATAGTCTATCTTCTCAGCTACCTTTGTTAAAAAGAGTACCTCTTGCCCCACAGTTACAAAAAAACGTTCTGGAATGGTGTCTGTTTGGTTTGGCTGGCTTAAGTGCCCATCATGCCTGTGCTGATCACTGTGTCCAAGGAGACGGACTGCTCTGCTTGGCAGGTCTAGATTACGTGTCCACCTGAACCAGGTAGACTGAGGGGGAAACGAGTGTTCTTTAAAGAAAATTAAAGTATGGAATGAGGGAAGAATGCCAAGATAAACCAATAGATGTCCACAGTTTCTTTCTTTTTCAATTCTAGTGGAAGATTCTCTCCAGTTTTCCTGATGCCCTTAGTGTAGGGTTGTCAGATAGCAAATAAAAATACAGAGCATCCAGATAAATTTGCATTTCTGATCACGAATAATGTTTTGGTATAAGTATGTCCCATAATTGTTGTTTATATGAAGGTTAAATTTAACCAGACGTCTTATATTTTCTCTGGCAACCCTTTAGTACCTCACAGAAAAAAAAAACTGTTAGGAATACTACTGCCTAAGAAGCTGTTAATAGCTTAAAACATTCTCTCAATGTGAGAGAAGATGGTGGTGTTTTTAACAGGGCTTGAAATTTTCATTGAAGCAGTCATTATCAATTTTGCCTGTATATTGGAGTCTTCCAAGGAACTTTAAAAATATCGATAATTGGGTTTCACCCTAACTACATGGAATCAGAATATCTGAGGCTGGAGTTTAGAATTTTTGAGATTCCCTAGGAGATAACAGTACATGGCCCAGATCGAAAAGCACAGCACAAAAGTATTAATTCTTCGAAGGCATTTTTTTCATTAGACAACAAAGAAAAGGGGGTCTGGAAAGCCCTTCCCAGTTTTTCTAAGATCACACCCATAGCCAGTTCTCTATTCTGCCTTCTACAGATGGTTTCTGGTTTACACAACACAATACTAAATTCGATAAAACCCCTGGAATGATTCTTTCAATGTAGGTGGCAAACATAGGCTGTATAATTTTTACAAATAAGTGCCCATAGAGAGTCATTCCTGAAAGAAAAAAGAATATGGGAAAGATGGTTAAATTGTTATGTAGCCTAAATTTACTAAAGGAATCTTTTATTTCCTGCATGTGTTAGTTATGTAGTCTTAGCACTTTCTGCTAAGCTCTTTAATAATGAGAGATTTGTAAGTTATGTGTAGACTTATTTGTGCTTAGAAGGGCCTCAGTAAATAACATCTTCAACTGGTTAGATTGGTTTTGAGATGGTCACTATATGTTGACTCTGTCTCCTTCTTTCTGCTTCTCTGCTCTCCTTATTCTCTCAGATCATGCTGGGTATGTGACTGTGGCTTCTGATTGGCTGTAACTTTATTTGCACATGTAGGTTGTCTCCAGTTATACACACTGGGTCTCAAAGTCTAGTCCAGACATCATGAGCTATATCAGAATCATATATCAGAATCATCTTGAAAGCTTAACACACATACGCATACCCACACCCACACACACACACACACACATTCTATCCTTAGTAATTTGAGTCATTTGATGCAACTGGTCTGGGGTAGAGCCCATGAAAATATCATGCTAGGGATTCTACTGCATATTCAGCTTTGAGAATCCCTAGGCTAATTTATAATGTTCAGCAATCTGTTGGGTAAGGTTGAGGGTAATGAAAGTTATCATTTATAGAGGATGTATGAGGCATGAAGTACTGGGAGAGGACCTTTCCAACATACGTCATCTCTTTTAGGCCTCCTTGTGCCCAGTGAGATTTTATTTCCATTTCATGAATGTAAAAACTGAGCAACTGAGTACTGTGGAGATCATGGAGCTTACATGTGATAAAGCTGGAATTCACATCCACGTCTTGTCATGTCTCCAATGCCTGGGCTACTGTATCACAGTGACCTGTCCTCTGAAGAGAGTGATGAAATGTTCCTTCATGATGGTAGTCAGGAGTCCCTGACTTCTGAAGAGATGAAGAACATTCCAACATTCTTTCTTGTGTCCCCCCTGGAGAGCTGAACTCTTTTGGGTAAGGAACAGCACTTGTAACATCCATCTGAGCTCCTCCAATGGCTCATTTCCTTCCAAGATAGTGGAGTTTCTTGTTGATAACTGTCTTAGTTTGTTCAGGCAGCTATAACAAAATACCCATACATTGAGTGGTATATAAACAACAGAAATGTATTCCTCACAGTTATAAAGGCTGGAAAATCCAAGATCAAGATGCTGGCAAATTCAGTGTCTGGTGAAGGCCTGCTTCCTTGTTCAAAGATGATGCCTTCTTACTGTGTCCTCCCGTGGGAGAAAAGACTAATGAAGTCCTATGGGCATAATTTATAAGGGCACTAATCCCATTATGAGAGCTCCACCTTCATCACCTTATCACCTACCAAAGACCTCACCCACTAACACCATCACCTTGGGAATTAGAATGTCAACATAAGAACTTTGAGAAGTGGTTGGGGGCAGGGGAAACAAACATTCAGAACATAGCAATAATTCACCCAGAATAGTAAGACACAGTCACATATGAAAAACAAATTAAGATAATGCAATAAACAGGACCCTTTTGTAAGGAGAAAACTTTTGATCAGCTCACTAAGCTTCCTGTGTTCTTCTCTATAAACACCAGTCCCAAGAGAGGCTCAGTAAACAGATCGGTGTGAGGTCGAGATATTTCCTTAATAAAAAAAAATTACTCTGAAATCTCCAAAGAGTTAATGATTTCTGCAACTGGGGTTTTCTGCAATGTTGTGTTTATTATTAGCATAGTTCTGTTTAAATACTGTAATGGTTTTCATAATGTGCTTCCAGCTGCCTGCTGCCCAGAGTGGCTGGTTATTCAAACAAATCTTTGATAAATATGATATTTTTTTCTCCCATTCCTCAATTCTTCCTGCTGATTGCTCACACTAAGAGACCACAAAAGCCTGTTTTCTTCCCCCTTTCTTTTTCCCGTGCTAAACAAAGGATGAAAACATATTAAGGTGCATGAGGGAGGTGGACCATAGAGATGTCCTCAGCAATCCAAAACCAGGGGCATTCCATATGTCTGAGGACTCAGAGACTCAGGAGTCGATGATCAGCTTTTCAGCTGTTAACATTGAGGTCAATGTTTCCAACCCTGTCTCTGATGGTGGTAACCTAGAAGCCAGTTTCTCTCATCAGCAGTCAATGAGAATGATTTACTGGTGCTATTGCAGTTCCCAGGGGAACAATTCTCATGGCTCAGTTGGCTGTCAAGATTTATCTTGCAGACATCATCTAGTTAGAGTCTCTGAGCGAGTCAAGCAGTGGAAACTCAACTAATTTTTCTGTCATTCAGATCTCAAAATTGCAGCTTCAAGGGATCATCTCTTCCTGTGGATTTTACCCTGGGCTTCAGAGATATCTTGGGGTCAGCAGAAGTACTTAAGGGGCCAATGCAGAGTGAGGGGTCACAGAGTGGATTGGGATCCAGGGAGCCCACTACTGCTTCAAGTGGAGCTGCTGTGTTTTCCTTTGCTTTTTATATTTAGGCTCCATGTACAATTTTGCTTAATCTAAAGAGAACGTTTATTTTGATTGTTGGTTTGGAAAGCATGGATTATCCTTTCCAAGCAGCATCCCAATTTCTGTTCAAGGCATTAGTTTTTCCCCTTGAGTTTGACTATAAATTTAGGTGTCTATTCTGCAATGGAAGATAAAAGAGGTCTATGTTATCCTGAAGGGGTCTACTTAATACTGAAGCAAAGTATTGGCTGCCAATTACTCTTATTTTTGCACTGTTATTTTTTTGTAGTAAATAAATATTTTTTCTGTGCTCTTTTTCCAACCAAAATCAGGAAAATAATAAATTGAGAAGTCCATATAATTTAAGAAAAAGTGGAAACAAGCAGCTTTTTGTGGGACTATAAATTTAGGTGACTGTTCTGCCATGGAAGATAGAAGGGGTCTCTGGGGCACCCCTCCTAGATTTGCCTGCTTTCCAACCTGGTACACTCAGTGAAAAGGCCACCTACCCCAAGCTTGGCCAGTCATATGCTGGAACATGGAAGAGTGAACAAAAAACGCAAAGGGAAAAGTAATGGTCAGGAGTCATCTTCCCCAGTCAATACTCACTTTTGCTCTATGATGGGTCTTTTTCTGTAGTTGGTGCTGCCAAGCTCCTTGCAGTGTCTTGCCTTGTTCCTTGTTATTTCTTAAACTTGGCTCCTGAGCTTTTGAATCAATTCTGTTACATCAGATATCCATATGAAATTAACTACTTTTTTTCTCACAACCAAGACACCCTAACTTATACAAAAACTCTTATTTTATTGGAGAAGAAATTAAGGTTAAAACAGGGTATATATCTTGGTTAACAATTCCTCATACTAAATAAGAACTAAGACTAGAACTCAAATCCAGTTTCTGGGCTAGGCTCTTTCTCCTGCACTGGAGAAAAACTCAAATGCCTACTGTGGTCAGACAGACAACAAAATGAGCTGCTTATTTCCATTTTTCTTAAATCACATGGACTTCTCAATTAATTATTTTCCTGATTTGGGCTAGAAAAAGAGCACATAAAAATATTTATTTACTATTAGAAGAAATAACAGTGCAAAAATAATAGTAATTGGCAGCCAGTACTTTGCTTCAGTATTAAGTACACAATATGGAGTGGTGGAGATTGTGGAAAGTTGGGAACACTTTTTATCTAAAAGTAATTGGCACTGTTCAGCTCTTGCTTGTTATTATCTTGAAATAGTTTGGTATCATTGTTGCCAGAAATAGCTATTACCTAATATATTTTTTTAGATAAGTGAGACACGTAAATTTATATAAAAAGAATTACATTTTTTAGTGGTGGCTCAAATTGTTTAAAACTACTTTGAAGTCCAAGCAACGTGTCTCTGGGTTGGATTTAACTCAGGTATCATTGGCGTGTAACCTCTCTCTTACCTCATGCTCATTCTCTCTTTTTTCTGTAACTTTATATTCCTACCTTTTATGTGATTGTGACTGTCTCATTCCCAACCTGGAAAACTTCTAGAAACAAATTGTATATTGAGTCCTGAGATATTCTCCAACAGAAAGAAAAATGCAAGCTTGATTTATTTTCAGTTTGGCTGTCCTTATATTCTTAGCTAAAGTTCAGGGTGAAGGAAAAGGTTTAATTAGAGGAGTCATTAATTAAGGTGTTTAGTTTTCCTATAGGGATAAAAATGAGTATCTGTGGAGCAATTCTGTCACATAGATCATTATCTGGAAAGGTCAGACATGAAGAAATATTGATTTCAGGAGTTTAGTATGATTACCCTACAACACTGTATGGAAAAAGTTACTGTGATGTGTGTATGACCAAATGAAATAATATAGTCGAAAATGGCATGTAATAAAATATAGAATAATGTGCTAAAAAAGGAGTTGCATTATCACGAGTGAAAATGGAGATACAAAAAATGTGTTTTAAAGAATGTGACATATGCTGCAGTGACTTCCAACAATGAGTTTAGACCAGGGGTTGGCAAACTACCGCCCGTTCAAATCCTGCCTGGCTGCTGGCTTTTGTAAATAAAGTTTTATTGGAACACAGCTATGATCATTTGCTTACCTATTATCTATGACTGCTTTCATGCTACAGTGGCAGAGTTGAGTAGTTGCAGAGATCATATTTTTTTTGCAAAGTCTGAAATCTTTGCTACTGGTCCTTTACAAACAAAGTTTGCCAACTCCTGAGGTTCTGTGAGAACATTAGGTCTTGTTTTAGACATAAAGAATAAAGATGTCTCAAGAGTCTGGAAAGCTTGGACAAAGGTGTAGAGTTGAGACAGGGAGAAGTGATAGAATTCAGGTGTATGTTGAAGATTCATGCTAAAAAAATTGCTGGTGGGTTGGATAAGTGTTATAAGGGGAAGAGAAGATGAGGTAGGAGACTGGAAGGACTTGTTTACAGGTCACAGCCTTTCTGACCAAAGTGGGATCTGGTCCAGACAAGACAAAGTGGGAAAACCAGCAGGAACCAGCAGATGGCTCACAAAAGTAAGCCCTAGCTGCCCTCATTACTCTTTGGCATAAGACACTCCCACCAGTGCCATGACAGATTCCAAGTGCCATGGCAACAACCTGGAAGTTACTAGCCCATTCCAAGGCAATGATCTGGAAGTTACTGCCCCTTTCCTAGAAAGTTCTAAATAATCCAACCCTCAATTTGCATTGACACACCTCTTAATTTGCATGAAATTGAAAGTGGGTTTTTGTGAGTCTAAATACAGTTGTCAAGAGCCCATAGTTGCCATCTCTGGGTGTAGTGCCTATGAGTTAGCCTTGCTCCACAAGGAACAGCCCCATTCAGTAAAATATTGTCTAACACCACCAGCTCACCCTTGAATTATTTCCTGGGCAAAGCCAAAACCCAGCCCCCAGGCTAAGCCCCAGTTTGGGGGCTTTCCTGTTCCACATCAAAGACATGAGAGGAAAAAAAAAGGGAGGAGAAGTTAGGGAAGGGTCACAGTGCAAAGCAGGACACCTCAACCTCTTGGACTCTTGAAAGACCCTTGACATGCCCCATTTTGAACTTTATCCAAATGGCTACTGAATGGTTTTTCGATCAGAATTACATTTGAGCTTATGTGTCCCTAGTGGTGAGAGAGAATAACATTAGTGCATGGGGATGGTTCTGAGTGAATACGAAGACCTTATTTTATTAGAGGAAAAACACAAGACTTTAGTAGTTTAACAGACATCACCTATTCACAGAAACTTAGTTCAGAATAGAATTTTGAATTGAAGGTACAGGTTCTAATATGATCCCACAAGGGACACTTTTTTTGGACACTTTTTTTTTTCTTGGCAGAAGGAACTTCAGTTTCTGAAAGAAGTACAAACTGTTGTGATAACATCTAGAAGAACTTTTATAGGATATGTGACAAATATTACAGATTGTACCCACATTCCTTATCTACTTCTTCCTTTATTATTTTGCCTGGAGATATGGGCATCTGGGTTAAAGATCACATTTCCCAGTCTCCCTTGCAGTGAGAAGTGACCATGTGACTAAATTCTAGCCAGTAAGATAGGGTGGAAGTGGTCTGCAACTTCTGAAGAGCGTCTCTCAAGGTGTGATCCCTACCTCTTTTTGTAGCTTTCTCCTTCCTGTTGGACAGAATAGATGTTTAATGATTTGCTCTGGCAGCCATCTTGAACCAGGAGATCATCTTGCAAATAGAAGCCATGAATGGTGGAGCAACAAAAATTTAGGAACCAGTGACACTGATATGCTAGAGTACTAAATCAGCTCTGGGCAGACTCTTTCCATATTTTCATTGTCCTGAAATCAGTATTGTTTTGGATTTTTATGTTTCTCACAGTTGAACTAATTTTACTTAATATAGTATATTCTCTGAAATGGAAAATGTTGATTATTTTGATCTAGTGTTGCAGCTGAAGTGATTTTTTCCAAGTTACCTAATTTGTGGACTCTGTGGTCCTCGGAAGATCCTTCTTTCACTTGTAATTTTGGTAATGTGTCTATTTTCTTTTATTGTCTTTGTCAGCTTTCTAGAGGTATCAATCTTTTTAAAGAAACATTTTGATTTTACTGATTTTGTCTAATTTTTGAAATTTCAGTTTTTAATTCTTTCCTTCAGTGTGTGCTGTGCCTGTTTTTTTCCTCCTCCCTGTTTCTTAAGGAACAGTTTTTGATAATAGATTTAAGAATTTTCTTCTTTTTACACATTCAATTCTATAAATGTTCCTCTAGACACTGCATTAGCTGCATCCTGTAAATTTTGAATTTTTGTATACTTATCCTGTTCAAAATCTTTTTTATTTTGTTTTTTGGAACTTTCTCTTCAATGCATTGATTATTTTAAAGTATGTTCTTTAACTTTCAAGTATTTGAATATTTTCTCTTTACATTTCTGTTATTCATTTCTAGGCTAAGTCCATTATAATCAGAGAACATACTTCATATAATTCAGTTCTGTTAAATTTATTAAGGTTTGTTTTATGATGAATCCAGATGTAGTCCATGTTGGAGAATGTTTCATGTGCACTTGAAAAGAATGTATATTCAGCTGTTGAGTAGAAATGTTTTATAAATGTCAATTAGATACAGTTAGTTAATGGTATTGTTCAGTTCTATATCCTCAGTGATTTTTTTAATCTATCAGTTCTATCAATTATTTAAAAGAAGAGTATTAATATTGAAACAAGAAAAGCTCCCTTATTCCCCCTCTCAGGGCATGTGATGGAAGTGTGGCTCACTTCTTTGGTGCTCCACTGCTCAAACCTCTAGGGGGAGCATGCAGACAGGTAGGCTGTGTGGCTCCAACCCCATGGCAGTGTCTAGCGGTGAATATTTCCAGCTCCTGAAGCCCCAGTGGACGTATGTTACAGTATGTGCTTTTAGTTTGACCATCCTCAGGTGGCTTATGTTAGTTAGCTTAATTAGATCCTCTGCCTTATTGCAAAGACAGAGGGCTTTCTTTATCCCAGGGTTCTTGCCTTGGTGTACTGGAAAAATTGAATCACATGTGGGTTTGGAGAATGAGTGCAAGGTTTTATTGAATGGTGGATGTAGCTCTCAGCAGATGGATGGGGAACCAGAAAGGGCATGGAGTGGGAAGGTAGTTTTCCCCTGGTGGCTGCTGAGCAGCTGGACTCTCCTCCAACCACCCTCAGCCAAATTCCATGTTGTCCCGCGGTAGATGGCCTGCTGGTGTCTGCTGGTGTCTGCTGGTGTGTTCTTCTGCTGGTGTGTTTCTCTTGACGTCCGGCTGCTTGTGTGTTCCTCTCAACATCCAGTCACATGTGTGCATGCTTGCTAGGGTCTCAGGGTTTTTATAGGCACAAGATGGGGGCGTGGCAGGCCAGGGTGATCTTGGAAAATGCAACATTTGGGCATGAAAACAGAAATGCCTGTCCTCACCTAGGTCTGTGGGCACAGGCCCCAGGGTGGAGCCCTCCCTAGGGACCCTGCCTTTCTCTACCCAGCACTTCCCTGCCCTACTTCCTGTATCACTATTCAATGAAATGTAGAAACTTTGTCACCATTAAGTCCCCATCATTTTCTCCCTCTTATCTTGTAGGTGTCTTATTTATCACATTTGCATATATTAAAAACCCAACAATGTTACCATTTCAAGGTTCAGTCATTAATTATATTTTAAAGAATTTAAGGGAAGGATAGTCTACTACATTTATGAAGATATTTACCATTTACTTGGCTCTTCCTTTATTTCTGATATTCTAAGTGTACTTCTGGTATTTCTCTTGCTTTTTGAAGAATTACTTTTATAAAAGAGCAGATCTGCTGAAAATAGACTGTCTTAGTTTGTCTTCACTGAGGCTATCTTTGTTTTAGCCTCAGTGTTGAAGAATATTTTTACTGGGTATAGACCTCTGGGAGTTCTGTAACGCTGAGGGTCAAGAAAATTCTTTCAATATGTTTTGCTGAGGAAATTGTCTCTATATTTTTATCTCTACATAATACACTTCATGTGCTTGAAGATCCTTGTTTTTAATTATCTTTTTCTCATATTGCATGATTGCCAAAATTTTTAGCATCTGCTGCCACTCCTTTCCAGATAATATTTTATAAAATCATTAGACATAACCTGGCTTTGTGACTAAGTTTCTGAGGGGAACTCAGTAAATCTTTGGTTTTAATTTCCCTGTCTATAAAATAAAAAGATAACATTATAGATATGTGACTGGTTTGACAGTAATATCTTTCAGGACTTTGAAAATATTAACTTTATTATAGCCTTCCCTTCCTTCCTTCCTTCCTCCCTCCCTCCTTCCCCTCCCTTTCTTTCTTTCCTTTCTTTCTTTTCTTTCTTTCTCTTTGTTTTTTTTTTCAGAGATGGGGTCTTACTCTCTTACCCAAGCTGGAGTGCAGTGGCACAATCACAGATGACCACAGCCTTGAATTCCTGGGTTCAAGAAATGCTCCTGCCTCTGTCTCCTGAGTAGCTGGAACCACAGGGACACATTACCATGGCTGGCTAATTTCTAAAATTTTTTGTAGAGACAGAGTCTCACTGTCTTTGACTTCTAAGCTTAAGAAATCTTCCCGCCTTGGCCTCTAGGATGTTGAGATTATAGGCATGAGCCAATCTAGCCATTTGAATCATTGTATCATGTTAATACGTATGTTTCACTTTGTTTTCATTTTTATTTGGCTGCTTTCAGTGATTTTTGTTTTGTGTTTACTTTTCAGCCATTTTTAAATGATGTAAATGATGTGTTTGGGCATGAACTTCTTGGATTTATTCTTTTTTTTTTTTTTTTTTTTGAGATGGAGTCTCACTCTGTCACCAGGCTGGAGTGCAATGGCACAATCTAGGCTCACTGAAACCTCTGCCTCCTGGGTTCAAGCAATTCTCCCACCTCAGCCTCCCAAGTAGCTGGGATTACAGTCACGTGCCATCATATATGGCTGATTCTTGTATGTTTGTAGAGATGGGGTTCCACCATGTTAGCCCGACTGGTCTTGAACTCCTGACCTCAGGCGATCCACCTGCTTTGGCCTTCCAAAGTGCTGGGATTACAGGTGTAAGCCACTATGCCCAGCCTTTGGATTTATTCTTTTTGGGACTTGAGCTTCTTAAATCTACAAGGTTACAACCTTTTCCAAATTAGAGAAGTTTTAGTTATTATTTTTTTAAGTATTTTTATTTTCTGCAATGTATTCTTTCCTCTTTCACTGGGACTCCTATGACACAAATGCTAAACCTTTTCCTACTATCTTATAGTTCTCCGAGTCTCTGTTCACTTTTGAATTATTTTTCTCTCTCTGTTGAGGACCAGATAATTCCCATTTATTTATTTTCAAGTTGACTGGTTCTTTCCAATGTCATTTTATTCTGCTATGCATCCCTTTCAGTACTTTAACAGTTTTGTTAGTTGTATTTTCCAGTTTAAAACTTCCATTTGATTATTCTGTGTGTCTTCTGTGGTTTTGCTGGTACCTTCTAGCTTTTCATTTATTTCAAGAGTATTTACTCTTACTTCTTGGAGCATTTTTTTGATGGCTGCTTTATAGTCTTCATAAGATAACTCTAATATCTGTGTTATCTCATCCATCATTCCCTTCTGTTGACTGTCATTTTCCATCTGAACTGAGAATTTCCTAAATTTTTATGTGCATTTCTATTGTATTTTAATTATATTGAATATTATCTTATGAGACTTTGGGACTTAGGTAAATCTTATGACGAATATCCATATATTTGCTTCAAAAGGCAGTCAACCACATGAGTTCAGGCTGCAGGTCTCATTAGCCTTCTGTGGGTGCTGTTTTAATGCTGGCTAAATTTTCGATGCCTTCATAGTACTATTCGGATCTGTCACAAGTGGGCTCCACCTTATGGCCAGTTTGGGACTTGGATGGTAGTATATCCCTAATTCTAGTTCCCAAAGCCTTTGGCTTGCTGTTTAATGTCAGATTTGCACATACACAACTTGTGGGTGTATATGGGAATTCCTAAACACCTTTATGAAGTCCAGTTCTCTTTCCTGAGGTCCTTCCTCTTTGTGATTACCTTTGTACTTTCAGGCTTCCTGAGGCCCTCTCTTTTGGTTCTATGGTCAGCAAGATGGGGTTTCATGTGCTTTACTCTACCATATACTTTCTTTAACATGCCTGATAAACTGTGTGGCAGAAGACCAGAGAAAGAAAGAAAGTAATAGGAAAGGGCTCCACGTCGTTGGACCCACAACTCCTCTAATAAGAAAGGAAGGTTTCGAATTTTAGGCCTCCATGGGTCCCCTTCCACTACTGCTGCTGCCACTGCAGGCACTGGGCCTGACATGAGGAGAATAAAGAAAACATGAAATGAATGAACAAAAAAATTAAAAATGGGAGATTTTCCCCCACTGTCCATGAATATTAGGATACTTCATTCCTGTTTCTTGACACAGAACTAGAGAGATTCTCCTAGAGCTCTCTCTGTCTGCCTGGATCCCTGTTGCTTTCAAGCTTCCTTGATTCCATATTGGGGATACCGTAAGAGAAAAGATGGTAAATCCATCCACATGCCCAGTTCAATGGCAGTTCACATTCTAATCCTTTTTCCTAGTTTACCTGCTACTAGTTATTTTTCATAGACCCTGAATAACTGCTTCATACATTTTGTTCAGGACTTACAGCTGCACGTAGTGAGAAAGTCAGTGTGAATGTGCTTAGTCCATATTTCCTGAAACTGGAGCCATCTTTAGATTTTAATCACTAACAAGCCCCTTTCCTCCACCAGTTACAACTCTAAGTTCAGCAAAATTTGCAATTCATTCCACCTGTTATATATTACCACTTACAAAAATGCAATGGGGAGTGGGGCAAAGGCTGCATTGAAGTGTAAGACAAATTTCAGAGGCAAAACAGACAATTGTCATGAACTTCTCATAACCGAGGGGTTATATATAGGCTATAGGAAGGTAGCAATTATTCATCATATATAAAATAGCTTTGTTAGGAATTAACTTATCCTCCCCTGTTGTTGTTTCTTGATTTAGAACAGTCTTAATGTTCATTTTGACCATCATTTATGTACATAAAGTTGTCATATGTTTGAGATACTTGTTGGGAGAATTTGGGGAGTATTGCATTCTGATTCCATTCAGTTCTTCTAGGAATAACCCTGATTTTTATTTTCATTTTCATTTTCTTTTCTGTTTTTTTTTTAACTATCCCTTTTTCAGATACCCAGCACATTTATTCTCTTCCTTATTTTATGGACAGAAAAATAAAGGCCAAAGATTGACTGAGTTCTCACAGAAAATTATTCACAAAGCTAGGTTCTGTCTAGTGATTTTATGATATTACCTGGAGAGAAGTGGGGGCAGATGCTGAAAGTGCTGGCAATCATGCATATGAGAGAAAAATAAAGACACGCATCTCTGAGTACAAGCAGGGCCGTTATGCAGAGATAAAGATGCAGAGATAATTTCCTCAGCAAAACACGTCGAAGGAATTTTCTAGACTCTTCTATTTCTTTACTGTTATTTATCCCTTAGTCCACTGGAAGCTGGTATCTGTCCTTCTCATTCTTATGAAATTGTTCTTATCAGGACCACCAGTGACCAGTCATGACCAAATCCGATAGCTCTTTTCTACTGCTTAACTGTTTTTTTAATTTTTATTTTTATTTAACACTATTGTTCTCTTCTTGAAACTTTCCTCCTTTGACTTCTGAAACAGTTCAAAATTCTGGTTTTACATATACTTTTTGGCTATTCCTTTTCAGTGTTTCCAATAATGCTCTTCCTCTACCCAATCTTTTAATATTGGTGTTTCCCAAGATTCTATCGTCAGCCATGTTTTTTTCTTTCATTTTTTAAATTGTCTTTGCTACACTAACATCAGAACAACCCCATTTACTCTTGTATGGTTGATTGTCACCACTATACTGATGCCTTCCAAATCTCTGTCTCCACCCCAGTCTCTCAACCGATCTCCACTTAGGTATCCCCTAGGCACCTCAGATACAATAATACTTGTAAAACCCATATTTTTTGTTTTTTACCACTTAGTTCCCACCCCATTCTCTGTTCACCCTGAAGGCTTTGGTAACTGTTTAAAAAACTGGTAACACCACCTGCCCAGTTACCTAAGTGAGGAATATGACCATGATCCTCTGCAAGATTGAAATCATCCCCTAATCTACATAAATGTCCCTGTCTCAAACCCCTTCAACCCTTTATACTCAGAGTGATGTACCATACACAGCTAAGGCAGAATTCTTCAGTGGCTTCTTATTTCCATTGAGATAACATCCCAGATTTATTCTAACCATCCATTCATCTGAAGTAGGGATAGGTGGGATGGGAGTTGGTAGAGTATTGAAACTTGCAGACTGGTGTAGAATAGACCCAGTGAAACTGGCAGAGACTGGTGCAGAAGGGGCCCAATGAACTTAACAGTCAATTTCCATCCAGGAAAGATTCTATTTAATTTAATGAAAAGCCAAGTTAAAATAGATAATCGGGCAAACATTCAATCTGGCTATTTCTGGCCCGGCTTCTGGTTTACACAGTCTCTATGGTTTAGTGTGTGCATGTGTGTCTCATAAACCCTTGAAATAGGTTGCAAACAAGCTTATTACAAAGCAGGCTCCTATCTCCACTTCCAAGTTTACCTTTTGCTACTCCCCGCGCCAACTACTCTACCCACACATTCTATACTCTAACCTTTCTGAGCTATTTTAATTTCCCCAGATGGGCTGTGTGTTCCAGTTTTTTTTCCACAATCCTTTGCACATGCTGTTTACTCTCCTGCCCCTCCTTCACCTGGTTAACTCTAAACATTGCTCAATTCCTCACATATTTTCATACCCTCTGGAAATCATTCCCTGGCACTTCATACCTATCTCAACAAGATTTAATAGACAGAATTTACTAGCTCATAAAGAGAAAGTCCAGCATAGAATAGCCTTCAGTGTTGTCTGAAGATTTCTGAGAATTCTTCTCTCATCACATGGAACAGCAGTTTTTAGTAATTTAACATGACTCTGTTTTAACTTGAAATTATATCCCAGGCTTCCAGTACTTTACATTAAGAAGCAGATATTATCTTTATCTTTTCTGTACAACACATCTTGAGGTGCTCTGATGGAAGGAACAGAAACCTCTGAAAGGAAGCTGTCAAAGAAGGAATTACCAAAGAAAATGTCTTCTATGAGTCTACACTTTTAAGTTTATAAATCTTTTCTGCATATAGTTATTGCATTGAATCCTGATACTAGCGTCTGAAAGAGGCTTATCACCATTCACCATTTTACAGGTGATAAAATGGGGAGTGACTGTGGATTAGTCCCTAACGAAAGCACCTGCCTGGAAGCCATGGCACCTGATGATTTCTGAGGTGTCACAGGAATAGAGTAGAATTAGGAAAAGAGAGAGAGCCTCCTCGCATCTGGCAGCACCACCTAACGTTCGTTGGCACAGTGGCCTCGTTAGCACCCCCTGATATGATCTAATTGTCCCCATCGTGTTTCCTTCAGGCCCTTCTGGAATCTCCTAAGACGGGAGTGAATATACAAAGGAAATCACCTGAAAAATGTTAATTGTCTTTGCTTCTAATTGCCTTGTTTTTTCAAGGACAATGGGTTAATTTACGGAGACACTAACCACGTGCTCGATTCCCTGGGTGAAAGATACTTTACTTTTAACATGATCACACTGTGTTAATCATACTGATCATTCCCAGAACACTGCTAAAATAATTGTCTATGAGCAGGTTGCTCTACAGAAATATTCATGGACCTTAGAGCATTAAACCTCCCAATTGCATATTAAAGAAAATTTTTTCAAACCATAAAATTACTTAGCAAGAAAAAAATACGTTAATTAAAAAATCTATACTTAGCCCAAAACTACACTAGAAATATTCCAGAAGTGGCAATTTAAAGGGGTAGAAAATACCACACTTCTCTATGTGCCTCTAGTACCAAATAAAACTGTTCATATTTACTCAGCAGGGTGGACCAGTGCTTTGTAAAGTTTGGTTTCTTAACAGCAGTAAAGGGAGTTCTAATTTGGCTTCAGGTCAACATGCACAAGATTCAGTTTGCCAGAGTGGCTACTCAGTGGCTTAAGACTCTAAACACATGAGGATCTGGGACCCCCACAGTAAAAGTTTGGAAGAAAGACAGCAGGTTCTAAACTCTGACTTCAAATCAAGTGCTAATAGTTAATAATGAGAACCACTCAGGCAAATTCACTTTTCCCTATACATTTAAGGAAGTGGTTCTCACACTTGAGCTTGAGTACGAATTCCCTGGAGGGCTTATTAAACCACAGATGGCTGGGCCCCACCCCAGACTGTCTGATTCACTAGCGTGGTGGGGGCGTAGCCCAGGCATTTGCATTTCTGACAAGTTTCAAGGTGTTGCTGATGCTGCTGGTGTCAGAACAACATGATGAAAACTACTGATTTGTTTAATGAAGACAGTTGATGCCAAGGACACAGTCATGATTATTTGCCCCAAGGACTTTACTCCTTCATCTGGTGGTCTCCTTATCCCCCAGTGGGCAGATTTCGCACTTCATTTACTTCATTTTTGTGCTCCACTTTAACCCTTTTTTTTAAACCATTGCCTACCATATTGGCTGTGTTATTGTCAGTATTCAATTAGGGTGTTTTGGACTGTAACAACAGAAAGAGAATTCAAACTGGTTTAGAAAGTGATTAAATGGATTTATGTTTAATAAACAGAATTTACTAGCTCATAAAGAGAAAATCCAGTGTAGGGTAGTCTTCAGTGTTGTTTGATGATGTTATCAAGGACCCATGTGATTCACTTCTGTTTTTCTGCTCTGTAAGCCAGTTTTGGCTTCATGGTAAGACTGGTTCCCTTTGTGGTTTTAGCATAGCTGCTGGTAGCAATCAAGTTTACAAGTTGTTTGCTCACGTCCCTTGGAAAAGTGACTTCCTAGGGCTTTCTTCAGAATAAAGAGAAGTTTTCCAAAGCCTCTGGCAGGTCTCTCATTGTGTCTCATTGTCCAGAAGTAGATCACATGCTCAAGGTCAAACCAACCACTGACCAGGAGGAATGGTTTAGTTTTAGCCCAGTCAGGCCTAGCCTGGATTTGAGAGTGGCATCAAGCTCTCATGTGTGTCCTGTGATAGACCTAAATGAAACTGGCATTATCTTGGGAAGAAAGAGTGGACAGTGGGTGCTGGATTGCAACTAACAGTATCTACTACACTTTCTAGGTATTTATAAAAATAGATAATTTTAGAAAATTAAAAAGCCATGGGAAAGAAAAAGTTTGTCTATTTACAACATATGAGATTTTCCAGGGTGAGATTTAGCAAAGTTCTTAAAACAATGGAACTCAACTCTGCCACTAGTAAGTAAGTGGCAGAGTTGAGTTTCAAATACAGGTACATCTGAAAGTACAAGTGTGTTTGAGTAAAGCCTTAAGCCACCTGTTTGAACTTCCATTGCCTCATCTTTAAAATGGGGATAATACATAGTTTTCAGGGTGTAGTTAGGACTGGAAAAAATGAGTGTAGTGGAATTGGCATGTAACAGGGGCTCAGTTGATTGTAACCGTCACTGTTTGTAACAACAGGGTGTGTGTGTGGGTGTGTGTGTTGAGAACTAGTACAGCAATTGACAAGGTTTGGATGATCTCTGTTTAGGGGAACAGCAAAGATCTGGTTAATTTAAACTGTTAAGCTTGATATTGATCCTTGGCAAAATTCTGTATCTGTCTATACAGCAAATGGAAAATTAAAGAATTCAGCAATGGAAAGACAATGACAAGCATCCCCTACGAAGGGATTATACAAATGGACTTTGTTTCCTTTTTGGATATCAAGTTGGTCCATATGGAGGCCATGTTCCCCAGAGTATGGTGTGTATACCATTCGAGGCATGTGGCTGTGTGTTGATTTCAGTCACTGAAATTGAGTTATTGAGTTAAGTTGCTGTTGGAATTAAATATACCACTGAAAATTCTAACTGTCAATGGCCAAAAGATTGATCCTTTACACTCCTGAATTTTTTTTTTTAAAAAAGAGATTTTAGAGATCTCTTATTCTTAATAATTGGTGGGAAGATCAAATTAAAATAAGGAGATATAATAGTGTCATGGCTAGCCTTAAAAATTATCTTGTCTAAGTCAAAGAGGAAAAATCTGACCTAAGACAGTTACATTCAAACTGCCCACTTTGAACTCCATTCAGGATTAACATGGAGGTTAGTCCTTTTGGTAATTTGGTAGTTACAATTCCCATCATGGCTTGGTTGTCTTCCTAATGAGGAATCAGTCCCTTCCTAATGAGGAATCAGAAATATCAATTTGATATTTCTGTTGATTTGAAGTATTGGCTGTTTGTCTCAGCTAAAATCTGGTAATAAAAGATTTGAAAAAATTTCTAAAAAGAGTCCTACTGTTAGAAGTCAACTTAATTAAAAACTGATATATTTATATAAAATATATACATACATATTTACATATAAACATATACCTATACATATATACACATACATATATAATATGTATATAAATATATACATACATATATAAATTTAAGTCCTTTCAGCTTTTTCTTTTTAGATCCTGTTTTTGGAAGCATTTTAGTGGACTACATCATCTTTTTTCAAAAAAAAGAAAAAAAAACCACATATGCTTAATGCCTCTGTTCATTCCTTTCTTAAAAATTGTTCTTCCATTTACTTTTACTCTCCCTACTTCTCCTTTCTCTTTGCCATATTCAGTGTTGTGTGAAAAGATCTAGAGAAGACTCAGACCCCTTAAGGACCCCAGAAACACGTATTACTCATCCCTTTTGTGGAGGTTTTCTGTTTTTCTTGTGAAGTTTCAAGAGTGATGGACAGGATCTTCTTGGGTCTAAAGCTCTGCCCTCTTTTGCATTGTTACCTGATCTCTTTGGCTTTTGGGAATCCCAGCAATTACATTGTATTGTGAGAAAACTAGACCTTGGTGTGTGTAATGGCTGAGTGAGATACAGTTTTAGAGATGGCTGATGGAAGTTGTTTCTGGTAAATAGTTATTACTACAGGGGGCTACTTGTTTCTTGCACATTTGGGTAAGAAAAGTGTGGTTTAGGGCCAGGTGTGTGACTCATACCTGTAATCACAGGACTTTGGGAGACCAAAGAAGGTGGATCACCTGAGGTCAGGAGTTTGAGGCCAGCCTGGCCAACATGGTGAAACCCACCTCTACTAAAAATACAAAAAAAAAAAAAATTAGCAGGGCGTGTGGTGACAGATGCCTGTAATCCCAGCTACTCAGGAGGCTGAGGCAGGAGAATCCCTTGAACCAGGGGGTGGAGGCTGCTGTCAGCCAAGATCACAGCACTGCACTCCAGCCTGGACACAGAGTGAAACCGGTTTAGACCCTAAAAACTGCATGCTTTCTTTTCTCTATTCACTAAAGTGCTCCACCCAAAAGCCAGTAATCTAATTGAGAAGGAAGCCAAGTAAAAAAGCCAAAATACAACTTTCTGATATTTAGCAGATTATGTTAATACTCACTGTAAAGGAAATATACAGAAATTTCTTCTCTAAAGAAATCTCCATTTATAAGGGTGTATCCTTATCTGTAACTAAACCACTAGGAACTTTAACTATGGGAATTTCAATGGCTTAGAGTTTACACAACAAACCTTACCTTTCTTTAGATCTAAGTTTTATGCCTTTGAGATGTAAATTTTCTATCTTGTTTCACCTGAGAGTCATTTCTTTGGAGAGACAAATGAAGAGTTGCCTAGCTAACAATCATTTAGGGCAATAGAATGGGGTAATCAACAGACTAATAGTCTAAAGTGGCGGGGGAGAAACTTTTTGAAAACTGGTAAAGGAAGAATCTTATAATTTGTTAAAAACAGGTAGCTTAGACAGTTCCTCTTCAAAAAGTTTCACTTTGTTACAAACAAGATGTTCTTCTCCAAGAAGTCTTTATTTCCTTGTACTGTCTGTCCTGAAGTCTTATTTCCCTGTTCTTTGTCTAAAGTAATCTTGCCAGCCAATCAATCAGCCCCTCCTGCCGTGCTGTGCTTAGGCGTGCCCACCAAGTAATCACTCCCTCCCTGCTGTAACAGCTTTCCCCAACGAAACCCTTCTTCCCTGCACTAATCAAATTAGCTAATCACATTTAGCTTAGACTGTGAGGTCTGACCCCAACCAACAGGGGAATGACACAGCAGCTAAGGCCAACTGCATTAGGAATTAAAAACTCCTGCTCTCCCTTGTCTGGTGTGCTCTTGCCATTGCTTCATCTGTGAGTCACACCCTTTTATAGAAGTAAATTTGCCTTGCTGAGAAAATTTATGTTTGAGTACTATTTCTTTTGTGGCACCGAAAATTTATTTCTAACATAATTCTATAAAATCTGCTTCTGTCTGCATGTCTGTATGTCTATGTCATGTGTATGATATTTTGCTACAAAATTATATTAAAGAGCTCTAGCCAGTTGGCTTAAAGAAAAATAAGCACTTAAATGTTTTATCAGAAAAATAGAAGCTAGCTCAAATGCCTTTTGGTTTTCATGACTTTAGTAATCTTTGGTAAATAAAACTAGTTTCAAAATTCTGTAGAGTAATTTAAAATCTTAAAGTCATGTTATATTAAATTAAATAATCCTAGAAATTTCACAGGAAATTAGATTTACTAAGATTTAGAATAGTAGTTAATACATGTAATTAAAACTACTAGTATAAGAGTACCCACTTGGAGTGTATAAAGAAAGATGTTTTTTGGTAAAGAAGTTCATAAAAAGTGAAGATGTCATTTTGTTTAAAAGAAAAGTAATTTTGTCTAGTTTAGAGGCAATTTAAAGGTTGTTTGAAAATGAGGGAAATAATAATATAGCTAAAACTAAATGGATGAAGAGAAAGAATAATAGTGTGGGGAATGAGGAACCTTTGATTTTTGGGTGGCCATGTGACATGGAGCTGCAGCTGTGCTATTAAAGGTAAGAACTCAACTCAGCTATTAAAGGTAAAAGTTACGAGTAGAATTGGGAGATGGATTCAACTTCTGGGGAGCCGATTTACTGGGTGCATAAGGAAACAAAAACTAATAAGAAAAAAGTGAAATGTTAAATTGGTAAATCAAAAGTAAAATTCCAAGCCCTGAACTGACTGAATAGGGTCCCATCTCAGCCAAGGGGATTCCAAGGAAATCTGAAAAATGAGTTCAGGCAACAATGGGAAGTGGGGGATTGGACATACCTCTTTATACCCTCTCCCTTTGCAGTTAGATCCAACTGACCAGCATTCATATTAAAGTAGAGATTTGAACACTGACAGGACAGAGACTTTGTAGTGGTAAGATACCAGCCACAATATGACTCTCATATAACATCACAAGACAGATAACAGGTTCTAAAAGAAATCAAAGTATTTTACCCCAAAATATATTTCTTTGACATATTTTGGTATAGCCCTGCAAAGCCATCTCTTGTGGGAAAAATTTACATTCTGTGGAGAATCCTTTTCCTTTTCCAGTTATTTTCCTGACCCAGGAGAGATTTAACCAAGTGTTGGACACTTTTTAAAGTCTGATAAGAGATATTTCCCATCTCTTCTCTCCGAAGACTGATAGCTAGAGACTTCGTCTATGTAACAAGAACCATGGCTTCTGCAGCCCTCCTTATCTGAAGCCCAAGCGTTTCTTTCTGCTAGCTTCAATTCCTTAGGCAAAGCTTAACTCTTCCAACCAAAGGCCAGTCAGGAAATCTTCAAATACGTCTATGACCTGGAAGACCTTACTTCGAGATGTTCCATCTTTCTGGGCTGAATCAATGTGCACTTCCCATGTATTGATTTATGCCTTTGTCTGTGATCTCTGTCCCCCTAAAATGTATAAAATCAAGCTGTGACTCAACTGGCTTGGACATGTGTTTTCAGGACCTACTGAGACTGTGTCATGGGTCACAGTCCTCCCATTTGGCTCAGAATAACCCTCTTCAAATATTTTACAGAGTTTGGCTCTTTTTGGGTCAGCAATCCTTTGGTTATTATTATCTATTATAGCTAAAATGAAAGTCAAGAAAATGCTGGAGTGCACCTTGAGGCTGGATAAAGCTCAGTTGTGGGTCTGTGTCAGCTCAGGTCACTAGCCTCAAAGCTACTCACAAAGGGGGAAATTATACCAAGGTAACAGGAGGAACCTCTAAGACTTTTGATCACCAAGAAAGATGTAAATGTGGTAGAAGGGAAGAACCAAGTAACTATTAAAACCAGGGAGTATAAATGAAGAAATTGTGACATTTTGTAGATTGTCATCAGCTTCCTAAGAAACCTTTAGTAAAATGAATTGTGAGAGTAACTAATTTAGGGGCAACACTTTTGGTTTAAATGTTGCTGAATTAAAATACAAATGTTTGGGTTGTTGCAGAACCCACAGCTCACTATTAATTACAGCTGGCTATACATACTCCAGATAGGAGAAATTTAAAAAGTAGAAGACAAAGATTGCTATGAGAAAGCTGACATTGTGTAGGACAATGTTGAGGAAGGTTATTCAAGATAAAAATTAACAAAGGGCCTGGGGCCCTTGGCTCAACCACCTGCTAAGAATCCAAATCCTTTTTCACAAGAGAGGACAAAATGGTCTGGGAATGGAGAAGAGAAGTTCCTGGAGCCAGAATATGTGAAGATAGATAGGATTATGAAAGTTGAAATATTTAAACAGGCTTTATGTAAAGTGGTTGTGACTCCTTCACCTAAATGTTTTATGAAAATGGACATTATGTCCAACTGGAGAACATCTCACCTACCTTGTCCTGTGAAACAGAAGGCATGTAAATCTTCCCTTCAAAAAATACGATATGGGAACCAGTAAGAGCACCTGAACTCAGAGAGCATAGAGTGGGAGCTAGAGTGCTGGTAGAGGCAAATTTTCCACTTTATAGCCCTGTGTGGAGCATTTATTGGGGCTTATGGCAAAAACCAAAGAGCATGTTCCAACAATGACTATTGCAACTTTGATCTAGAGAATTTCCACTTGAGGTACATTTACTCTCTTGCTATGGGAGGCTAAATGAAGCCACTGCTGTGATTGGAGCACATAAAATGGTCTTGCCATGCCGCCTGACATGTCCAAGCTGACTGGGTTGATGTCAGAGAAACACTGTAATGGGGATAGCAATGCCAGAATAATTCCATATTAAAATGGGAATGGTTACATAGGATCATGCCACCTGGGGAATACAAGGAGGAGATGCTGATGGACAAAGAGCTTCCTTGTTCTGAGGCCTGATCTGGAACTGTGTGAGGAGCTGCTGGATTCTTCAGTGCCTCAGAACAGCTCTCACCTGATTTACAAAGAGCTGCTTTACTTGTGGATGGCAGCTCCAAGGTGAAAAATCAATGTCCCATTTTGAAGGCTGGGCTGCTACTCTGATTGTAAAGTATACTTTTGTCAGCAGAATTTTCCTTTTTCACTCTACCTGAATTCTCCAAAATTTGGAAATTATTTGAAAGTATTCTTATTTTGTAACAATACAGTTATTTTCATAGGTTCAGTAAGAATCTGTTTTCTTTAATAACGGGACAAAAGTGGTTATTTTACCAAGGCTTTGACTAAAATAACATATTTTAGGTTAAGTTCCATCAAAGCCAACTTAGAGAAGATCCTGTTTGGCCAATTGCTATTCTTAATGCCCTTTATACAAATAATCAGGCATAGTATTGTAAGCCCGAAACCTATTTTATGCACCAATTGGTCTTACTTTACTTTCTTCTGAGTATAAAAGAGGGACTAGAGAGAGAAATTATTTCAAAAGAAAACTATAAAACACCTGTTGCTAGATTCCAGCCCTGACTTTGTTTTTGAATTATTATTTGCTTACAATTCAAACTCACTCCTAAATTCCTTGGCTACAGTAAATCTCTAAAGAAGAACCGAGTTATAATTTTCTTCCTGAAAGGGAAGGGAGTACCTTTATTAGAACTAGGTCCCCTGGTTTGAATAGAGGTGACCCTAGTTCCTGGGGATGGACTCTGACAGTTGTTTCAATTCCTTTAGGAAATGGGCCACAGAGACTATATGTTTAATTAAATCAGAGCTTTCTTGGTCTAGCAAGAGATCATGGTTAGAAAAGGCCATTCACATATCATTTCAAGGAGACTCAAACCTAGCTTTGAAGGGGTGTTTCTTTTTTTTTTTTTATTTTGAGATGAAGTTACACTCTCATTGCTCAGGTTGGAGTGTAATGGTGCAAACTCAGCTCAACACAGCCTCCGCAACCTGGGTCATCTCCCAGTCTGGTTTTTGTGTTTTTTTCCTGCCTTATTCATTAGATTCCTTTTAAAAACATCTTGCTGTCTCTCTGTGTGTGTAGTGTGTGTGTGTGTGTGTGTGTGTGTGTGTGTATGTATGTGTGTGTGTATCTATATGTATATATACAAATTGAGACAATGCAAAGAAAACTATTAATAGTTCATTGTACAGGTGCTATATGGGGGGCTTGAAACATACAGAGTTATAAAGTGACTTATTTTTAACTGTTGTCCCTGAGATGACCAAAGTATTGAGAAAGCCAAATATAAGAGGCAGAGAAAGAAAATAAAGCAAATAGTGGAGCTTGCTCTACAAAATCACTGAAGAATTGATAGCATTCTAGATGTAAGCAGGAAATCAAAGAGCCAGCTGTAACATACTGTTCTGCTGGAGCATGCATTCGGTAGGCCCTAAGATTAAGAGAGGAAATAGAAAGAGGAAGCCCATGCTTCTCAGCTAAATTCTGCTGAGGGATTATGGAGGTAGAACATAGAAATTAAAGGACACATAAGCCTTTATATGTGAAGTTAGGCAAATGGGTAAAGAAGAAAAACAAGGAGATCATTGTTTCTCAGCTCTGAAATGGGAGGCCTATTACTTCTTGGAATTTGGGCTATAGTTCTACTAAGCTATACAGGGGTGAGTGGTGCCTTCTCTTTCCTCAATAACAGTAACGAGTCAGAATAGAGTGCCAACCTTGAGTATTCAGGCCAGACTTGCTTCATCATTTGAACCTCTGCCTTCCAATCCTGTGTTAAGACTTGAAGAGATCAGTATGAGCCTCCACTATGCTGAAATTAGTGCTGAGTGTTTACTATGTTGATGTAATCTTAGCCAAATTAAACCAGTTTGAAAGCTCAGGGATGGAAACCTTGCTTAGCTATGAGAAGTAATGCTCAGAATCAAGTTTATGACTTACTAAATGTCAAGTGTGTATGAACCTAAAGACATCATCTGTCTCCTGGGGTTTCTACTAAAGGGAAAGATATCCTAAAGCCAAAGATGTGCCTGACCAAGAGACAAGAAAGATTCATGAGCTCACAGCAACCCATGTTTGGGTTCTGCCCTCACTGTGCATGGGGAGATAGAAGCAGCAGAACATCTGATCCTGTCTCCAACTCCAAAACTAAGACACAACGCAAAAGGCAAGGGAAAATAAACATTTATTTCAAGAGGAGCCATGATAGTAAAGAGTTTCATTGCAGTGGGGCTCAAGTTATTAATCCTCTATAGCCTCATATTTATTTATCTGCAAAATGTGGGCAATAAATAATAAAAATTTATATAGGGATAGTATAAAGATTGCATAAGTTCATGAATGTCTAGACCCTAAATGGTTAGCACATTGAGAGTAGAATTTACTCTCCATAAAGTTCAGCTATCATTCTCACAGTAAGAAAGAGGTGAGGTAACTCGTATGGCCTGGGATATTCTAGGGGCAGGAGAGCAGCTAAGAGGACTGAGAATGTGGAGCTAAATTGTGTAGGGCCCTGAATGCCCAGTTAAAGATTGGGGCTTTTTTTCATACTTCAGTCATTTGGGTAACATCTTTACAATTTTGTCAGTGTCTGCAGATTTCCTGTAATACAAATCTGTTAGTAATTGAAATAGAACTACCTTTTTAAAAATGCAACATTTTCCCCATCAATAAGTGAGCATTCCAGTTGTACAATTTTGTCAGTATCTGCAGATTTCCTGTAATATGATGTTAGTAATTGAAATAGAACTACCTTTTAAAAAATGCTACATTTTCCCCATCAATACATGAGCATTCCAGTTGCTTCACTTTCCAACAACACTTGGCATTTTCTGTTTTTCTTTTGTAGGGGGCCAAGGGAAAACTTCCTCTTTGCTTTCTGAAGGCTTATTGAAAATCAATTGACAAAAGGCAGATTAATAAAAAACAAAGAATACAAAATTTGGTAGTGTGCACATGTGTGCATAGGAGTCTTATCACATATGAAAAACTCAAAGAAAAAGGCACATGGTTAGAATTTTATATTGTCCTGAGGTTGAGGAAAGAATAAGGCCTCTTACCAGTTCTTGGAGGCAGAGGAGGGGAGGCCTGGCTAGCAAAGGCTTTCTTGCTATGCGGATGAAATCTCACAGTGAGCAGCACTCAGAAAGAGGGAGTTTTTGTCAGATCTCCAAAGGTATCAGACTTCATTCTCTCTCTCCCGGGAGGCAGTCATGTCCCCATTCTGATCCCTGATCAGGGACAAGAGGCAGGGAAAATCTGGCTGTTTGTTTCACCAATGCAGAGTTTCTCTACAGATGCAAATCTCCTCCACAAAAGACAGCTTGCTGGGGATCCTCTGAACATCCATCTCCAAATATGCCAAAGAAGTATGTATTTTGAGGTGAAATATTCTTGGCTCCACCCTCCCTTCCTTTCTTCCTTCCTTTCTTCCTTCTGCTAAGGCACAAAATATAATTTAAAGAATTTACTTGAGCCAAATTGAGGCCAGGTGCTGGAAGACTCAGACCCATATTTGAGTAGCCCTAAATATGAGCTCCATTTGGCCTTTGTTTCTAGCAAGTTTTTAAAGGCAAAGAAGAAGGGCAGAGAGTGGACTGATACAAAGTTGTTTGTCAGGAATTCTCACTGTCTGATAGATATAACATTGATTAGTGATTAACTATACATTGTTAAGATATAGAATATATACTATAATGTTCACTGTGGCATTATTAGGTTACTTTATAGCTACCTGTGGTGATAGCATGCAGTTCCAAGAGACAAATATATAGTCCAAAGCAGGGCAAGGGTTGGGGAATAGGAAGTGAGTGCTGCCTCATTTTAATGTCTCTCTGGACCTGATAATTTAAAGGCACTTATATTCCTTAGGTAGAAGTTCTTTTCTCACTTTCTTTCTTTGACAGCTAAAAATTGTATGTATTTATCATACACAAAATGTTGTTTTGAAATATGTATACCTTATGGAATGGCTAAATTGAACTAATTAACATATGTATTCTCTCACAAACTTATTTTTGGAGGTGAAAACACTGAAATCTACTCTCTTAGCAATTTTTATGAATACAATACATTGCTATTAAGCATGTCAATGAAAAGAGTCAAGCTGTGAAATATTTGAAGAGATTTATTCTGAGCCAAATATGAGTGACCAATGGCCCATGACACAGCCCTCAGGAGATCCGTGCCCAAGATGGTCAGGGCACAGCTTGGTTTTACACATTTTAGGGAGACATGAGACATCAATTAATGCATGTGAGATGTACATTGGTTCATCCAAAAAGGTGGGGCAAATAAAAGTGGGGGTTGGGGGTGGGGGCAGAGCAGGGAGCCCTCCAGGTTATAGGCATATTTAAAGATTTTCTGATTGGCAACTGGTTAAAGAATTACTATCAATAGGAAGGAATGTCTGGGTTATGATAAGGAGTTGTGGGGGACAGAAGCTTTATTATTCAGATGAAGCCTCCAGGTAGCAGGCTACAGAAAGAATAGAATATAAATATTTCTTTCTTTTTTTTTTTTTTTTTTTTTTGAGATGAAGTCTCACTCTTGTCCTCCAGGCTGGAGTGTAATGGTGTGATCTCAGCTCACTGCAACCTCCGTCTCCTGGGTTCAAGTGATTTTCCTGCCTCAGCCTCCTGAGTAGCTGGTATTACAGGTGCCTGCCACCACACCTGGGTGATTTTTGTATTTTTAGTATAGACGAGGTTTCACCATGTTGGCCAGGCTGGTCTCTAACTCCTGACCTCAGGTGATCTGCCTGCCTCAGCCTCCCAAAGTGCTGGGATTACAGGTATGAGCCACCATGCCCAGTGATTGTAAATGTTTCTTATCAGACTTAAAGAGTCTGTTTTATCAGTAATTCCAAAAAGGAGGAGGGTACAGTAAAGAATGTCTGGTTTCCCCTTCCCATCATGGCTTGAACTAGTTTTTTCAGGTTAAATTTGGAATGCTCTTGACCGAGAGGAAGGGTCCATTCAGATAGTTCAGAATTTTATTTTTTGCTTACAACTACAGTCACCATGTTGTACAATAGAGCTTTTGATCTTATTTCTCCTGTCTAACTAAAATTTTGTAACCTTTGACCATCATCTCCCCAAAACTTCTTTTTTAATGAAGAAATTTTAGTAAAGAAAAAAGACCTTTGTTTTACTAAAGAAAAATTTTAATACTTTTATTAAGATATAATTCACCTACAGCATTAGTCTGTTCTCTTGCTGCTAATAAAGTCATACCCAAGACTGGGTAATTTACAAAGGAAAGAGGTTTAACTGACTCACAGTTCTGCATGGCTGCGGAGGCCTCATAACCATGTTAGAAGGCGAATGAGGAGCAAAGTCACATTTTAAATGGCAGCAGGCAAGAGAGGGAGCATGTGTAGGGAAACTCCCCTTTATAAAACCACCGGATTTTGTGAGCCTTATTCCCTATCATGAGAGCAGCATGGGAAAGACCCACCCCTATCATTCAATCACCTCCCACTGGGTCCCTCCCATGACACGTGGGAATTATGAGAACTACAATTTGAAATTTGGATTGGGACACAGAAACTATATAACATACCATATGAAGTTTTGCTGAAAGTCAACTCACATAAGGCAGATTCATTGAAGAAAAGGCATACAAAAGTATTAATGTGTATACACAGGAGCTTTTAGAATGAATATCTAAAGATGCAGAAAAGATTGACCACTTTTTATGCTTAGGTTCAACAAAGTGTGGACAGCTGGTAGAAATAGGACTGGACAAAATGAATAAGATAGAATGCTAATAGATTCAGTGGGGAAACCCAGCAGGCCCTGTCTGTCTAGATTCTACTTGGCTTCTCCAAGAATGCCTTCTTCCTTCTGGGTGTGGGGAAAGACCATCTCTAGAATGGAGTCTTATGACCTACAGTCAAATGGGGTAGGTCAGATAATTTCCTTATGACCGGTCTTTATAAGAAAGGCAGAGTAAAAGTTAGAGTAATACTTTTAGCTTTTATGACTGGTTTGGGAAAAAATGAGTTCTGGTTTCTAGGACCCATTTCAGGATGGAGGGATTCTAATTTGTATGGTTAGCCTCGGGGGAGAATGGGACTCAGAGACAGGAGAGCATGAGAAAGTCAGAGAAAAATGTTTGCTTCTGAGGCTGCTTCTTAGTCCTTTCATTTTGGGATATTGTTTCTGAGACCCAACAATACAATTGGCCTGTGTAAATTGTATTATTCAATGGTTTTTTAGTATATTGATGGAATTATGCAACCATCTAATTTAAATCTAATTTTAGAACATTTTCATTACCATAGACAGAAGTCCTTATCCATGAACAGTCATTACCCATTTCTCACCAACCTCCAAGCCCTAGGCAATTACTAATCTATTTTCTGTCTCTATAAATTTTTGCATTTGGGATAGCTCATATAAATAGAATCATGTAATATGTAGTCTCTTGTGACTGACTTCTTCTCTTAGCATAATGTTTTAAGGTTCATCTGTGTTGTACCATTCCTTTTTATTGACAAATCAAAAATTTCACTGTGTGGCTTTACCATACTTATTTATCAAGTGATGGATATTGGGATTATTTCCACTCATTGGCTATTATGTTTAATGTTGTTATAAATATTTGTGTGCAAGTTTTTGTTTGGACATGTTTTTTATTTTTATTTTTTATTTTTTAAGCAGAGACAGGGTCTTTCTATGTTGCCTAGGCTGGCCTCAAACCCCTGGCTTCTTCCTAGTCCAGCCTCCCACAGTGCTGGGATTATAGGCATGACCCACTGCACTTGTCCTTATTGTGGTTGCTTTTTTCTTTTTTTTTTTTTTGTTTTGAGCAAAGGTCTTGCTGTGTTGCCCAGGCTGAAGTGCAGTGGCATGATTGTTGCTCACTGCAGTCTCAAATTCCTTGCTTAAGTGATCCCATGCCTCAGCCTCCTGAGTAACTGAGACTACAGGTGGACACCACCTTGCTTAGCTAAGTTTTTGTGTTTTGTCTTTGTGAAGATGGTGCCTCACTCTCTGGGCCAGGCTGGTCTTGAACTCCTGGTCTCCAGGGGATCCTTCCACCTCAGCCTCCCAAAGCACTATGTATTAGTCCCTTTCATGCTGCTGATAAAGACATACCTGAGATTGGCAAGAAAAAGAGGTTTAATTGGACTTACAGTTCCACATGGCTGGAGAGGCCTCAGAATCATGGCGGGAGGTGAAAGGCACTTCTTACATGGCAGCAGCAAGAGAAAATTAGGAAGATGCAAAAGCAGAAGCTCCCCATAAAACCGTCAGATCTCATGAGACTTATTCACTACCATAAGAACAATATGGGGAAACCCCTCCATGATTCAAATTATCTCCCACCAGGTCCCTCTCAACATGTGGGAATTTTGGGAGTACAATTCAATATGAGATTTAGTGGGGGACACAGCCAAACCATATTATTCTACCTGTGGCCCCTCCAAATCCCATGTCCTCACATTTAAAAACCAATCATGCCTTCCCAACAGTCTCCCAAAGTCTTAACTCATTTTACCATTAACCCAGAAGTCGACAGGCCAAACTCTCATCTGAGACTAGGCAAGTCCCTTCTGCCTGTGAGCCCGTAAAATCAAAAACAAGCTAGTTACTTCCTACATACAATGGGGGTACACATATTGGCTAAATACAGCCATTTCAAATGGGAGAAACTGGCCAAACAAAGTGCTTATAGGGCCCATGCAAGTTTGATATCCAGCAGGGCAGTCAAATTTTGAAGCCCCAAAATGATCTCCTTTGACTCCAGGTCTCACATCCAGGTCATATTGATGCTAGAGGTGGGTTCCCATAGTCTTGGGCACCTCCTCCCCTGTGGCTTTGCAGGATATATTCCCCTTTTGGTTGCTTTCATGGGCTGGTATTGAGTGTCTG
Source organism: Ateles fusciceps (assembly GCA_036589455.1). Lineage (NCBI taxonomy): Eukaryota > Metazoa > Chordata > Mammalia > Primates > Atelidae > Ateles > Ateles fusciceps. The sequence goes on from JAZHEH010000284.1 coordinate 1,603,768, forward strand.
CGGCTTTTCCAGGTGCACGGTGCAAGCTGTCGGTGGATCTACCATTCTGGGGTCTGGAGGATGGTGGCCCTCTCTCACAGACTCACTAGGTGATGCCCAGGAGGGATTCTGTGTGGGGGCTCTGACCCCACATTTCCCTTCCACACTGCCCTAGCAGAGGTTCTCCGTGAGGGCTCCACCCCTGCAGCAAACTTTTGCCTGGGCATCCAGGCATTTCCATACATCTTCTGAAATATAGGCAGAAGTTCCCAAACCTCAGTGCTTGACTTCTGTGTACTTGCAGGCTCAACACTATGTGGAAACTGCCAAGGCTTGGGGCTTGCACCCTCTGAAGCCATGGCCTGAACTCTATGTTGGCCCCTTTCAGCCACTACTGGAGCAGCTGGGACACAGGGTGCCAAGTCCCTAGGCTGCACAGAGCAGACTGGCTCTGGGCCCGGCCCAGGAAACCATTTTCTCCTAGGCCTCTGGGCCTGTAATGGGAGGGGCTACCGAGAAGACCTCTGACATGCCCTGGAGATGTCTTCTCCATTGTCTTAGGGATTAACATTTGGGTTCTTGTTACTTATGCAAATTTATGCAGCTGGCTTGAATGTCTCCTCAAAAAATAGATTTTTCTTTTCTATCACATTGTCAGGCTGCAAATTTTCTGAACTTTATGCTCTGCTTTCCTTATAAATATGAATACCTTTAACAGCACCCAAGTCAACTCTTGAATGCTTTGCTGCCTAGAAATTTCTTCTGCCAGATACCCTAAATCATCTCTCTCAAGTTCAAAATTTCATAAATCTCTAGGGCAGGGGCAAAATGCCGCCAGTCTCTTTGCTAAAACATAACAAGAGTCACCTTTGCTCCAGTTCCCAACAAGTTCCTCATCTCTGTCTAAGACCACTGCAACCTGGAGCTTATTGCTATCAGGCTTTTGGTCAAAGCCATTCATCAAGTCTCTAGGTAGTTCCCAACTTTCCCACGTTTTTCTGTCTTCTTCTGAGTCCTCCAAACTATTCCAATCACTGCCTGTTACCCAGTTCCAAAGTCACTTTCACATTTTTGGGTATCTTTTCAGCAACGCCCCGTGCTACTGGTACCAATTTACTGTCTTAGTGCAGTTTTATGCTGCTGATAAAGACATATGCAAGACTGGGAAGAAAAAGAGGTTTAATTGGACTAACAGTTCCACATGGCTGGGGAGGCCTCAGAATCATGGTGGGAGGTGAAAGGTACTTCTTACATGGCAGTGGCCAGAGAAAATGAGGAAGATGCAAAAGTGGAAACCCCTGACAAAACCATCAGATCTTGTGAGACTTACTCACTACCACAAGAACAGTGTAGGGGAAACTGCTCTCATGATTCAAATTATCTCACACTGGGTCCTTCCCACAACATGTGGGAATTACGGGAGTACGGTTCAAGTTCACAGTCAAACCATATCATAGCCAAACCATATCATACTGGGATTATAGTCATGAGCTATCATACCTGGCCTGCTATTTTTTAAATTATTTTTTAATTACAAATGTGTTTACAAATGTATTTGTATTTATTTATTTTTCATTTTTTTTAATTATTATTATTTTAAGAGACAGGGTTCCTGCTCTATCACCCAAGGGAGAGTGTAGTGGTACCATCATAGCTCACTGCAGCCTTGGACTCTTGAGTCCAAGCAATTCTTCTGCCTCAGCCTGAGTAACTGGGACTACAGGTGTGTGCCACCATGCTCAGCCAATTTTTAAATTTTTTGTAGAGATGGTATCTTTTAATATTGCCCAGGCTGGTCTTGAACTCCTGGCCTCAAGCCATCCTCCCACCTTGGCTTCTCAAAGCACTGGGATTACAAGCATGAGCCACCGTGCCCAGCTGTTTTTACTTCTCTTGGAGGTATACTTAAGAGTAGAACTGCTAAATCATACAATAAATCTATATTTAACTTTTGGAGGTATTGCCAAATTGTTTTCAAAAGCACCTGGACCATTTTACAATCTTACCAGAGGTAAATTAGTTTGCAGAATGTACACACCCTTGTCACCATTTGTTACTGTTTGTCTTTTTAATGTTAGCTTTCCTGGTAAGTACGAAGTGGTATCTCATGGTGATTTTGATTTGTATTTTCTTAATGACCAAAGGTCTTGAGCATCTTTTCCTTTTACTTATTGGCCATTTCTCTTTTCATTTTTATTTTTGGAGAAATGTATATTCAAAGCCTTTGCCTGATTTTTAATTGGGTCATCTTTTTTATTGTTGAGTGGCAAGAGTTCCTTATATATTCTAGATACAGGTCTCTTATTAGGTATATGATTTACAAATATTATTCCCTGTTCTGTAAAGTGTGTGTTTTTTCTTTCTTGATAGTATCACTGCTAGCACACAGTTTTTCAGTTTCGATGTAATCCAGTTTATTTAGGTTTTCTTTTTTCATTTGTACTTCTGCTATTTTATCTAAGAGCGAAAAAAGTAGGTTACAGAGAAAACTTTGAAAACCCAACCATTATAATCACAGTAAATAAAAAGTAATGATAAAAATAAATAAAACACAAATATTTGTGAATAGGTAGTCGGGCATTACTTTTAAAGTTCTATTATTCTGTGGTATAATTATCTCCCTCAAGGAGCCATAGTGAGAGGCATAGTTATGGAGGCCAAGTCACTGGGACAACCCTGAAGGAAGTGTGGCCCACTGCAATGTGTAAAGCAGCTCAATTCCCATGGACACCTTTAGTCACAGGCAGGAGCTAGCCTCAGCCAAACAGTGGAAGAATGTACCCATTGAAAAATTCCCTCCCACAATGCCCAACTTGATATCAAAATATTGCCCCTTGACTCTTATATCCCATATACTGCTTTATTTTTCTCCACGTCACTTAATACCTACAAGAAAGCCCATGTTTATTTACATAGTTCCTGTCTCTCCCATTAGAATATAAGCTCCATGAGTGCAGGAGTGTCTATTTATTATTATACCTCTAGGGTCTATAGCATGACATTGAGGGACTATGTTAGAGGGACTTCTTGGGGCCAGCTAGGGGCTTTGTCTCCCGTTTTCCTGCGTCTGGCCTTTGGAGATGGAGTGACTCAGGGTTGTAAAATCGTAGCCAATCCAGTAAGGATTCAAAGATTAATTAATCTAGAGGAAGTATGAATAAACCCCCCCTCATTGGACAAGAACATGAATGGGGAGGGAATAACTTAGGGGTAAAAGCTCTAGCTGCCCCAGCCTGAAGTGGCACCCCCTCCCAGTCCCCTTCTAAGGCATGGAAGCTGTCCTTTCGCTCTGCCTAATAAACTGCACTGTCGCACACTCCTTGGGTCCATGAATTCTATCTGAGCAATAACACTCACCACGACACCAAGGCCCCCTTTCCCATTCTTCAGGTTTGGGAGACCAACAACTTGCAGCAGATCTAGTTACAACATGGCGCTCTATAGATATTTGTTGAATGAACAAAAAAATTATAGTGCTGGGATTGAGAATACTGACTCTGAAGCCAAACTCCCTTGGCTTGAATCCCAGTTTAGCATGATTAGCTGGTGAACTTTGGTAAGTTTTTGTCTCAATAGCCTTCTCTGAAAAATGGGGTATGCCTATATTATATGATTTGTGTAAGTATTAAAAAAAGATAATATAGGCAAAATGTTTAGAAAAGTGATGAGCGAATAGCAAATGCTCAATGATATTAGCTATTGCCATTATTGGATAGTAATAATAAAGTATGTAATTATATATCAATTATTCTGCCATATGGAACTGGAAATAGAGATAGAGGTAAGTTAAGCAATTTTTTTTTTTTTTGAGACGGGATCTTGCTCTGTCGCCTGGCTGGAGGGCCATGGCATGGTCTCAGCTCGCTGCAACTTTCAAGCAATTCTCCTGCCTCAGCCTCTCAAGTAGCTGGGATTCCAGACACCTGCCACCATGTCCAGCTTATTTTTGTATTTTTAGTAGAGATGGAGTTTCATCATGTTGGCCAGGATGGTCTTGATCTCCTGACCTGGTGATCCACCCGCCTCGGCCTCCCAAAGTGCTGGGATTACAGGTGTGAGCCACCACTCCCGGCCACGTTAAGTAATATTTAGAGTCAAACAACTGGTGAATGGAGTAAAGAAAAAAGGAGAAGGCCCAGGATTCAAAACCAGCTCATGTGGCTCCACTGCCCCATGGATTGGGGTGCATTTGGGGCTGGGGATTATGAAAACACAAACTCTTCTTAAAGGTAGGATGCTGTCCTTGCTGATGTCATTGTTGCAAGAGGTCAAGGTTAACATGAAGCTGGAACCTGAAGAATGTGATTTAGCATTTCTCAAAGTCTGTTCTGTGGACCATTCAGTCCAATAACATGCTCAGAGCAAAACACTGTCAAGTTTCAGGAACGCCAAACACTCACTCTATCCCTTCTTAGATATCATCAGTGCGTGTTACCATATTAAAGGCTCTGTGCAATCCTCCCACGAAGAATCTTATTTCACTCTTTTACACATTCTCCTCAAAGCATGTTTAACTATAGAACCCTTTGTGTACATTATGTCTACCAAGGTTCTGCAGAACATATTTAGAGAAACATCAGTATAACTAAGCCTTCCAAACCAGGTGTTGGCTACTGGTGAGGTTGGTCAGAACAGTGAGCAGTGATACCTGGAGGATGGAGAGATCTACGCAGTGAGGGCAGCCAATTGGAAACCAGCCCAATAGCAGGAGGCCAGGGAAATAGCCAGTCTTGAATGAGTCTAGAACATGATGGCGGATGTTGGTATGAGGCCCTGGCAGGTAGTACACCCAGCAGACCGCATCAAAAAGCAACAAGAGGTAGCATGTATGAGTCCCAACACTGCAGAGCTCAGCACCTGGAAAAATCTGGGAGGTGGTCACATGCTCAGGGTCCAGGAAGGAGTGAGAATCATCCCTGGGGCCTGGTAGCTGGTAAGTGGACCTCAAATTTAAGCTTGGCGTTAGGGATGGAGGCATAAAAGCAAAGAGTGACTTCATCTCTAGAGGCTGAGAATATCATTCAGGAATTCAAGAAGAGGCAAAAGTAGATCAAGAAAGGTTTCAGGAAGTGAAGGTGGAGTAAGAGGGGCCAGAAGCTCAGTGTCAAAAAGGAAAGCCACAGTGTAGTTATGCCATGCAGGGATGAAGATCAAATGTGATTCCTTAAATCCTTCAGAATTCCACTTCATCATGTGCACATAAACTAAGCTGAGCCTATAGGTAAGGGAAAGGGGGCTGTTGCTGTGGGGAAAAGAGGGCCCAGGGGCTGGGTGCAGTGGCTCGCGTCTGTAATCCCAGCACTTTGGGAGGCTGAGGCGGGTGGATCACCTGAGGTCAGGAGTTTGAGACCAGCCTGGCCAACATGGTGAAACCCTGTCTCTACTAGAAACACACAAAAACATTAGTCGGGTGTAGTGGCGCGTGCCTGCAATTCCAGCTACTCAGGAGGCTGAGGCAAGGAGAATTGCTTGAACCTGGGAGGCAGAGGTTGCAGTGAGCCAAGATCATGCCAGTGCACTCCAGACTGGGGAACAGAGCAAGACTCCATCTCAAAAAAAAAAAAAAAAATACAGGGCCCAGGAGACAGGAGACAAGGCAGTCATTATAGAGTGTAAAGTTAACATACCTGTCAGATGCATCCAAATAGCAGGTGGCTATATTCCCACAGTTACTCCAGCTTCTTGTATCCTAGGCATCTGATCCCCCATCCGAGTGCTGTCTGTGCTATACTAGATTGCATCTTAAGCTGGCTTGTATCCCAGGATGCACTTTGCAGCCTCAGGGTTGGATTTTCAGCTCCTGACACCAGGAGGAATAATCAGCCTCCTATTTGGGCTCTTCCCAAATGTTCTGCACCATTTCTTAGGGACAGACTCCCCTCCCAGAGCGGTCAAGATATTCTGGAAGTATAAGAATGCTACTATATAGATTTGGTTGATGTCCAAGTTAAGTTTTTAAGCAAAAGAACTTGTCATAAAATTACCCTGGATCACTGTCAATACCTCGAAGCCAGCTAAAGTTACTTTGCCCAATAAAGTTTCGGAGATGATGTTTGCCAAACTCTGGGCATATTTATGATTTTCTCATCTCAATTCATGACGATTATGCCAAAACTTTTTTCTCCATTCTCTGCTGGGACTACATAAAGCTTTTTCACACTGGTTTACTCTAAAACATATAGTTAGGAGATGTGGCAGTTTTTTTCAAATACTTTGTATTTAATACACTTAACACACATCTAAGATATAAAGCAGATCACAGTACAGGGTAGAGATCTGGAAAATTGCTGTGAGAACAATGAAAAGGAAAAAAAATGACTTGGATCAAAAATGATAGTCAAGGAAGTCTTCATGGAGGAGGAGACATTTGAACAAGGCCTTGAATGATAAAGGAAAGAATAGCATTTCGATGTTTTTCATTTACTTGCTGGCCTCTAGATGGTTTCAATCTCGGGATCGTATGAACGGAGAATCTGAATTAAGAAAGGGATTGTCTTGCTTTCAGCTTTAATATTTTGACCCCCAAGTTCATGATCACTTCAGTAAAAATGAGAGCAATTGAAAAATTGATTGATATTTTGTTTCTCCCCCTGGCCTCTCTGTGTCCTCATTAGAAAAAAAAAAGAACTCTCTCTCTTCTTAGTTTTGGACTTTCTTGACCAAAGGCAATAAGAGGTGGTGTATTGTTTTTGTATGTATTGTGGGGGAAGAGTGGGAAGCCCCAGGTCAACTCTAAAAATACTGTTTACAAATATTGATGGAAATTAACACAATTGAATCTGATAGAGGGAAGGGATTGGAGGCTGATGCAGTTGAGCAGAAGAGTTATCTGATCCAGAGGGCTTTGGCAGAGCTATGTAGACTGTAGAAAATGAGGATCCCACTTGAATAAGGCAGCCCAAAGGTAGCAGGACCCTAGGTAAGGATGGCCTGCTGGTACTGAACGCCTGGGTGAAGGTAGAAGCCAGTAATGGTGACTAGAAGACACACAGACCCATAGATAGCAAAGAAACATGAATCCTCAGGGCATCAAATATCACAGCACTCTAAGGCTGGATTCCTCACCGTTTCTATGAACCTATGTAAGCCCAGTGTAACCCTAACAGGTTTGTTGTCTGCTTGCTCAGTTAGTTAATATCTGGAGACACGGGGGTTAGGGAGTTGCAGCACAGAAAGAGTTTAAGAAACAGACAAACCAGGAGATGAGAGGAAACCTCAAATCTGCCTCCACAAGAAGTTGGGAGGTGGGTTTTTAAAGAGGTCTGGACAGGTGAAGGCTAAAGTGTGGGGGCTGCTGATTGGCTGAGAAGTGTGGGGCGAAGTCATGGGACAGAGACATGAAAAAGCTGCATTACTTGGGCCGGGCACGGTGGCTCACGCCTGTAATCCCAGCACTTTGGGAGGCCGAGGAGGGTGGATCACCTGAGTTCGGGCGTCAAGACCAGCCTGACCAACATGGAGAAACCCTGCCTCTACTAAGAAGTACAAAAAATTAGCCGGGTATGGTGGCACATGCCTGTAATCCCAGCTACTCGGGAGGCTGAGGCAGGAAAATCGTTTGAACCTGGGAGGTGGAGGTTGCAGTGAGCAGAGATTGTGCCATTGCACTCCAGCCCGGACAGCAAGAGGGGAAACTCCATCTAAAAAAAAAAAAGAAAGAAAGAAAATGCATTACTTGGTGGGGGTCTTCAGTTATCATCAGCCATTCTGCTGGAAATCAGAATCTGAGGAATACCTTTAAAAATTCTTGGGTAAAAGGGTCCAGTGTCAGGATTCCATCTATAGGAACAGCTGGGGAACACGTGGTCCGTGCACTATGTGACTCTCGGTTATTCGCAGCTGCAGGGAAATGGCTTGAAGTGCACCAGTGCACCCTGGTCAGTGCCTAATCATAATTCTGCCTAAAGCCTGGCTTACGATTTGCATTAACCTTGTGTGGGCAGTTTCACCAGTGGAAGAGGGGAAAGAAAGCCTCAATTATTACTTATATTGGACTCCAAGTTGACTTTGGTAGGTGAGGGCTGTGAGCCAGCTTTTAATTTGATTTACAAAAATTAAGAAATATGACTTTGTTTTTTTACCTTGAGTATTATGGAAAAAATCATGACTATCATATTTCAAAATCTGCAGTGATCCATTAGAAAATCCCACACCTAACTTTCAAGATGTTCTGCAGAAAACAGCTCGAGTTTTTATAACCATCTTGCAGTCATTAAGAACAGTGTTTTGAATCAAAAAGACCCGAGTTTAAATAATGACAGTACTTCTTATAAGGCAATAAACAAAAGTCCCTTAATATTTTGAGTTTCAGGTGCCTCATCTGGCATAGGGCTATCATGAGGTTACTGGGATAATACAGATCTTTATGCACTTAGCTCATTACCTGGTGCTTAGAATGTGTTCCACAAATGGTCTCTTATTATGATTATATTTGTGATGCTGAGACTGGAGTCATGAGTATGGTCACCTGGGCCCTACCAGCACTGAGGGGGGGAGTTTGGGTAGATCCCCTTTTGTCAGAGTTCACCTTTATCCCTACTTTTCTTCTCTTTTTTTTCTTTTGTGACACAGTCTCATTCTGTTGCCCAGGCTGGAGTGCAGTGGGGTGATCTCGGCTCACCGCAGCCTCTGCCTGCCAAGTTCAAGTGATTCTCCTGCCTCAGCCTCCTGAGTAGCTGGGATCACAGGCATGTGCTACCATGCCTGGCTAATTTTTTGCATTTTTAGTAGAGACAAGGTTTTGCCATGTTGCCCAGGATGGTCTCGAACTCCTGGCCTCAAGTGGTCTGCCTGCCTTGGCCTCCCAAAGTGCTGCGATTCCAGGAATGAGCCACCACGCCAAGCCCCTACTTTTCTACCCATAACACTTTAAAATAACAAAAGACTGCACCCCATATACAGGAGGAAGGAGGAGTATTGAAAGCTGTGAAAGAAAACAATGTAGTAAGAATTCTCTTACTTTTATTTGTTAGTTTATGTAACTTACACATGATATATTCTATAAGCTTTCATAAGTTCTCCTCTGGCAGTGATTGTTAAATAACATGTGAAACATAATTTAGAACTAAAATAGTGACCAGAGGACAAAAAAAATTAAAATTCTGTATTTTTTATAGCAATGCAAGAATAAAAATAAATTTTTTTTTTTTTTAACAAGATGGGGTTTCACCACGATGGCCAGCCTGGTCTTGAACTCCTGACCTCAGGTGATCCAGCCACCTCAGTCTCCTAAAGTGCTAGGATTATAGGCGAGAGCCACCATGCTAGGCCATAAAAATAAAATTTAAAAAATTCTGAAAAAAAAACATTTTAAAACATTATTTATTAATTTATTTGTAAAAAAAATTTTTTTGAGACAAGGTCTTGCTTTATCACCCAGGCTAGAGTACAGCAATGGGATCACAACTCACTGCAGCCTCAACCTCCCAGGCTCAAGAGATCCTCTCGCCTTAGACTCCTAAGTAGCTTGGACTACAGATCCCGCCACCATGAGTGGCAAATTAAAAAAAATTTTTTGGTAGAGATGAGGGTCTCACTATGTTGCCCAGGATGGTCTCGAACTCCTGTGCTCACGTGATCCTCCTGCCTTAGCCTTTCAAATTGCTGGGATTACAGGCATGAGCCGCTGTGCCCAACCAAAATCTATTTTGGAAGCATTGAGTTACAACTTTCGAGAAGAGAGAAAGTGGGAAACACCATGGAGAAACAGGGTGTGGAAAATAGAGTGGAAACTCCCTGGAATAAGCCGTTCTAAGATGGAGCAGCCTCAGAGGCCGTTTTCATTTTGGAATTCTTTGAGGAGTGCTACTTGTCTCTGCTCACGTCCCTGTAAATCCAGAAAGCTGCTCAGACCTGACCTGTCACTGGGAGGGCCGGAGATGGGGATGGAGTGGGGGGTGGCAGAGATGTGGCGTTGCTGCCATCACATTGAGGAGAGATTTAGACTCATGGTCTTCAAAGATAATTCCTTCTCTGATAGAATTTATTCCCTTTTCTGGGAGGAAGATGAGGTCGGGACTCAACTTCGTTCTAGGTAACTGCTTTACAAATTGTAGGAAAGGATTTCTGAAGCACTGCTTCTCAAATTTTAGTGTGCACACAAACCTCTTGGTGTTTTAAAATATAGTATATTAATAGAAAATTTGAGGCAGAGAAAGGCCGACAGATTAGGAGACAACTGTCACTGAGAAGATAGTTTATAAGTCACAGTCCCCAAGAGGCGGGGGGCATGCCAGGGTATGGGGGAACACACAGGAAATGGGGGCTGCAACTCTGTTCTTAGTTGTCCGATCCCTGATCCTAAGATGATTAGGACAGGGGAGTACTGGCCTTGAATATGATAACTCACTCCATGAAGGAGGTGGTTGGTAGTGAGCTCTGCCTGGGTTGATTTGTGTTAGAAAAACAGACTCTGGGTGAGTTGCTTACCATCTTGAGGATGTGGCCAACCCTGAGGGGAGCAGCCCCTCCAGGATCAGCAAGGCTCCACGTGTTAAAGCCTCAGAAAACAGAACATCAAAGACATGGCTAAAAAAACAGGGGATCTTGCGACACACCAGCTCCCGGGGCCCAGCACCATCTGACTCCCTGGGTCGGAGGTGAGACTCATCATTTGCGTTTCTAAACAGCTCCCAGGTGGTTTGTGGACCATGCTTTAAGTGGCACTGCTCTGACGGAGATGAGCAGGGCATTGCAGGCCTCCCAAAAATGCACTCTGTAGAGCAAGCTTGTTCTCAAACAGCTCTTATCACAACTGCCCCAGCTGTTCACCAGGTTCAAATTGAATTGTGTGGTTAAATGTGGAGAAGGGCAAACTAGACACGGTAGCGTATAATTCAAAGCCATTGAGGCTGCCCCCAAACATACCCAGATACCTAAAGGGAAGTAGAGTTCCATCAGTTAGCTGGTTGTCAACCATTTAAATGAACTTCACCTAAGAGAAGGCGTAGGCTAGATACTGTTGGAGATTTTATTTTTATTCAGGTATAACATAAGCCATAAGGGTGTAGTTTGATGAGTCTTCAAAATGTGAGACATGTAACACAACGCAGGTCAAGAAATAGAATCTTTACTAGTGCCACAGAAGGCCCCCTCATTCCTCATTCCAGTTACTGAGCCACCGACAATCTTCTTACTATTTGTGTTTTAGAGACAACGTCTTGCTCTGTCGCCTAGGCTTCAGTGAAGTGACGCGATCTCAGCTCCCTGCAGCCTTGAACTCCCAGGCTCAAGCGATCCTCCTGCCTCAGCCTCCTGAGTAGCTGGGACTACAGGTGAGTATTATCACACTTGGCAAATTTTTTTAATATTTTGGAAAAACGAGGTCTTATTTTGTTGCCTAGGCTGGTCTTGAACTCCTGGCCTCAAGGGATCTTCCTGTCTCAGTCTCCTAAAATGTTGAGATTACAGGTGTGAGCCACCACGCTGGCTATCTCTTGACTTCTGTCACCATAGATGAGTTTGGCCTGGTTTTGAACTTTTGTAAATTTAACCTTTTGTTTTTTAGGTATCTTTTCATATGCTCCACAGTGCGAGACTGATTCATATTGTTTTGTAGAACAATGGCGCATTCTCACTGCCCTGTAATGTTCCGCTGTATACATGAACTGCAGTTTGTCCTTTCTGCTGGGGGATGGCATTTAGGTTGTTTCCAGTTTAGTGCACTGTTATGAACATTCTTGTAAATGTCCTGTACAAGCCACTGGGTATATACCCAGGAGTAACATTCATAGTTCATAAGAATTTATATTCAGTCAAGTAGGTTTCCAAAGTGGTTATGCCAGTTTTCCTTCACAGCAGCAATGAATGTCCTTTTTCAGTCTAACCATTCTGGTGAGCATATAGTGGTATCACATGCACTACACATACAAACTTATTTTGAGGCTTATAGTGGACAACATGGGAAAGAAGAATAGGGTAAATGAGCATAGCGGGGGTGGAGTTGTACATGTTACGTTTAAGGCAGCTTAATGCCTCCACGAGAAATGGAACTGGATGTTTCAGCAGCAATTAGAGTAAGACAGGCCGTAAATGCTCTCCTCCAGGCAGGCAGGAAGCACATACGATGTTTGAACCAGGAGGCTACAAATTGGACAGCTAGGATGAATGTGAGAGTTGAATTAGACATTCAGAAACCACGGAGACTCTATATAGTCATTAGAAATGTAACTATTGAGCTTTTCCTATGTGCTAGAAACTGTGTTACTGAGGCAGTGTAGATATAAAGATGAGTAAATCACATTTCCCCCATCTTGTGGAGACCACAAATATTGAGGAGAGAGGGTAAGATATAAAATAAATAAGGCATTGTGAGAAATACTATCACAGAGATTCACACAAGCTGTGCCTTTTCTCTGGAATCGAGGAGAAGATACTCATCAGTTTGGTCTAGCTGGGCTGGAGAATACTTCATGAGGAGATTACATTGTACCTGAGTCTTGATCAATTACTGGTGATTCATTAAGAAGATAATGAAGATAGAAGAATGAGCAATGGTTTGCAGATGCAGAAGATTACAGCGTGGCTGGAGAGAGTCCAGTAGTTTTGTGTAGATGCATGAGACTGGTGAGATCAGGCAGAAATTGTGTTCTGAGAGCAGACTGTGATAGGCCTTGTAAACACAACTGAGCATGAACTTTATGCTATAGGCAATGAGCAGCCGTAGAGGTCTTCAAAGAGGGGATTGCTGTGATCCCTTGGAAGGATATTGCCATGACACTGGCATTGTGATCTTAGGTAGACAGCAGAGGAAATAAAAAGCAAGCGACAGATGTGATTTCAAATGAAATATGGCTCAGTTCTCCTCTTGCAGGGCAAGAATCCTCATTTCCTGGGAACTGGAAAGTACTTAAGGTGAGGATTTCGTTCTGCTAGGGTGGGCCCAGTCTGAAGGTAATTTTTCAAAAGCAGCTGCTTTAAGTGCTAGTTAAATGGTACCAGGGGATTCACTGGACACAGGTGTCATGTTCAATCTTATCCATCTATCAATAAAGCCAGACTCCCAGCGCCAGTTGGATGGCAGCACGGCACCTCTGAGACAGGAATTCTATTAACCGAGGCATCTCACTGCTTCATTTTAGGGCTGTAACTTCAGAGTATTCAAAGATATTCTGAAGTCCTTGGCTTCTAACTTAGCTTCTCCACAGTCAGCTGTGGCTTCTGCCTGGATAACTCAAATACGTATGTCATATATGTTCTTCCTATTGTTTTGAGTATGTTCCTGCAGAACATTCTTTTTCTGCATCTTTAATACAAAGGAAAGGGATGTCTAAGTAGTTAATTAATTTTTTGCATAGTTAATAGATGGTGTTGATAATGAATTTCTCTCCCACCCCTTTCACCAAGTCACTCTTCACAGGGGCAGACACTATCATCCATTTCTTATTCTGTGGACCCTCTGTATCTGTGGGTTCCATATCCATGGATCTAACCAACTATGGATAAAGGATGTTTGGAGAAAAGATTTCACAAAGTTCTGGAAAGTTAAGCTTGAATTTACTACACACTGGGTACTACGTTGAATCCACACAAAAGAAGTGATATGTAGACTTTGTATAAGGCATTATAAGTAATCTAGAGATTATTTAAAGTATATTGAAGAATGTCTATAGGTTACATACAAATGTGATGTCATTTTATATAAGGGACTTGAGCATCCCTGGATTCTGATATTGGCAGGGACGGAGTGTCCTGGAACTAATCCCCCATAGACACCAAGCAATGACTATACCATTTCAAAGATGTTCTATGCAATTACAAAAATTGTAAGTACATGCCTTTTTTTTCTTTTTGTAAAGCGCAAATGGTATCCCATGATATACCTTGTCCTCTACCTTGTGTGCCTCTTGAAAATGGTTTCTTACACTCTCTTCTTTTTAAAGGCTTCATAGTATTCCATTGTATGAATATGCCATCATTGATTTAGTCAGGCTCCTACTGACGAATATTTAAACAATCCTAACTTTTTGTTATTATAAACAATCTTCAATGAGTAAATGAGTAACCTTATTTCTTATTTAGACACAGTTATAATAAATTTCTAGAAATAGAACTTCTGGGTCACAAGGTATGAATGTTTATAAATTTGAGAGATTTTCCAAACTCCATAGAGTTGTACATCAAACACCATATAGGAGACACTGACCCCAAAATTCCCATGTGCTGCCTCTTTGTAATTGACTCTTCAATCAACCTCCAACTTTGGCAATCACTGATGGGTGTTCCATTCTTACAGTTTTGTCTTTTCATGAATGTCTTATAAATAGAGCCAATCAGTATATAGTCTTTCTATTCTGACTTCTCTAACTTGGCAATACCCATCTAAGATTAATCATGTTGTTGAGTGGATCGATAGTGCCTTCTTTTAAAAATAAGGTATCTATTGAAGTATAACTGCCATACAGTAAACTGCATGTATTAAAATGTTCAATTTGATACATTTTGTTATAAATATTCATACATAATAATACCATAATCAAGATAATAAACGTATTATCTATCACTATCAAAGTTTCTTTGTTCACCTTTGCAATGACCTCTCATGCCCCTGTCCACATTTCCTCTCCCTAGGCAACCCCCTTGCTTTCTGTCATTGCAGATGTTTATATTTTCTAGAATTTTATATGAATGGATATATATTCCTTTTTGTCTTGCTTCTTTCACTCAGCAGACTTATTTTGAGATTCATCCATGGTGTAGTATGTTTCACCAGTGAATCCCTTTTACTGCAGACTAGAATTCCTTTGTATGAATCTAGCTATGTTTATCCTTCACCTGTTGATAGACATTGTTTATAGTTTTTGGCTACAACAACTAAGGTGACCATGATTGTTTACACACTAGTCTTTTGCATAGATGAATGCTTTTCTTTCTATTGGGCAAATACCTAGAAGTGGAATAGTTGGCTCATGTGGTGGGTGTATGCTCACCTTTTTAAGTGACTGCCAGACTCTTGCAGTAGTTACCCTATTTTACATTCCTATAAGCAATGCATGGAAGTTCTAATTTGTCCATGTTGTTGTCAACACTTGATATGGTCAATGCTTTTAAATTTTAGCCATTCTAATGGTTATATAGTTTAGTTCATTGTGTGTAATTTAAGTTTACCTAATGACTAATCAGGTTGAGCATCTTTTTAGGGATTTACTTGCCTGTTTAAATCTTACGTTTTTTTTTAAATTTTGTTTTCTTTTTATTGAATTTTGAGATGTCTAGTATATTTTGAATACATGTCTGTTATCAGATGTATGACTTTCAGATATTTTCTCCTAGTCTGCCTATGGCTTGTCTTTTGATTTTCTTAACAGTATCTTTTAAAAAGCAAGTTTTTAATTCTGAGAAGCTCTCATTTGTCTGTTTCTTTTTTAATGAATCATGCTTTTGGCGTTGTATGGAAAAAAATCTTTGCCTAACTCAAAATTATAAAGGTTTTCTTCTGAATGTTTTATAGTTTTAGGTTTTACATTGAGGCCTCTGAGTTAATTTTTGAGATAATTTTGAGTTTATTTTCTTTATGGTACAAGGTGTGGATTGAAGTTTATTTATTGTGTTGAAAAGACCATCTTTCTCCACTGAATTGCATTTTTACTTTTGTCAAAAATCAGTTTTCTATCTATGTGTAGGTTTATTTCAGGATTCTCTATTTGTTATTTGCCCACTTGCTTATCTTTACACCTCTACCACATTGCCTTGGTTACTGTAGTTTTATAAGAATTCCTAAAATCAGGAATTGTTAGTCCTTCAAGTTTGTTCTTCTTTTGAAAAATTATTTTGCCTATTTCAAGTCTTTTGCATTTCCCTGTGAATTTTAGAATTAGTTTATCCATTTCCACAAAAACACCTTTTGGAATTTTTTTTATTGGGGTTTATTTGGATCCATAGATAATTCAGAGACAGAACTTGCATCTTAACAATATTGATTCTTGAATCGATGAATGATCTAAATCATTTAGATTCTTTTTATATTTTCTTAGAAAAGTTTTCTAGTTGTCACTAGTCTTTCACATCTTTGTTGGACTAATCTCTAAGTATTTCATATTTTTGGTGACACTATAAATTATACTTTTGTTTATAATTTCTGTTTTTGTTTGTTGCTGTTATATAAAAATACAATGTTTTTTTTTTACATTGGTCTTACATTTTGTAGTCTTGCTAAACTCACTTATTAGTTCTAATAGTTTTTTTCAATTTTATCAAATTATCTACTTTGACAATCGTGTCATCTGAAAATAAAGACAGCCTTATGTTTTCCTTTCTGAACTGGATGCCTTGAATTTCTTGTACTTGTCTTTTTTGCAGTGGTTAGAATATTTAGTATCATGTCAACTAGAAATATTAAGAAAGAACATCCTTGTTTTGTTTCTGATTTCAAAGGGCTAGTCATTCAGTTTTTCACTATTAAATGTATTAGCTATAAGGTTTTGGTTATTTTAAATGTCTTTTATTAGATTGAGAAGGATCCTTTCTATTTCTAGTTTGCTGAGAGTTTTTCTTTTTTTAATAAGGAGTAGATTTTGTCAAGTGCTTTTTCTATGTCTGTTGAGAAGATGAATGAGTAAAACACATCACCTACAATTCTACACCCAGCAAAAATATCTTAGAAAAATAATGGTAAAATAAAAATGTTTTCAGGCATATAAATGCTGGAATAATATATTTTCACCAGTCTGCATTATGAGAAAAATGAGAAGTCCTTCAGACAGAAGAAAAATGATACCATATGGGTATATGGATCTATATAAAGGAATGAAGAGCAAAGGAAATGGTGACTATAGTGGTAAATATGTATTTTCTTACTATTTAAAACTGTATAAAAGATAATTGTTTAAATACAATAACAACCATGTAGCATGGGGTTAATAACATATATAAAAGTAAAATGTATTAAAACAATAGCACAAAAGTTGGCAGAAAGAAATGTAAGTATATTTCTGGAAGGTTCTTATACTATACATAAAGTGGTACAATGCAGCACCTCATTTTTACAGCTAGGTTGTGGTAAGTTAAAATGGTATTAATATAACGTGAATGTTAAAGCAACCACAACAAAGAAAACCAAAAGCAACCAATGTTGTTAAAATAGATTAATAAATAACATTCAATTAATCCCAAACAAGGCAGGAGAAGAGTTTTCCTGCAGAAAAAGAAAATATGGGCGCATAGAAAAGAAATAGTAAGATGACAGATTAAAACCCAACAATGTCAATATCATGGGTTAAAGGTAAATAGTCCCGCGTGAGGACCAGCCACTGTTCCTTCTCATCCTTTCAGGTGGTGCTTTCCCCAGCCTCAGGTGGTTTCTTCACAGGCATTTGTTGATGAATGCTCACGTGAATACTACATGAGACTCCTCTGCAGAGCTCTGCAGTTCTGTCTCTTTGCAGCTGTCTTTTCTACTCTACTGTGTCTTGGGAATTCTAGCGGTCTTGGTTTGCCTGAATTCTGACCTCTGTGTCTTCAACTCAGGGAACCCACTGTACTCTACCCAAGTTCCTTCTCTCTGTGCCGTGGCCTGGAAACTCTCAAGGAAAAAAGTTACGTTAATCATTGCTATTTAATCATTGCTCTCTTACCTTATTGCTATCTTGTCTTTTAGAAAGATCATTGTTCTTATTTGGTGTCCAGTGTTTTGCAAACTGTTGTTTTCATATATTGTTTTTGTTTGTTTATTTCATGTGGGAGGGCAAATTTAGTCTCTGCTACTCCACCTTGCTCAGATGTGAAAATCAATTTATTATTTTTTTATTGCTGGAGTATTCTATGGTATGAATATACCACTGTTCATCCACTCACATATTCAAGGTCTAGGTTGTTTCCAGTTTATGAATGTATCTTCTAGCCACAATTGCGTATAGTTTTTGTGACAACATACATTTCCAATGCACTTGGATAAATACCTAGGAATGTTATTACTTGCTGATTTAGTAAGATTGTATTTAATTTTATAAGAAACTGCCAAATTGTTTATCAGAGTGGCTGTACCATTTGGCATTCCTATCTGATATCGACATGGGTTCCAGTTTCTCTGAAATCTTGCCAGCACTTGGCATTATAAGTTATTTGTTTACCTATTTGTTTATTTTGAGTCATTTGCATAGATGAATAGTGCTATCTCATTGTGGCTTTCATTTTCACTTCCCGAATGATTAATAATGTTGAACTTCTTTTAGTACCCCTGTCATCTGTATGTTTCTGTGATAAAATGTCTGTTCAGAACTTTTACCCATTACAAAATATTGGGTTGTCTGTTTTCTTGTTCTTGAGTTTTGAATGTTCTTAATATATTACGAATACAAGTCCTTCATTAGATTTGATTTGCAGACACTTTCTCCTAGTGTAGGACTTGTCTTACATTTCATTTTTAAATCTCTTCAAGAAGGATTTAATTTGTTTAAAAGACTGAATTAGAAATGTAACTTTATCAATGTCCCAATACCATTTATTGACTAGTAGAAAAAATAATTTTAATTACACCAATATTTACTCTAATTTACAGTCATTTATATTCGTGTTTCTGAGTACAATTTTTTTTTTTTTTTTTTTTTGAGATGGAGTCTCTCTCTGTTGCCAGGCTGGAGTGCAGTTGTGCCATATTGACTTACTGCAACGTCCGCCTCCCGGGCTCAAGCAGTTCTCTGCCTCAACCTCCCGAGGAGCTGGGATTACAGGCGCATGCCACCATGCTCAGCTAATTTTTTTTGCATTTTTAGTAGAGATGGGGTTTCACCATGTTAATCAGGATGGTCTCGATCTCCTGACCTTGTGATCCATCCACCTCGGCCTCCCAAAGTGCTGATATTACAGGCGTGAACGACCATGCCGAGACTCCTGAGTACAATTTTAGAGTGAATTTATTTTAGTAACAAAGATTTATGTTCTTGTTTTGGGTTGCCCACTAGCAATGTGACTTTACTTGATTTCCTCAGCAGCAAATGTTCAACTTTGAACATAAACTTGCCAAAGTTGCTACACAGACTGCAGTAACACTTTCTGTCAACAAGTTTGCTCTGAAGTTGTAGTTTTTTTTTAATACCTTCATAATAGCATAATATTTCGTTCACGGTAGTATTCATATATATTTTTGATTGATATTGTTCAAATAACGTTAGGACTAGAAAATGTATACACAAATAAAAAAGAGAAGATGGTGCAAAGAGGAAGAAATTTTACACTTTATCAAGAATAAACATCTACAATTTATTTTTAAAATCCCACTTAAACAAAATACACTGGGCAGCGAGGTGGCTTATGCCTGTACTCAGCACTTTGGGAGGTCATGGTGGAAGGATCCCTTGAAGACAAGAGTTGAAGACCAGCCTGGGAAATAAACTAAGACCCTATCTTCACAAAAGACTTAAAAAAAAAATTAGCTGGGCATGGTAGTGCATGCCTGTGGTCCTAGTTACTTAGGAGGCTGAGGTAGGAGATTTGTTGAGCCCAGGAGTTCAAAGCTGCAGTAAGCTGTGATCACACCACTGAACTCAGCTTGACAACAGAATGAGACCCCATCTCTACCATCATTAAAAAAAGTTAATTTATAGACATAGATAATAAATTACTTCAGATATAGCACATGTAACATTTAGTGGGCATTGGAGTAATCAATCATCTATCAGCCATCTAATTATTATATTAGGTGACCTCAACTTAATCATTATTAAGTTAAGGTGTAGAGTTAAAATATAATTTTGAGGCAAAATTTAATCCTAGTGTCTTTAACCCCACCATTTCATTATAAAAAGTTTCCAGTGTACATAAAGTTCCAAGAATTACACAACAAGGCTGGGTGTGGTGGCTCACACCTGCAATCTTAGCACTTTGGGAGGCTGAGGGAGGAGGATCTCTTGAGCCCAGGAGTTTGAGACCCGTTTGGGCAACTTAGTGAAGCCCTGTCTCTACAAAAAAAAAATAAGTTAGCTGGGTGTGGTGGCACATGCCTATAGTCCCAGCTACTGGGGGCGCTGAGGTTACCTAGGCTTGATCCCAGGAAGTCAAGGCTGCATTGAGCCATGATGGCACCGCTACACTCCAGCCTGAGCAACAGAGTGAGACCCTGCCTCAAAAGAAAGAAAGTCAGCAAATATCCTTGTACCTGCCTACTTGAATTCTACTACTAACATCTTACTAGATTTCCTGAATTATCTGCCTGTCCATATATCCATCCTGTTACTCATCCATCCATCCACATTATTTTCTGATGCATTTCAAAGGTAGTAAATTTATTTCTTATCACGAGGAGACCTTTTGGTTATACAACTAAAGATTGTGAGATAAGATAATTGTTTCTAACATATATTGACCTATCCTTGCCCGACCCCCCCACCCCCCGCCAGAAAAACCACATCACCATGTTAAATCCTACTAAGGTTCACAAACTTGGGGCACTTTGCAAACCAACAAAAAGATTCCTGGGCCCAGTTCTGGATATGTTGAATCTGATCTGGGGTGGCACCCTAGTATCTGAATTCCCTCATGCCCCTCCTCACTCCATCTCCACAAGTGGGTGAAGCATCAGCTAAGGCTTTAGCTCAGACTCATCTTGAGAGAGTCTAGTAGGAATAGCAGATGTGAAGACCGGCCATAACATGCCTCAATTATGCAAGTCTGGGAAAGCCGAGAGAGAATGATATTCTAGACAAAGTCAAATATGGTGAGGATAAGATGTGTTCAGACAGGGCTGAAATTAGGCCGTGCTCTGAAATAGCCTTTTGCAAAGCTAGCTGTCTGAGAGAATCATTTGAAAAACTTAAAAAGGAAAAGATGCTTGGATCTTAACAAAGAGCTTCTGATTCGAAAGCTCTGGATGAGGGTCCGGTGTCCACATTTTTAACAAACGATACAGGCATTCTCGATGCCGCTGGTCTCTAGCCAGTATTTATGAATTTCTCCAGAAATAAAGAAAGGTGGGGCTATAAAAGAGCTAGCTGAGACTTGATGGCTTTTAGTACAAGTAGCACTTTAGTACGAGTTAAGTAATACTAGTGTGTGTGAGGCAGAGGCTGGGTCCCCGAGCTTGAGTCTCAGCCGTGTCTACTGCCCGTAGGACTGGTCACCAGGAGTTGATTGCCATAGAGTGCCATGTAGACAAACTTGGCCCAGTGCCAAGCCCATGTGCTGTGGAAGGGAGAGAGGAGACTGAGTTCCAGGCAGTGCTTTGCTCTCAGATTTGTATCCTATCCTGGTTGCTCTCTAGGTACCAGCAAGGAAGATGTATCTGAGCAAAAATCTAAAGAATTTTTTTTGACCAATAACCGTAAGATATTGAAACACAGACAGCATTTCTTTGTTGTTCATAAAACAGAGTAAGGTACAAAAGGAATAAAAGGAAAGGAGAATTTTACAGGGAGCTTTGGTGCACTACGGACTCAAGAAGACAGCGTTCCCCTGTTCCTCTGCATTAATTGCAGAGCATAGTGAGGGATGGCAATTCTTAGCAGAAACCTGTGGCAGGGCTCAGAGGGGGACCTTCATGCCTCAGGCCATCACTGGTGCCCAAATATCTGAGGAAGAGAATGGTGACCACTCACCAAAGCAAAGCCAGAGATGACACTGTTCTTCTAGGGAGCGTACTGAAATTATCTATGGTTGGAGGTGATTTTCAGGGGACAAGTGTCTTCAGTTAGTGGCACAGTTTGGGCAAGAATCAGCAAAATATGACTTATATGGGTGCTGACTTGAAATAACAAATGCTTGTCAGGGGAAGCTAAGAACTTGTAAAGAAGGCCGAAAGAAATTAAGGCCTAAGGAAATGAATGAGACAGAATATTAAGAGAGGGAAGAACAGATGCTTTGTAAATGCATTTTGTCTATTTGTCCTAATAGATACTGCTTGGTTTATCTTCCTCTAATTAAAAGTTACTTTATGAATTGAAACTTAGTAGGAAATAGTTATTTAGACTGCAGGCAGCCAAGGTTCCCTGACGCCTGTGACAGTCAGTGCTTCCAATTCTTTTCTCTGTCTCTGACCTTGCTTTATGGATTCCTTTTCAGCGGCCTTTTCTGGCTCCTTCTGCTCTGATACCTTATAAGACCCATATTTCTTTATTTTTCTCTCTCACAAAAGAGAATTGAATTGTCTGAAGTGGGATTTCAGGGCTGAATGGACACTTTAGTGTGGGTATGTGTCTTATTAAGTCACCTCCCATCTCATGCTTGAAAACCCTACATGTAGGTGGCCGCTTGTCCATCTGTGGCCCAGAGGGAGCTGACGCAGGTGACATTATTCTTCCCAACATAAGCCTTTGCTCCTCACTCTGACAAGAAGCATAGTGAACTGCTTTTGCAAAGTTTTTGATGTGCTTCAGTTTTCCTCCAGAGAGGCAGAAGGAATATTATGGAATACTGAAGAGCAAACTCACTCTAGAATGCTGGGAATGAAGATACTCGTATTTGGAACTTGGTAAAATTGGAACTTGGTTAAAAATGTTTTCTTTCTGGTATGTGTGCCCAGGGAACACACACAGGTGATTAGGAAGAGAT
The DNA here is from genome assembly GCA_036589455.1 of Ateles fusciceps. Taxonomy (NCBI): domain Eukaryota; kingdom Metazoa; phylum Chordata; class Mammalia; order Primates; family Atelidae; genus Ateles; species Ateles fusciceps. The sequence goes on from JAZHEH010000284.1 coordinate 1,626,223, forward strand.
TTGTACCCCTGTCATATTTTAGTTCAACAGGTGATCTCTCTGAGAAGTTATGCAGTTATGATGGGGGGGGGGGGGGGAGCGGTGTCAGAAAAACAGTAAAAAGATATTTAGGCTCAACGGAAAACTTAATGTTAGGAAGAGTTCTTGCAACATCAGAATGTAAATAATTTACTTTACTTGTTCATTCAGCAGAGTGAGGGGAGGGGAAGATTAATGGGCAGCTTAAAAGAAAGTCCAGTTAAAACCTTTTCTGCCCTAATGTCATGGATGCAAGAGCCAGTTTAATCTAAACAAAAGGGGCAACTCACCCATTTGGGCAGGGCTGGGAGACCACACAGTGGCTGAGAATTGCCCATCAGCAGGGTCCCGCTCTTTATAGACCATTTGTTTGCATTTGTAGTGAAAAAGGAGATGCTCTTGTAGAGGTTAAGTCACCCAGTTATTTGTTATAAACTTTCAGAAAGGAATGGGTTTGAAACAAGTCTTAAGTGTTTCAGTGACAAATATTTAACGTCACTCCTGAGATTTATGGCTCTTCTGTTTGCCCTTTGAAAGCTTTTAGTTCAGTGGCAAAGGTTACTAGGGGCTTGCCTGGTAGAAAGAGGTCTTTTCTGTTGTTGTTTTATCATCTTAGCACGGACTGGAGAGTCTTCCCAAGTTTCAGCAATGAATAATCGCCCTTTCTGCTCACATCGTCATCTGTGATTGTCCTCGGAGGCTAATCTAAGGCATGTAAGTGCTCCTGGCATCTGGTCTCTCTGCTTTCACACCTCCACAGCTGTGATGCAGGGTGGGAGGGCTGATCCCAGGCCATCCCCAAGCCACAACACTGCAGAGCAGGGAGGCCCGGGTGATATGTACCTGCTGTTCCTCACTGGGACCCTGTCTGGAGCACCTGTTGTGTTGGGATACTTGTACTAGAGTAATCCAAATGGTGAGGACTCGTCACTTTTTGGGCGAGGTAGAACTTATTTCCTTTTAATGTCTAAATTTGATGATGAGGGCCCCTGCTGGCTTAATTATGGGAAATTAGGCCTCCTGGAAGTGTGCCCAACTTGCTTCTGAAAAGGATGCTGGGTACCACATCATGGTGCCACAATGATATGAATAGATCCGCTGCAGCTGACCAGTGTGGGGCATAGTGACCATGTTAGAGACCACGCTGCCTCCACCTGGCTTTGGAGTGATGGGTGGGGGCGTGGGGTCGAGAGGTAAGTCTTCCCTCCTAATGATACAAAGACAGAACCGTAACTCTGCTAGCACCTTTACCAAAAGACCGATTATGACTTACCACATCTCTCTCCATCTGTCCAGCTCAATAATAAGATTCTTTATCAGGCTTCTTTCTTGCTCCATGTAATAAAAGCAACAACTGACATTTGTTGTGTGCTTATTATGTGCCAGACAGTGTTCTAAGCATTTTGTGTGTATTATTCCATTAATCCTCACCAAACTCTTTGGGCTATTATGATCCTCATTTTACAGATGAGGAAACTAAGTGCACTGAGAGATTCAGCGACCTGGTCGAGGGCACACGCAAGTGTGAAGTGGCATCCGATGCCAGGTTGCCAGACTCCAAGGTCTTTTTTTTCTTGTCAGCCAGGCTGGAGTGCAATGATATGATTTCAGCTCACTGTAACCTCTGCCTCCAGGGTTCAAGCAATTCTCCTGCCTCAGCCTCCCAAATAGCTGAGATTACAGGTGCCTGCCACCATGCCTGACTAATTTTTGCATTTTTAGTAGAGACGGGGTTTCACCATCTTGGCCAGTCTGGTCTTGAACTCCTTATCTCAGGTAATCTGCCTGTCTCAGCCTCCCAAAGTGCTGGGATTGCAGAGGTGAGCCACCATGCCCAGCGACACCAGGGTCTTTTAACCACTATACTCTCTACCCTTTCCTTCCTCACCAGGAAGCTCTGTGCAATTTACTGCCCTCAAATTCAGGCTCAATTGCTGGAAGGCCCCCAAAGGGAGAAGGAAACTCCCCTTTAAGCCAGTTTAAGGCTCATCCACCAAGTCTTCCTTTTCTATCCCAGGACTAATCTCTTTTAAATGACTGACAGCTCATTTCCTTTGGAAGAGACTCCACTCCTGCCTACAGAGGGATGGCCTTGCCGTTTCATTCTTCCCAAGACATCACTCTCCCGAAGACTGCCATGGAATAATATAAGTACATTTGCCAAGGCCTGGGCTATTCAATCAGGATGCAAAATAGCCATTTCTGTTTCTTTAAAGGAGAAAAACAGGATCAGAGCTGTATATTGCTGTGCTGCCTTCTCCTGGCTGTCTTTGAACTGCTAAGTAAACAAGGACACATAGGACTCTGCAATAGCTCGCAGTCACGGGGAGGTACAGGGGAGTCTAAATTCCTATGCAAGAAAGAAACTTCTGTAAATCAGTGGGTGTCTTCTAGAAGGAACACATACCAAGGCCTCTGTATTTTGAACAGTGACATCTCTATAGGTGATTCTAATATGCAATCCTGGTTGTAAGCCATAACCTAAGGAAATTCATAGCAAGATATAGACCTGCTAAAAGAGATGCTCTGTCTTACCAAACACAACATCTGATTAGAGGTGTCAGTAACATGAAGTCTGGTGAGTTTGTAAGCACTTGGGTCTTACACAACCACAACGTGTGTGTGTGTGTGTGTGTTGATAACATGTGATGTATTTGCTTTGCATTTGCTAACTCAAAGGACCTGTCCAAGTAGTAATCCTGGCAACTCTTAGGTGGCATGAAATTCTCCTAACGTTTTCATATTTTAATAAAGGGTTTCAAATTTCATTTAAATGAAGAAGAGAAGATGAAGTAAATCTGAAGAAATTTTCACTGCACAAAACATTAGATCTTAATTTTTTTTGGAATTTTAGGCAAAAAGTTTTTAGACATCATAGAGAGAGAGAAATAGGAATAGTTTATTTTCCTCTCCCACAGTGGCTTATGAGTGGCATATTTCTGAGTTCTTTACTTGCTCTTATACTTGAAAATGGACTTGGCTTGATATAATTCATGTTTTACACTTTATTTCCCTCATAACTTTTAAAGTATTGCTCCATAGTCAATGACTCACATTTAATTTTTTTGTGGTGAAATTTGAAGCCAGCCTGACTTTTTCTCCTGCACTGAACTATAATTTTTTTGTCAGGAGGGCTAAAAATTCTGTCTTTATCCTTGACATTAAATCAGTTAACAAGGCTATGTGTTGATGCCAATATTTTCTGTCACTTATTTATTCCCCATATATGTTGTATAAATTTCATCTGTAGATTCTGTTTTTTCCATTTTTTGGAAAATTTTAGAGGTTGTATCTCTAAATATTTTTTTTCCCCATTTTTGGATTCTTAATGACAAGAGCCCCAGTTAGCTTTCAGTTTGATCTTCTTTGTCTTCTACGTGAATCATCTTCTTTTTAATTGCTTTAATTTCTTTGTCTTTCTCTTTCATTGAGAATGCCTGAAGCCCTTCTCTGTGTCATTAATTTAACACTTAACACTATCTATTATATTTCTTTCTCTTTCTAAAATGTCCTTAAGGTTCAGGATTCTCTATTCTGTTCCGTTGGTCTATGTGTCTGTTTTTGTACCAGTACCATGCTGTTTTGATTACTGTAGCTTGAAGTTGGGTAGTGTGATGCCTCCAGCTTTGTTCTTTTTGCCTTAGCTATTCAGACTCTTTTTTAGTTCCATATGAATTTTAAAATAGTTTTTATTTCCTAGTTCTGTGACGAATGTTAATTATAGTTTAATAAGAATAGCATTGAATCTAAAAATTGCTTTGAGCAGTGTGGCCATTTTAATGATAATGATTCTTCCTCTCCATGAGCATAGAACATTTTTCCATTTGTTTGTATCATCTCTTATTTCTTTGAGCAGTGGTTTGTAGTTCTTCTTGTAGAAATCTTCACCTCCCTAGTTAGCTGTATTCCCTGGTAATTTTATTCTTTTTTGTGGCCCTTGTGAATGGAAATTCATTCAAGATTTGGCTCTTGGTTTGACTGTTTTTGATGTATAGGAATACTAGTGGTTTTTGCACATTGGTTTTGTGTCCTGGACTTTGCTGAAGTTGCTTATCAGCTTAAGAAGCTTTTGGTGTGAGACAATGGGGTTTTCTAGATTTAGGATCCTGTTATCTGCAAAAAGAGATAGTTTGACTTCCTCTCTTCCTATTTGAATGCCCTTTATTTCCTTCTCTTGCCTGATTCCCCTGGCCAGAACTTCCAATCCTATGTGGAATAGGAGTGGTGAGAGAGGGCATCCTTGTCTTATGCTGGTTTTCCAGGGGGGAATGCTTCCAGCTTTTGCTCATTCAGTATGATATTGGTTGTGGCTCTTATTATTTTGAGGTATGTTCCTTCAACATCTGGTTTATTAAGGGTTTTTAACATGAAGGATGTTGAATTTTGTAGAAAGCCTTTTTTGCGTCTTTTGAGATAATCATGTGGTTTTTGTCTTAATTTTTGTTTATGTGATGAATCACATTTGTTGATTTGCATATGTTGAACCAACCTTGCATCCCAGGATGAAGCCTACTTGATCATGATGAATAAGCTTTTTGATGTGTTGCTGGATTTGGTTTGCCAGTATTTTGTTGAGGATTTTTGCATTGATGTTTATAAATGGTATTGGCCTAAAGTTTTTGTTGTTGTTGTTGTATCTCTGCCAGGTTTTGGTATCAGGATGATGCTGACCTCATAGAATAAGTTAGGGAGGAGTCTCTCCTTTTCAGTTGTTGGGAATAGTTTCAGTAGGAGTCATATGACCTCTTCTTTGTACATCTGGTAGAATTCAGCTGTGAATTTGCCTGGTCCTGGGCTTTTTTTGGTTGGTAGGCTATTTATTACTGTCTCAATTTCAGAATTCATTATTGGTCTATTTGGGGATTCAATTTGTTTCTGGTTCAGTTTTGGGCAGGTGTATGTGTCCAGGAATTTATCAATTTCTTCTAGATTTTCTTACCTGCATAGAGGTGTTTATAATATTCTATGATGTTTGTTTGTGTTTCTATAGAGTCAGTGGTAATATCCCCTTATCATTTCTGATTGTGTTTATTTTATCTCTCTTTTCTTCTTTATTAGTCTAGCTAACAGTCTTTTTTTATTAACTTTTTAACTTGAGACCTTTCTAACTTTTTGAGGTGCACATTTAGTGCTATAAATTTCCCTATTAACATTTCCTTAGCCGTGTTTCAGAGATTCTGGTACATTGTGTCTTTGTTCACATTAGTTTCAAAGAACTTCCTGATTTCTGCCTTAATTTCATTATTTAGCCAAAAGCTATTCAGGAGCAGGTTAACAAATTTTCATGTAATTGTATGGTTTTGAGTGAATTTTTTAGTTTTGAGTGCTAATTTGATTGTGCTGTGGTCCAAGAGACTGTTTGTTATGGTTTCAGTTCTGTTGCATTTGCTGAAGAGTGTTTTACTTCTGATTATGTGTTAGATTTTAGAGCAAGTGCCATGTGACAATGAGAAGAATGTCTATTCTTGCTTTTGGGTGGAGAGTTCTGTAGATATCTCTCAGGTCCATTTGATGCAGAGCTCAGTTCAGGTCCAGAATATATTTCCTTCCCTCCCTCCTTCCTTCCTTCCTCTCTCTCTCTTTTCTCTCTTTCTATCTTTTTTGGTCTTGCTCTGTCACCCAGGCTGGAGTGCGGTGGCACAATCTCGGCTCACTGCAACCTCCGCCTCCCAGGTTCAAGCAGTTCTCCTGACTCAGGTTCCTGAATAGCTGGGATTAAGGTGTATGCCACCATGCCCAGCTAATTTTTGTATTTTTAGTAGAGATGGGGTTTCACCATGTTGACCAGGCTGGTCTCGAACTCTTGACCTTGTGATCTGCTGGCCTCAGCCTCCTGAAGTGCTGGGATTACAAGCATGAACCACTGTCCTAATTTTCTTTTTTGATAATCTGTTTAATATTGTCAGTTGTGGGTCAAGATGAACAGGGGGGATACCTGTTAATTCTAGCTAAATAATTATAAGCTTGCTTGGCTCAGAATACACTGAAGTTTATACGCCGAACAAAACTATATTATTGGTGCAGTTAATTAGAAATCAAACGGCAACAGGGGGCCTAAGGTAAAGACCATCCGAGAGTGCAGTAACACCGGGGAACACCTCGGGGTGGTTGCAGAGCAGGCAATACTGCTCTGGTCCCACGAATACCTTCTCAATGTGGAGACTACATGAGAGTCTCCTAAAGAGGGCTTATGCAAAGATCTCTGAGAAGGGAGGCACTTCTGCTCACAAGATCCGGGAGGGTCTTTGTAGATGGGAGCTGGCAAGGAGGAGAAAAGCCTTGCAGGGCAGAGATCATGGAATGCCTCAGGCTCTGCCTAGGTTCTCAAAATATGGAGTGATTTTAATTGCTCTATGTCCTCAATGCTCCGGAGATAAAAGCCCCTTGATGCATTGGGTATGGTCAGACTGGGTGGCTCCTCATCTGCTATACTTCTGATGCAACCGCACCTTGATAACAATTCGTCATAAGCTCAGAGTACTAGTTTAGCATGTCTTAGAAGGATCTCAAGTGCTGTTAAATGCTCAGAGCACTAGTTTAGCATGTCTTAGAAGGATCTCAAGTGCTCTCCCCACCCTGTCTATTTTACCTATCCCTTCACCCTCCCCTTCCACACCCATAAGATCAATGAGATTATGCACATAATGAAAGTGTTTGGAGCTCAGAGCCCAGGGCCAACTCATTTCCTATGCTTATGTTGGTCCCCTGGACCTATGCTGTAACTTCTACTCTTGTGTCTCTGTTTCCTTTTCTCAATCACTGGTCACTGCCAGGACTAAGGGCACCCACGTACAGGGCTGGAGCTGGTACCCAATAGTCAGTGGGGTGTTAAAGTCTTCTACTATTGTTGTGTGGGAGTCTAAATCTCTTTGAAATTCTGTAAGAACTTGCTTTATGAATCTGGGTGTTCCTGTGTTGGATACATATATATTTAGAATAGTTAGCTCTTCTTGTTGAATTAAACCCTTTATCATTATGTAATATACTTCTTTGTCTTTTTTGATCTTTGTTGGTTTAAAGTCTGTTTTGTCAGAAACTAGGATTGCAACCCCTGCTTTTTTTCTGTTTTCTATTTGCTTCCTAGATTTTACTCCATCCCTTTGTTTTGAGCCTATGTGTATCATTGCATGTGAGATTAGGTCTCTTGAAGACAGCATACCGATGGGTCTTGGTTTGTTATTCAGCTTGCCACTCTGTGTCTTTCAATTGGGGCACTTACTCCATTTACATTTAGGATTAGTATTGCTGTGTGTGCATTTGATCTTGTCATCATGAAGTTAGCTGGTTATTTTGCAGACTTGCTTATGTGGTTGCTTTGCAGTGTCAGTACTCTGCAAAACCACTGCTTCAATGTGTTTTTGTAGTGGCTGGTAATGATCTTTCCTTTCCATATTTAGTGCTTTCTTCAGGAGCTCTTGTAAGGCAGGTTTGGTGGTAATGAATTCTCTCAGCATTTGTTTGTCTGAAAAGGATCTTATTTCTCCTTGACTTATGAAGCTTAGTTTGACCAAATATGAAATTATGCATTGGAAATTCTTTTCTTTAAGAATGTGGTATATTGGTCCCCAATCTCTTCTGGCTTGTAGGGTTTCCGCTGAGAGGTCCACTGTTAGACTGATGGGCATTCTTTGGAGGTGACCTGGCCTTTCTCTCTAGCTTAACATTTTTTTCTTTCATTTTTACCTTGGAGAATCTGATGATTATGTGTCTTGAGGTTGATCTTCTTGTGGGTATCTTATTGGGGTTCTCTGCATTTCCTGAATTTGAATGTTGGCCTGTCTATCTAGGTTGGGGGTAGTTATCATGGATGATATCCTGAAATATGTTTTCCAAATTGGTTCCATTCTCCCCCATCAGTCATAGATTTGGTCTTTTTACATAATCCCATATTTCTCAGAGGTTTTGTTCATTCCTTTTCATTTTTTTTTCTCTATTCTTGTCTGCCTGTCTCATTTCAGAAACACAGTTTTAAGCTCTGAGATTCTTTCCTCCACTTGGTCTATTCTGCTATTAATACTTGTGGTTGTATTATGAAATTCTTATATTGTGTTTTTCAGCTCTATCGGGTTGGTTACATTCTTCACTATACTGGCTATTTTGTCTGTCAGTTCCTGCAATGTTTTATCCCTTCTTCTACTTATTAAAAAAGCTTAATGCAGAAAAAAATAACATGTTATGCTGGCCACAGCCTCATTTATCTTGTATTTACCATGTATCTGCATTGCATCATTTTCTTTTGTGCTTGATTTCAGTGTTATTACAAAAGAGTCAACAAATTTGAAAATAAAAAGTTGTTAAAACAAAAAATTACATCAAACTAACATTAATTTATTATTGAAAAAAGAAAACTTTAAGAAATGAATTTAGTGTAGCCTAAGTGTACCATGTTTATAAAGTCAGCAATAGTTTCCAATAATGTTCTAAGCCTTCACATTTGCACATGACTTACCCAGAGTAACTTCCAGACCTGCTATTTCCATGCAAGATAAATGCCCTTAGCTGGGCGCAGTGGCTCACACCTGTAATCCCAGCACTTTGGGAGGCCGAGGCGGGTGGATCACGAGGTCGAGATCAAGACCATCCTGGCCAACATGGTGAAACCCCATCTCTACTAAAAATACAAAAATTAGCTGGGCATTCTGGCGTGCACCTGTAGTCCCAGCTACTCAGGAGGCTGAGGCAGGAGAATTGCTTGAACCCGGGAGGCAGAGGTTGCAGTGAGCCGAGATCGTGCCACTATACTCCAGCCTGGCACCTGGCGACAGAGTGAGACTCTGTTTCAAAAAAAAAAAAAAAGAAGCAAAAAAAAAAGATAAATACCTTTTACAGGTGTGCCATTTTTTATTTCTTATTCCATATTTCTACTGTACCTTTTCTATGTTTGGATAAATTTAGATACCCATATACTTACTATTGTGTTATAATTGTCTTCAGTATTCAGTACAATAACATGCTGTTCAAGTTTGTAGCCCAAGTAGCAATAAATTAGACCATGTAGCCTAGATGTGTAGTAGGTTCTACCATCTAGGTTTGTGTAAGGACACTCCATGATGTTCACACATCAACAAAATCACCTAGAAATGCATTTCTCAAATGTATCTCTGTCATTTAGTGATGCTTGTCTGCATAATCTTTAAAATTCATATTAAACAATAGAACTAATTATTACTCTAATAATTACTCAGTTGACTCTCTTGAGCTTTTTAGGGGGATAATCCTATCGTTTCTAATAATTTTGTTTCTTCCTTTCCAATAGGTATGATTCTTACTCCATTTTGGGGAGTCTGTTTGCACTGACTAGCTTTTCCAGAACAATAGTAAGCTGGTCCCTCAGTCAGCTTCTTAACACAAATTCAGCAGGTTAAAGTAGCCATAACCCAGCCATGCTCACTCACATCCGAAGTTGTCCCAGACCAGCCAGTGGGTGATTGTCCTAAGCTGGGCTTGACTGACTCGTCTCTAGGCTGCAGGTTGGATCCAGGTGCTGAATTCAATTTACTCTTGATTCATCTTGTGTTTGTATTCAGAAGTGTGTCTCTCAGCTTTTCAGTGTAAGAACTAATGTTTAAACCAAGATGACTCTTTTGTTATTTGGAACACAAAGCATCTAGATTTACTTTTGCCAGAGGAATGACTACCAAACTCATATAAACACTGCTCAGACAGCCCATGCAGGCCCCCACCCCCCTGCACAGACACTTGCTGTCACTTCCATGATCTTTCTCCAGTTCTCTTAGACTAATGTCCTGTAATTACTACTGCCTTCCTTTTTCCAAGGGCTGCACCCTCTAGCCCAGTACTCCTCACACGGTCATGTACATTTGAATTGCTGGGAATCTGACTCAAAAGCAGTTTCTTATTCAGCAGGTCTAGGGTGGGGCCTGAGATTTTACATTTATCACAAGTTTTCACGTGATATTGGCCTGCGGACCTCACTTTGAGTAGCAAGGCTTTAGGCCACAACGAGAATATAACTTTTGTTCCAGTTTTTAAACAACTGGACACAGTTAATGATAGTGTATGGGAGACATAAGGTAAAGTGAGAAGAGTACTGGGTGGGGTCGTCAAGATTCCATTTCCATTTCTGCTGTTTACCAGTTGTGTGCTCTCAGTTTCAATTTTCATGTACTAAAAAATTGGGAAAGTCAAATGTCAGAATGAATGGGTACATACTTTGCATAAGGTATGTAAATGAAAGGATTAAATAATTCTCTATGATTAACAAGAATGATTATCAACATTTCCCAGGTAATTTATTGTCATCAAAACAACAACATCAGTAGGTATCCAAAAAGTTAGGATGAAAAGAGATAATTGCTGTAAAATGCCCATCACTATGCCTGGAATATACATAGAAATACATTAGCAATTCTTATTTCTGTTCAATCTGGTAAGATTGGGAGATAAGAGAGCTGTACTTTCCACAGGGTTTCTCAGCCTATTCTTTTTGTTTTTTTGGGTTTTTTTTGAGATGGAATTTCACTCTTGTTGCTGAGGCTGGAGTGCAATGGCTTGATCTCAGCTCTCCGCAACCTCTGCCTCCTGAGTTCAAGCAATTCTCCTGCCTCAGCCTCTTGAGTAGCTGAAATTACAGGCATGTGCCCCCACACCCGGCTAATTTTGTACTTTTTAGTAGAGACGAGGTTTCTCCATGTTGGTCAGGCTAGTCTCGAACTCCTGACCTGAGATGATCTGTCTACCTCAGCCCACCAAAGTGCTGGGATCCACCATGCCTGGCCTTGTTCTTTTTATGTAGTCTCCACTTGATCTTGGTTGTTGTACATGTGTTCTCCTAATGATGGAACTATGTATTTAAAGAGACAAATGCAGAATGAAGTGTGACCGTCAACCTGAGAATGTTTATGTTTGCATCAGTTAGGGTACTTTAAGCTGCAAGAAACAAAACCTCCAAATTCAATTTGTTATAAGCAATGGGGAAAATTTAATATGTCACTTCATAAGAAAACCCGAAATAGGGCAGCTCTAAGGGCAGCTGGGCAGGTTTTGGGCAGCTGGGCAGGTTTTTCATCACTCTCATTTCCATTTTGGTGTAATGGCTCCTCTCATGGTCTCAGAATGGCTTCAGCATTTCCAAGTATGGCATCCAGACAAGATGATCTCTAGGAGAAAAAGAGTTTTCCCCGTTTCTACTTCCAGTGGAGGAAATAACTCCCAGAAGATCCCAAAAGACTTGCTCTCTTATCTTATTAGTCAGAACTGATTCATGTGTCCCTTCTTAAGCTAATCCCATGAGCATTGGCACTGGGATCGCCATGCTTCTCCAGATGGCGCATTCAGGAATTTTCCCTATATTTCATGGGAAAGGATTTAGACCAGAATTCAGAGTTCAGCATGCAGGAAGAATTACTTTTGGACAGTGTAGATGATGTTCTAAATATGAAGAGCACAGATGAAATCTTCACAGGGGCAAACACCTTTGAATTTCCCGCCCAGGATAGGAGTCCCTTCTTGTTATAGCCATCTCAAATATGTTTCCATTGGCTTAAATATTTAGTGGAAGGAAGATAAATTATTTTGAGTATCTTCAACCTCTCCTTCTTGCTATTGACCCTTATTTGCACCCCCCAGTTAAAATGTTGAAGGCAGTTTTAGCATCAAGAGTACCAAGCCCTTGTAATGAGGTGCCACTCTCAGCTTCTGAAGGTGGAGTGGACCCTGAGCCTTGTGCTGGGCACTGACTGGGGTCAGAGCACCTTTACAAAGTCTCAGCTGTGCCTGCCTCCTTATTCGTCTCCTCATTTGACCTCTATGATTCCAACTCGTGTTGAATACCCTGACCTCCATTTCATGCTGCTTCCCCTAATGGTTTATCACCATTCTCTTTAATAACTTTCACACCAACATTTCACCAGAAAGCTATTGAAAATGTGCCACTTTAAAAGACTGGGCTCACCTTGCTTGTCAGTACTACCAGCAATCATCCCCCACCCTCTACAACCAGCAAACACCACTGTCTCCCACTCTTTCAAAGAAATAGAAAAACTTTAAAGTCTTGCAAGACCAGATTTAGGAGCCACTGAGAATATAACCCATTTACTCTGAACTCGGAGCAAATCAATTGACCTTTCGTAGATACTAATGTTTAGATACGTACGCAGCTAGAGAGATTTACGTCCTGACCTTCCACTTGCTTCTAGAGTAGTTGAACCTTTGCTCAACAGCATTGGAAAATCCACACAACATTTATTTCTTGCTCTATAAACCTTCTTAGAGGCTTCAGAAATAGTCTTTTATCTATTCCAAGATGGAGGAGAAATAACAATGGTTTTAACCTCACTGCAGAACAATCTAACCTTTTAAACGGGACGTTATTAAAAATGGAAGCATAAAAGCTCAGCCTCTGACTGATGGTGGATTGTCATCATCGCTGTCATTAAAAAGTGTTGCAAAAAATCTTGTCATTTTAGGAAACCTCTGCTAAAAATGTTGCGTGCTTTATGCCTTTAAATGTTTCTGTGCTTGGCTTTTTTGCATCTTTGGCATTGCATGAAGAGCTTGGCTCCATTAAGATCAAAGGAGGAAGAGGAGTCTCTGTGCTTTGCACAGGAACCTTGGTTGGCTGAGGTTTGTGGAAATGAAGAGAACGTTACCAAGGTGCATAGCCTTGTTCAAGTGAAGCTCGCTGCCAATCTGTGGCGTGCTGGGAGGCAAAGGCATCTCTATGCTTCATGCTGCCTGCCTGGCATCAGGGGATCTGCGAGGTCTCCATGGAAGCTTCCCAAGCCCGTCTTTCCTAACAGTGTTAATTGTGTTTGAAGCCCCCGACAGGGCTGCTGTCATCTCCTCTAAGCAGAAAGCTTCTCACCCCAATTTCCTGATGCCTGAGAGTAAAAGCCAGGTGTAATAATTTACTGGGAGGAGTGGTTTATCCTTCCAATAGAACCTAAATCAGGCCTTAACACTCAAACTTGAGTGCACATCCAAATTTCCTGGGAAGCTTGCTAAAAATACGGATTGAAAAAGCTAATCTCTACTTTGATTCAGTAGGTTTTCACGGAGCTCTGAATCTGCACTTTAAATTGAAAACACCAGAGGCGAATCTGAGGCGGTGCTCAGAAAAACCTATTTGGGGGAAAAACTGCTCTAAGTCACAGGCTTGAAAACTAGCAGCATCGCTTTTCTGTGCTGGGTTTGTTGCACCCCTGAGCACCACTCCTCACTGGCCTTGCAAATTTGGTGGCCCAGTTTACAGATGAGAAGAGTGGAGGACCCAGTGGTTAAGTTATTTGCTCACAGGCTCATTGTTAGCAGTAGCCTACTCCCTGGTGTGAGTTCAGGGCTGCCTGACTCCAAAGCCCGTGCTCTTGAGTTTGGGCTATACCATCTCCCAGACAAACGCCTGGTTAGGCCCCTAACTAGCCTCTGAACATACTAAGATAAGTAAGAGAGTCTTCCTTTTTAGAACTAATTTCTAGTGAGTTTTGAGGGATAGTTTTTCTCCCTTTCCTTCCAGATGTGGAAAAGCAGTTTGCCCAGTGATGGGCAGAGCCGGGACTAGGAACTAAGACCTCCTGGAGATTTTTCTCCTGTTTCAGGATGACAAATTAAGTGGACTCAACAGTTTGGCTAATGATCTACCTTGCTGGCCATGAAGAACCTCCAAAAACAAGGGAATCCAAAACGGATTCCTAAATTCATGAAGAATTTGGATCATACTCTATTCTATCCCATACCATGTATCTATTTTTGATGATGCTATAAGTTCTCAAGGCATTTCTAATGCATGATATTGTATGATGAAATAAATAAGATGGTTAAGATGGAAACATTTTGGAATAAGAGCACCATAAAAATTGGTTGTGGTAGGTGTATTATCAAAGGTCCTATCTGATCTGCCTCACTAAAGTGGTGCTTTCAACCTCACAAGGGTGAGACCATTGCTGAACGTTCATCAGGCTAGCAGTGCACTGGGGCCTCTGCCTGTGTCGTCATCCCATGTGTCTATACGTTGATCCTCAGTTTTACAGAAGGGGGAGCAGAGGCTCAGAAAGGACACTCATGGTGAGGATGAGGGTTGAGCTCAAGTCTGGAGCCTTCTTATTTAAACACCATCTACTGGGTTGCCTTTTGTTTCTTCCTCATAATACATTCACTTTACAGATGGGAGCTAGATGCAGAGTATAGGGTCTTAGAGATGAGGTAGTTCAACATCCTGTTGCAGAAATGGGCTCCATAGCATCTCCTGAACACAGTGAGTGCCCTCTCTTCACACATTCTTAGGGGCGGGCATTCAACACTTCAGAGGTAATCCTCAAAGTTCCCTTTTACTTATAGGATCAAGCACAATCTCCCCCAGGCATCCATGTGTTGCCCCATTCAACCCCTAACTCTCTCTCCTACCACTCCTTGACAAACAGCTTAGTCTATTGCTGTCTGCCAAGCGACCACATGCATTTCCAATCTCTGCTACTGAGAGAAAGTCCCACGTGCGTCAGCTCCTTTCTCTCTGTTTCTGAGTCTAGTCATCTTCAAGTCCAGTATAGAGACCTTGTCCTCAGTCCAAGGTGAGTTTACCCAATTTCCCAGAGCACTGCTCCCCCACGCTGCTCATCGGGTTCCTAGTGTAAGCTGGTCCCTAGTGGGCACCCTCCTTGCTGTCTGCGGAACCATCCAGTGAGATTGTGAATCCCACGAAAGCAAGAGCTTTGTCCTATTCATCTTCATATTCTCAATGCCTTAAGTCATTTCCCCAGAATGGTCTTTCGTATTGTTTTAAAGATTACTCTCTAGTAGAAACTGCATCTTCTGTCCTGCATTGATTTCCATGTCAGTGGCCGCCTGGAACAGAGTGATCTGTCAGTGTTGTTTGATTGGCTGAAATTTTTTTAAGAGCTTATATAATGATCAGGCTGGAAGGAGAACTGAGCCTCACCTTTACTTCCATTTGTCACTTACATACTGGGACTCAGAAAATATGTATTGGAGCATTGTTTGTAATAGTGAAAAACTGTAAACAGTCTAAAAGCCCATCATCATGACATGGATGAATACACTGTAGCACACTCATAAAACGGAATACTATACAGCAATTAAAAAGCACCAGTGAGAGCAGCATGAATGCACATGAACATATCTCATAAAAATAAATGGTAAGCAAAAGAGCAAACTGAGAAGGATGTACAAGATGCGATGTCATGCATTTGAAGTCAAGAAACGTCCAAAGCAATATTATACATTGTTCATGGGAAAATGCATGTTTAATACACATTTAAAGCAACATGTATGAAAGTTGTGCTGAGGGGAAAATGTATGAGTTTCTGGGGCCTGCCATTATAAGATACCACAGACTGGTGGGGCATAGGCAACAGAAATGCATTTTCTACAGTTCTGAAGGCTAAAAGTTCAAGATGAAGGTGTCAGCATGGTTGGTTTCTCCTGAGGCCTCTCCCTGTGGCTTGCAGACGGCCGTCTTCTTACTGTGTCCTCCCATGGCCTTCTCTCTGTACAGGCATCCCTGGTGTCCCTCAGGTGTCCTAATCTCCTCTTCTTACAAGGATACCAGTCAGACTGGCTTACCATAGTAATTTTACTTTAATTTAATTACCTTTTTCTAAAGCTCTATCTACAAATACAGTCATATTCTGAGATACTGAAGACTGGAGCTTCAATATAGAAATTTTGAGGGCACACAGTTCGGTCTGTAACAGCAGACTCATGCCTCCAGAGGGCTATGAGGAAGAATCTGTCCCTGCTCTCTCTCTTCCAGTAGCTGGAGGCTTTAGATGGTGTTCCGTCTGAGTCTTCCCCTCATCTTCCCTTTGTGTGTGTCTCCCCCGTGCATCTTTGTCCAAATTTCCCCTTTTCATAAGAACACCAGTCACATTGGATTAGAACCCACTCCAGTGACCTGATTTTATTTTTATTTTTTGGTAGGGTCTCGATCTGTCGCTCGGGCTGGAGTGCAGTAGGGTATCTTGGCTCACTGCAACTTCTGCCTCCCGGGTTCAAACGATTCTCTTGCCTCAGCTTCCCAGGTAACTGGGATTACAGGTGTGAGCCACCATGCCCAGCTCATTTTTGTATTTTTCGTAGAGACAGGGTTTCACTGTGTTGGCCAGGCTGGTCTTGAACTCCTGACCTCAGGTCATCCACAGGCCTCAGCCTTCCAAAGTGCTGGGATTAGAGGTCCAATTACCTCATTTTAATTTGATCACATCTGTAAAGGCCCTGTCTCCCAGTAACATGACATTCTGAGATACTGGGGGTTAGAACATCCACATATCTTTTTTTTGAGAGATGCAATCTAACCCACCACAAAGTACGTAATTTTTCGAGGTGAAGGATCGACCGCGAGGGACTTGAGATGTATGTGTCCTATTTTAGTTTTTGGGTGGACATTTCATAACAATAACAGTTACAGTAACAAACAAAGGAATTGAGTGGAACTGCCAGCCTGCTCCTGCAAAAGCGGTCCGAGCTGGAGGAGGGAGAAATCTTTTTCTGGTCCTACGGGGACAATTTTCCTCTCATAGCACAGTCCTAGAGAGGCTGTCACAATGAAGGCCAGCTTGTTCCACTGCTAAACAGCTTTAATCACTAGATATTTCTTAAAAGTTCCAGGCCTAAACCTTCACATTAACTTCCAGCCATTGGCACTATGCCGATCTCTGTCCGAAGCCACATAGACTATGCCTGTGGCTGCTTTCACCTGGAACACTTTGATGTGTTTGAAGGCGTGACTTGCCCTGTCCTCCCTCCTCCTTGTTTGGTGCCTGCTCCGAACTAGACCCCCATTTCTAGTTCCTTTAATTCCTCCTCCTATAATGAGATGTTCTTCATTTGGGTACACCTGACAATGAACTAAACAGAGCATTGCTGGTGTCCTCATAGAGCCTGTACTTTATTCAGCAATTGATGACTGAAGCAATTCTTATAGTATAACTGGGGTAAGGAGTTGAAAAAAAATGATGATGTAGCTGGGCGTGGTGGCTCACGCCTGTAATCCCAGCACTTTGGGAGGCCGAGGCGGGTGGATCACGAGGTCAGCAGTTGGAGACCAGCCTGACTAACATAGTGAAAGCTCGTCTCTACTAAAAATACAAAAATTAGCCGGGCATGGTGGCATAGGCCTGTAATCCCAGCTACCTAGGAGGCTGAGGCAGGAGAATTGCCTGAACCTGGGAGGTGGAGGTTGCAGTGAGCCAAGATCGTGCCACTGCACTCCAGCCTGGGAGACAGAGTGAGATTTCGTCTCCAAAAAAAAAAAAGTATGATGCAGGCTTGATGTGGGAGGCCAGGAAATTCCCTTCTTAAAGGAGCCTCAAGCAAAGGGTAAGAATATCCTGGATAAAGAGAAGCAAGGGTTTTTCGAGAAGAGGAAGCGGCACGCGGGAAGGAAGGTAACACGAGCATCTGCAGATGTGAAAGAAGTCACTGCGGCTTCAGGGTAGGGGGCCAGAAAGACGGGAGGCCTTTGTTGAGGCTGGTGAGGGGCTGATACATGTTGAAAACTGTGGCTTTGATTTTCAGGGACAGTATGAAAAAGTTTGTAGTTGAGAAGCAACGTGGCATATTTGCGTTTTAGAAAAATCACCTTAGCTGCAGAGCTGAGGTGGGAGAGTAGGTGAGCAATAATGAACTGAGAGGCCTATTGAGAGGCTAATTCCAACATGCAGCCCATGCAGGAAATAAAAGCAGTATTCATCAGGGTAGGGATGGTGAAATGTTCAGAAGGACATTCGTTTGAGTCATATTTAAGGTGTAAAGTAGAACAGGATAGTTTATTAGAAGCAGAGAATGAGGGCAATACTACCCTTAGTTTGAGGCAAAAGAGACCCAACTCTGGGCCTTATACTTTATACCAGGGATTGGCAAACTCCAGCCCATGGGCCAACTTGCCCTTGTCCTGACTTTTTTCTTAAATAAAGTTTTATTGAAACACAGATGCACTCATTCATTCTGTGGCTTTTTTTTTTTTTTTTTTGCTACAGTGGCCTTTCTGGCCTGGAAAGCCTGAAATATGCACTATCTGGCCTTTTACAAAAAATTTTGCCAATTCCAGTTTTAGAAGACCCTTGACATCACAAACACTCACAAAAAATAAATACATGAATAAACAAGGGGGTCTCTCCAGTCCAGGCAAGTCACTTGCCCATAACCTTAGACATCTACTTTTAAGACTAAGGCTGCCCAGGCCCCAGAAAGATGCTGGTCTCCATCTTTTCAACCTGGCTCCTCTATACAAAAGTATCTAAATGCTGTGGAGCCTTTGGCTTGTGCTGTTGCTAATACTGCTTTCCAGTGCATGAAAAGTCTGAGCAGAGTAAATGCCTCCATAAAAGAAAAGATGAGGCTGGGCATGGTGGCTCACGCCTGTAATCCCAGCACTTTGGGAGGTCGAGCCAGGTGGATCATGAAGTCAGGAGTTCAAGACCAGCCTGCCCAAGATGGTGAAACCCCATCTCTACTAAAAATACACAAATTAACTGGGCGTGGTGGCAGGTGCCTGTAATCCCAGCTACTCAGGAAGCTGAGGCAGAGAATTGCTTGAAACCTGGAGGCTGAGGTTGCAGTGAGCTGAGATCACGCCACTGCACTCTAGCCTGGGTGACAGAGCGAGACTCCACCTCAAAAAAAAAAAAAAAAAAAGATGAATTAATGGACTTGTTGAGATCTTTGTCTAGTCTATTGCATCAGTGAAACAAATTCTTCAAAACCAAGTGCAATTTCTCAATGTGTTCAGTAGCCACCTTCACTGTTTATTTTGCTTAGTGCTGGGATACTCCTAAGTTAGTGTGGTCTCTGGAGTGATTTTGCATGGCGGCTGAGGAATATTTTGCTATACTTTACAACTCATGCTACTGTGGTTTAGACCTAACATGAATGAAGTATGATACTGATTCTTTACACAAACATAAAAGCTGCACGTATGCATATGAGCTCCGTACATATTCTTACTCTGGGTCCTGCAATTGTTAGGGTGGGCCATGGCAAGGGAAGGGTAAAGGATGTCTCTGGTGTGATCACTTAAGCAGTGGAGTTGACAGCTAGTTTGGAAGATGTTTTGCAGAGCTTTTGAGAATGCAGGTAGAAGAGGTGGAGTCGGCATTTGGATATGTGCTGCTCAGAGGGGGAGGTCTGGGTGGGCTGAGGATGTCAAGGGAGGGGTCGTTGGTAACTGGATAAGATCAAGAGCTCCTGGAAAGAAAAAGCTCCTGGTAAATTGTGCCACATAAGCTGAGGAATGGATTTAGCTACCTGGAAGTCATTAGCGACCTCAGCATGGTTCTCATGAAGCCAGAGGATAAGGATTTGGAAGCCATCCATGTGGAAGTGATTTGAAATATGCACCAGGCATGAAGAAGGCACACAGCAAGTGTAGAGATTAGGTTCAAGGCTTTTGAAGGGGGATCAGGAAGTGGAGCAGTTGCTGGAAGAGGGAGTGGGACCAAGGGTAGATTTTTTTATGTTTCATTTTTACTATTAAAGATAAGAGGGACTTGAACATGTTTCAGTGCTGATAGGAAGATTCCACCAGCGAGCATAAAGTTGATGATAAAGAAGAGAAAAAAATTTCCAGAGCTACTTTAAGAGCAGATGATCCATTTGTTTGCAGCCCTCAGCATACTGATGCACTCTTTGTTATGTCTCTGATATTTCAAGTGGTGATAAAAAAAAACAGCAAGCCTGTTTTTGCTGGGAGAGATGGCAGCGTGGCTACTGGGAGTCCCTGAGGAAGCTGCCTCTGAGTCCTTGCCTTCCCCTACCTCGCTGTCAGCACCGCATATGGTCTTTTGATTCAGTTTCATACAGAAGAGGCTCTTGTTATGTATCTCTCAGAAAATGAATTAAATTTAAAATAGATCTCATTTCAGATCCAGAGACTGTAATGCCATCAGCCCACTAGGTAGAAATAGCTTGTTGCTCTCTTGGTTCATTGCAGTCTTAACAGCAGGGTTGCATGTTTCACAAATGAGTGTATCCTGCATGGAAATCTGACATGCTCTCCATCACTGTTTCACCCGATTAAAAACGTTTTACTCCACAAAGAAACAGCATTGAGGACACAGGGGTCTCTGAGTGGCAGAGTTTTTAGAAAAGCTGTCAGTGCAAAATGAAATTTAGAATCTTAGAGATGGCACCAAGCTGGGAAATTTACATACTATCAGGAAGCAGGACTAACTGTCTGGAATAATTGAAACTGCAATAATAACTTGAGTTGTCCTAGGGAGTAATGTTAGAAAATATAATAAACATCTTTCAAATCCAAGAGCTTTTATTTTCCTTCTATTTACTACACAGAGATGCTATCACCAATAAATATCTTTCTTCATATATTTAGTCCCTCAAACACTGATTCCCATCATCATCAGTGCCATTTGGAGCAATTATGGTGCTAAGTGCTTTATATATATTTCTTTATTTTACCTTCATCAAAATCTTGTGTGGTCCTATTGTTATCTTCATTCAAAGGAGGAGGAAACAGGCTCAGAAGGTAAATTGCTTCCATAAGTGTCACACACACTGTGTGAAAGTGGCAGAGTTTGGGTATAAACTCAGGCAGAGTGACTCTGGAGCCCTCAGCTTTCCCTCCTTCATTCCTCTATACAAAAATGAAGGATCTTACCTTTTGCTCTCAGGTAGCTTAAAATCTGATTGGAAATATATGATGTGTGTACTCATAACTTTTCCGAGACAGAGTTTGTTAAGTATAATAAGGGGTGCTTTGGAGTTTAGGAGAGTGAGGAATGACTCCTGGGCATGCAGAGAAGCATGCTATCAAGGTTGGTTCACCATTGATCCCTAGAGCTAACAAACTGGTGGAGCTGTGATTGATTGAGGTGGGAGTGAAGGATGGTTAAGGTGGGAAGAATTGTAAGGGCAAAGGCAGAGTTAGGCCAGAGACAATGTCTGGGGAGCAATGGGTAGTCCTGTTTAACTGATGTGTGTGTGGAACAATAACACCAAAGACTGTGTGGGTCAGAGCATGGGAGTGGTTAAATGACAGTATGACTATATTCTCTCCATGCATTCTGGAAATAGTATAAAGACTGGCGTGTTGAATAAAGAGACAAGTGCACTAGGAAAGCTGATTCAGTGTCTGCCATCCAGGGAATATATATTTAACTCAGATGATATCATTAGGAAGTAAGTACATTTTTAAAAAAAGGTTTGACCTTTTTCCTCTCATCATGCAATAGCAGTCATTATATGCTGCTCTTTATGTCTAGCACAGTGACTTTCAATTTTTGCTGAAATTAGAAACCACCTGGGGAGGTGATAAACTCTTAATGCCCTGCTGGGATACCAGACCAATTAAGAAAGAATCTCTGGGGTGGGAAATAAGCATCAGTATTTTTTGAAGCTTTTTGGGCATTTCTCATACATAGCTGATGCTGCATATCACTACTTATCAGATCCCTCACTTGCTAAGTGAACTAATTAATTAATTACTGCTATAGGCATGACTGGGTGACTAAAATGATAGTTGTGCTGGTAACAGAAAAGAAAGATCAGGAAGAAGAACTGACTTGGGAAAAGATAAAATATTTTGAAATTGGCAAATCCAAGTGGAGATTGGATGTTCCTTGGTGGAAATTTGTGGGCTCTCCTTTTCATTGCAGCCTCATTACTAGGCTCTATTTCCTGAACGTAGCAGGTGCAGTATAAATGTTTGTCCAGTGGGTATTTGAAACTAGGGTTTCACATGCTCTTGAGGGAAGTCAGTGTTGCTAAGATTCAGATGTTTGAGTTATCTGCATACAGACAATACTGTAAGTCATATAGATAAAAAAAAAGAGAGAAAAGATCTGATGACATATTATTGGGAAATATCAACATAAAAGGAAAGGAAAAAGAACTAAGGAAGAGGGTTTTAGATGGAAAAGAACAAAATAATGCAAAGTCAAGAAGGTGGAAAAGGATTCTAGATAGTCAAGTATTTAATATATAAAATGTTACAGAAAGGTAAAAAAGAAAAAAAGGTTAAGACAAAAAACCCTGAAGGCTTTGGTTCATATAGTGTAGAGCAAAGTATTATTTGTTAAATCATACAAATAGTATTATTCATCATAGAAAAAATTATAAATTATAAATAAAAAATAAAAATCAATCACTTACAATACTACCATTCAAATATGAGCACTTAAAATTTATAATTATTTTTCCAAAAATATAAATCTGTATTTTTGTAAACAAAAATGGGACACTTTATATATATTAATATGAAATCTGTTTTTCATGTAACAATATATCACAAATATCTTTCCATTTCAGTGAATATACCCAAATGGTAATTTTAAATGGCTTCAGGTTTTTCTGGTTGTAATAGAACTGCTATAATTTATTTGACCAATTCCTTAATGGTAGTTTTTAATTTTTTGAGATTTTAAAGTTTTCTTCATATGTGTTTGTACATATGTTTGATTATTTCCTTAGGTTAAATTTCTAGGCATAAAATCCCTAGGTTCAAGGATATGTACATGGTATAATCTTTGCCTTGTAGAAAGCTTGTACCACTTCATACTTTTACTAGCAAAACATACAATTGGTTAATTTATCATACACTCAACAATAATGGATATATTCCTTCTTTATTTTTACCAAACTGTTGGGTAAAAAGTGATTGTTCAATGATATTTATTTACTTTTCTTTGATTACTAATTATCCCAGTTGTTTTCTACTTAGCATATTTCAGTCTTCTAGCAATACTGTTCGTTTGTTACCCAGAATGCTTTTTCCTTCACATGCGTAGACTAGAGAGATGCCTGATTATTGCCTCCTGCTGGTTCCCCTTCCCCTGATTTCCAAAGTTCAAGTTATATTATATCTCATTTTATATTTCTGTGGACATTTAAAAAGGAACTTATGATGGAGAGATGTCTCAGGATGGGTTCCCTGAGCAAAGATGCTAAGATAGAGTATGGTTTAGAAATGCTTTAGTGGCTTATCCCTCTGCTAAGGAATAGAAGGAAGCAGGATTGTGCAGAAGAAAAAGGCAAATGCGATGCTGGTGGGACAAAGCTTTGCCAACCCTTCATGAAGTTCTGGAGCCAATGTTGCCCAACATGGCTGACCCTCTTTGGGCCAGAAGGTCCTGGCCCTTCTGCTCTTACTTTACTCAGTCATTAGATGGGTAGAGTTGCTGAATTTAGCAAATTAAAATATAGGATGCCCAGTTTAATTTAAATTCAGATAAACAGTGAATATTCTAAAAATAGGAGTATGTCCCAAATATTGCATGGGGTGTACTTATCATAAAAAATTAAACTATTCATTGTTTATCTGGAAGCCGGATTGAACCAGGTGTTTTGTGCTTCATCTGGCCACCCTGGATGTGGACTGCCTGAGAAATGTGTGACCTTAGACAGGAGGCTCAGCTGCGGCAGGTTCTGAAGGAGCTGACAGCTGGAAGTGGCTGGCTCACCACATGCCCCATGTGTACACGGGAAGTCCTCTTTGGTGAGAGAGCTGGGTGATTAATTTCCACGTTAGGGGAGTGAAACGCAGGATTCCAGTTCTGAGCTTGAACTGGACATTCCAAGGGAACTGCTTCAATTAATCAGGAGTTAATTCTATTATCTATGAACTCCTTGACTTTTCTCAATCTTGAGTTCTTTTATCAGAAACCTCTTGAAGTTCTTTTATCAGAATTCAAGATTGAGAAAAGTCAAGGAGTTCATAGATAATAGAAGAGAGGAAGTCGTGAGTGAGTATATACTATTTTTAAACATTGGTTTTGGGAAAAGCTTTTCTAAGGAAAACAGTAAAAATGCTAACACAACAAAAGGGTAGGGAAACGTGATATTTATAGCAGAAGGAGGATGGCTTCAAGATATTGGACTAAAAGGTAGAGGAACTGTTGAAACGAATTCCTAAAGGAAGCGACCAGCTTTGCCAGTAAGAAACAAGCCTTCTTCTGAAAAAGCAGGGGAGGAAAATAAAAATCATGAAGTGGAGTGGAAGGAAGCTGTGGGAACTTAATTTGTGTGACCTCTATCTTTTTAGGAAAAAATTCAAGGACATCTGCTGAGACTGAAAAATAAATGGTAGAGTCTGAGGCTTGGGAGACTTGTGAGCAGCCTCACCATGAAGAGCACAATTTGGAACACAGGATTTTGGAGAGAGAGTTTATTTTTTTATTTTTATTTATTTATTTTTAAAGACGGGGTTTCACCATGTTGGCCAGGGTGGTCTTGAACTCCTGACCTGAGGTGATCCGCCCGCTTGGCCTCCCAAAGTGCTGGGATTACAGGCGTGAGCCACCGCGCCCGGCCGGAGAAAGAGTTTAGCCTCAATATCTCCATCTTCTTCCTATGCCACTGAACGTGGATGACATGACACATGAGACATGGTTTCTCTTTTAAGGAGTTTATATTGTAGTTGGAGAGAGTTCGTTTATGAAAAGAAATAACCATCTAGGAAATATATAAGCTCAATGCTATTTTGTGGTCTAGCCAAAATCCATTATAGTTCAGAAGATCAAGGATTACTGTGAGCTGGAGAATCTGACAAGAATTCACCAACAAGGGGAAACTTTCATTGGGTCTTGTGTAGGAGGTGGACCAAGTGGGTCTGGTGCTCCAGGCAGGAACATTGTCTTCTTGAGAAACAGCAGTTTGGCTGGTATCTTTTACGTCACATCTATTCCTTGGATGAACTCTGTCACAATTGGCGTTGTCCATTTCCTTCATGTGCTAAGCCTCTAAGAGCCCTGAGTCACCGTGGTATCATTGGTTGGATTTTTACTGCAATCTAGTGACTCTTGAATGAGAGTCAAAAGACCTGGGCCCCTATTCCTTTATTTTCGTAACAGTGGATGAGATTTAGACTGTCCCTGAAGAGCGGACAATGGGAGGATCAGATGGCATGTGGGCTGTTAGCTGACAGTGCTCATTGGCTGCAACAATGGAACAGCATGAAAAGAAGTCTTCAAGAGGTCCCTGGACTGCCTGGAGACCTTGAGTGCACTGTTACAGAACTTGTTTTAGCATTCATGAATACCAAATGAGAGCAAAGAAGTAATTTAACTTAATGAACTGAGAAAGATTTGCAAGACTCCTTGAGTACTTCCCAGTCTATGTGCTACCTTAACTGCCTACTAAAAGTAGAAGAGATTTGATGCTTTCTTTCTCTTTTTTTTTTTTTTCGGTGGTGGTTGTGGGGTTTGACTCATTACTAATTCTATCTTCATTTCTATATAAGGGACTTAAGACAGATCTTGCCCTAATACTGCCAGACTAATCTTCCTTAATTACATCTTTTATTGCATTGTTTTCCTGCTTAAAAACCTTCAGTGGCTCCCTATCTCCCACTATAAATTCTTCTTGATTTATAAAATTGCCATAATCTCTGTTTTTTTCTCATTCCCACTGTATTCTTTTCTAATCTCTAAACATACCCAATTCCCTTGACAAGCCGCCCTAAATAGAGGTGTTACTTTAACAATGGGGAACATTTACAAGGCATGTACATTTAATTCTTATTTTGCTGTTTTCACAAGGGACGACCTTATAACTTAGATTAGATCTTATCTCAGTGATGTAACTGTGGTTATATTTTCATGATCTTGAATGCCCTCCTACCTTTCCAAGGATTTTTCTTATTGACTTTCCTGCTAATCAGCTGGAATGTTTTCCAGTAAATGGGGCTTCGATTCTGGATAGCTAGTAAACCTCTGTTTTCAGTAGGAGATTTGATCAGCCTTTGTAAAAACTAAACAGCTTGTGTTTTGTCAACATCAATTCCCAGTTCAGATTAGAATCATTAGTGGCAGAGCAAGTGCTATTTGGCTGAGCAGGGATAATTAAAGCAGCAAACAGGGACCTGCGTAATTCTGCCCATGTTTTGCATAGATAATGGAATGAAGACATGTCACAAGGACTTCTGAAATAGATGATAACATGATTTCAAAGATACGTCCCCACCTGGCATTCAGAAACCAAGTTAAATTACCAAAGGGGCATAAAGATAAGGAAAACACGGCATCAGCACTGAAAATGAGGGAAAGGTTCCATCAACATGTTACAAAGTTGGAAGAATTTTTGAGACAGCACAGAAGTGACAAAAGATAAAATCATAATTTCTCTTATTTAGAAATTCCTCCCCTCCCCTTTCTTCTTCTCTTCTCTATTAGAAAATGCAGGTATTGGCAGTGGTGAGCTGGTAAACTGGCTTTCTGGAAAACTAAAGCCCAAATTTAGAACATTTGGTGTGTGGTATAAATGCACCTGCCTTGGCCAATTTCAAGCTACCAATGAGGAATTAGGATGGGGCACACAGATTCAACTTTTCAGAGCTGACCTTAGTTGGCTTATCACACCACTGAGTATGATGGGAAGTCAGTGTAAACCGGGGCTTGGAATAAGCCCCTAAACTGGTTATGTGAGTGTGAGGGTGTGTGGCAGGGATTGGAGGCCATGAAGAATTGGATGTCGGCTCCATAGATCCCTTTAACTGCTGGGATCCATAGCTCCCAGGAAGATCAGTGCTGGGAGGTGCAGGTACAGGTCAACAAGAGAAAACAACTAGCATGGGCCTGTTTTGCTCTTTGACACAGACTCTCAGCTGCAAGGCTCTTTCTCTGTAAGGCAGGTAGGTGGACTGTAGAAAGACCAGGTAGAAGAAACAACTAGATCTGGAAAGATGGCCAAAATACAAAGATGCTGTTACGGACTGTTTGTGTCCAACCCCTCAAATTCACATGTTGAGACCCTAAACTCCCGTTATGATGTTATTTGGAGGTGGTGCCTTTGAGAGGTAATTAGGCTTGCATGAAGCCATGAGGGTGAGGACTTCACATTAGTGTCCTTATGAGAAGAGGAAGAGACCAGCACTTCCTCTCTCTGCCAAGTGAGAAACAGCAAGAAGGCTGCTGTCTGTAAGCCAGGAATAGGGCCCTCCCCAAGACCCCAACCATGCTAGCACCCTGGGCTTGTGCTTCCAGCCTTCAGGGTGGAGAGAATAAATAAATGTTGTTTAAGGCACCCAGTCTATGATATTTTTGCCATAGCAGCCTAAGAAGACGAAAACAGACACTCACAAAATAGAAAGCACGTAATACTGTGGTGAAGATATGCTCAGATTTACTGGTTGTCACACTGAGAATACATAGAGGTTAAACTTCCAATTAGAAGACAGACTTCTCGGATTGGTTAGCAAGGCAAATTTCAACTACATACTGTTCACAGGAAAGACACCTAAAACAAAACGACACAGAAAAATTAAAAACAATGAGATGGGAAATGGTATCTCAGAAAAATGCAACAAAAATAAACCCAGAGTTTAATATGAATATCACACAAAATGAAATTTAAGACTAAAAGCATTAAATGGGGAAAAAAAGTTTACTTGGTATTAATGAAAAATTCAAAACAAGAAAAATTAAGTCCAGACAGAAGTCCTAAAACTTTACGTAGCAAAAATATGTAATATTGAGAAATATATAGCTTAACTATTTAAAAGATGAGAAGCTGTTGGTACAATCTTGGTGTTATACCTTAATGAAATGTGACTTTCAAAATTTAATCAATTAGACCAAAAAACGCTGCTATATACAGAAGAATAGAATAATTATTACATTTGAATTAGTTGTTATATGTTTTTAGATAGCTTTTATACTTCCAAAAGAATATTACTTTTTAAAGATGTCCCACAAGGCATTGTAGCATTAATTCAGTAAGTATTTACTAAGCATCTGCCAAATGCGTGGCCTGGGTAGAGGATGACGTTTGAACAGGCCAGTCACAGACCTACGGCATGGGGTCCCTGCACCGGGCACTGTTCTAGAAGTACGGGATGCGACAGGGGACAAAATAGACATAGGTCTCTGTTCCTACGGGCTTTGTTTCAGGGGGAGGACTCAGACAATAGCAAAGACACACAGAAAGTGCCAGGGGAAGGATACCAAAGCAGAGTTAGAGAGCGACGAGAAAGGATCCTATCTTAGAAAGGGGGTAAAGGGAAAGCCTCTGGTCAGGTGACATTTAGGCAGAGACTTGAAGAAAGTGAGGGCACCAGGCATAAAGATGGAGGAAGAGAGCTCCGGGCCCTTTCATCCTTTGCGTCAGTTTTTCTCCTTGACTTTTCTTAAATTTCTGAAATCTAATATTTTATTCATTGCCAGTCTTTCTCATTTAAGCTTCAAGCCTATGATTTTTTGTCTTTCAATTGTTGTGATCATTTTCTCTACAAGTTTTTAATTTGTTTTTAATGCCCAAATAGGAGATAGCTGCAGGCTTCGTGTACTTATTGGCCCAAGACTAATTTTACAGAAGCATTTAAAAATTTTCCTATAAGCGTTAGGACACACTACCCCCAAATAGGGCACTTTGGCCTATTGATATATTAAGCTGAAGGAATTTGTAATAATGGCAGAATGAAGAAGGTCTCACTGACCTTCCCGCATCCTTCTCCCCTGAAGCAGGTCATACAACCTGGGAAGGATTTTCTGACCTTCCCCTGAATCAGGTCACAAAACTCTCATGTGAGAGGTGCCCTCCCTATACCTCTGAATGGATAAGCATCCTTATCTCTGAGGACACAGGGTCACAGAGAAGAATCTGAACAAACAGGCCCTGGTAAGTTCACTCCGTTTATTACCATTAGATCACACCCTTTCTGCTTTATTACATTTCCCCACCACTCTCGAGTCTTCAACAAAACTAGCATAAAACTACTCAAGGGTACCTGTTTCTTTGGATCGTCATTTTCTTATGAAGGCTCCTATGTCATGTAAAATTTATATTAAGTATCTTTTTATGCTTCTCTCTGTTAATCTGTCTTTTGTTATAGGGTCCTCCATCATGATGGGTAGAGCAATGATATCTTTCCTCCTCTACAGTGGTTTTATATATAAATTTTGACTACCTTTTATCATAATTTCTTTTTGCTTTAATCCAGAAAATGTAGCTTGAACAATTTCTTCTTCTTCTTCTTTTTTTTTTTTTTTTTTTTTTGAGACAGAGTCTCGCTCTGACCTTAGGCTGGAGTGCAGTGGTGGAGATCTCAGCTCACTGCAACCTCCAACTCCCTGGTTCAAGGGATTCTCCTGCCTCAGCCTCCTGAGTAGCTGGGACTACAGGTGTGTGCCACCACGCACAGCTGATTTCTGTATTTTTAGTAGAGACAGGGTTTCACTATGTTGGCTAGGATGGTCTCAATCACCTGACCTCGTGATCCACCAGCCTTGGCCTTCCAAAGTGCTAGGATTACAGGCATGACTACTGTACCCGGCCCACAATTTCTTATTTTTAAAGTCCATCTAAATTTTCCTTGTGGCCCAACATATTATAAAACACAGTTAAATGTCTCTAGATGGCTTAACTCCATGGACACCAACCCATGTACTCCACAAGTGGATAAAATGAGATGGTGACCACATGGGCTGTGAGACCTGGTGGCCCCACTGGTTACTTTACTTTGCTACATAACACACACAATGGCTTTTCACTGCCCACAGCACACAGTGCACACTCAGAAAGGTTTTCAGGATCATGAACTACCCAATTTCTTCCCATCCGTTCAGCCTTATTGCTTACCTAATTTCTTCTCTTGCTGTATGCCACACTTTGATTTGCTTGGAACTGCTATTTTCCTCTAATTTGAGGACCATAATTATGCTATTATAGAATATTATTTTTTCTCCTGCTCATTGTTTAGTTATGATTCTTTAGAGCAATAGAACCAATAGGGTGTGTGTGTGTGTGTGTGTGTGTGTGTGTGTGTGTGTGAGTGCATGTGTATACATATAAAGAGATTTATAAGAAATTGGGTCATATGATCATAGATGCTGAGAAGTCCCAAAATCCATAGTTGGCAAGGTAGAGACCCAGGAAAGCTGATGTAGTTGTCTGAACAATTCAAAGGCCTGAGAACTAGGATTACCAAAGTTTCGGTTCAAATTCAAAGACAGGAAAAGACTGACATCCCACCTGAAGCAGTCAGGTGAGAAGAGTTCCCTCTGACTCCATCTTTTTGTTCTATTCAGGTCGT
The DNA here is from genome assembly GCA_036589455.1 of Ateles fusciceps. Lineage (NCBI taxonomy): Eukaryota > Metazoa > Chordata > Mammalia > Primates > Atelidae > Ateles > Ateles fusciceps. The sequence continues at coordinate 1,656,194 of JAZHEH010000284.1, forward strand.
CAATGGATTGGATGAGACACACCCATATGAGAAAGGGCAACTTGCTTTACTCAGCCTATGGATGCAAATGCTAGTCTCATCCAGAAACACCTTTGCAGATACACCCGGAATAATGTTTGACCAAACGTCTGGGCACCCCATGACCCAGTCAAGTTGACACATAATATTAACCATCACACAAATCTAACTTTTCTTCAAGGTCTCAGAACAAATGTTGCTTCCTCCCGGAAGCCTCCTGACCCCACTTCCTGATCCCACATTAGGGGATCCTGCCGTGGGCTCCTCTAGCAACCTGCTCATTCTCTCCTCTGGTACTTTTGTGCACTACTTCCAGTTGTTTATTTAATTTATTAGACTGTGCCCTCGCTTCCTTCAAGTTTCTGCTCTAATGTCACCCCATCAGAGAGGCCTTCCTGAACCCATTTCTGAAAGAGCACCCTACCCTGTCACTCTTTGTCTTTGCTTTTACCTGACATATTTAAGTGACTTTATTATTATCTTTGTCCTCCCACTAGAATATCAACTCCATGAGAGCAGGAACCTTTTTCTGCTGCATCCATGACTTCTAAAAGTGTGTCTCATACATCGTGAGCACCCAATTAATATGTGTTTCATAAAATCCAGGAATAAATAAAAATGACTAAGTAAAACTCATATAGGGATGTAAGAGTGATTCAATACTAGAGAATTTGTAGAATATTCTAGAGAAATTTAACATCTATTAATTTAATTACTAGGTAACGTATTTTTAAAACCATGATCTTGATAGATGTTAACAATGAATTATTAAAAAAAGAAACAATTTGCAATGTAGAATTGGAGGAATAATTTCTTTAAAAATCAGTAACTAAAATCATAGTAACGGTGAAACATTAAAAGCCTTGTCATTAAAGTAGAACAAGATTCAGTAAACCATGGCCTATGGGTCAGATCCAACTACGTTCATTTTTGTTGTTGTTTGTGGCTGTTTTTATGCTGCAGTGGCAGTGCTGAGTAGTTGTGACAGATGGTCTGGATCTCAAAGCTGAAATTATTTACTATCTGACCCTACAGAAAATTCTTGCTGACCTCTGATAACGAACAGAAAAATAGCCACATTCAAAGATATTATCAACCTAGTTCTGGAATTTTCATCTATAAAAGTAAGATATAAAATAGAAATAAGAGGCATTAATTAGCAGAAAGTAATACATAAAATTACCATTATTCAGCCCTATTTACTTTTGTCTTAGGAAACCATAGGCTCAATTCAAAGCTATTAGAACTATTAAGAAAATTCACCAGGATGTCCAGTTGCGGGATAATTAAAATCCTTATAGTATGGGAACAAATGTAAATAGGAAAGGGCAATATATGCCTAGCTCTTAGTTTAAACTTTATAAAATATATACAACCTTATTCAGAATAAGAAAGACATGAGTGAGGAGTCACACCACATTCTTGGACAGGAAGGTTCAGTACTGTGAAAATGCCAGTTCTTCCAAAATGACACTTCAGGATTAATGCAATTCTAACAAATATCCTAATGAAATTTGGGGCAGTTTTCGAAAACATCAATTATTTTTCTGTGTATTAGTCAGAATCAACTTGGTTAGGATGCAGTAACAACCCTCTCCTTCTCTGCCCATCCCACCCGGATGTGGTGGCTCACGTATGTAATCCCAGCACTTTGAGAGGCCGAGGCGGGTGGAGTATTTGAGGTCAGGAGTTCAAGACCAGCCTGGCCAACATGGTGAAACTCCATCTCTACTAAAAATACAAAAAAAAAAAAAAAAAAAAAAAAAAAAGCTCGGTGGTAGTGGTGCACACCTGTAATCCCAGCTACTAGGGAGGCTGAGACAGGAGAATCGCTTGAACCTGGGAGGCAGAAGTTGCCATGAGCCAGGATTGTGCCACTGCACTGTTGTCTGGGTGACAGAGTGAGACCCTGTCTTAAAAAAAAAAAATCAGCCAGGCACCGTGGCTCATGCCTATAATCCCAGAACTTTGGAGGCCGAGGCAGGCAAATAATGAGGTCAGGAGTTCGAGACCAGCCTGACCAACATGGTGAAACCCTGTCTCTACTAAAGATACAAAAAATTAGCTGGGTGTAGTGATGTGCGCCTATATCCCAGCTACTTGGGAGGCTGAGGCAGGAGAATCACTGGAATCTGGGAGGTGGAGGTTACAGTGAGCCAAGATCACACCACTGCACTCCAGCCTGGGTGACAGGGCAAGACTCCGTCTCAATTAAAAAAATAAATAAGTAAATAAAAAACAAACAAACAAAAAACAACCTTCTCCTTCTCTGCCATCTCAGTGGCTTAAAATAACAAAGAAAGCTATGTTCGTTGCAGGTTGATATCTTTTTGTTTCCTTATTCTGAATTCAAGCTGAAGTAGCAGCCTCCAGCTTAGATGTTGGCAGGTACTGTAGCAGATAAAAGGGATCTTTAGAGGGTCTTGAATTGATGATTAAGTACTGTGGCCTGGGAATAACATGTCACTGAGCTCATGAGGCATGGCCAGAACGAATCTTATGACCCTCTCCAACCAAAGGGATTTGGTTGTGAATGCTTCTTCTCCCCCAAATAAATTAGGTAACGGTGGCAGCAGTGACTCCACCAGCAGAGCAGGTGTCGGGGATAGAAAGAAAGAAGCATTTTCTTCTGCAGATTTAAAGATATATTTTACATTTTAAGGATTCAAAGTGTGGTACTCTTTTATGAGTTGTTAGACCCGTTAATGCAACAAAACAGAAAGGCCCGAGACAGAACAACTTAGTAAGAATTTTGTCTGTGATAAAAGTGCCATTGGTGAATTTATTATGTATAACTCCTTATTTATTAATAAATATTACAAATTATATAAAAGGTAAAGAAACTACTTTGTAAAATGATTGATTGATGTTATTATTTATTTGTCCAAACCCATAGAATATACAATACCAAGAGGTGCAACTCTAATGTAAATTATGGACTCTGGGTGACAATGATGTTTCCATGTTAAGTCCATCAGTTATAATGAATGTACCACTCTGATGGGGTATGTTGATACTGGGGGAGATATGCACGTGTTGGGGAAGGGTCATATCAGATAACTCTGTACCTTCCACTCAATGTTGCTGTGAACTCAAAACTGCTCTTTAATAATTGCCTTTAAAAAAAGCAATAGCAAAACAAAAGTAAAATACTTTTATCAGTGTCAGGAATATATGTAAAATGAGAAGGGCATACTGAGTATTGCTTAGAAACTTTACTAAGAAAACTATATTAGCATTTTTAAAGATAATGGCTTTAGAATCAGCAATTACTTTTATAAGGGGTTATTAGGAAATCATTTTCCTTAATTCAAAAGCCAACATGAATCCAACATTTTAGTAGATACATTAAAACTACCATAAATCTGTTTAACAACTTTATAACCCTTGTTTAAATTTTTTTAGAGAGATACCATAAGGAGCTTTTTTAGAAATTCCACGCATCACTAGTTAATTTCCATCGCAGTCTATGTATGGGCCATTGCTAAAGGAAATGGTTGAGAACTGTTGAATCTTTAAATTTTATGTCTGTAACCTCAAAATGGAAATATATGTTTATGGATGTTGAAGTCTCTCCTTTGTAAGGATAGAAGGGAGAATTATGTGTTTATATTATGAAGGAGAAGTCAGGAGAATTGACTCGAATGAATTTACTATCACCTCATCTGCAGCTTTCTACTCTGGTCTACTGCATTGAAGCTTTAGCAGATCTTAAAGAATGTCTGTTCTCTCTTCCTGTTGTATCTGTTGTACCTGGACAGAGAGGGAAAAAAAAGAATAACTAATGAACATATAATGAAGAAGCCTCCTCAGATGTCATTGATGAGAAAATCTAAATCTCAGGCTTTTTGATAGCACATCATGGAACTATTAGGAAGGCAGCAAAGTTAAAAACCATAGCCACTAAATGAGTGAATAATAGCATAGCATTTTCTAAAACCCTTTTTCTGTTTCTAGCCAGGAAGGTGACAAACCATTTTGCAGGTTTAGAGAGAAAATAGAATGTCAAAGCAATTTCCTTTTACTGAAAATGGGCAGTAATGACACCCCTGTGGTAGTGGCTATGAGATCTTTATAGCCCTGGCAAGATACCATTAGTCAAAACAGTGGAGTTAGAACAGCCAAGTGGTGTCCTAATCCCACCACCCCGGGTATTAGTGGATCCAGAACTGCCAATGAATGACAAGGAAAGAACAGGTGAACCAAGCCAAAATTGAAAACTGACGGTATTAAGCAGAAAAGGTGCCAATCTATCCCTAAGTGTTATGCATATTTACACATTGCTTTGGATTTTTCAGAAACTATTTTTTTGTAGGAATGGCAAAACTCCACCTCCATCATCGTAGAGTCCTGGCTGACCAGAGAATTAAATTGACATAAAACAGCTAAACAGGACAGAAGCATACACGTTTATTTAATATGAATTTTATGTGGCGAAAAAGCACTCACAAGGAAATGAAATCCTGAAGAAATAGTTCAGTTGGTTACTTATATACTGAATTGAACAAAGAGTAGTAAGTTGTGAAGATATGATAAAGCAAGGGGCTCGAATGAGGATATTTAATTGGGCAGAGAAGTGACTAGGAAGATAAGGGTTAGTTTAACGAGGTTAGTTTATATAGAATTCCTTTGGCTTCAACTTTTCTGTCCTTGATGATAAGAATGTTGCTTTTTTTTTTTAATAGGGAGAATATCTTTCGCCTGGGAATTTAATTTTCTACTTTTTAAAAACAGTGTGAATGTCACAGAGTGATCTTCTTGCAGCCGATGTTTTTCAAATACCTTTGACTTAAATAGTCAATATGCCAGAGTGATATAGTTTTAACTCCTTTAGCAGTTAATGTTGAATCCATATTTTACACTCACTTTTTGAAAAAGTGGTAGTAAATTTTATCTAATTAAAAAGCATTTTAATTTAAATATAATATACATACAGAAAAGTATACAAGTTTCAAGTGTACAGCTTGATGAATTATCACAAAGTAAGCGCACCTGAGTGATCACCAGCTAGGCATTACCAACATTACAGAAGACCCTTCATACTCCTTCCAGTTACTGTCTACTCCCTCCTATTTGGTATAGATTAATTTGGCCTGTTTTGAACTTTTTATAAGTAAAAATCCAGTCATTTTTTGACTGGATTCTTTTGCTCAACATTGGGAGATTCATCCGTGTAGAAATTGATCACTTATTTTCAATGTTGCATAGTTTTCAAACAAACAAACAAACTACAGTTTTTAAAATCTAGATTATTATTGATGCAATTTAATGGATTAGGGCTTCTTTGATTTTTTTTTTTTTGACCATTGCAAATAATGCTGCTATTCTCATTCATGTGTTTTGCTGCACAAGTCTTTGGTGCATATCTGCTAGCTATATAAGAAGGAGTCAGATTAGTGAGTTATGGATTATACATATATTCAGTTTTCTTAGTTAATGCTCAAGGGTCTTCTAAAGTGGTCACTCCAGCTTCCATTTCCTGGTGTAGGAAAGATTTTGTTGCTTCACGTTATTGCCAGAACTTGATAATAATAGTCTTTATAGTGGGTGGATGGTGGTATCTCATAGTAGTTTTAATTTTCATTTCCCTGATGAAAAATACAGCATTTAGCATCTTTATTTGTGTTTACTGGCCACTTGAATTTCCTTTGCTAAGTTCCTCTTCAAGTTTATTGCCCAATTTTCCTTTAAGTTTTCTGTCCTTTTCATTTATTTGTAAGAGCTCTTTGTATATTTTGGGTATACTCCCTTTGTTTTATATATATATATGTTTTGCAAATGTCTCCCATTCAATAGCCTGCATTTTCACTCTCCTCTAGTATCTATACTGTGTTTGTAATTTCAGTGCAATCCAAGTTATTATTTCTTTTATAATTAGCTTTTTTGTCCTATTTAAGAAGTCCTTTCCTACCCCCATGATCATGAAAATATTCTTAATGTTATTTTTTAGATGTTCCATTGTTTTAGTTTTCACACTTAGAACTTCAGGACTTCAGTCTACCTGGACTGGATTCTTGTGTGTGGTGTGAGGTCGGGGATCATGTTGTACTTTTTCCCATTTGGCTGTCAAATTTTTAATGACAGGATATATCTTATTCATGCAAAATAAGACTCAATATAGTAAGATGTCAAATATCTCAAATTCATTTCTATATTTAGGGCAATCCCAATCAAAAAACCAGCAGATATCTTGGAGGAAATTGGCAGCCTGATCCCTAAATTCATTAGGAAATGCACAAGACTGAAAATAAGCAAGACATCCTTAAAGGGAAACAATGTAGAAATTGTGTTCTACTAGATACAAGATTTATTATAATTAAGACTATGTGGTATAAACATAAGGACAAACAAACCAACCAGCAGGGTAAAAAGAAAGTCCAGAAATAAACACACATATATGGTCACATGATTCATCATGAAGGTAACATTAAAGAGTAGTAGAGAAGAAACATATTTTTAAAAAACTTTAATTTTAATTAATTTTAATAATTGAAATTGGATAGTAAATTGTATTTAGATATTTTAGATATGTGTCACATTGAAGTATGATATCCTGGAATGTTTTGTGATTTTAATAATTATAGAGTTAAGGGAAAGATCTGCTTAAGTTTCAGATAAATGTAGTAGATTAAAGCATGTTAATTAGATTAAAGCATGTTGCTCTAAACATCTGCCATCTGGTCGAGTTTCTACCATCATTATAGTAGCTTATCTTGATTACTGACAACATGTTTAACCAACTAAGCAAGGACTTGAAAACGTATTTTGAGACTAATACTGAACAAATATTGTGAGGTTACTGAAGATGTAAAATATGATTTAGTTTTTCTAAGGACTATGGAATATATACATGACAATCAAATTGGCATGCAGCAAATAAGAAGGAAAGAAAGGTGCTAGAAAAAAGGATTGATTAGATGTGTGGGCAAAAGGGTATAGAGCAAAGTTAGCAAAGAAATTTCCCAAGGTGGGGTACTTTTGTTGAGACTTCAAATCTGGGTGGGATTTAGAGAAATGATTAGGAGGTTGTAGAGTTATCAGTAGCATAGGGGAACACAAGAAAATGAAGAGATGGGGAACTCAATATTGTGTTTGTCTATATGAATGTGCTGGTGGTGTATGTGTGTATGTATGTGTGAGGACAAATGGTAGAGTGGTAAAAATACACTGACGAATAGTGGAAAATACTTTGGGTTGATAGACTGGAATCACATTATGGAAAAACTTAAAAAACAGGAAGGAAGGCCAAGCACGGTGGCTCCCACCTTTAATCCCAGCACTTTGGGAGACTGAGGTGGGTGGAACACGAGGTCAAGAGTTCAAGACCAGCCTGACAAATATGGTGAAACCCTGTCTTTACTAAAAATACAAAAATCAGCTGGATGTGGTGGTGCATACCTGTAGTCCCAGTTGCTTGGGAGGCCGAGGCAGGAGAATGTCTTGAATCCGGGAGGCGGAGTTTGCAGTGAGGTTGCAGGTCACACCACGGCACTCCAGCCTAGGCAACAGAGTGAGACTCTGCCTCACAAAAACAACAACAACAAAAATAAAAACAAACAAAAAACAGGAAGGGAATCAAATTTATGTAAAAGGTAGGAGGGGACTGAGACGTATCTGTCCTGTTTATCACCTTCTCCTCAGTGTGTAACAGAGTGCATGACACAGAATTCATACTCAACCAATATTTGTTGAATAAATGAATGGAAAAAACCGCAGTGTCCAAAAGGAACACCAAGTCCATGCCTTGGTTTAGGGCATATAACTCCCGATAGAGCGATTGTCTCCTTCTACGCGAAAGCTTTTCAGGGCACTGGTAATTGCTAGCAATGTTAAGAATAATTGAAACCATACTGCTCAAATAATTATTAACTTCATAGGAGAAATGTTTCAGTGAGCAAAATACCGGTCATGAATTTCCATTTTAAAAAGCCCTAAAGGAAAAGCCCCTCTTCTAAATCCTATTCTCTGGCTCCAGTTGTGTGTTTGAAGAGTCTATGAATAGTTTCAATCCAGGGAAATATTATGGGATTGACCTCTTTTTTTTAGAGAGAGGAAAGAGAATCAATAATTGATATTTTTGGCCTTGAGGGTTTAGGCTTCTGCCTCTTTGCACATTCAAGGTTAAATTAATACCATGTTTGTGAAGGTCTAAGGCTCCATCTGTTCATTCTCCTCCTATAGAGAAGGACGAAGTAAATACCTCACCCTGCAGGTTCCACCTCATCATGCTCTTACTAATCACCATTCCCCTCTAGTCGCCACCTGTTCTGGCTCCAACTCAAAGACCCTAGTGGAAACCTTCAGGGAAAGGTGAAATCCTTCGTTAGAGCCTCCCCCAATCCCCAGCCCCTGTTCCTTCACTCCTTCTTGCCTGAGATTTCTCTGTGGGAGGAAGAATGTGATGTATCAAGTCCAGTTGGGTCAAATAGCACTGTTCTCTTGTCCTGCGTACACAGACACCAGCAGGGCCCCACAACAGCTTGTGGAATCTCCCAGCTGGAAGAGACATGAAAGTTGATGATGGTTCAACTCCTGCATCTTGCAGATGAGGAGATCAAGTCTGAGAGAATGGATTGCCCACAGATATGCAACCGGTTAGGGGCAAGGGTGGGAATAGAGCAAAGGTCTGTGCTTCTAGTCTACTACCTTTGTGCTTCACCATCCTGCTTCATTCCTGTCTTACTGCCCATGACTTTGTAGCCATGGCTTTCACCTTAGTTTCAAATCAAAGCCACACATTTGTTATAAAATAAGTTGACAAGCCTGCTTACCATTGCATTACACATAGTGCAATCCCTATGATGATGTTTTCCCTGTTTGTCAGGCAGGCAAGGCAGCTTCCCAAAATGAATCAAAGCGGAATGACTTGTGACTTGAAGCACTCTTGGTTGAAAATGACTCCTCTCTAAGACATGTGGCCCCCAGACGACGTTTATGCTGAGGGTTGATTCTGAAACATAAAGGCTGTTTCTTTTCTGCAAACTTCATTGCCAATTTAGGGGCGTTTATAGAAAGAGCTCTCAAGCCGACAGGCTATCAAAGCGATGGGCTGCATTGAAGGGAGCAAGGCAGAACATCTGGGAAATCAAAGACCAGGAAATGTAAATGCACACATGTTCATCACCTTGATTAGTGCAAGCAAGTTTGTCTCACCCTGGCCAATATTTGATGCACCATTAAATCTGGAAAGAACATGGAGTCCAAGTTGTCTTCATTCCCAGGCAAACCAACCAAAGCCCACAGAGGGCAGGTGACTTGTAATGGTTGAGTTGGGACTGATAGCTTTTCTAAGGTATAATGTTCTTTTCATTGTATTTGTGTTAAAAATAAAAAGCTTATATGAAATTGATACTGAGTTTTTCCTGGCTTTGCCATCTGTTATAATAAAATAAGATCCCTCAAAATCTTAACTACTTTTTAAAGGTAAACTCTTGAATTTTTCCTAAACACGGTGTGACTGACATTACTAAATTCCTGAAACAAAGGCATGTACTATGTTCTCTGTGCCATTTTTGAGAATTTTTCTGCCTCAAAGAAAAAACAGAGGACAAAGAAAGGAAATGCAGTTAAATGAGGTCCCTGGGAAACAAAGACACATGTTACTTATTTGTTTACATGACTGTTTACTTATCTGCATTAAGAAAAATGTGAGAAAAATGATCTCATAGCATGTCTGAGGACTCTGTAACCAGAAGGAAGTAACCCCAATTTCTAAAGAATGGGCAGCATGGCTAGAAGTGAACTAATACATTTTCGTTCTTCTAAAGAGTTCTCCATGTCACCATTCTGGATAAATTCATACTTTCCATGTTGTTAAAACCCTTCTGAGAGGAGTTATATTTTACTGGACAACACAGATTTCTAGAGTCCCAGATCTACCTCCCACATTGTTAAAAAAAAAAAAAGAAAAGAAAAGAAAAAGAAAGAAAAGAAAAGCAAGCAAGCAAACACCAAAAGCCGCAGGGTCTCATTCTTCTATTTTTCTCCATCTTGATAAATGACATCATTATTTTCAGTTATTTAAGACAAAAACCTAGGACTGAACTTCAGTTCCTTCCTTTTTCCTACCACCTCCCCTTTCCTACAGATCCTCCTTGCTTCTGTCTCTGTCTCGCAAATACATCTTAATTGCGATCACTCCTCTCCCCTCCCACCCACCCTAGTCCATACTACCATCAGTCTATCTCCGACCTTCATTTTCACACTAGGTGTCTAACTGGCCTCTCTGCCCCATTAAAACCCATTCTCCACACAACAGACAGAGAGATCTTTCTAAAACATAACTCAGATTCTCTCTCACTGCTGCTGAAAAACTTCCCTAGGCTTCCCATTGCACTGGGAATAAGAACATCCCCATCTCAATGCCTTATACTTTATTTTTCCATTATTTCCTGGGTCAAAACACGCTTTTTCAAGCTCTTTACGTGGTTGAATCAGTTTAAATGTCACATCCTCCAAGAGGCTCTCCTGGCTTAACCTATTTACAAGTAGCCAAACCCCAGGCTGTTCCAGTTCCTCTATAATATTTTATTTATATCTCCGAGCCTTGCCTGCAATTCATTTGTTTCTTAAATATGTCTTTCTTCCTCCATCATAATGCAAGTCCCACCCCCAGTACCTAGCTTAGTCCCACATAGGCATATAGTAAGCACTCACTTATATATTTAATGTTGAATTATACTAGGTCATACTAAGCATTTCCTATGGTGCCATATATAGGTATTTTATAAATTGTATTCCATTTCATTCTCACAATAACTCTAAAAAGATGGGTTGAGTTGTTCCCATTTTATGGATGAGAAAACAGATACAGAAAGTTAATAGGCAACTTGAAAGCAGTGCAGGTGGGATTTATATTAACAAAATGAGTGATACTTGGGTAAGTTTTTCTATCTGACCTCCTTTGCCTTCACAGATTAAAGAATAAAAGAGCTCACTAGAGGTTAAAGAAAAAGAGGGCAGTTATCCCTTTGGGGCCTTTCCAGTGAAGTTAGACTCTATGGTTTTACAGGTAATTAATTACTCTGTTCTCCTGTGGTTGTCTCAGCTCAGGGCTTCAGCTTCTGGTAATTTCTGCACTCTCTTCAATTTTTGCATCTCTGTTAAGGGCTGTCTCCTTGTGGGAGCAGCAGATCAGAAGGGGACGAGGAGTAAGAAGGGGTGGGGTCTGCCAGTAACTACAGTGGAATCATGATCCTCATTTTCTTTGTCTTTAAAATCCCAGAAATTATCTTCCAGGTTCATTTCTAGGTTTGCAGTATTTTGGCTCAGAAGGTGTTTTCCATAGAACTCAGTGGAGGCTTCCCCAGATCCTCTTTGGAACTCTTTCCTTTCTGTCCTTTCACTCATTTCACAGGTCTTATATATCGAGATGAGAAGAACATCGTAAAAGAGAACAGGCACATTCTTGTGATGCTGAGGCATTTGGCAGAGCTGGCTTAGGCCCTGTGATCTCCTTCCCCCTCGAAATGTCTAATAAATGATATATTTCTTCACTCATCCTATCTAACAAATATTTGTCCTTCTTTTTTGAGGGCTGGGATGGATTCTCACTCTGTCATCCGGGCTGGAGTGCAGTGGTGTGATCTTGGCTCACTGCAGCCTCCGCCTTCTGGGTTGAAGTGATTCTCCTGCCTCAGCCTCCTGAGTAGCTAGGCACATGTCACCATGCCTGGCTAATTTTTGTGTTTTTAGTAGATACAGGGTTTCACCATGTTGGTCAGGCTGGTCTTGAACTCCTGACTGCAAGTGATCCACCCACATTAGTCTCCCAAAGTTCTGGGATTATAGGCATGAGCTGCTGTGCCCAGCCAAATATTTGTCATTCTATCTAACAAATAATTACTGAGAACCTGCTATGTGCTAAGCCTATGTCAAGCATCAGAATTATATATGGTCTGAATCTTCATGCAGCTAGAATGAATACTTATTAATAAAGCAAAAATATCTGCAATAAATGTAAGATTATAGCAGTGACAGGTACCATGAAACAGGAGCATATGTTGGTATGTGAAGAAACATTAGGAGAAGTTGACTTAATTGGGAAAATCACTGTCAGGCAGGTTATCTCTTTTTTAAATGTTTACTTAACACATGATCATCCATGCTTACCAAAAAGGCTGGATTTCTTTCCTGAGGAAATATAAACTAAGATATAAATAATGAACAGAGCTCACTAGAGAAAGAGGGTAGCTAGAGTGTCTCAGACAAAGGGAATGGCATGTGCCAAGGTCCTGTGGCAGGAGATAGCATAGCATAGTCCAGGACTAAAAGATCAGTGTGATGGTTGTGCAGAGCATGAAGTGACCTCTTCAAAGAAGGCAGAGAAGGCTTCCCTAAAAGAAGAGGGCAGAGTTGAGATCTGGCAGCAAAGAAGTCAGCGATCCAAGGCATCTCGGCTTCCTGCGGAAGACTATTTCTGCCTAACTGGAGCTCTTCAGACAGGGTTCTTGCTTAAGCAACCTGCGAAAGCTTTAGCTGGGAGAAGGGGCAATTGAAATCCATGAGGGTTTTCATCCTTTCAGTGCAGCTGTGCTGGAGGCATCTCTTTAGAATCAAGAAAAAGTCTCCATCATTGGTCAATTGGCACCAAGGCCTGGGCATGAAGAATCTAGCAAAGAATTCACTCTTGCCCTGCCCTTGGCTGGCCATATCACAGAGGACGGCTGTGTGTATTCTGGCAAACTTCCTCCTCCCAGTCAACCAAATGAAGATGTACAGAATGAATACAAAGCATTTGCTAGGAAAAACAAACAAACAAACAAACAAAAAAACCCAACCAAACAAACAGAGGATCAGAGATAATACCAAAAGCCAGAAGGCGCTGCCTTCCGATTGTTCTGAGAGATAAGTCAAAGCTTGTTTTTCCCTGTAAAAGTAACACAATCAACAGGGGCTGTAGTTTCCAGAATCAAGTTTAGAAACAATAAAGGAAGTGACTCAAAACAGTGGTAATTACCTATTTTTCCCCCATTCTATATGACTCACACTGGATCAATAATCCAAATGACTTTTCTTTCTCATTAGTCCCTAAATGGAAAACTTTGACATGATTGTCAGGAAGACAGTTAATGTGTAGTAACTAAATTCTGCCTCTTAGATGCTAAGTGGCCCCACAAGCCTGAAACTACCTGCTTTACAGACTCTCCATAATTCTCCATGGCAGAGGAGGTAATTGAGAGAGTTACTGGGGACTTCTAAGCAAAAGAACACTTCTATCTCCATTGTTGGGAAATTTAAGGAGCAAAACAGTTCAGGCCTTTTGTGAGGTATAAATGACAGTGTGTTAAATAAACATTTTTTTAAAAAGGGAGAACCTGCCTGACAATTATTTTTAAGAGTCTGGCATATATCTATTTTTCCTTCACTCAGAGAGCTCAAAATTGGCTTAAGTGGAGTTTAATTGAAAAAGTTCGCCTCAAGAGTGTGGTTAAGCCTGGAAAATTTTAGCCAGTAGGGGAATTTTTATAAAATTATGACCGAGTGGAAATAGTGTCATAATGGAAGTCTATGTGTTATGGGCACTGTTAAAATTATGTATGTATATATTTGAGCATCGACAGGTAAGTGAGTTACAAGGTTACAATTCTGTGACAGGTCTCCGGTGAAATTACAAGCTACAGGCGCAAAGCTCAAGTCATCCAAATTCCTAAATAGAATTACAGTTAGATTCAAAAATATTCCTGTCATAATCATATACCAGGCATGGTAAAGATCTTCCCTGTGCCCAGCCTTTGGCTATGTAGTTTTAGGTAATCTGATTGGCATGTAATAGAATCCTAGAATATTCAAATAGGAAGAGCCTTCTAGTTTTCTAGTTTGCCTTCGCCCCAAAATTCATAAGGAAAACAAACGCAAAAACCAGCAATCCTGCCAACACTGACTGTCAGGTTAGGTGACTTGCAGATACAAAGGTTCAGATGGAGGTTTAAAACTCAGACCTCTTAGTCCAGTGCTTTTCCTATTTTATTACATCGATTCTTTTCTAGTCTGCTTCTAACCTGCAGTTCATAGGGATTTCCAGAATTTGTATGTAAGAGGAATGAAGGAGCGTTCATTTGGTTGGGGCAAAGGAGAAGGCAGCTAGAGAAATACTTCTCAGACTTCCATGCAAACCTGGGAATATTTATCTATTTAAAAGACGAGTCTCACTATGTTACCCAGCCTGGTCATGAACTCCTGGGCTTAAGTGATCCTCCCATCTCGGCCTCCCAAAGTGCTGGGATGACAGATGTGAGCCACCACGCCCTGCCTTAAACCTGAGGATCTTGCAGGTACAAATTCAGGCCTATTTAGTCTATGGTGTTCCTTTGAAAAGCTCTCAGGCAATGCTGATGTGCTGGTCCTCGAATCTTACTTTGAGGAGACAGGCGTCAGAGTCTTGTCTTACAGCTGGGTTTGCATGTAGACACCGAGTGTAACACAGGACTTTTTTTTTTTTTTTAACTCTGCTTCTGGAATGCCCAATGACACAGATGTGGGACTTTTTGTTATGGTTTCACGGGTCCCTGAGGCTTTGTTCATTTTTTTTCCTTCATTCTATCCTCTCTTGTGTTCAGAATGGATAATTTCCATGGTTCTATTTTGCAGTTCACTGATTCTTTCCTCTTTTCCCTTTATTCTGCTGTTGAGCCCACTGACCGAGGTTTTTATTTCTGTATTGTTCTGTATTTTTCTTGTATCTATCAATTTTTCAGTTTTAGAATCTCCATTTGGTTCTATATCTTCGTTGAGGCTTTTTGGCTGTTCATTTGTAAGTGTGTTCATAATTGCTCATTCAAGCATTTTTATTGTCGCTGTTTTAAATTTTTGTCAGATCGCTTTGATAGCTCTATCTTAGTGCTGTGTTTTTTTCACTCAGTTTGAGATATTTCTGGTTCTTGATATGATGAATGTTTTTTGATTGAAACTTGGGCATTTTTGTATAATGTTATGTGATACTGGATCTTATTAAAATTTTATGTTTTAACTGGGTTATTCTGACACTGCTCTGGCAGAAGAAGAGGGTTATCAACTTGTTTGTGACACAGGGAGATAAAAGTCTGGGTTTCCCACTTGGTCTCTGTTGATACCTATGGGATCAGATAGGCTCCTTTTTACTGGGGGGATGGGGTAGGAGTTTCAGCACCTACCCCAGGGTGGTCTCCACAGATGTTGTGAGGGACCAGGGAGCTCCTTACAGGCCCATGGGGATGAAAGTTCCAGTTTCTTACATGGCCTTCTCTGGCACCACCCTGGGCAGGGATACAGTGGGAGTGTTAGGGCACTTTGTTACAGCCTCATGGGATGGGTGGAAGTCTAAGCTTCACTGAGCCTCCGATGGCAGTGGCATGGGAGGTGGGCCACAGTTTTCTTTTGTGGTGTTTGGCTGGAGTAAAGCAGTTACTCCTACAAGTTTTCTGTTGCTCTAGGTTGTCCCATCCCTCGGTCTGTGGCTAGACTGAGCAGAATTTTACCGGGGTCTTTTTATCTGAGAACTGTTGGTGTTTCCTGATTGCAGACTACTTTTGCTTCAAGTCTGGGATATATGAAGTTAAAAGAAAACCTATGGAATCCACCATACCAATTGTCCAGTTCCAACAGCCACTAGGCTTCTGACCTTCTTCTCTCCACCTTTCAAAGTCTCTTTATATGTTAGCTTTAGATATAACATCCAGCATTTTTTTTTATAAGTTGTACTTAGTGGAAAGAATAGGGAAAAATACATGTACTTCATCCTCCCAGAGGCAGAAGTCATTATTATTATTTTACATTCATTTAAGGGCAGCATGTGGCATACAATACATTTTACTTTTTTTCACTCAGTATTATGATCTTGAGAACTATATTGTTATGTGAAGATCTGAGTTGTAATTTACTTTCGATAGTTCTTGGTCCAGGTATGGGATAAGTGAGCTGGTTTAGTGGAGCGTACATATGACGTGAACTAAGCAGTTTTCATAAGTTGCATTCACATGACTCATAGGCAGTATATAGAATTTTCTTAACTGAAGTGTTTTCCTTGTGACTGAATATATATGTAAGTGACCTGTGAGTGGTGAGCTGAAATATAACTCAAACAGAATAGGAATGGGGGGAGGTTGTAGGTTGTGATAAATAATAGTACTGGGATAGGAGCTACAACAACAACAACACAATGACATTCACCATTACTACCGTCATTGGATTATTCCCTGCTGCTATGGTTTGGATCTGTGTCCTTGCCCAAATCTCATGTTGAATTGTCATCCCCAGTGTTGACAGCAGGGCCTGCTGGGAGGTGATTGACTCATGGGAGTGGTTTCTTATGAATGCCTAAACACCAGCCCCCTTGGTGCTGTTCTCATGATAGTGAGTGAGTTCTTGTGAGATCTGGTTGTTTAAACGTGTGTAGCACCTCCCTGCTCTCTCTCCCTTGCTCCTGCTCCAGCCAGGTAAGAGGAGTCTGCTTCCTTTTTGCCTTCTGCCATGCTTTTAAGGCATGGCCTCCCCAGAAGCCCAGCAGATGCCAGCATCATGCTTCCTGTACAGCCTGTGGAGCCGTGAGCCAATTAAACCTCTTGTTTCTTTTATAAATAAATTACCCAGTCTCAGGTATTTCTTTATAGCAGTGCAAGAATGAACTAATTCACCGATCATGGGCCAAATATTATTTATTTCTCACAACATGTGTGTGAGGTGGCATTGCTCTAATTTTATAGATAAGAAACCAAAGTCACATAACTTTCTCAAAGTCATCTAGTTAATACCTGCCAATTAAACCTATTCTGCAAAATCTTTAAGAAAAACTCCATCTCAAATGGTAAAAACAAAGCAGGAGGTTTATTATCTCACATAGCAAAAAACCCAAAGGCTCATTCATTCAGCAGCTCAGTGGCATCATCAAGATTTAGGTTCTTTCAGTCTTTCTGCTCTGTTAAGCTTGTAAGTTTTGTTTCGCTCCAGGGTGCAAGCTGGCTGCAGGAGTTCCAGACATTGCATGCAGAAGAAGAAGGCCATGTCTTCTGTGTGTATACGTGTGTGTGTGTGTGTGTGTGTGTTTCCTGTCAATAACAACAAAGAAAATATTTATTAAAATTTCTTCAACAAGCTTTCCCATGTCATATTCACTAGAATTGCACCATATGCCTAGGGCCAGTTACATAATTTCCAGGACGCAGTACAAAATTAAATTCGGGATCTCTTGTTCAGCAATTACTAGAAATTTTAGGATGACAACAAACATTGGATGAAGCATTAGGTCCTTCTGAGCACAGGACCCAGTGTGAACTGGCTGCATACCCATAGAGCCAGTACCGCTCATGCTCATGGGTAAGCTACATTTGGCCCTTGAACAATGCTGTGGTTTGGTGGTGCCAATCCCTGCACAGTGAAAACTTACATATATTGGTATAAAATTAACCACTAATATATATGTATATAACTTAACCACTAATATTCTACTATTGACTGGAAACCTTACCAATAGCATAGTAGTCAATTAACACATATTTTATATGTTATATGTATTATATACCATGTTTTTACAATAAAAGCTAAAGAAAGTCGGGCGTGTTGGCTCATGCCTGTAATCCCAGTACTTTGGGAGGTTGAGGTGGGTGGATCATGAGGTCAGGAGATTGAGACCATCCTGGCTAACAAGGTGAAATCCTGTCTCTACTAAAAATACAAAAAAAGAAAAAAATTAGCTGGGCGTGGTGGCACACGTATGTAGTCCCAGCTACTCAGGAGGCTGAGGCAGGAGAATTGTTTGAACCCAGGAGGCGGAGGTTGCAGTGAGCCGAGATTTTGCCAGTGCACTTCAGCCTGGCAACAGAGCAAGATTCTGTCTCAAAAAAAAAAAAAAAAAAAGCTAAAGAAAACAAAATGAAAAAATGTTACTAAGAAAATTACAAGGAATAAAAAATATATTGACTGTTCACTAAGTGGAAAAAATATATTGACTGTTCACTAAATATATTGACTATTTACTAAGGTCATCATAAAGGTCTTCATCCTTGTTTTCACATTGAATAGGCTCAGGAGAAGGATGACAAGGAGGGGTTGATCTTGCTATCTCAGCGTGGGCAGAGGCAGAAGAAAATCTATGTATAATTGGACCCATGCAGTTCACACCTGTGTTATTCATGGATCAGCTGTAATTGTAGACAAAGGGAATAGGGCCACTATCACAGGCTTAGCTGAACTGAGAGTTATTCCTCAAATTTGGGGTAGGTACCACCCTTCCTGAAACCATAGGGAGAGGAGTAGAAATCAAAATGAAATTGAAATGCTGCCACGCAGGGAGGTGGAGGAAGTGTGTTTATTGGCAATCAACAATGTCTGGTTGCAGTGTGTGTATCTCCAAGGTCTCTGTCTGTCTTCCTGTATTTTGCTGCCTCCCAAGAGTACATATTTTGGGAATCTAGCTCAGTTCTGCCATGATGTGACTTTGAGCAAGTTGTTTTGTTTCTTCAAAACTTCAATTTCTTTATCTGTAAAAATGGAATATATGGATGTCTCCACATTTCAGAGTGTGACCCTTATGGCCTTTGCATGCTCATCACCAGAAGATGGAATCTTCAGCCCTCTCCCTCAGTGATATTCATAGCAAGTTTCTAATAGTTCCCACTATATGCGGTCAGGATCTCCTTGGACGGACAGGTCTCTGGGAAATGTCAGGAAGATGCTTCCTGCGTTTAGGGGCTGAGGGAGAAAGACGTAGGGAAAGGCACGGTTTCTTGTTTTGGCCATAGTAGGAGAAGCACTGGGAGCAGAGTAAATGCTTTTGTTAAGTCTTAGATGTACAGTGAGACTCAGTCTTCCATTCCACCCTAGCCGCAGAAACTGGAATGATGGCCTTCCCTAGCAGGCGTTTTTGGTTCACACACCGGGCTGCTTCTCAGATCACATAGTAGATTACAAGACGACCACAAATATTTCTCCTCCCACTCCCTTGCCCTTGCATGTTAGATTGCAGCTTCTCTCATCAAGAGGTGGAGTCTATTTTTCCTCTTCTGAATCTAGGCTAGCCTTATGACTTACTTCGGTGAAACAGTAATAAACATGGCTAAAGAAGAGATGTAAAAGTGTTTGGAAATGAAAATGTATCCTCTCTTCCTGGCTTTTGGATCCTTAAGCCTATTATGAGAAGAAGCTCAGACTTGCTTTTTGAAGGTGAAAGGCCGTCGGAGTTGAGGTTCTCGGATCAACCAATCTTCTAGCCACCAGATATGTGAATGAGACCCTCTTGTGTTAGTTTTCTGTTGCTGCCTTTGAAAGAAAAAGACCACAAGCTTAGCAGCTTAAATAGCACAAATGTATTATTTTACAGATCTGCAGGTCATTAGTCCAGCATGGGTCTTACTGGGCCTCAATCAAGGTGTTGGCAGAGCTATACTCCTTCTGGAGGTTCTAAGGGAGAATCCATTTCCTTGTCCCTTTACAGCTTCTTGAGGCCACCTACTTCCTTTGATTCATGGTCCGTTCCTTTATCTTCAAAGCAAGCAGTGTCTACTCATCTCATTCTCATGCAGCAGAACTCTGGCGATGACACTTCTGCCCACCTCTTCCGTGTTTAAAGTCCCTTGTAATTACATTAAGCCCCCTTGAATAATCTGGGATAATTTTTTATTTTAAGATGAGCTGATTAGAAATCTAAATTCCACGTGCAATTTTAATTCTCTTTTTCTATGTAACCTAACATACAGCTTCTGGGGATTAGGACATGAACCGTTGCAGGGGAGTGCTATCTGCCTATCATGAAGCCCATGCTGTAAATGCAAATTAATTAAATCTAATCCCTACATCTTAGCCAGAAAGATCTGCGTAGGGACTCAAACAGTCTTTGAAAGAACTCATCCCAATACTCCTCGTTTGAGAAATATAATCTTTTTGCCATCCTCAATGCAGATAAGATTGCTCATTTGGGTTGTTGGGAGAAATGAGTTTCTTGTGGTTGTGTGATTGAGATCTTTAGTTTCTTGCTGGTGGTCAATTGATGACTGTATCAGCTTTGAAAATCTACCCACACTCCTTGGCTTGAAGCTTCCTTGTTCCCCTCTTCAAAGTTGATAATGGCAGGGCATATCTTCTAATGCTTTGAATCTCTCCTCCTCCTTATCCCTTCCCATTTTTTACACCCAGTTGGAAGAGGTCCTCTGCTTTTAAGGACTGGTGATTAGATTGAGTCCACCCAGATAATCCAGGATGATCTTCCATTTCAAGGTGTACACTCTTCATCACATCTACAAAGTCTTTTGCCATGTCAGATAACAGATTTACAGGTTCTAAGGATTAAGGCATGAAAATGTATGCCTACCACATCGTCCCAAATCATCCAGGTGACCAGGCAGCTGACAGGGATGGGATGTTGGAGCAAGGCAACAGAGAGTAATTGAGCTGGACCAGACCAGAAGACCCACTCAACTGACCCATAGAATCATGAGTGATATAAATGGTGGTTGTTCTAAACCACTAAGTTTTGAGGGTGGTTTGTTATGCAGCAATAGCTAACTGATGCAAACTGTAAGTTGGTCCAAGATTGAATCTGTTGTGCCTGAAATCATAGATATAGAGTCAGTGTCATGTATTCCTTCATCCAGTCTTCCTTTGGGAGATGGGCAATGTATCTTTTAAGCCCTTAAAATGTAAAAAATGTTGTTCTAAATTTTGGGGCCATTTTCTCTGAACTCAGTATTTTTAAACTAAAGCTTCTCCTTAAGGGATTGATTGCAGGTTGCTTTTACATCTCTAAAAGAGGACAGTTTTATACAGTTTTGCCTGGAAAATGGTACTGCTAGCCCTGTACTCACTCTTCTAACTGTAGTTGCCTCCATGCTTCTAGTGTGTTCTGACTCTCCATTGTACCCTCCTGGTCCCCACTTTCTAAGGGAGTCTTCAATTAGTCAATTTTAGGCACCTTTCTTGTTGAAATATAAAGAAAAAATTAATCTCTAGAAGGGTACCCTGCTGTCGGGAAAACAATGCATACCTTACAAAACTATTAAGGACTAAGTGGTAACACAGAAGTATTTATCACAGGCCTTGAACATTGCAGATGCCCTATCTATGTAAATTTCATTCTTGGTGAAGTAGGGAGTGATACAGTTTGTTTTATTGTCCCATTTTGACAATACCTCTTTGTCTAGGCTTAACACATTATTAGTTTTGGAGGTTGCCATCTTTCTTATTTGTAAAATGAGAAAGTTAGAACAAAGAACTCCTAGAATACATTTTTTTCTCTAAATTTCTAAATCGTCATTTAATTTTTATTATTTATTTATTTTTATTATTATACTTTAAGTTCTGGGGTACATGTGCAGAACATGCAGGTTTGTTATATAGGTATACACGTGCCATGGTGGTTTGCTGCATCCATCACCCTGTCATCTACATTCTGGTGAAAGTAGGGTTGTAGATATTTTAATAAGGTACTAAAACACCAACTAACTTTACTAATAATGACTGTGTTTGGGGGGTCTGATAAACAGAGATGAAGCAACAAATGAAACAATAAAATACAATTATAAATGAATATATATATGTAAATATGAGACATTAATAATTGGTTGACAGTCACAGTCATATTGAGGTAGGAAATATGGGGACTCATTTTTAAGTCCCCCTCATTATGAGAAACACGGGGAAATTTTGAGATTGATAAGGAATACCGGAAGAAACCTTGAGTTTTTCCTCTAAGTAGTCAGAGATACCTTCATGGAAGATGGAAGTAGGATGCTTGAGAATGCTCTTACCCCACAAAGGACACCTGTATTATTCTTCTATTGCAGTGTAACATTTTAGTACAAACTTGGTGGCTTAAACAACACACACTGATTATCCCATAGTTTCTATGAGGAGGGGTCCACACACAGCTTAGTTGGTTTCTCTGCTTAGTGTCTCACAAGGGTGTAATCAAGGTGTCAGCCAGGACGCATTGAAGCCAGACTGGGGAAGGAACTATTTCTGAGCTGGGGAAGAAACCACTTCCCAGCTCTCCCAAGTTCATTGTATCATTTCATTTCCTTGTGGCTGGGGGACAGAGGCCCTAGCTTTTTCCTTGGCTGGAGGCTGCTCTCAGCTCCTAGGGTCTGCTGCAGGTATTTTTCTGGAGGACACCTGCGGTTCTTAGAGACCCCCCACACTTAGAGGGCACTCATGCTTTCATACCATGTGGGCTTTTGTAACATGCCTGCTTCCTTCATGAGTCAAGCAAGGAGAGCCTATAGAATAAATCTGCTAACAACATAGAGTATTTTATAACATACCATAATCATGGGAGTGACATCCCTTTACCTTTGCTATATTCCATTGCTTAGAAGCAAGCCATTGGTCCTACCAACACCCAAGAGGAGATAAATGCACAGAGGTGTGAACATCAAGAGGTAAAGGATAATAGGGGAACCACAGTGAAGTCTGCCTGCCACACCCTCAAACAAGAAGGTGGTAATCATACAGGATTTGCCTTCTTTGTACTCCTGTTGTTTATAGAAGTGACATCATCTCTTTCCCGAGGCTTTCTTTCCATTCCAAAGTCTCCGAGACAGCTGACCATTTTCAGTAAGTCATTTGTCATTGGAATCAAAATAAAAAAATGTTTATTGGCCATTAAAAAAATTGATGCTGAGTCTAGCGGAGATAACGTTAGTCAAAATTTCCCTCATTTCACTTCATCAGAAAGTATGTCTCTCTCTATTCTTTCAATGTTTCTAAGAATGAGGCTTCCCCGAGGCCCTCAGAAGCTTGGAGATGTGTTGAATTTGTGTAAAGCAGTCGGATAGCACTGGTACAAAGGGGCAGGTAGGAACTTACATTGCTCTTGCCTGACAGATTTTGACTCATTGAACAAAATAAACATTTTCTTAGCAAAGAAAATTTGTTCAAATGTGAGCTAGAAGAAGTTTCATAAACAAACCCTAAAAGAAACCGACCCCAAGTCAAGAGTTTCCAATTTTCATTGCAGTTTTTAAAAACAGAGAATTAAATTTAAAACATATTTTCTCTCTCACACACACCTCCATCCAACGTTGGACAGTACTGAAGTGGGTGAGAGTCCACACTTTTCCTGTCTGCTCAAATTGTCTTAACAACAGAGCATCTGTATGTCCAAACAAATGGGCAAGTGAGGAGATTAATGAACTGACCTTTAACCTTGTAAGTATTTATTCCAGGGCTCGGGGGGAATGCATTTCTGTGCCAGGGAAAATCCTGAAACTGTCTCTGATAATTTGGTATTAAAGACAGTTCTGTCAAATGCCTCTCGGGACACTGTGAGTGTCGCCCTTCCCCTGACCCCAAGCTTCTTAGCCCTCACATTCCTCTCTCCTCATTCAAATAGTTGTACCCTATTCCTTCACCATTCCTTCCTCTGAAAGAGCTTTCCTTCAATAATATTAGCTGTCATTAATTAAGCACCTACTACATCAGACTCTGTGGTAGCAATTTTAATCATCCTCATCATCATCTGATATTTCTGAGCATTTACTATATAAAAAGCAATCTCATATTCTCTCATTTAATTTTGTCCTAGGCTTATGACGTATTTTTTAAAAGAGAGCCAGCTGTTTACTTATGCATAAGTTACTTAATATCAGAAGATGAACTAGGAATTAGGTTTCTTAAAAAGTTGATTAGAGAGAGAAATAGGAACGCTTTTACACCGTTGGCAGGAGTGTAAATTAGTTCAACAATTGTGAAAGACAATGTGGTGATTCCTCAAGGATATAGAACCAGAAATACCATTTGGCCCAGCAATCCCATTTCTCAGTATATACCCAAAGGATTATAAATCATTTTACTCTAAAGACACATGCACACGTATAGCACTATTTACAATAGCAAAGACTTGGAACCAACCCAAATGCCCATCAAAGATAGATGGATAAAGAAAATGTGGCATAGATATACCATGGAATACTATGCAGCCATAAACAAGAATGAGTTCATGTGCTTTGTAGGGACATGGATGAAGCTGGAAACCATCATTCTCAGCAAACTAACCCAGGAACAGAAAATCAAACACTGCACTTTCTCACTCATAAGTGGGAGCTGAACAATGAGAACACATGGACACAGGGAGGGGACATCACACATCAGGCCTGTTGGGGAGTGGGGGACAAGAGAGAGAGAGCATTAGGACAAATACCTAATGCATGTGGGGCTTAAAACCTAGATGATGGGTTGATAGGTGCAGCGAACCACCATGGCACATATATACCTATGTAACAAACCTCCACATTCTGCTCATGTATCCTAGAACTTAAAATTTTAAGAAAGAACTTGATTAAAGAAATGGCTCTTGCACATTTTCTATGTATGTCCTTATCATAGCAACATGGGGAATAATTGGTATTCAAACTAAAAGCTAGTAGGAAGCAAGTCATTCTTTCCAGCCTTCTAATGACTCTTTCAATTCATATAGGTATACATAACCAACACATGCACATATATGTAATTGCACGAGGGCAAGGCATCTCTTTCT
This sequence comes from Ateles fusciceps, assembly GCA_036589455.1. Lineage (NCBI taxonomy): Eukaryota > Metazoa > Chordata > Mammalia > Primates > Atelidae > Ateles > Ateles fusciceps. The sequence goes on from JAZHEH010000284.1 coordinate 1,680,651, forward strand.
CATCCATTGCTCTTAGAATATGACAGTGCTTTAGAGAAAGAAACACAAGTATGGATCAAGAGCATAGAAATACCCCCAGAGTGGTAAGATGTGGAGTCAAATGACAAGCTTGTTATGACTATTGCTCTCCAAACACAGGCCCTCCCACTCTGTATATGCTACTCCTTATATCACAAGAAAGCTTATGTTCCTTTGTCTTTAATCTAGGCTGGCCCTGTGACTGCTTTTCACCAATTAACTATAGTTAAAGTTACATTTCAGTACTTTCAAAGTCAGGTGTTAAGAGACTGGCAAATTCTACTTCCTTCTTCTTGAATGTTTCTTCTTGGAAAGAAGGCGCCATGTTGTGAGGAAGACCAAGCAGATAGGTGGAAAGGTCTCCATAGAGGAGAACCAAGAACCTCCACCAGCAGCCTTTTCTGAGCTTCCAGTTAGCAGTGAGCTTAAATTGCTAGCCATGGGAATGTGGCCAATTTGGATTTTCCAGTCATTCTAATACCCCAGCCAACAACAAAAGAAGTAAAACTGCCATCTAACCTACAGAATAAAAAATAATAAATTGTCATTTCTTTAACAACAACAACAAATTGTTGTTTCATTTTGGGGTGGTTTGTTACACTGCTATGGATAATCAGAACACTTCAATTTCTTCATACAAAATTGTTTTCTGAAAGCCCTTTGTTGGGAATGTGTTTCTTTTCTTTTCTAATTTTCTCTCCCTTTGAATTCATGTCACAGAAGCATCAGAGCTAACCCAAGACTCTTTCTGCACAGAAAGTGGTCCAGCCACCCTTTTCTTCTCTATCTTGGAGGACCTATCAGGGCCTGGATGGGGGATTCAGGGGAAAAGAGACGAGCAGCCAGCGGATCATGTTTTACTGTTTTGTTTGTTCATTTGTTTTTTTCAACTTTGGTTTCAATGTTCTGCATCTCTGTCTGACAACAAAAGTGGTTCAATTTGGAGATTATGATCAGGCGTGCACCCATGTGCAATTTTCCAAGGGGGTTGTTTTTGCAAATACACATTATCTACAATGTTTCTTTGACCGACTCATTGTGATTTTCAGAAAGACCATGTTAGCAATGCTGCTAAAGCTGTATAGGGAGTCATTGGAAAGGTTGCTATGCTCACCACTCTGCAGGAGACCCTGTATTTTCACCCACCCTTTAAGATTTCAGGAGCTATGATACACCATAAGGACAGCTACATATCATTTGATTTTATGTCCTTTTCTACCTGATTATGCTATCATTGTATTAATTTGTATAGACTCTAGATTGCATTTTAATCGTGTGGTTTGCACTCACCCCCTCTATTTTTCTGGTCGATAAAATTATAAAAGGACATCTGTTGTGCAAAGAAGGCTTTTTCTTTAGGATGCAAAGTCACTGGAACGTAGGGTAGCAATCTTTCTTAGGTAATAACCTCCTTCCCCTATCTTATCAAAGCAGGCTTTGGCTGTGGAAGGTCTCTCTTAATTCAGTTGTTTAACTTTGCCATTTGTTGACTGGCTGAATGAATAACACCCTCTCACACCTCATTCTGGTCTCTTACACATTTGTCTTTAACCCTGAAGGAGTCTGGAATCTGGAGGTCTGGCCAGAGATAATGAGAAATTCCAAGCTCTTTTACAAGGTTTTAATGAAGAATCTATTTCCTTTGGTGCACAGGAGAAGGCAGGAGGAAGCTGTGTCCACCACCAATGGGGCTATTTAATGAGTGTCTCTCCTGTATATGGAGCCCTTTGAGCTGTCTGTGGCAGTGGCTCTCAACTAGGGATCATTTTGCGTCTTCCTCCTAACAAGAAAACATTGGCAATGTCTAGAGACAATTTTTTTTGTTTGTTTTTGAGAGGAGTCTCACTCTGTTGCCCAGGCTGGAGTGCAATGGTGTGATAGCAGCTCACTGCAACCTCCGCCTCCTGGGTTCAAGCAATTCTTCTGCCTCAGCCTCCTGAATATCCAGGATTACAGGTACATGCCACCACGCCCAGCTAATTTTTGTATTTTTAGTAAAGACGAGATTTTACCATGTTGGTCAGGCTTGTCTCGAACTCCTGTCCTCATGAACTGCCTGCCTCAGCCTCCCAGTCTGCAGACATTTTTAAATTGTCATGACTAGGAGGTGTTACTGGCACCTAGCAGGTGGAGGCCAGGGATGCTGCTAAATACCTTATAATCCAGAGGACAGTCCTCTAACAACAAAGAATCATCCAGTGCAAAATGTCAATAGTAGGAGGGCTTGAGAACCCCTGGTCTGTGGAAATGAAGACATGCTGAACATAGTCTCTTCCTCCATGGAGGCAAAGCAAGACAAAGGGAAATTGGGATGAAATATGCATATAATGAGACATGAAGCAGAGAGGGGTCTGCCTTGTCTTTCCACCATACGCAATGTGTCATAGAGCAAAGCTGTTCACATTACGAACGAGCAGTTGCCATGGGGAGTGATGACCCCTAGCACAAGCACGGATGAAGAAGAGACGAGGGTCACAGAGTTCCTCGGGGTTTGGGGTTGGGTCCTGTTTTTCTATATCTTCTATCTCTCTAAGGAGAGATCTCATCCAGCACCATGAACTTTGATTAATCTCTTTAAACTGATGACGCCCCCTTAATCTCAGGCTTTTCTTCTGACGTTTAGACTCACATACCCAAACAGGTGATCTTATATTTCTGTGTGGTTGTCCCTTAAATGTCTATAACTTAATATGTCCAAAATGAAACATTCGATTCTCTTTTTCAAACTTGTTTCCTTCCCCCAAGTATTCCCTCTTCCAGCAAATATGCTCCCTCCTGCCAACTGTTCAGGACAAGAACATGATTCTTCTCATTTTCCAAGTACTTACATCTGATCTAGTATAAAGTCTATGGATTGCACCTTTTAAATATATCTTCTTTATGCCATCTCTTCTGTCACTTTCCTAGTTCAGGCCACCATGACCTGTAGATACAAAGATGAACTTCCTCAATGGTTCACCTTCATCCTTCCCCCTCTTGCCCTGCCCCCATCCAACCTATACATGACACCGACATAGAAAATGGATCATGCCACTTCATTGCAATAAACCTTTAAACGTCATCATTCCTTTTCCACTATGATCTGCATGCCTTACCTGGCTCCCAAATCCCCACGTGGTTCAGGTGGTTAATCCATTATGACTCGTGTCATTACAAGAAAAGAGACTGAAACACACAGGGAGAAGACAACCGTGATGACAGGCAAAAATTGGAACGGTGCATTAACAAGGCCAGGAGCTTCAAGGATTGCCAACAAACACCAGAAGCTAAAAAAGGCAAGGAAGTAGTCTCCTCTGTGGTTTTCAGGGCCCTGTTGACACCTTGATTTGGACTTCTAGGCTCCAGAACTCTCAGATAATACATTTCTGTTGTTTTAGGCCCCCAGTTTGTGGTTCTTTATGGCAGCAGCCCTAGTGAGTTAGTGCAGACATATCACTCCCACCTCCCTTCAGACACTCTATCTTCCTCTTACTCAACACGTCAAGCTCACTTTCTCTAGAGGGTCTTATTTTAGCGATTCCCTCCCTCTGGAAAAATGCGTGTTCCCTTGGTGTTCACAGGCTGGCGTTCCTTGCCGTGCAGATGGCGGCTTGTATGTCGCCTCTTTAGAGAGGACATCTCTGAGCACCAAGTCTAATGTGGCCATCACATTTCACCTATTCCACATCATCTAAAATCCCGTTTTGAATCTCTGCTTGGGACATGACTCTCCATGAAATGTTTCTTGTTTATTTATTTATCATCAGTGTGCATCACTATCAGGTAAACTTCATAAAACAAAAACCTTCTCTCTCTTGTTAACTGCTGTTCCTCTTCCACCTGGAATAGCGCTGAATTTAGGCACTATTCCATGAATATTTATTCCATGAATATTTATCCCATGAATAGAGCCATGTGAATCTCCCTTATAAGCCCTCCTCTCCACTGAAATTCCATATGTGTTTCTGTGCTGCTTTGACTAATATCTGTCTCCCTTTCCAGAGTAAAAAGTTTCTGAAATCCAGAATGGTACCTGCTTCCCTTACCATTACATATCTATGATCAAGAACAGTGTACAAGACAATGTTTGGTGAATGAATGAGAGAATGAATGAGTGGCTAAAACTGAGAGTCGTAGCCTACAAGAGTAGTTGTAGAAATGGACCTGGGTAGTTGAGGAATGGACCTCATGGTGGTGGTGCAGGGAAACAGGTGAAGTAGAAGATTGAAATCACCTAGTCAAACACCACCCCCCTCCTTTTTTTAGAGATGGCGTTTTCACTCTGTCACCCAGGCTGGAGCACACTGGCATGATCGGTGTACCAATATTCCATGAATATTTTTTGAATGGAGTTATCAGTTAAAAAAATGATCTCTGCCAAAGTGAAGCTGGTTTAAGTGACTGGACGATAAGGAATAGTCTGTGAATAATTCAACTGGGTCTCCGAGATTGAGAGGGTAGAGACCTTTTGATGAAAGGAGCAGGGTTTTCTAAAGAAGGTTACCCTCCCATGGGTGAGAAGGATGTAGCTCATGTTAGATGTTTGGCCTTTGGTGGGAAGGGACATAATTGGTTGTGTTCCATCAAGCCCACCCTTTTTCCTCTACAAATATTTGTGCTGCGAGCTCTCCCTCTCCTAGGCCTAACAGGAGCAGGGGAAGAGCCAGCACATGAGCTCTGGGCCTAATGGAAACATTGCAGTGCTATTAGCACAGATGGTTGTCATATGTATGCAAATGAGAAACAAATTGAATTTGGTGTCCCCTCTCACCAGCTGTCCTATCAAGGAAGGTCCCCAGAGCAGCAAAAGAACTGCTGCTACACGGCTAATCTGTCACCACAGATTAATTACAACGAGCACATTAATCACCATTTGTTTCTAGTACAAAGGGAAATATCTTGTTTTTCAAGTACATCCTGTTAAAAGAAGGTGTCCAGGCTTGTAGAAACAAGGCCCGACAAGGGCATGAGGCTTCATTAGTTAGGAATGAGGGGCAAATGAAAGACGAAAAGCCCTAGGCTGAACGCCGCCTTCAGAGCTATCTGCTGGTGAGGATTCAAGGGCTGGACACCAAGGGACAGTTAGCCAGCTCTCATTTTATCGGACACTCAAACAGCATGAGTTTCAAAAAGTTAATTTTGCCTAGTGAAGTCTCAAAGAATCAGGAGCTGGCTAAGAGATATTTTGAGGTGAATTATTACTATTATTGTTATTTGATAGTGAAATGGTTAAAGCACTGATTTCACCTCTGGCCATATATCTAGTTCTTATTTAGAAACGGGATTAGACTAGTGGTTTTTCATCATTTTGGAGGGTCAAGACCCATCTGAAATTTTATTTTATTTTATTTTTTATTTTTTTATTGCATTTTAGGTTTTGGGGTACATGTGAAGAACATGCAAGATTGTTGCATAGGTACACACATGGCACTGTGATTTGCTGCCTTCCTCCCCCATCACCTGTATCTGGCATTTCTCCCCATGCTATCTCTCCCCCAACTCCCCCACCCCCCACTGTCCCTCTCCTATTTCCCCCCCCAACAGACCCCAGTGTGTGATGCTTCCCCTCCCTGTGTCCATGTGTTCTCATTGTTCAACACCCACCTATGAGTGAGAACATGCGGTGTTTGATTTTCTGTTCTTGTGTCAGTTTGCTGAGAATGATCATTTCCAGATTCATCCATGTCCCTACAAAGGACACAAACTCAACGTTTTTTATGGCTGCATAGTATTCCATGGTGTATAGGTGCCACATTTTCCCTGTCCAGTCTATCATCGATGGGCATTTGGGTTGGTTCCAAGTCTTTGCTATTGTAAACAGTGCTGCAGTGAACATTCGTATGCATGTGTCCTTATAGTAGAACAATTTATAATCCTTTGGATATATACCCAGTAATGGGATAGCTGGGTCAAATGGAATTTCTATTTCTAGGTCCTTGAGGAATCGCCACACTGTCTTCCACAATGGTTGAATTAATTTACACTCCCACCAACAGTGTAAAAGTGTTCCTATTTCTCCACATCCTCTCCAGCATCTGTTATCTCCAGATTTTTTAATGGTCGTCATTCTAACTGGCATGAGATGGTATGTCAATGTAGTTTTGATTTGCATTTCTCTAATGACCAGTGGTGATGAGCATTTTTTCATATGTTTGTTGGCCTCATGTATGTCTTCTTTTGAAAAGTGTCTGTTCACGTCCTTTGCCTACTTTTGAATGGGCTTGTTTGTTTTTTTCTTGTAAATCTGTAAATCTGTTTTAGTTCTTTGTAGATTCTGGATATCAACCCTTTGTTTGAAATTTTTTTTAAGAGACAGGATCTTGCTATGTCGCCCAGGCTGGAGTGTAGCAGTGACTATTCATGGCTGCTATCACAGCTCACTGCAGTCTCAAACTCCTGGCCTCAAAAATCCTCCTACCTCAGCCTCCTGAGTAGCTGGGTCTATTGGTGTGCACCGCAGTGCCCAGCTTCTATTTGAAATTGTGATGAATTCAATACAGTCTGTTCCCACAAAGTATATGTATACAAAAATGTTATATTCAGTTAAAGTAGATTCATTGATTCTCTGAAGTCTTTGTATGCACCCATGTTAGGAGGGCTTGGAGGCTGGGCACAGTGGCTCATACGTGTAATCCCAGCACTTTGGGAAACCGAGATGGGAGGATTGCTTGAAGCCAGGAGTTCAAGACCAGCCTGCACAATAAAACAAGATCCTGTCTTAAAACAATATTTTTTGTTTTAATTAGCCAGGCATCATGGCACATCCCTATGGTCCAACTACTCAGGAGGCTTGAGGTGGGAAGATAATTTAAGTCCAGGAATTTGAGGCTGCAGTGATCTATGATCATGCCAGTGTACCCCAGCCTGGGTGACAGAGTGAGACCCCCATTTCTAAGAAAGAGGGGGGTGGTGTTTGACTAGGTGATTTCAACTTCCTGCTTCCCCTGTTTTCCTATACTACCACCATGAGGTCCATTCCTCAACTACCCATCTCTACCTCTTATAGACTATAACTCTCACTTTTAGCCACTCATTCTTTCAACAAACATTTTCTTGTACACTGTCCTTGATGAGGGATATGTAATGATGAGGGAAGCAGGTACCATTCTGGTTTTCATGAAACTTTTACTCTGGAAAGGGAGACACATATCAATCAAAGAAGCACAGAAATGCATATGAAATTTCAGTGGAGAGGAGGGCTTATAATTTACATGGCACCATGAAGGCAAATAATAGGGGTGTTCAACCTATCTGGAGTAAAGGAGGCTTCCCTGAAGAGATGAGGTATGTCAAGATCTGAAGGATGAGGCAAAGAAGGATGTTAGAAGAGTTCCTAGCAAGAGGGGAATAGAAGTGTGCATGACTTGCTCAATAAATTGAAATAAGATTTCACAGACCGAGGGAAATGGATTTCACAGACCGAGGGGTAGCATGGTGAATATGTGATCAAAGAGTTTGAGGGCTCTTGTGGGTCCAGCTATGGAGGCCTGTATTTATTCTAAGAGCAATGGGCTTTAAGCAATAAAGGATCAAATCATATTTGTATTTTTAAAAGATCCCTCATCTTTGACATTAGAATTGGGTGTTGGGTCTAGTGGTGTCCTTGGCTACTGAGACTTTTAGACCAAGAGTTGGTTACCTTATGATTCTATATTGGACAGTGCAAAAGATTCAAATGAAGTGGCAGACAATGAGTGTTTTTTGCAGAGTAGCTTTCAGTTTAACAAGGGTGAGGGGAGAATTTGAGGATTCAGTGCCATGTCAAGAAGTGATAATTAATTGCCTTTGGGTGGAGAAGAGTCAAGAGCATTTGAACCAATTTTGGCACAAGTCATATCTTTAGAAGGTTTAGGGTCAGTTTTCGAGGATCAAAAATTTCACCAATGAGATTAACAAAAATGAGCAGAGAAAGGAAGATAAAAGCTGTGTGTGTGTGTTGAGGGCATGTGTGCAAGGAGAGGAGAGATTGTCCTTGTGAATTTAAACTGCAATTCCTTTCAACTTCCAGAAGCAGTTTTTTCAAGATTGACCAGTTTCTTGTTTACCATTGGGTTGTTAGAAAAATGAGAAGCAGCTCTTTCAATAATTAATATAAAATTTCACATGAAGTTCAACTAATCTGTGAGACCACAATATATTAAAAGAGGCTATATGTTGTATGTTATGTAATAATATAATATGGATAGTAATATATAATAATATATTCTTTGCCTGGCATAAGAAGTTTAAAGAAAATGGAAATTATATCTGTGGCTTTCTATAAAGTAGAATCTCGTTGCTAAAAGGAGTAATAAAAATGCTAGCAAAGGGAAAGCTGATTAATAATAGTGATAGTTAATTTTATGTGTCAACTTGACCGACTTAACGGATGCCCAGATAGCTGGTTAAACGTTATTTCTGGATATGTCTGTGGAGGTGTTTCTAGAAGAGATTAGAATTTGAATCAGTGGCATGAGTAAAGAATTCTCACCCTCACCAATGTGGGGGAGGCATCATCCAATCTGTTGAGGATCCTAGGTCGAACCAAAATGCCAAGGGAGGGCATAGTCACTCTCTCTTCTTGAGCTGGGACGTCCATCTTCTCCTGCCCTCAGATGTTGAAGCCCCTGGTTCTCCAGCCTTCAGACTCTGAGACTTACACCAGCAGCCCCCCTGGTTCTCAGGACTTTGGGCTCAGGCTTAATTAAAGCACTGGCTTCCTTCATTATTAGGTCTTTGAATTCAGACTGATTAACATCGCTGGCTTTCCTGGTTCTCCAACTTAAAGATGGTATATTGTGGGAGTTTTTGGCTTCCATAATCACATGAAGCCAATTCCCACAACAAATCTCCTTTTATTTGTCTATATACATCCTATTGGTTCTGTTTATCTGAATAACTGTTAATAATATGATAATAAAGGATGATTTTTATAGGAATTTCATACTTAGGAATTTATCCTAAAGGAAATAAGAAAAAAAATCTGTAAAATATATTTATCTTAAAAAAAGATGGAAAAAAATCTACATGCTCCCATCCCAACAGTATTAATTAAAACAAAGATCACCTATACAAATAAATAATATGTGGTAATTTTAAAGGAATGATTAAGATATAGATTTATTTACATAAAATACATCTCTGATATAGTTAGTGGGGTGACCAAAACAGACTTCAAAATATTTATTTTATAATTCCATTGACTTAAATAGATCTCTGTCTTCCACTTTGGTTTAAAAAAAAAGGGATCCCTGCTTCTGTCAAAGGCCGATCATGCTGCTTATTATTATTATTTTTTTTTTAGTGATCCTTGGTGCTAAACATGCTGCTTATTTTTTTATTTTATTATATATATTTTTTGAGATGGAGTCTCGCCCTGTCACCCAGGCTGGAGTGCAATGGCACGATCTCAGCTCACTGCTACCTCCACCTACTGGGTTCAAGCGATTCTCCTGTCTCAGCCTCCTGTGTAGCTGGGATTACAGGTGCATGCCACCACGCCCGGCTAATTTTTTGTATCTTTAATAGAGATATACCATACAACATGGTTTCACCATATTGGCCAGGCTGGTTTCAAACTCCTGACCTCGTGATCCACCCATCTCTGTCTCCCAAAGTGCTGGGATTATAGGTGTGAGCCACTGTGCCCGGCCCCTTGCTGTTTATTATCTGGACTCCATCTCCTCTTGCTTTTGCAGGGACATTACTCCTGTAGTTACTATACTTTTCTTATTTATTATAAAATTACTCTTTTCTATTAGATCACTCCCATCAGCATGGTAAAAAGCTCCCATTCTCACATCCAATAGCAGCTGCTGCATCATTTACACTCATCGATTCAGAGCAAAACTCAAGAATGTTGCTACAGTGACTGCTTCCATTTCAACTCACTCCAGGCTGATTTCTGTCCCTACCACTCCACAAAGAAACTGCCAAGGTTACAAACTACCTTCAGGTCGCCAAATGCCTTGGTCGCTTCTCTGACCTCATCTCATTCACTTGGCAGGATTTGATACCATTAACCTGGCCTCCTCTCAGATAACTTTTATCTCTGGCTTTCCTTGTCTTTGATGGCTTCTAGTTCTTGAACTGATGTCAAATGTTGAGTGCTTCAACATTGGTCCCGGTTCCTCTTTGCTCCCCTGGATCATCTGTTCTCAATTCTACCTGCTCATTAGTGTCATCCGGAAGGTTTCTAAATGCAGTGATAATTTCCAAGCAAGGGGAATTAGAGTCTCTGGGTCTGGAGCTCTGGCTGTGGCAGGTTTTGAAAGCATCATGGGTGATCCTTACATGAACTCAGGGTTGAGAACCACTGTCCTACGTGGTATCATTTGTTCCATGGTTTTACATATTATCATCACTATTCTGAATTACTACTACATTTATATATTCAGCCTCTGGATGGAACTCCCTAAATGACCTAGATCAGCTGGGTCTGAAGGAAACTCAGTATCTCTTGATGGCACTGCCCTTGCCTTTGATCTTGGGGTGAGTAATAAGCACCATCATATCAGGAGAACCACACTGGGTCCTACGTCCTATGACATCCTGTGAATATGTGCATCACGCACTTGCATTCAAGAGCAGAACTTCTTGTTAAGGAACTTTTGCACAGATTGCACTGGTCTTCTAACACCATTATCTCAATAATGATGTATAATTTTACTTGGACAAAAGATGAGTGAAAGCAATTTTGTTTTCATTCCAAATCCAAATTGGTTGTAGAAGCACCTGTCATGCTACTCTAAGTTTACACAGTCTTGTATATTGCTTGTCCTGGTATTCACCTACACACTCCTCTCACCTCCCCTGCCCCAACATCAATGATGCCAAGCAAATTCTCTTTTGGTGGCTTTGCCATTTCATACTGTTAAGATCTGCATTAATCTCTCCTCTAGTCATTCCTTATGCTCTCACGCCAGATTCTCAGTGACATTCATTATTTCCCTGAGCTCATTTCATATTCACTCCTATACCCTTGTGTATGATTAATTTTTTGTGTCAACTTGACCATGGGTTGCCCAGATATTTGTCAAACATTATTCTGGGTGTTCCTAGAAGAATGTTTTTGGATGATACTCATATTTGAATCAGTGGACACTGAGTAAAGCAGATTAACTTCCCTGATGTGGGCGGACCTTATCTGATCCTTCGATGGCCCAAATAGGACAAAAAGGCCTATCCTCCTGCAAATAAGAGAGAACTCTTGCCTGACTGCCTTTGAATGGAGACATGTTGGCCCTTCCTGGGTCCTGAGTTTCCAAGCCTTTGGACTGGAACAATATCATTGGCTCTCCTGGGTCTCCAGCCTTCTGGTTGCAGATCTTAGGATATGTCAGTCTCTGTAATCATGTAAGCCAATTCCTTACAATAAATCTCCAGGTATAGACATAAATAGAGATATCGCCATTTCTTTTTCCTGGAGAATCCTGAGCAATATGTCTTGTCTCTGGTGACCAGTGCTTTAGCATCTGACAACATCATAATTTTTGAAAGCACTCATTCACTCACTTTCTTATTTGATTCAACATTGGGGATCCACTTATCTCTGTGCTTTTCTTGCAATTTCAGCCTCCCTTCCCATGCTCTTCTACCACCTGGATTACTGACCTCAAACCATTACAAATCCTCTTACTCCTCTGCCCCACAGAGGCTTCCTTAGGACTTCTTCCTAATCAACTAATATTATCCACACTTCTTTCTGCCACTGGCATGTCCATTTCTATATTCTAGCCTCAGTAGACTTCCTTACTTGGTGGAGCATAGCAGACATATATTGGGTGTGTGTCACATGTGGTTTCTGTCTCTAACATTCTGAAGGGAAGTCTCAAAGTCAAAGATACCTAGATGCTTGGATTTCAGTACTGTCCTGCACAGGAGTACCTGGTAGTGCAGACATTCACTTGGGAAGGAGGCAGGGACCACAGAGACAGAGTTACTCTTCCTGCCTTCCTGTTTAGTCCTCTCCAGACTCCAGAATTAAGTCCAAGGGAAACACGAGATCCTGTATATGCAGAATGATGGGGAGTCTTGGCTTCTCCACCTTTTCTTTCCCATGTGGGCTTCATCCTATGTCCTAAGAAAGTATCACTCTCTTTAGGCAGTGCACACCCCATCTTCCCAATGCTCTTTCTTAGGATTTTTTTTTTTTTTTTTTTTGAGACGTGGTCTCACTCTGTCACCCAGGCTGGAGTGCTGTGGTGTGATCTCGGCTCACTGCAACTTCTGCCTCCCAAGTTCAAACAATTCTCCTGCCTCAGTCTCCTGAATAGCTGGGACTACAGGCATAAGCCACCATGCCTGGCTAATTTTTGTATTTTTGGTAGAGACAGGGTTTCACCATGTTAGCCAGGCTCGTCTAGATCTCCTGACCTCATGATCTGCCTGCCTTGGCCTCCCAAAGTGCTGTGATTACAGGCGTGAGCCTAGCCTTTTTTAGGATTTTTTAAAGCTTGTTTTGTCTGAATTGAACTCTTTTAAAGTAAGTTTTTAAAAATGTACTTTCCTTTTAATTAACAAATAATGATTATATATATTTATGGGGTACAACATGATGCGGGTATATGTTGTGGAACGATTAAATCAGGCAAATCAACAAATATATTACCTCACATATATCCTTATTATTTCCTTGTGGCGAGAACATCTAAAATCTACTCTTTTAGCATTATTGAAATATGCAATACATTATTATTAATTGTAGTCCCCATGTAGTGCAATAGATCGCTAGAATTTAGTCCTCCTGGCTCAGTGAAAGTTTGTATGCTTTGACTCACATCTCCCCTTACCCCATCCACCCTGACCCCCCGCCTCTGCTAACCACCATTCTACTCTCTACTTTTTTAGATTCCACATATAAATGAAATCATGTGGCATTTCAAAGTTTGTTCATAGCAACACCTACCACTTCTCAAACACTTAGGATGTGCCTGCCATTTTAAACTGTCTCATCACCAATCCTCACAAAAACCACGCAAGAGAGGTAGAGGCTGTTGTTAGCTCAAGGTCACGTGGTTGATAAGGGGCAGAGCAGGAATGTCAACACAAACGTGATTTCAAAGTTGTGCCCTCTCCCACCAGTTTTATATTAGACCTGCCTATCACTGCCCTGCACTCACACTTCTTCCTGTTTGTAAGTTACCTCCCACTAAGAGCCCCTGCTGGAGATATTACAGGGAATGGGTTTATATTTGTGTTATCTCATCCTCCTGGCTACCCCTTGAAAAGGAGTGGAATTTGGATTTAGGGGAAACCAATTTATGGACTAGTTTATAACTAATGAACCTCTTTGCCACTAGAAGTTGAATTCTGCAACAGAGGACTGTGAGTTGGGCCCTGAGCTGACAGCGAAGTTGGGCTATGTACAGCATCAGAGGTCACAGTGCAGAGGGGGAGACTGGAGCTGAGGACAGGGAAGTGCCCACAAGGAGAGGTGAGGAGGATGCCTCACCATTCTTAGCACGTCCTCCTGTGCTTCCCACCAATTCTACCACTCAGCCGGTCATCTCCATGTCCCACCTCTGCCTGTGTTCCACGCAGAGACGCCCAGCTGAGCAGTTATGGTTGGTGGGAAGCCAACTAAACTCCACGCTTCCCTGCCACTCCCCATACACACTGTCTTAAAGTTAAAATACTTATTTTAAATAGGTAATGCACCCACAGATTCAAAATCCAAAATCTGAAAAGGAGTGTATCGTGAACCTTAGATCACTCCTCCTCCTCACTGCCCATCCGCCCACCACCCTTATTCCGTGCCCAGATACAGCCTGCTGTCAGTTTCCTTCCTACACAAATATATCTGTGTAGAGGTATATCAGTATCAACATGGATTGTTTTGGTGGGCATAGACAGTAGTATATGAGACCTATTTTTCTTTTTCTGCACTTTGCTTTTTACTTTCAATTCTAAACCTTAAAGTTGGTTCCTTATCAGTATATTCAGAGCTGTTTCCTTTTAAAAAACACATTGTAGGCCGGGCGCAGTGGCTCATGCCTGTAATCCCAGCACTTTGGGAGGCCGAGGCAGGCGGATCACCTGAGATCAGGAGTTCGAGACCAGCCTGACCAACATGGCGAAACCCCATCTCTACTAAAAATACAAAATATTAGCCAGGCATCGGTGGTAGGTGCCTGTAATCCCAACTACTTGGGAAGCTGAGGCAGGAGAATGGGTTGAACCTGGGAGGCAGAGGTTGCAGTGAGCCAAGATCGCACCATTGCACTCCAGCCTGGGCAACAGAGTGAGACTGCATCTCAAAAAACAGAACAAAACAAAACAAAACAAAAAACAGAAATAAAAAAACCACATTGTATTCATTATGTGACTCCTCAAAACGTTTAGCTTCCATCCTACTGATGGATATTAAAGTTGTTATCTCACAAATGTTTGAGTGTATTTTATGGCTACATTTCTAGAGGTAGAATTTTGGAATCAAAGGCACATGTACTTTGGTTTTGGGGTTATTAACCCACTTGCTGCTGTTAATAGCATAGTTTTCACTATCCTCAGCAATGTGAATACCTTTCTCTCTACTTTGTTGCAAGAAAGTGGATTGTCCAATATTTGCTCTCTGACCATTTAATAATAAAAAAAAGGAATTTTAGATTTTTCTGATTTTGAGTAAAGTTGAATGTTTTCAAAGTTTTAAAAGCCATTTGTCTTTCCTTTTCTAAAATATCTGTTCATAATCTTTGCCCATTTTTCTCTTATGCGCTTTGTCTTTTTTCAATATATATTAATATATATTCAATAATATATTACTATTAAAATTAATATGTTAATTTTATATATTAATAAATTATTATTTCATGCCAGAGGAAGCACATTTTTCTTTGTTTTTATGTTACAGATTTTTTTAATGTAGAAATTTTACAGTATATATTCTTAGTGGTCAAGTGTTTCAGTTTTTCCTTGTAGAAAGTGGAATGCTCTCTTACATCAAAAACAGCTATTTTTAATTATTTCTTATTAATATTTGTATATTTGATTAATGTAAAATTTATTTTAATGGAGCAGGAATTTTTGTTTGTTTGTTTTCCTTATTCTTTTGGCTGGTTGGCTGATTTTGGTTTATTTTATGGGTTACAAGATGCCAGGCTGATAATATTTAAGTTATTTATTTTTCTTTTTTCTAGTTTATTAATATAGTTAAAGATCTTTCTCTGAGTTCTGCTTTAGCTGTATCCTGCATGTTCTAGTATGTAGTAATTTCTTATCTTTATTTTTCTAGTTCTTTGTAATTAACTCAACATTTAAAAAAATGTTTTAACATTTCCAGATGGTTATCTTTTTTACCCCTAGTTTTGTAATTGCCTTTTAGTTTTATTTCACTGTGATCAGAGAAAGATTTCTGAACTACTTTCTCTTGTAGGAATTTACTGAGGTTTACTTTCTGACCTCATGATTAAATTTTCCCCAATGATTCATAAGTACTTATAAGGAAGATACCTCTGCCTCTGTCTCTAAGGTAGAGAGGTAACTATGAATCAATTATGTCCAATTATTATGTTCCTTGGGTTTCTTTATCCTTTTTTATTTTTATTTTCATTTTTTGTTTAGTTTCTCTTTTATGGTTTTGGAGAGGTGAAATAAAGTCTTCTATTATGATGTCTGTCTACTTATCCAGTGATTTCCTGTTCATTTCCTCTATGAATAATAATGCTATTATTTGGTATACAGTTATCAGTAACTATTAGATCTTCATTGTAAATTGAACCTATATTATTTTAAAGTGTTCTGCTTTGATTTACTGAAGTCTTTTTGCCTGGAATATAATTTTGTTGGTTAAGATCATGATAAGTTCTTTCTTTGAATTTTATTTGCTTGTCTCTATATTTTAACCTTTCTGGGTTGAATTTTCCTGCATTTAGTGTGTATATGTGTGTGTGTGTGTGTGTGTGTGTGTGTGTGTGTGTTTACTAATTTGGAAAATTTTTATTTTAACTTAAGAGTTACATTTTTTAAACATTAAGATGCGTATTTCATATAGGTATTTGATTTGTAGACGACAGTTACATATCTATGTAAACATTTTAATATCTACAAATAACAACAAAATCAGTATATGACACCTTCTTTATGTTTTGCCCTTAACTTTTACCACTCAAGTTTAGTCGACTTTATTATTTTTCTGTGGTTTAACTTATAATTGTTAAACCACAATTATAATCAAGCTCAATTACTTGATATATCATATTTAAATGCTAACTTTTTCTTCCTCTCCATAGCTACATAACTTTTGTTAGGAATTTCATTTATATATTTTCAGGAGTTCTAATATTTTCATTTTACTCTGAACTACTAACCACTTTTGTTTTTATCTTAGTCCTACAATTCCATCGTCCTTTTGCCATATTTTTTTTCCCCATTTATCTCCAGTTAGTTGACATGAATCCTCTGGTAGTTCATGTTTTTGGAGATATCAACTATTTATATTAACATATTGTATCATGTGTGTCTTTCTTCCCTGTTGTTTCCTCTTCCATGTTCAAACTGTGATTATTCCATTTCATTTTCTTTGCTTTCCTCACTTCTGTTCTCTGTATTTCTTTATATGTTTACAGCAGCGTTTATTCTTCTATATGCTGCTCCTAATGTGACCTTTAAGGATCTTTTTTTAATTTTTGTTTTTCCTAAGCTTTCAATTTATGTTTTATTTCCTTCTGTCAGCTCACTTATCTTCCCTGAGACCTTGTATCTCAGCCTTTTGCCTTCTTGTTTCTACTTTCATACTGTAAACAACGTGGTTGATTTAATGCCACATTTTTCACATTTTTGAGCTTTTGGTAGGTGTATCAGTCTATCCCAGACCGGGTAATTTATAAATAAAAGAGGTTTAATTGACTCACAGTTCCACATGGTCGGGGGAGGCCTCAGAAAGTTTACAATCATGGCAGAAGTTGAAGGGGAGACAAGCACCTTCTTCACAAGGCAGCAGGGGAGAATGTGAAGGAGGAACTGTCAGAAACCAATAAAACCATCACATCTCGTGAGAACTCACTCACTGTGATGAGAACAGCATGGGGGAAACTGCCCCTATGATCCAGTCACCTCCCACCAGGTACATCCCTTGACACATGAGGATTATGGGGACGACAACTGGAGATGAGATTTGGGTGGGGACACAGAGTCAAAGCATATCAGTTGGTAATTTTGCTATTTAAAATGGCCACCAAACCTAGTGCCAAAACACTGTCTAGTCTTTCTGAGCACAAGAGGTCTGTGATATGCCTTACAGGAAAAAATACATGTATTTAGATAAGGTTTGTTCAGGCATGAGTTATCATACTGTTGGCCGTGACTTCAGTGTTAATGACTTATCAGTATACAGTTGATCCTTGAACAAATTGGTTGGAGGGGCACTGACTCTTAGTGCAGTCAAAAATTCACGTCTAACTTTTGACTTCCCCAAAACTTAACTACTAATGGCCTACTATTGACTGGAAGCCTTACTGATAATATAAACAGTTGATTAACACATATTCTATATGTTATATGTATTATATACTGTATTCTTAAAGTAAATTAGAGAAAATAAATGTTATTAAGAACCTCATAAGGAGGAGGGGGAAAGAGGAGGGGTCTGTCTTGTCTCGAGTGTGACAGAGGTGGCAGAAAATAGGCATATAAGTGAATCTGTGTAGTCCAAGTCCATGTTGGTCAAGGGTCAGCTATATGTTACACAAAGTCTGCACATAAGGTTGCGTATTGATGGGTTGATGAACATATTGTGACCAGAGGTTTTCAGGAGCCCAACTCTGTGTCTCCCCTAACAGTGGTTCAGTATTTGGTAACTCAGTGTTTGCAATGACTTTCTAGACCATAGCCACTGTGAATAAGAACCAACTGTACTGTCACTTTAAGTTACTAATGTTTCCCAGTTAATTGAAAGAGTTTGTGATCCTATTTCTTGTTTTTTTAATTGTTCCTTCGTTGCTTTGAGGTGACTTCTGAGAAAAGTAGGGGTATCTTGCCAGTTGAACACTGATTTTCTTTTCTTCTCTTTTTTTTTTTTTTTTTTTTTTTGAGACAGAGTCTCGCTCCGTCGCTAGGCTGGAGTGCAGTGGCACGATCTCGGCTCACTGTAACCTCTGCCACCCAGGTTCAAGCGATTCTCCTGCCTTCACTTCCCAAGTAGCTGGAATTACAGGTGCGTGCCACCATACCCAGCTAATTTTTGTATTTTTAGCAGAGATGGAGTTTTACCATGTTGGCCAGGATGGTCTCGATCTCTTAACCTTGTGATTCACCTTCCTTGGCCTCTCAAAGTGCTAGGATTATAGGCATGAGCCATTGTGCCTGGCCTTGAACACCGATTTTCTGAGCATGGACCATAAACTGATTCTGAGCATAAGCATAATCAGAAATGCATGTATGAAAGTGAATATTCTATAAAAAGAATATTGTGGGAGGTGAATATTCTTTTTATTCGAGTTTTTTGAAGGTTTACTTTATTAGGCAAAGTTATACTGACTTCACATGTTAAAGAGCAGGGAAGTGCCAGGTAGGAAGCTGAGGTTCAGAGAACAGACAAGAAGAGAGGACGAGGCCAGAAAGGTGGCAGCCAAGACTGGAACCAAGCCCCCAGCTCTGGCAGAGTGCAAAGTCTTTCGAGTTAAGTCCTAGCACGTGGGTATTTGGAAATCAGGTAGCTTAAAGTCTCACCCTGCCTCTGCAAGTTATTATTTCTGTGAGACTGAAAAGTTATTGCTCTGGGGATCTGTTTCCTCTTTTGCAAACTTTGATCATAGGATTGTTGCAAGGTTTCAACAAGATTATATATGGAAAGTGTCTGGTGCACAGTAGGCCTCAGCATTCATGAGTTCACACCTCATTTCCTTGGGAAGAAAGGGCATGTGGGAACACCTGTATACCTGCATTTCTGATTACTCTCAGAATCGGTTTATGGTCCATGCTCAGAAAAATCAGTCTCCAAGTCACACTTGTTTATTACCCAAACTGCTATTCAATAGCTTCATTACCCTTCTTCTCAAGGCTTGGCATTAAATAGCTCTTAGCTATTTCCAAAATCAAATCTACTTGGAGCAAATGGAGATTTGCCACCAATATCAGTATTGTAGAGGGAAGACAGGCTGTGAGTGTTGACAGCTCAGAGGGATTCCAGAGTTGGAGACATCTATACCAAGATGACATCCCTCGTTCTGTGCAGCCTCACATAGATCCCACTTAAAAGAGGACAGCATGTATCTATCTGGGTGCCAAAGTTCTGGCAAGTATATTCTTTAAAAATCAGCCTGGTTACCTGAGCATTACACATGGTAGGTCTTAGCTGGAGGGGCCCAGCCATAGGTGAAGGGGCCTTCCTATGATGGGGCCAGGACTGGTATAGGAAGCAGGGATACCGCTGGTGAGATACCCCCGCAGCTACTCCACTCACCAGGCTGGAGAGCAGGCTGATAGATCAGACATCTCTGGAGGCATCTGCTTTGGAGACCTCACAAGAGCAACTGAGGAACACCAGGGCTTTCTCCAGACGTGGTGTGATTGTGCTCAAGTAGGGAAAGTTTGCTTACTCTGTGCTGAGACCAAGAATTGAAGTTACTGTGTGGAAGAAGTAAACTGACAAAAAATGAGAGTCTGGCAGTGGATTAAGAATTAGAATGAAGCCGAGTGTGGTGGCTCACACCTGTAATCCCAGCACTTTGGGAGGCTGAGGCAGGTGGCTCACCTGAGGTCAGGAGTTCGAGGCCAGCCTGGCCAACATGGGGAAACCCTGGCTCTACTAAAAATATAAAAAAGAAAAATTAGCCAAGTGTGATGACATGTGCCTATAGTCCCAACTACTTGGGAGGCTGAGGAAGGAGAATCGCTTAAACCTGGGAGGCAGAGGTTGCAGAGAATCAAGATCACACCACTGCACTCCAGCCTGGGCAATAGAGTGAGACTCTGTCTCAAAAAAAAAAAAAAAAAAAAAATTAGAATGAGAGCTGGGGTCCCACACTTGTGTTTCCCTATAGTAGAGTTTGATGCAGCTGGGGAGGGGTCATGGAAAAAGCCACAGTCAATTCTCTGGCCATGTTAGCTGACACACACCTGTAACTGTTCTATATTCTGCGTAACTACTTCTACTTGACATTCATCTTTTTGGCGTCCTCCTCCCACTGGGTCCCAACAATGAGGATATGATTTATCTCCCCTTCCCAGAAATGGTCCAGACATTATAAATGGTGTTTTCCACAGCATATCAATCGGTGGGATTGGTCAATTGGTAATCCCACCGATTGATATGCTGTGGAAAGCACCCTGTGTAATTTCTGTCAAGTGGGCACTGTTATTAACTCATTTAACACATGGGGTAACTGAAGCTTGGAAATGCTGAGTAACTTATCCGAGGTCACACAGCTGGTGGTGATGGCAAAGGTGGGACTCACATCTAAGACTGTTCTGGCCCCCAAAGCCCAAGCCTGTTCTGCCGAAGCTGACTACAATGTGGCCCTGCAAATGGGGTTGGGCTGACAAGCACCTCTTACCCTGGCTGCATATGAAATCTTGCAGGCTTTTAACACATTTTTCAAGTCTGTGATTCGTCTCCTCGGATGTTACCGAGCTGTGCTCAGCTACGATGTCTGCCTGGAGAGAGAGTCTTCTTATCTTGATTTGAAAGCCTTCATCTTACTCTGGAAGTTAGACCCTTCTTGCTTATACAGAGAATCAGTATAGGTACTTTCTGAATGTTTGAAATGAGGTATGAGAAATTGGCTTTTCAAATAGGGGACTGCATTGCCCATCAAGAACTCTTTAGTGATATTTTAAATTATAAAAACACCAAATTATAATAGCTCAAGAAAGGGACTTAAATGGAATGACCCTGGGGTAGTTCACAAAACCAAAAGAGAAGCAGTTAAGCCTCAAGAAGGGACTGAATCTTTCTGGGGGAAAACAGAATATGTTATCTTTCTATCCTTCTATCTTTCCTTTCCCTCCCTCCCTCCCTTGCTCCCTTCCTCCCTCCCTCCCTCCCTTCCTTCCTTCCTTCCTTGGTTTTATTCTTCTTCTTGTTATAGATCAGTGGTTCCCAAAGTGTGGTATCCCAGACTAACAGTATCCATAACACCTGGGAACTTGTTACAAATGCCAATTCCCAGAAACAGAGGGTGGGATTCAGTAACACATATTTTAGCAAATCTTGGTGATTCTATTAGGGGTAGTTCAAATGCCTGTAAAGATTCTGAAAACCACCATGGGCTACATTTCTCTGCTTTCTAGATGACAGAAAATAGCCAATGATGTTACATTGCTGTAGGTGCTGTTAATATTCATATTTTACAGATGAAGGACAGTTTTTGAAATTTGCTTGAGCTGACACAGCTTGTAAGCAGGATAAGAATGCAGGCTATCTGAAACTTGACCAATAATGTATCCTACCTCTATAAGTTGTCCACTATGAAGGGCAGTATGCCTTGCAGATGGTTTGAGTCAGAACGAGGTGATATTTGAAATCTCATTCATCTGCAAGATCACAGACTATCTTTGGCCATTTGATGTTTTAAAATATGACCAATGCATTTTTTTCTGAGACGGAGTCTCGCTCTGTCACCCAGGTTGGAGTGCAGTGGCATGTCTTGGCTAACTGCAACCTCCGCCTCCTGGGTTCAAGCAGTTCTCCTGCGTTAGCCTCCTGAATTGCTGGGATTACAGGCGCACGCCACCATGCCCAGCTACTTCTTGTATTTTTAGTAGAGATGGGGTTTCACCATGTTAGTCAGGCTGGTCTTGAACTCCTGACCTCATGATCCGCCCACCTCAGCCTCCCAAAGTGCTGGGATTACAGGCATGAGCCACCGAGCCTGGCCTGACCAGTGCATTTTGCACTGCAGAGCAAAATAAGGAAGGTGCTGGGGGATGGGATTCTCAATGCAAATTGTTTTTTGAGACACTATAGAGTATTTAAAATTGACTTTGGCTGGGATCAAGTCCAGCTGGACAGAGAGGGATAAAGGCATTTTAACTACCCCTACCAGGAAAAACAATAAATGGGGACTGGAGATAACATGTTCCAGACTCTTAATCACTGGGGGCTCCAGATGGGAGACTTGGAAACACAGGGCATTTCCTCTTAAGTTTCACTATCTAAGTCCCTCCTTGGCTTTAAGGTATGCACACTAGTAGTCTTAGATCTGCTGTCCTGAATGCACTAGTTTTTAAAATAATTATAATTCCCAGGATTTTAACCAGGAGGGGGAAGCCATTCCAGAAGAAATTACGGAGTTAAGAGTTTGGCATTGTCCTGCTTAGCCGGCAAATTTGAACAACCTTTTTCTCTTTTAAAAACTTTAGCCCTTTTCTTTATCCTCCCAACTCCGCCCTTCCCAGCCTGTTTCCTGATGTTCTAAAAATGTTCAGTTTCCTTCCTTAGAACTTCGTAGCATGACGTCTCCCTCCCTTGGACGAGATAATCCATGACGTTCTCACTCTTCTCTTTGACTCCTTCGGCCAAGTCAGCTTTTCTCTGCACCAGCTCACCTACACCCTTGCAATAGGGTTTTTTGTCTCTGTTTTTCAACCCATTCTTTCTCTTGAAAATAAACGAAGATTTCACATCTTCCTTCCTTTCTCTCCCTCTCCCTTTCTCCCTTCCTTTTCTCTCATCTTGGAGGCAGCCATATTGAGTATCCTGCCTTCCTTCTTTAATAACTCCAATAAGAATCCCCAAAAGCCTTTTATTTACCAAGAACACAGGGAGGCTGGCATCTCGTCTGGGGTGGCCAGGAATGACTGTGGCAATGAGGAGCTTTTCATCACAGTTCCCCACAGGGAATGGGTGCCTTGTGATATTTCAGTGGTCAAGACCAAACTTAATTCAAATCCAGCAGGCATTTTTAGAAGGCATGTTGGCTAGCATGCCATTATTGCTCTCATTTTTAATTATGAAGTATAATAAGGTCACATTTCTGGAAATAGAACTCAGTAAGATACATTGGTTTAATTTGTAAAAGTAATCTCCCTTCATATATGATATGTTTCATTCCACTTCAGCTAAAACCCACATCCAATAGCAGAAAAATGAAACAGGCTTCAATTAGCCTCAATAATCTTTCTGCACAATGACGAACAGGAAGAAAAAGAAAAATTGATATGTCATATCTTCATCATTTAAGGACTTTGATGATATAAAATAGATTAGCTCTATTTATTTCCCTGTTGCAGTTCATGTCTTCTTGAAAGGTTGTAATATGATAAAATGCTTTTAATAAAACTAAGGTGAAAGGATTATTTGGAACTGAGTCAAAAAGCTTTTGACTAGGCAGCAGAAAAGGTCCAGGAGATCTTTTGCAAACTGGAGACTGGAACTGAACTGTGCTTTGGTGGGTGGAAGACATGAGCCAAAAGCTCCACGTGGTAAATGGAAGACTCCTTATGCTTAGAGAGCTGACGATGAAATATTTCAATGCCAAAAATATTACCTGTAAGCTCTTTAGGGTCAGAAAGTTTTCAGTTGAACATAAAACTCGTGCAGTTTTTTAAAAGCCCTACCTGAAAAAGGAGTGAAACTACAGTTGACTCTAGAACGACATGGATTTCCACTTAAACACAGATATTTTTGCAATGAAAGTTACACCAAGTGCAATTCTCCTACCTCCCCTCCCACCTCCTCCACCTCTTCTGACTCTGCCACCCCGAAACAGCAAGACCAACTCCTCTCTTCCTCCTCCTTCTCAGCCTACTCAACATGAAGACAACAAGAATGAGACATTTTTGTTGATAAACTTCCATTTAATGAATAGTAAATATATTTCCCATATAATTTTCTTAATGTTTTCTTTTCTCTAGCTTAATTTATTGTAAGGATACAGTATACAACACATGTAACATATGAAATACGTGTTAATCAACTGTTTGTGTTATCAGTAAGGTATCCAGTCAACAGTAGACTATTAGTAGTTAAGTTTCGGGAGAGTCAAAAGTTATGAGTGAATTTTCAGCTGTGCTGGGGATGGGGGACCCCTATCCCCTGCGTTGTTCAAGGGTCAACTATAATAGGTCAATGGTTTGGAAAATTCAGAGAGAAGAAGGGTGTAAGCAGGAGATCCATGTTCCAGGAATAGATCTATATCACGGATGTGAGTGAACTGAGCTATGTCCCTTGTAAGTGTCCATTATTCATCCGTGAAATAGCAAAACATAGCTAGGCCACACTGGTAGTTTATTCTCATTTCACTGTTAGTTTTTCAGTATCTACAATGAATGAATCCTAGATATAAACTTTGTAAAGATACACAGCTTTTTAGAGTTCATAAAATGCTGCCATATATACAGTGCTATTTGATCCTTATGAAAAATGTTTGAGGAAGACAGTGCAGAATTCCCGTTTTTCAGACGGAGAAGCTGACTCAGATGAAGGTGACTTATCTACGTTGGCATGGACCATTGTGGCAGAGCTGACTTGAACCCAGATTTTCTGATGCACGTTTCAGAATGTACTGAATCATTCTTTCAACTGAATGCGGATCCAGTTCAACATGCACTGACTCCACTGTATGCTAAACTCTAAAAATAAAATATGAGCAAGTTTCTGATCTTTAAATGCAGTCTGTGAGAAAAAACAGGTACTTTCTATAACAAATTGAACCATATGACCAATTGCCATTTTTGTGGGCCAAAAATGTCAAATATTGGTTATTTCATTTGATTTAATCTAAGAATATGTAAGTACTGTGATAGCGGTATGTTGATAAGTTACTTTGTTCTTTTCCTTATATCTTCGCCATTTCTGCTGCTCTCAACCATTCTTTATCCTCTACTTTCTGAAGCAGTTTGCTTTGTCAAGGTGGCTAAATGTCTACATCGCTTTAATTCACAAAAGCACGTACATGCACACTGGATGACTGATGACTCCAGCAATTCACACAGACTTGTCTCTTGCCTGAATCAACACTCAAGTTTATGTCGAATATAGCGTTTCTTCTGAGCCTGTAAATACAGGAAATCACTGGCTACTGAGTAACTTCTTACAGGATCTCTGAGGTTGTACATAATAAATTGGACAACCCCAAATGTAAGGTACATGGTATTTCGAGATGCCAGGGACTGTAGAGTTCTGAAGGATTAAAGAGTTAAGAAAGACCACTAATTTACCAGCCAAGAAGTCATCTGTGACCTCGAGATCAGCAACAGTGGTGTAAGACTGTAACTGATAGCAAAATAAAACAGTAGTACATGAAAAAGGGTGGCTGTGTACCAAGCATTGGCTCAAAAATCTTAATCTCTGAAAAGTCACAGGTTTGAGAAGTTAGTAGAAATTCTCCACTTTAAAGATAGGGATGATCATAGCATTATTGGAGGCAGAAGGAAAGAATCAATTAGAAATGGAAGGGGTGGGCAGAGCGCAGTGGCTCACGCCTGTCATCTCAGCACTTTGGGAGACTGAGGTGGGCGGATTGCTTGAGCCTAGGAGTTCGAGAGCAGCCTGGGCAACATAGAGAGACCTCATCTTTACAAAACATGCAAAAATTAGCCAGGCATGATATCGCAGGCTGGTGGTCCCAGCTACTCGGGAGGGTAAGGTGGGAAGATAGCTTGGGCCTGGGAAACCAAGGCTGTAGTGAGCCATGATTGTGCCACTGCACTCCAGCCTGGGTGCAGGATGAGATCTGGTCTCAAAACAAACAACAGCAACAATGACAAAAAAGTGGAGGGGTTAAAGGTGCTGTTGAGGTTGTGTGGGGGAGGGGAGAGAGAATGAAATCTAGTTGTCCAGGGGATAGGGGGCCTCCTTCTCTGCAAGGGGGAGAGGGAAAAAGGAGAAAAACATTCATAGTGATGCAAAGGTATTTTAAGGAAATGAGGAGACTGATGACAAATGAAGAGAGGAACTGACTAGGGAAAACAAACCATAGATTCACAGAAAATGATACAATCTGCTCACTTATGAAGGAAGAGATAGGGATGTACTAGGGATTGGAGAAAAAATGCAGTGAGTTTCAAATAATTACTGCAGGAACTGCAGGAAATACAGCAGGTAGTCAAAGAGATGGGGAATCATGTGGATAGATGAGGTGTCAGTATATATTCACTGGAGATAAGTTTGAAATAGAAGAAAAAGCCTTTGGATGCAGTCCAGGCAAGATTAGTATGGTCTTCTCATTCCCAAAGACTCTCAACTATATCAAGAATACTTTGATGTAGAAAGTAATTAACAGAAATTATTATAACCTAGGTATCCGCCATTCCCTTCTGGGCCTTCTTAAGTACCACAAAGCCCAGTGAACAATGTAGAATTGATTGAATCTTTCACTGAGGCAAGAGATGGCAAGGGGGAGGTTATTAGGATAAGCAACATTACCTCCTGTAACAACTTCCAGATCTCATTGGCTAAACAAAAATAAAGGTTTATTTCTTGCTCACTCAAAGATCTTCCTTCTTGGGCAGTTCTCTTGAGCATCTTACCTGGGTGATTCTCCTTCCATCTTGTCAGTCCCCTACGTCCTAGGTCCTCAGAGTCCTCCAGAAGATCTTAGGTATCAGGTACTATGATAGAGTGTGAGAAAAGGCAGCACCTACAGTAGGGTCAGCAAACTAACGCCCACCAACCAATTTTAGCCCACTGCCAGTTTTTGTATAGCTTCTGGGCTAATAGTGATTTTCATTTTTACCAGTGGTTGAAAAAAATAAAAGGAAGAATAGTTTGTGACATGTGAAAATTAAATGAAATTCAAATTTCAATATCTATAAGTAGTTTTTTGGAAACACAGCCATGCTTATTTGCGTATACATTTTCTACAGATGAATTTTTGCTAAAATGCCGAAGTTGAATATTACTTGCAATAGAGACTGTGTGGCCTGGAAAACCTACAAATATGTATTATCAGCCCTTGGTAAAATGAGTGCCTACTTTTGACCTAAAGGAGCAAGCATCTGAGACTTGATATCCTCATTCTGCAAGGTCATACCTTTCTTCGCCCAGAATCTATTTGCAAGAACTAGCCGTACAGACCCATCTAGATGCAAGGAGGCTGGGAAATGTAGTCCCTGGCTGAGATGCTACTTCTCTGCATCAACTCTGCCCTTTCACACTGGGAGAACAAATCTTTATGCTTCTGGCCACTATGTGTGCAGCAGGTGGATTACAGTGTACATCTTGCCAGAAATAGATTTTATTTTATGTTTTTTCGAGATGGAGTCTTGCTCTGTCACCCAGACTGGGGTGCAGTGGTGCGATCTTGGCTCACTGTAACCTCCACCTCCAAGGTTCAAGTGATTCTCCTGCCTCAGCCTCCTGAGTAGTTGGGACTACAGGCACCCACCACCACACCCAGCTAATTTTTAGTAGAGAGGAGGTTTCATCATGTTGGCCAGGCTGGTCTTGAACTCTTGACCTCAGGTGATCTGCCCACCTCAGCCTCCCAAAGAGCCACCATGCCCGGCCTAGAAATAGATTTAAATGTTCTTTATAAGTTTCTGCCCTTAAAAATCCATTTTCAATCATGTCACCACCATATAGGATAGGTGGGGGTGTGTGTGTGTGTGTGTGTGTGTGTGTGTGTGTGTGTGTGTATTTTTTAGGGTAGATGAGTATTCTTTCTTTCTGCCTATCAATGCTCCGTAGTTTGTATTCTTAGGGATATTAGTCCTATCAGATCAGGGCCCCATCCTTGTGATCCATTTGATCTTAATTACCTCCTTAGTCACCCCATCTTCGAATGCACTCACACTGGGAGTTAGAGCTTCAATACGAATTCGGTCCATAGCATGCACCTTCACGGTTCTTCCCTCTATTGTGCTAAGTGACTCAGCCATGCCTGAACACCCAATTTTAAACTGCATACTCACCCTCAGCAACATCAAAGACAGGCCCTTGTCAATAGAATCCACCATCCTTAGAAACTATTAAATATGTCTTGTAAGCACAGCAACTCTTCACAAGAGAAAGTTGGGTTGGATGATCATTTCCTCCATTCCCCTAACATTTTAAAGAAATTCAAGCAAACATCAACATATTCAATTAAATCACTTATGTACAAGGCATTTTAGGGACTCTTCTGGTGCCATTGAATGGCTCACCAGAGATTTACTACTCTTCCATCATCTACCACCTAAACAAAAATATAAAATCTAAGTGAAAATGAGTCAGTAATGCAAACCCAGGCCAGACACTTTTCTTATACCATCTGGCCATTCCCCAACCATAGATTGCCCCTCCCCAAACCAGTGCTATATAGTGTGTGTGTGTGTGTGTGTGTGTGTGTGTGTGTGTGTGTTTGTGTTTGTTGTGTGGTGCTACAGAGAAATTTTGGAGTTTCCACTGTGATACAAAAATTAATTATAATAATCCCTGCTCTCAAAGGGATCACAGCCCAGTGGAAAGACAGACTTTATACATCTATGGATCAAGAAGGTAGACTCAAATCAGTGCTCAAACTGAGATCCAAACAATGTTCCCTGAGCAAACACAGGAGGGGATTGATTAACTGTGGCAGATGTTCACCAAGAGTAATGATTTTAAGTGCTGGGAATAGAAAGCCTTTCTCCATCGTGCTGGCAATGCTAATCCCAATTCATTCATCATCAAACCTCACCTTGCCTGGCCATTTATCTTGAACACACACCCAGCGCTATTCAGAAAAATCAGCCATCTCCGTTTTTACTTCGACTGCAGATGCTCAGAAGGTGTAACTGCTGTCTGCTATATTTCACGCTCATCTGGTCACTTGGTAGGCCAGCATCTTGCCAGGTGACTCTTAAGTTAAGATGGCTTTTCATTTAACCTAAAGCTAAGTCTTGGGAATAAGGCAGCCCTATAGGCCTGATATTGTAATAGAGTCTAGGATGTGATGCTTCCTTGTTTCTCCTTGGTAATTCCAGTGAAAATGATATTGAGTATCTTCTCTTTGGAGGTCACCAGATACAAAGATGGAAAGATGATTGACATGATCCCTTTCCCTTAAGAATGAAAGGCCAATATACAGACGAAGATGCAACGCTGAAGGTGATGTAGGAGGGGAAATGGCAAAGATCAATGTACCAAGAAAGCATTAAAAATAGAAACAAATTGTAACTGAAGGATTGGGGACAACTAAACTCCCTTTCCTCTCTTAAAGCAAAAAATACTTCATTGTTTGAAGTATTGTAAAGAGGTGAAAAGGTTTGCCTTTCACCTCTTTATGGATCAAAAGGTTTGCCTTTTCACCTCAAATGGATCATAAGGGTGGGGTCCTGATCTGATAGGATTAATATCCTCTAAGAATACAAACTAGGGAGCATTGATAGGCAGAAAGAAAGAATACTCGTATACCCTAAAACACACACACACACATACACACACGCACATATATACACACACACCACCTAACCTCTGGTGACATGATTGAAAATGTATTTTTAAGGGCAGAAACATGTAAAGAAAAGGCTTGCCTTTTCACCTCTTTACAATACCTTGGTTTCTAGCTTCCCCGATGGTTTAATCATTCCTATTCAAGATATACACGTCTTCTCCATTGATGAGGAAAAAAAACAACAACAACTTACATCAGTCTTGACAGCCTCCTCTGGTTACCTTTTATCTACTTTCTCCACTAAACGTCTCAAGTCAATCTTACCATGATGCCCCTCACCCCAGTGCTGCCATCACACTGTGAACATTGCATCATAAAAATCCAGGCATCTTCTCTCAATCTTGGTTTATCCTGTATTTCTTCTTTCATGATATTCCTGTGTTACTGGAGTTTACGAAGAATGACACTGAATGTTCATATGCATTTCCTTTTCTTGTGCAAATTTTATAGGTTTTTTGTCATTTGGATGTGGTTTCAACTGGAAACTTTCATCCAAGGGTTGGCAAACTACCTTTGTTGGGCAACACTGGCCTTCTGACTGTTCCAATAAATAAAGTTTTATTGGAACAGAGTCATGTCCATTCATTTATGTATCATCTAGGCCCACGTTTGTGCAACAACAGCAGAGATGAGTAGTTGCAACAGGTATTGTTTGGTTCACAAAACCTAGAATACTTACTATGGAGCTCTTTATAGAAAAAGATTGTCCACTCACAAGTTAATCTTTCTTGTAGTTAATATTATACATGCTACATGATCTTTGGTTCTTTCTGCTTTTGATATATTGATGCTGGACTTTGGAAAGGCCATATTTTTTTTCCAAAAAGAATCCCTGGTTCAAAAAGTTGGGAAAATCCTGATTCTAACAGGGACATTCGTACTTCTGTTACCCTGTGCTGCAAACCTTAGGGCAGCTATGGTGCCCACAAAAGATCTCACTATGGAAAAAGACACCTGTAGTTGAATGTTTATTACTTTCTCAAGAATTATTCCACTTTTTTTTTTCTGAAAATAATCCTACATTCTTGTTATAAGCTGGAGACTATGCTCAGATAACTGAGGCACTCTGAAAGCTGCCACCACTTGGATAGACTATGAGTTGTTCTGGTGAAGGCAGGTGTTATATCATAAAAGATCTTGAAATAAAATGTTCAGAGTCAATAGGAGTTACATGGGTAACACTGAGAAAAATCAATAGCCCTACAAAAAAAAGTATGTATACATACATAGAGTTTGCTTAACAGGAAATAGAGGTACAGCAGGACCAAACATAATAAGACCTAGAGGATTTAACAGGACAGTAGCCCACTGACGTCCAATGAAGACATAATTAAACATTTTCTGGTAGGACTTAAACAATTTAAAATGAGGCAGACGAAAGTAATTTTAGTAATATATTCTATTTAGCCCAATATATCTAACATATGATCATTTCAACATGTAAATAATATGAAAATTGTTGAGATATTTTACATTGTTTTCTTTCATATGAAGTCTTCAAAATCCAGAGCGTATTTGATGCTAACAGCACATCTCACATTAGATCAGCTTCAGATGAGGTTCTCAATAACCCCTGCCACTAGTGACTACTGGACTGGATAGTACACTTTGAGGCTGTGCCCAGCTGGCAAGCATCTTCCAGGCCACCCCGAATACCCATGGAGTATTCTCCAGGAGCACTGGACTATGCCCTACAAATAAGCAAAAGTGACAAAAAGTAGAGACCAAATTCCAAAGTGGTGTCATTTCTAGTCCTTAAAGAGGTCATATTATTAATATTATTTTAAATTTTTATTTTTAGTTTTTATGGATATACATTAGGTTTACATATTTAGGGGGTACATGAGATGTTTTGATATAGGCATGCAACATGTAATAATCACATCATGGAGAATGGTGTATCCATCCTTTTAAGAATTTCCCCTTTGTGTTACAAATAATTCAATTATACTCTTTTAGTTATTTTTTAATGCACAATTAAGTTACTATGGACTATAATCACCCTGTTGTGCTATCACAGAGTAGGTCTTATTTATTCTTCCTATTTTTGTACCTAGTGTTATTATTAATAACACCTAATATATGTTGAATATTTAACATGTTCCAGACATTCTAAGGGTTTTACAAGATTATTTCATCTACTACTCACAAAAAAATCTATGCAAAAATAATTACTATTGTTTTAAGACCATTTTACAAGTAAGTAAACTGGGTAAAAATTATGCAATTTGTCCAAGGTCCCAGAGCTTTCGAGTTGTGCAGCTAGGATTCAGCACCAGGCAAACGCTCCCAGAGCCTGCACCACTAACCATCAAGCTATGGTGCTCATTTCTTTGTCTTCTGCTTTTTTCACTGCCACCATGGCCTCCTCCTAAATACTAACTGTTGTCCCCTGACCTGACATGCACCGTGTTGCTGAAGTCTGGAAGCAGAGGTAGCATTTTCTCCAGCTCCTTTGACAAGCTTTGGGTGATGCTATATTTAAAATGACAAGTCTCCTTGAATACCAGTCTCTCCCCCACCAACACAAACACACAGTCTTATACTTTCAGCTTTCCGGTATCTCCTGAGGCAGATGATTGAATCACTTCTCTCTCTTCTTTTTAAAATTTTTATTTGAATCACTTCTCTGGAGGAAGGCTAGAGGGCTCTCCATTCACAGGTCTAATGCCTTTCTCAGGAACAACTCTGATTAAACAATTTTTATTCATCTTGCTGACCAATATTAAGCATGCTCTGTTCCCCATTCTTATAAGACGGGCGAGTTAATTCCCTTTCCAGAGCTTCTCATATTCTCCTGTGCAAGAATAAGGTAGGACAGAATTTGTTCCCCTTATTAAGTATTGGTAGAAGTGGTCAAAGGTATGAACATTTCCAAACTATATTATCTCCAAGACACTCACTCCTTTTTCATTTTTCATTAGTGGCTCTTGATACAGAAGACTCTCACTCCTTTTACAAAAAGATAGGAATATTTGCATTTGTGCTTGCATGCATTCCTTAGTCAAAAAAAAATCCCCCCTGCCCTGCCAACATTCTTTTTTACTCTGGTTTTGAAAGTAATATTTCATTTTCTGCTTTTTTCTTTTTAATAGCAAACACTTAAATTTATAAGTATATCCCTTTTATGTGAGATTCAAACAATATAAAATTGTTTAGCAAAAACCCTGACAGTCCCTATTTATCTCTATTACTATCTCAATCATTTTCCCAGAAGTCATTGCTGCCAACAGATTGGGTCATGTTTTTCAGTCCCTTTGCTGTACACACTTATACATACGGGTATATATTACATCTCTAAAAAACACAGTTAGGATCATAGTATGCATAGTGTCCTATAGTTTGCTTTGTTCATCTGACAATATGCCTTGGCAATTTTTCCATTTCATATTCCTTTTCACAACTGCATAATATTTTATAGCAAAGATATAGAATACTCTATTTCAAGACTACCCTATTGATAGACCTTTCTTGTGGTCTATTTTATGCTATTTTTTGACAATTTTGTAATAAGTAATCTTATACACAAAGGTGTATTTAGCATAAAATTCCTAATTTATTTTCAATTTTGGCAGAAAATACAAATTGCCTTCAAAAAAGTTTCATCTGTTTATAGTTCAAGTAACAGCATAGGGGAGACTAAGCCCTTCAATGATCATATTACTTGATTTTATAAAATTTGAAACATTTTTGCTAATCTGACAGAAATTCTTCTTGTATTTTTCAGAAAACTTATAATAAGATCTTCACTCTAAGTTCATTTCCAGAGCATGAAACCTGTGACCAGACTCCCTCAGTTCATACCATGGCTCTGGCACGTATTTGCTGCATGATCCCAGGCAAATTGCTTTATTTTCCTATGGTTTAGTTCCTCCCCCTCTGAACGTGGTGACAGTAATGATACTTTATTCCTAGGGTAGTTGTGAGGACAAAATTGGTTAACATGTGTAAAACGCTTAGAGCTATGTCTTGCATTGTAAGGATATGTAAATATTTGTTTTATTACTATTATATATCTTTTTTATTTTCCTGAATACAAAAAACCAAATGGCTTTGGAATGTTGTTTTTCCCTTTGGCCATTTTGTTGAGTTATCTTATTTATTATAATAGTTTTTTTTAATGACTTCTCTTAGATTTCCTTGGTAGAGAATTGTAAAAATTAGCCAGTTAATGCCTTCCTTTGCAATAGTTAAAACTCTTTTTTTCTCGCCTTATTACATTGGCTAATATCTCCAGTGGCAATGATAATGGAGATCCTTGTCTTGTTCCTAAGTGGTAAAACTTCCTCTAATATTTCACCATTAAGCAAGATATTTGCTGCAGAATTTGTTAACTATGCTTTAGATGATAAGGACATTTTTATGGTGATAAAATGAGATTATTAAAGTATTTTTTAATGAGAAAGAATGTTGAATTTTATTAAATGTTCTCTTTGGCATCTTTTAAGTTTAACATATATATTTTTCTCTTTTAATCAGCCTATGTGGAGAATGTTATTAGTGGATTACCCAATGGTAAATAAGGTAAGCCGTTTTTATATTTTATTATTAAATGTTTGGATTTGATATGTTAATTTACTTAAAAATTTTCAATCTCTGTATGTGATACTAGCCTTCTTTTTAAAATGTACTATTTTTATAGATTGAGTGGTGAAATTTTCTATCTTTTGTTATGCTGTAGAATGTGCTATATAACATAAAATTGTCTGTTCTTTTGAACAGACTCAGCGGGCCCAGAGTCTTTAGTGGCAAGTCTGTGGTCACTTTGTTGGTTTTTTGTATGGTTATTATCATATTCAGGCTTTACTTTTTCTTGAATAATTTCTATTTACCTAGGAAGGAAATCATTTATTTCACCTAGAGGTTCAAATTTGTTGGCATAAGATGGTGCAAGATAGCCTCACAATTCATAAGCTTCCTGTATACCTAGCATAATATCACTTTTCTTTGTAAAATATGTCTTACTTTTGTCTTTCTTTTCCTCTTAGCTCTACCAAAGACTTATCTAGTTCATTGGCCTTTACAAGGAATGGACTTTGGTTTTGCAGATCAGTGAGAACACTTTTGGGGGGCTGTTTTCTATAACATTAATTCCTGCTGCTATCCTTATAATTTCTGCCTTTTACTTTATTTGGGTTAATTTTATTATTTTGTTCATTATTTTCTAAGATGGGAAGTAAGACATATAGGCAGAAATGCATTGTAGACACTATGATAGAAGTCTATACTTAGCTTGATGGCAACACAAAATAACAATAGATTTATTCTATAAATGGGGGTAGGGAAAGGATGGGTGTCAGTCTGTTTAGACTACTTTAACAACATATAAACTGGATGCTTATAAACAACAGACATTTATTTCTCCCAGTTCTGGGAGACTGGAAAGTCCAAGATCAAGGTACCAGCAAACTCAGTGTCTAGTGATGGCCCATTCTTCAGAGATGGACATCTTCTCATTATAGCCTCACATGGTGGAAGGGATGAGAGATCTCTCTTGAGCTTCTTTATAAGGGAACTGATCCCATTCATGAAAACTCTGCCCTTATGACCTAAACATCTCCCCAAAGACATCACTTTTATATTGATGATTTTATAACTGTGATGATTAGGATACAAACATACGAATTTTGTGGGGACACAATCAGACCTAAGCAGTGGGGGCTTCATGATTGAAGATACAAATGAAAAGGAGAGATGCTCAGTCACTTATGCTTGTAAATGGTTAAAATATTTCTGGAAACAGTCCCCACACACACACACACACACACACACACACAATTTGTTACAGCAATTGCATATGAGGAAGGTAAGTGAAGGCATTTAGCATACACTCCTTTAGGCTGCTATTATTTTACCATATGCAACTACTATTTACTCCGTAAATATATTTCAAATGAAGTAAAATCAAGCTTATTCTGCTGAATACAAAAACTAGAAGGATTCTGAGAGATAAAAAATACTTGTAATGCCGGGAAGGAGAGGAGACATTAGCACTCTCAGAGGCAAGCAAGTGCAGGTTGGATGTCTCTATTAGAAGCCAGACTGCATGCCTGCATGAAACCTGCTGTCTGGTGTGCTAATGTCAGCAGAGGCTACAGGCATGAGTCTGTGATCTTGGGAATGCAGTTAGCAAGGCTGAGGAGGAAGGCCATGGTTGAGTCCAGCCGCAAACAGTGACAGAAGAGGGGAACGAGAGGTTTCCTGTCTGAGGCAGGCCTTTGCTTTCATTTCAAGACCCCTTATCTCTGGCAGGTTGTGTCTGCCTCCACTCACCTAACAGCTTGCCTGGCTCTGGTTTTTAGCTTCTGAATTGACTCCAGCACCAGACAGCATCCTTGTCTGCCCTGCCTTTGACCCACAACGTCCTTTTATTTCCCAAGCACACAACCTCTGTCCACAACTTGAGCCACTTTACTGTGTCTCCCACCAGGGAACAGGGAGGTCGTTGTAAATGCAGGTTGCAAATAACCATGAGGTCAAAAATAAGTATTGAAAGTTGAGTAGAACAGACATGGAAAATGGAATTAGCTAGATGGATGGAGGCAGTAAGTGAATATTTATCTGGATGAGGCAGAAGAACAAATTTGTGTGGGATGGAGAATGAGAGAAGGAGCCAGCTAAAAAGTTACATTTGGGAAAGTGAAGGACCAAATTCAAGATCTCTGAAGGGCAGGGCTAAGCAGGGGAAGCAGGGGAGGAAATAAACATGCATTTATTGAGTGCCTTCTGTGTGCCAGGAACTCTACAGATATGATCTCATTTAATTCTCTTGACTGTCCCACATTTTTGGGACTGAATATCATGCCAGAGACACAGAGCTGGTAAGTGGAGAGGCTGAGGTTAGAGGTGATGATAGAGAGGTGAATGGTGGGCTGAAGGTAAGACTGGAGAGACCGAAGCTTCACGTTACTCCTCAGCTCCAAGTGACTTTGGGGAAGTCGAAAGTAGGTGCTGATTAGAGGAAGTAACACCTTCATCACCTTCATCTACTTGGTTGCTCATGCCAGAAGAAGTGTATTCCTTTTATCAGCAAGTCTTGTCAAGTCTATTTCCAAAAAAAACCATCTTGAATCTCTATCCTCTTCATCTCCATTGCCATCACCTTAGCCCAAGCTGGGATCTTAAACTAAACCACCATTTCCTTACCTTGAAGGCCATACTAACCTTCTACTGGTCTTTTTACCCCTTTGATTCATTTTTCATAGATCAGGTAGAATAATCTTCCTAATATGCATAGCTGATCCTGTCTTGCCATCCTTTAAAACTTTCCAATAACTTCTCCCATTTTTAGGAGAACCTTCCTTACCCTCAGTGTGGACTGCAGGGCACTGATGATCCATCCTCTGCTAACTCTTAAGCCATTTTTTCCTTTGCCTATATCTTCTTATCATTTTGGCCTTTTCACTGTTTCTCAAAATCAGCAAGCTTCTTTCAGGCTTAGAATTTTTCACATTTTCCTTTTTCCATTTATCATTTGTGTTTCTACCTCTTTTTCTGGCTTAATCGTTTCATCATTTAGGTTTCAGATTGTATGGAACCTCAGAAGGGACATTCTTTATACTTTCGCTATGTAAACTGAGTCTAGATTTGATTCCCTGTATTATACAGCTCATTAGTAGAATAATCTATTTAAGCCCATGTCTACCACTAGATTGAATGCTGCATGAAAGCTGAGATTGTTTTATGACTTATCCAGCTTTTAGTTGACTCTCAGTTTGGATGAATGAGTAAGTGAATAAAAAATTAAATAAATGAAAAAACGTACCATTAAAGCAAATCACAACTATGGGCTTGATTATTTAACCAAGTGCATATGGAAAGGATGAAATGATCCTTTGCACAAACCCCTTCCTTTCATTCACCATAACCTTAAGGCAATGGCTTATCTGGGTAGCTCCTCCCACGTGCTACCCAGCCAAATGGGGTTTGGCTATGTCTTTCTTCCCCATTTGGTCAGTGAGGAAATCTGAGTTGTTGCTTCTTACTTTTTTCCCCTCCTGCTTGTCTTTGTCTCTGTCCTTTCACTGTCTTATTCTGGCTTAGGATTTTAGGTGCTGGTGTTGGGCTGTCTCCTGCTACATGTATGCTAAATATCATGATAGAGGGCTTTTTCCCCCTCCTTGGATATATTAAAAAGAAACTTAAGTAAATACATGTAGGAGGAATAAAGCCCCTCTACCCATTTGGAATCTCCGTAAAGCCGCTTTGGGATGGCATCTACATTTCTCCCTGTACAGCTCTGATGCCCCACGAGCCGCAGTCCCCCGGCCACATCACAGACCCAGCAACCAGGCTGCCAGGCTCAGCAAGAGGCACCAGCTCCCCTGGAGGGATCTGGGTTTTTCCATGTTGTGAGTCAATCTGGGCAGACAAATCCTGCTGAACGCAGTTATAAATTGGGGATTGTGAACTTCTCCTGCTGAGACACACTAACAGTTTATAAGGGAGAAAAATTGATAATCCCCCTGGGTATCATTTTTTTGTTTTCATTTCACTCTGTGGCCAGCTGGGAAAGGAAAATGACTGTAAACAGCCTATTAGCAAAACTGTTTTAGTAAAATATACCGCAAGGGAAAGTCATAAGCAGTTGTTACATCAACCAGGGCTCCCCAGCTTGCTTTGAAAGGCAGAAGCAGTGGAAGAAAGCCCTGAACTGCACCTATCTTGCCAAAAACAAAACAAAGCAACATCTAGCATTCATTCTGTGAGTGTAGACAGACCACAATGTCCCAGAAAGTGGTAACACATCTCTACCTCCCTCATGGCCTCTTCAATGAGAACTGCTCTCTGCCACATGCTTAGGTTTTCTTTGTTTGATATATATCTTTTTTTTTTTTTTTTTTGAAATGGAGTTTCACTCTTGTTACCCAGGCTGGAGTGCAATGGTGCAATCTCGCCTCACTGCAACCTCCGCCTCCTGGGTTCAAGCAATTCTCCTGCCTGAGTCACCGGAGTAGCTGGGACTACAGGCATGCGCCACCAGGCCTAGCTAATTTTTGTATTTTTAGTAGAGATGGGGTTTCACCATGCTGACCAGGATGGTCTCGATCTCTTGACCTCGTGATCCACCTGCCTTGGCCTCCCAAAGTGCTGGGATTATAGGTGTGAGCCACCGCGCCCAGCCTATATCTTTTTACTGAACATTGATTAAAGGCAAAGCATACAGGAAAAGAAAACTGTGCCTAGATCTCTACCATATGAGAAAGCTCTTTCTTTACAATGGCAGGCAGAGTTCCAAGGGCCAACCACATCCTTCAGGGAGGCAGAAGAGAGAAGGTTCACTCTGGGTTGTTGAGTGAAGGCAACATGAAGGACATTGCTTCTGGACAGGATCTTGAAATGCAAGAGGGAGAGAAGAGAAGGAAGATGCTCCTATGTAGAAGGGAAGCGGGACTAGGGACTTCAGGGAGAAAATTCCCTGATAGGTCCAGGAGTCATTCTAAGGTCAGCTTGCCAATAGGACGTCAATATGCAAACCTAAATTATACCTCATATCTAAAGGGTTAAAAAATTAAAGTTCAAATGTCAGCTGGCCTGTGGTTGAAGACGTATTACTCCTTAGTTGGTTTGGAAGGAGGCTGTGGCAGCTATGAAGAATAGATCTGTGGTCTGAGAAGAGGAGCTGGGTGGGCCTCAGTGCTGTGGGCGCTGGTTTTCCCAACTGGCAGTGTCCCTGGGCTGCACCTCCTTCTAGAGGGTAGGTCAAATAAAGCTCCCCTTACTGCCAGCCCCCCAGGCCTGGCTTCTTAGAAGCCATTCCAATCCAAGGCCCCACCGGGACCCTGGAGACCTCTGGGAGGCCAAAGTGATGCCTTGGTCTCTTTGGCTGGATTTCAGACCCAACACCTCGGGTCCCAGGGGAGCCTGGCATGACCTTCTGGAGGATTTGTTTATTAGCTGTTCTGTTAAAGTTCCATTCATTTATTTAAATAAACAACTTGGATCTCTGTTCCTAACTCAAGGCGCTCCCCCCAGAAGCCTTAAATCAAAGGAAGCTTCTGTTATACTTTATTACTTTACTTTGCAAATTTGAGTTAAGAGGGCAGCCAAGACCAGATTGCTTTATGGCTCAGCTGCAGCCACGTAGCAAGTTCAGCTAAAAGCCAGAGTTTGCACCCCAAATCTGACCAGTGTTTTTATTGTGTAAACCCCTTTGTTGTTAGAGCTGCAAGAGGGCAGAAAAGAATGCCTGGCTTCTACTAAGAAATGAATGAATTTGAGGTTAGAGGTGGTGAAGACTGGGGGAGTCTGGGCTCCAGACAGGAATTAGCTGTGAGGTTGGGCAGTCACTTTGCATCTCTGACTTTCAGTTTCTTCTTTAAGAAAATTTAGGGGCAGAGTAAGATAATCTCTGTGTTCTTTTTTATTCTAAAATTCCATGGCTCTGAAGCTTGAGAGATTACTATGACACAGCTGATAGTGCTAAGCTGGTAGGTCCGCCCTTGGTGTGAAAGGAAGACAGAAAGTATCTAAGCAGTTATTGGAACAGACAGCATCCCCTAAGGGATCTTTCCAACCACAGATGAGCTTATTATATACCAAGGGTATGGAGAGAAGGATGTCAGATATGAATGGAAGTGAAATGAATGGAATGTGGGTCTTAGGAGATCTTGAAGTGCCCAGGCAGAGGTGGAGATGAGCATAATCTTCAGCTTTCTGGCTTGTGGGACCCAAGATAAAATATTAAAGAAGGCATGGATTTAGGAGATTAAGATAATTAATTCATTTTGGGACATAAAAGGCCTTCATTTTGATTTTAAGAGCTAAATAGAATATTTAAAATCCTTATTAATCTAATACTTAACATATGCTCCTACTATAAAAAATACACATAGAAAAATCAAAATACACAGAAAAGGCACAAAGGAAAGTAAATTGCGGTATATTGTCCATAATTTGATCATTCAACCCAGAGATAATCACTATTTACAATTCAGTGAATATATATATCTATTCACTAAATATATATAACACATTATAATACATATGTTATACTACATATTATACATAATGTTATATATTACAATAATTACATAATTATAATATATTATTATATAATATATTGATAATGTAATTAATATAATATTGTATTATATATTTTATATTATATAAGTAGTTTATTATAATATGTAATACCTAGATTATTATATAATTTATATATATATATTTTTTCTCCTACAGAATATGGTCAAGCCATAGATAGTGTTTATGGCATGCTCATATATATGTATTTTAATATATATTATTTGTAATACATAATTATAATATGCATTCTTCTCACCATTTGTAAATATTTTCCAATGCCACTATAGTTTTTAATGACTTCATATTATCCTTTTTGAAATTCTAGATTACTTTCAATTTTTTCTACATTACCAAATACAGTATGAACATTCGCTTTTTTGTTGTTGAGATGGAGTCTTGGTCTGTTGCCTAGGCTAGAGGGCAGTGGCGCAATCTCGGCTCACTGCCATCTCAGTCTCCCGGGTTCAAGCGATTCTCCCACCTCAGCCTCCTCAGTAGCTGGGACTACAGGTGAGTGCTACCACATCAGGCTAATTTTTGTATTTTTAGTAGAGATGGGATTTCGCTATCTTGTCAGGCTGGTCTCAAACTCCTGACCGAACGTTCTTATAGTTAAATCTTTAGTCTAATTATGTTAAGAATACAAATTATTAGAATCAAAATTTTTGGGTAAAAACAGGAGAGCATTTTTAAAGGTTTGATGCATTTACACATTTTGCCAAAATACTTTTCCAAAGTTGAACTAATTTATACCCCCAGATGTATATTTTCCCATATCTTTGTCAACATTGGAAAATGTATTTCTTTTTATGGTTATGAATCAAAATTGCTATTAGATTTTGAACAGTATGCTTTAAATATGGTTAGTAGCTGGGCGCAGTGGCTCATGCCTGTAATTCCAGCACTTTAGGAGGCCAAGGTGGGAGCATTGCTTGAGCCCAGGAGTTTCAGACCAGCCTAGGCAGCATAGTGAGATTCTTGTCTCTATTAAAAAAAAATGTAAAAAAAATTAAAAAAATAAAATATGATTATTTTGTAAATTGTATGTTCAAACTCTTTTCTCTTTTTATTTTAGTTTGTTGCTTATCTTTTGTTGATTTTTGAAAGTCTTTATATGTCTTGAGTTTAATCTATTTTTATGCCTTCAATATTGCTATTTTTGCCCCAATTTCTTCATCTTGATTTGCTTATTGTGTGTTTTTGTAAAAGGTTCTATTGTATCACATATATTTTCATTTATGTGTTTACCTTTATTCTTATATGTATATAAAGACCATCCTTGTTCTAAATTATTTAAAGATACTTTTATGATTTTTTAGGTTGCTTTTTAAATATTTTCATCTGTGGTTCACTTAGACTTCATTTTGGTATAGGGTAGCTTAATTCTTGCAGTTAATGGTAGGTACGCTACCATTTGGTTAATTACATCATTGATATGGTTTGCTGTGTCCCCACCCAAATCTCATCTTGAAATGTAACTCTTACAATTCCCACATGTCATGGGAGGAATCCAGTGGGATGTGATTGAATTATGCGGGCGGGTCTTTCCTGCAGTCTTCTCTTGACAGTGAACGAGTCTCACAACATCTGACGTTTTTAAAAATGAGAGTTTCCCTGCATTTTGTCTCTTTTTGCCAGCTGCCATCCATGTAAGATGTGGCTTGCTCCTCCTTACCTTCCATCATAATTGCGAGGCTTCCCCAGCCATGCGGAACTGTAAGTCCAATAAACCTCTCTCTTTTGTAAATTGCCCAGTTTCAGGTATAGCTTTGTCAGCAGAGTGAAAACAGACTAATACAATCATGTATCAATTAACTTAAAATATCTCTTTTAACATATACTAAATAGGTGGGTTAGTTTCTGGTCCTTATTTACAGTACATTGATTTCACTTTTGTATTTTA
The DNA here is from genome assembly GCA_036589455.1 of Ateles fusciceps. Taxonomy (NCBI): domain Eukaryota; kingdom Metazoa; phylum Chordata; class Mammalia; order Primates; family Atelidae; genus Ateles; species Ateles fusciceps. The sequence goes on from JAZHEH010000284.1 coordinate 1,722,849, forward strand.
TATTTTGCCTAAACTTGTAGAACTTCACCTTTCAATAGAGTAGTTTACCCATTTGCTGTCATCCCTCTACACCAGTGGGGAATTGGTTCCAGGACTCCTAGGATGCCAAAATCCAAGTATGCTCAAGTCCCTTATTAAAAAATGGCATAGTATTTGCATATCACCCATGCACATCCTACTGTGTCCTTAAAGTCATTTCTACATTACTTATAATATCCAATATAATGTAAATGCTACGTAAATTGTTCTTACAGAATATTATTTTTATCTATGTCTGTTTAATTATTGTATTATTATTTTTAATTGTTTATGTCTAAATATTTTAAATATGAGGTTGGTTGAATTTGCAGTTGTGAAACCTGCAGACACAGAGAGCCAATTATGTAATAAGTGTTATTATTTCTTTTATCTTGTTCTGTGCTTTATTTTTAAGGTTCTCTTGGTTTTCCTTTACTTTTAATTTTTTGTTGTATGGGTTGTTATTCCTTTTCATAAACACATTTTCCTCTAGTGACTTAGAACAGATACATTCTGTTTTGCTTCATTGCCATCGATAACCTAATTGGAAACAACAAGAACAAAACATTCACAAGTCCTCTTTATATATATAAAATGAAGAAATTAGCACTCTTATTTGACTTTACACTTTGCTCAGCCATGTCCTAGGTTTTGGTTGACAGATAACATATGGCAGTGATAGAAGGATTTACCTTCTCTGTGCCTCAGCTGCCCCATCTTGAAAGTGAACATAATAGTATCATAGGGTTGTTATAGAAATAAAGTGACATAAGTCACAGGATGCATTGACAATAGTGCCTGGCACGTGGGAAGTCAACAGTAATATTGTAATGATCAGTAAGATTGAATACATCCTGTAATTTTTAAAATGATAATCATTACTTTACATCATGAAACTTTTTATTCATTAATTACTTTTGCAGCCTTATCTGGGGAATTATTTAGACTGGATGTTTTGCTTTAACAGTTTTTACACCTACTCTCAATTCTTTCAGACCATAGTTTTCTATGTGAGAGCTCTTTATTATGATCCATTTACTACTTGATTGGAATATTTTTTTTGGTAATTTTAGGTTACACATGTATTATAGTTATTTTGAGTTTGTAAGGGCCAAGGGAAAAAAAAACAGTGACTTTTACAAATTTCAGTTGATTTTTTTTCAAGAAAAAATTATTAGGCAGTCTGGAGCTGCCATGGAAGCATAGTTTCACGGTTATCAGGATGCCCATCTTGTTTCACTTTCATTCCTAAGTAACAAAATGTTTGCTGTGGCACCATCCATCACATCTTCTTCCATCCAGCATGAAAGAAGAAAGCCCAAAGAAGAGGTTGGACCCTTCTATTAAGGAAACTTCCTAAAAGGTGTGCATGTATCATGTTGGCTTACATCCAGTTGGCCAGAACTTAGTTATATGGTCACAATTCGAGTAAGGCCATGAAGCATATTCATCCCTTTGAGTAGCCATCTGTTCAGCCAGACAGTTATTTCTGAGATAGAAGAAAATAGATATTGGGGTCAATTAGTTGTCTCTGCCATTCTGCCCCTTTGACCACCTGAATATCCAGGTACATTTGTTCACTCATTTGGCATATTCCTCTCCCACAGGGGAGATAGTCCCAAGTCCTATCTAGGTAGGGCACGCAACTCAGACTCCATGATTGCAGAGTGATGTGCAATCTTCTCCATGTCTGCTGTGACTCCTCATCAGTCAGCGTCTAACCCCAAACACACATTTACTGTGCTTCCATATCTAATCTGTATCAGTGAAGGAGAAATATGACCACCAAAACAAAAATGTTTTCTTGGAGAGAAAGAATTGGAAACACACAATAGATACTGAGCAGTGGCTACTGTGTGATCCTAATTCTGTCCTTCCCTTCAACTGGAACTATAGCAATGAGCCATGCCACAAGGTAGCCACAGCAAAGACCCTCCTTTTGGCGGTCCCTTCCTGCAGCCTCGGCCTCTGCGCCTTGCTCATTGTCCTTGGTGGTCACATCTAGGGTGGGCTTTGGAAAAGTTGATCTTCTTGGGAGCTGTGCACTTTATTTGCTCTCTTCCTGCTGGTGCAGGTTTGAGGGCCTGGGAATTGCTTAGGGGTTGAACAGTTACCAGCTTTTGAGGTAAAGCTTGTGGTTTATTTGGATACAATTTCCTTAATAACTTAGTAGATTTCCTGTCTATTTACTTCCCATCAGTTGCATGTATAAGTAACTACTGCCAAAGATCTTGTTTCCATATAGTTTCCAAACCGACTTCTGTGCTCTGTGCAACCCTCCTCTCAATAGTGACATGAAGTTGTCTAAACAGCAGGATTTGGGGATAATCCTGGGTAATCTTACCATTCCTACTGGGCTAGAACATGTTATCTGCTAGGGACCCCTTAATGAAAGATTTTTGAGCAGAGATTTGGGGCCAAAGTTTTATATCTTGCTAATTCCAGGACCTCAAGTCATTACTTAAAACTGCTTCAGTTTGGAGTTTAGGAGAAATTGGCTTTGGTTTTTTTGTTTGTCAAGGGTTACTAAACTCTTAATCTACTAAAATTGAACACTGCAAGCAAAGAATGTTTCTCCTGGAAAAGCTATATTCCCTTCCAACGGACTTGCAGCCCATCCCATTGTAAACTGGAGGTCATCTCTCTTGTAGACGTTGTTAAAAATGGTAATGGCAGCCAACACACCCACGTTCTGACCGTTTCTGACCATTTTCCTTAATTCTTCCTCTACTTATGGAGTGCACTACTTCCTTTCTTTCATTTTCATTTTGTTTGAATCCCTCAGCAGAGTCCATGTCTTATATTTGTCCCCTTCCTTTCCACAGTCTTCCTCTCAGCTCTTAATCTGGGTGTGTTACCAGTTCAGAAGCTGAAGAGCAAGATGGGGGTGGGTGATGCTTCAGAAAATTCAACCTGGCATTCTGGCAGGATGAATTCCTCTCTGCACATCTTCTCTCTATCTGGCCAGCTGCTGTAGTGGCCACTGCTGGTGCAAAAAGGAATCTTGATTTGGAGAGAATCCTCTATCCTGCCTCCATTTCCTTTGCTGGCACCTGGCTTCCTGCCCAGGTGTTCCGGCAAGGTCAGTTGTAAATTTCATATGTCTTCTTCTCAGGCACTGCCACTCCTTATGCCTTTGGACAAGAGTGGAGAGGAGGGGAATTTTTGTGGAAATCCCCAACTCAAAACAGCACAGTTGCCCTGCAGTTCCACCTCTGCATGGTAGCTGAAGAAGTCCTCCAAATGAAGCAATCCCTTTGAGCCTCTCAGCATACCCTCACTTCCAGCATCCCCCAGCCCAGAAACAATAGAATCTTTAAGGGACTCTCTACATGTTTCTTATGAGGTCAGAATTGCCATCCTGGAAAGGTGAGTTTCAGTACTACCCAGACGATTCTTATGTGTTACTCAATGTTATATCTATTGCATAATCTCACATTTAAATAGCACCCTTCCCTTTATTGCAATGCTTATGAAAACTTCCCTCGTTTTTTGGTTTCCTTCTTCAGTCCAGGAAGGACTGTGCAGGTGGAAAAAGGAAAGATGCTGGTCCTGGAAGGGGCATCGTTATCTAGAAGTTCCCAACCTAAGTGGGTGACTCATAAGGAGGGCCAGGAGAGAAGGACACAGCAAGTGATCTTGCATGTTCACGCCAGTTAGAATGGCGATGATTAAAAAATCTGGAGACAACAGATGCTGAAGAGGATGTGGAGAAACAGGAACACTTTTACACTGTTGGTGGGACTGTAAATTAGTTCAACCATTGTGGAAGACAGTGTGGCGATTCCTCAAGGACCTGGAAATAGAAATTCCATTTGACCCAGCAATCCCATTACTGGGTATATATCCAAAGGATTATAAATCATTCTACTATAAGGACACATGCACATGAATGTTCATTGCAGCACTGTTTACAATAGCAAAGACTTGGAACCAACCCAAATGCTCATTGATGATAGACTGGACAGGGAAAATGTGGCACATATACATCCTGGGAATACTATACAGCCATAAAAAGTGATGAGTTTGTGTCCTTTGTAGGGACATGGATGAACCTGGAAACCATCATTCTCAGCAAACTGGCACAAGAACAGAAAATCAAACACCGCATGTTCTCACTCATAGGCGGGTGTTGAACAATGAGAATACATGGACACAGGGAGGGGAGCATCACACACTGGGGTCTGTGGTGGGGGGGAACTAGGGGAGGGTCAGCAGGGGGTGGGGGAGTTGGGGGAGGGATAACATGGGGAGAAATGTCAGATATAGGTGATGGGGAGGAAGGCAGCAAACCACATTGCCATGTATTTACCTACGTAACAATCTTGCATGTTCCTCACATGTACCCCAAAACCTAAAACGCAATAAAATATATATTTAAAAATAAATAAATAAAAATAAAAAAATTCAAAAAAAAAGCAAGAAGTGTGGGTTATTCTGGAAGAAATTCACAACCGAACTTGAGGTTAGCCTGTATTGTTTTTCAAGAGCTCTGTATGGACAGTGACGAAAACCAGACCTAAGAACTAGCAGATGGGCAAGGCTTTTTGTTCACATAGCAAACAAAAAGCAATTCTGCAGGAAAAAAGTGATCCATGTGTCACTGTGTGTAGACAAAACTACAAATTCTGCTCCAGACTCTGGGGAAACCATGCTGCCATCTTCAAGCTGTGGCCATTCCTGTAATACAGACTATGCTAAATCACATGTTGTCATCAAGGCAGAATATTTTGTTCCTTTATGGGTCAGCCTGGGATACAGAATTAGAGAAACTTTGCAATGAAAAATCCCCTGTGTCTCATTGCACTTTTTCCTTAATTCAAACCTTTCCGTTCACAGTTTTGATTCGTGCATTTGCCCATTTGGATAATATTTTATGATCAGGTTTTAAGGGTAATCCATCCATGGCTGCTTGGCTGCCTGGAACTTAAAACAACAAACAACAACAACAATGTCCAGATAAACCCAATGAAATAGGCTTTTAAGTGTGTGTGTGTGTGTTGTGTGTGTGTGTCTGTGTGTGTGTGTGTGTGTTTGTGTGTCTGTGTTGTGCTGATCTTGAGCCTTGAAGCTTCGCTCTTTCCCCTCTTCTGAAGCAGGAAGGTGTTTGCAGGGTGGTTGAACTTGCCAAATGCTGACACAGAGTAGATCCAGGCTGGCAGCTGTCTACAATTCCTTGATGGGCCTCTTCTACAAGGAAGATTGATGTGAGTCAGCAAAGCCCTCATTAAGTGAGTCACACCATTAATAAAAGGCGCAGATTGCAAAGTGGTGTTTATTTCAGTGTTGATAGAAACCAGGACACAGTGGCCTTGAATCAAAAATAACCTTGGGCCAGACACATTGAACTTGGATCAGATCTGAAATCCCAGGCATTCATCCCCCCCTGAAGGCAAACATACGTCCAGATGATACCGCTGCCTTCTTTGCTGTACAGATGATTTGCTCCTCATCACCAGCATTTACCTTGTGCTTGACAGTTTACAAAGCCTGTCCACTTACAAACTCTCTTGTTCTGACATGAGAGAGCCTTAAGCAGTGATTAAGTGCTCTTGCTCAGGTGTTGGGCAGTCCAGGGTCAGAATTTCAGCTCTACCATTTTGAAGCTGTGTGAACTTGGTTAGCTCATCGAGCCTCTCCAAGGTTCAGACAACACTAAATAAACTCTACTCTTCCTGCACTAAGTAACTCTCTCTAGTTTGCTCATGTGGGCTCAGAGTCCTTCAAATCTCCAACTTATTAGTGAGGATAACAATAATATCTCCACCACAGAGCATGAAGATTAAACAGGGTAATACAATTAATGAAATAATTGCAATGTGTGTCACATAATAAGAACTCAAGAAATTTAATAACCCCGAGATTTGGGTAGCATAGGCGTTATGCTGATCAAAAGATGAGGAAACTGAAGCTGAAAAAGTTTACTCATCCAAGGTCATAGGGTTGGGACTGGATGCTGCCACAAGTTGAAACAAATTCTCCTGACTTCAAAGGCGGTGCTCTTTCAAAGCCACCCATGGCACAGGTATTTAAAAACAGGCATATTTTCTCTTGCCCTATTCACTTTCCAGGAAATAAAATTGTATCATGCTTTCCTCCTGGTTCTCATTGGTTTACTGTTTTGTCCGTATTTACTTTGATTTCTATGTCAGCTGCTGCAATGCTAGTGAAAAGGCAAGGTCCTTACCCTCAAGATGCTTACTACCTAGCAATTTGTCACCATCAAGCCACTAGGCTATCGTAAGTTGCTGTGATGGCTGGTATACCGTGTATAGGATTAATATCTTTTAAGCCTTGCTTGTGGAGTGAGGATAATCATTGGTCTGGCATTTAGTAGGTGGCCCAAGAAATATTTATAAACTGACTGCCAGCCTTTCCTTGTGCAGGCAACATGGAAACTTACACCTGAGGTATAAATAGGAGTTAGCTAAGTGAGAAGCAACCAGGTCAGGCAGGAGGGCTCCAGGGGAGAAGGCATGACATGTGCAGAGAGCTCTGATTGAAGTAGGTGCAGAGGCCAGGAAGAGGAGGGTGAGCCACACTGGGGGAGAGGCTGGGGAGGCCTGTGGTGAAAGGCTCTATAAGCTGTGTTAAGGGTGTTGGACCTTATTCTAAAGGCATCAACTGCTTCCAAGAAGAACATTTTGACATAGGTGATTTGATACCATTCTGCTGACATCACCATGTTTTAACACAGGAAGAGTCTGATGCAGGAGTAAAACCATAACCTTTAATATGTGAAAGCACTCTTTCATTACCAAACAATGCACTCTACATTATACATGGTATATATGATTCTTAAGTCATGCCCAGGCAGGGAATAAATCTGTTTTAGATATTATTTTGTAAGTTAAAAGTTTAAGTTAAAAGCTCAATAATTATAAAAATATTAGAAGAAAATGTAGGTGACTATATCTTCAATCCTGGGGTCAATAGGTAGAAAAATAGGGAAACGTTAACAAATGTGTCTACATAAAGTCAAAACTTCAAATTTTTTGTAACACCCATGACAAAGGATTGCTCTTCTAATGTATGAATGGTTCATGAAAATTGAAAGGAGCAAGATGACCATCTGAATAGATTAACAGTTAGCTTATAAAGAAAAAAGGCTTAGAGTTCATGATGGCAGTGCATTGCATTTGGTTTAGTGATGTATTCTGAGCACACAGGAAAGACCTGGTACACATATTTACTAGTCATTCATATTGAATGTAAAAATATGAGAGGATCTTTAGCTTTAGTAGTACTTTTTTTGTTTGCTTGTTTAGAGAGAAGTTTGTTGCCTAGGCTGGAGTGCAGCGCTATGAACTTGGCTCACTGCAACGTCCACCTCCCAGACTCAAGCGATCCTTCCACCTTAGCCTCCTGAGCTGAGTAATAGTTTTATTTTTCTATTTTATTTTTTAGAATTTTCACAGCATATACATTGCAGAGTAATACCTTTTAAAGAATATTTTAATAAACCCAGAAGATTTATTTTTCAGTCATTAATTTAGTCCAGATTAAAGATATTAGTAATATCCAATCAGATTTAGAAAGAGCATAGGAATTTTCAATTATTGTGCACACTTTTCAATTATAAATTAGAAATCATCAATCCCCTATGAAAGATGGACTGATTAAATACATTAGAATACATCAGGTATAGAATGAAATACTATGCAACCCTTCAAACTCTTTGTATAGATCTATGTCAATTTAACTTGAAAGGTTACATATGATATATTTGAGATTGAAAATTAAAATTGACAAACTATAGAGGGAATAATTAGTTTCACTATTAAGCATGATGCTTGCTATAGGTTCTTAGGATTACCATTTAGTGAGTTAGTGAAATTTTCCTCTGTTTCTAGTTTATCAAATCTTTTTTAATTTTAATTTTTAAATCCAACATTGCTAATAAGAGCATTGGTGTTAATTCAGGTTTTTTCCCTTATAGGTATCCTTTTATCTCTCTCTCAAATTCTTATTCTAATAAAAATTTACCACAATGTATCTGATGATGGCCCTTTTTCATTCATTCCTTCTCAAATATTTGATGAGCTCTTAATTCTGAGATTTATTTTCCATTACTACTTCCCACAGTTGCTTTCCTCCTTTCTTGGATCTATCTGTAATTTATTGTGATTTATAATTATCTTTTTCTTTCATTGTGCTAAACATCAGGTCAAGTTTTAGGCTCAATCTAGTAACTCATGAATTTATTCTTCTTTGTCTGTATCCATGATATCATTTAGTCCACATTTCTGAGATTTTAATTTTAGTGATAACATTTGTAATTAACAATCTGTCTCATTGATTCTCTCTTCCTTTTTAAAAAGGTCTATAATAGTTACTCTATGTCTGTGAATACTGCAATTAAAAATTTAAACTATTGTTCTCATTGATCTATTAAATCTGTTCCCTGGAGTATTGTGTCAGTCAGCTATTGTTGCAATAATGCTGCATAACAAACAGTCCTGAAAAGTAGTGACTGGCAATGATAAGCATTTATTTTTCTTGTTCACCGATCTGCAGACTAAGGTGGCTCTACTCTAGGTGGCATTTAGCTGGGCTGGGCTTCTGCATTTGGGTTAGATTCAGGTTTTCCCCACTTCACACTCTCCTTGGGCCAGCAACTACCTGAGTGCATGTTCTTCTCCTGGTGAATGACAAGAACACAGCAGACCAAGTCAACTGGTGCAAGCATGTATGAAGCCTTGGCTCACTGCCACATCTGCTAAAGGTGATTTTTGTTTGTATGTTCAGTCCTGAATTTCATTTCTCTAAACTAGTGTTTCTGTTACTGCCATATCTGTTAAGCACTGTCTGTTTTTAGAGGAGGGTGGAACTTGGTGCTAGATTGGGTCTACCCCAGCAAGTCTCTAATGACTGTGTGGCAGGCACTGTCCATGCCCTCTTGCGCCTCTGTGCCATATACTGTTCTGGTGAATGCTCTCTTTTTACTGTACCTTCCCCCTGAATCTCAGTCTAAGGGCTTTCTCTGGCCATGGTGACTTCCTTAGTCTGTTCTTGGAGCAGAACCAAAAGACAGGAGTGGGTTCCCAGCAAGTTAACATCCCTAGCAGCAGCCCTCAACCAATTATGGGCTGGAAATGGCAAAGGAATACATCAATTTACTTTTATCTGAGGTGGGACAACACAGAGGTCTGTATTATATGGTCTCACATACATCCACAGCAGTATTAAGTCAGTTGCTTAGGGTGTCCCACTCTAACACACTCTCTATTGAATACTTTCCTTCCTCTTCGTACTTCCCCCACTATCCTACAGGTGATCTCGGGATTACTTCCAAAATAAATAGCTTACATGCCAATCCTTCTCTCAGTGTTTGCTTTTGGAGAAATCCAGCTTAAGAAAAGAATGCTTATTTCAACAATAAAAAGTAATTTAAGGATTACAATTCCTTCTTTACACTTTTCAGAATTCTCTGAATGCTCTACAATGGGTGTGTAATCCAGAAAAAAAACAAACCATCACTACCAATGGGACAATCTTCTGTTACATCACATTGCCATGAATGTCTCCTGTTTTTTTCTTAGATGTAGAAAAAATGCAAAAATAAGATAAATTAATATTCTCTTTCCCAAAAAAAGCAACCAATATATTTTGGTATTTATGACCCAAATTATAATTTTGAAGATAAGTTGAACTAAATAAATAAAAAACATGAGCAAGAATTTCAAATGTGGCAGATTTTCTACAATTTCACCTCAAAAGGAAAACCTGGAGAAAAAGCCCTCTCTTGTTTATTTAACATCCACCAATTTAATGGGGAACATTATGTTTATCTCAAAAGAACCAGTGGATATGAAGCTCACCTGCCTCCCTCCTCTCCATTCAGGGTCTCCAGGAATACCATGGAGGAGCTGTTAATCCATCAATACAACAAATTCAGCCTTATTCTCTGACAGCCACTGGGCCAGGTTGGAAAAAGAGTACAGTAAAAGACACACAAATATCTGACCTTGAGGCACTGGTGCTCCACTAGTGATATGGTTTGGCTGTGTTTCCACCCAAATCTCATTTTGAATTTTGTCTTATGATCCTCATGTGTTGTGGGAGGTACCAAATGCAGGTAATTGAATCATGGGGGCAGTTTCCCCCATCATGTTCTTGTGATAGTGAGTTAGTTCTCATGAGATCTGTTGATTTTAGAAGGGGCTTCCCTATTTGCTGGTCACTCATTCGTCTCCTTCCTGCAGCCATGTGAAGAAGGATGTGTTTGCTTCCCCTTCCTCCATAATTGAAAGTTTCCTGAGGTCTCCCCCAACCCTGCAGAACTGTGAGTCAATTAAAGCTCTTTCCTTTATAAATTACTCAGTCTTGGGAATGTATTTATTAGCAGTGTGAGAATGGAGTAATACAGTAAATCGGTACCAGAAGTGGGATGCTGCTATAAGGATACACAAAAATGTGGAAGTGACTATGGAAATGGATAACAGGCAGAGGTTGGAACAGTTTAGAGGGCTCAGAAGAAGACAGGGAAATGTGGTGAAATTTGGAACTCCTTAAAGACTTGGAGGGCTCAGAAGGCAGGAAAATGTGGGAAAGTTTGAACTCCCTGGAGACTTGATGACTGATTTTGACCAAAATGCTGAGATTGAAATGGACAATGAAGTCTGGGGCTCAGGTGGTCTCAGATGGAGATGAGGAGCTTTTTGGGAACTGCAGTAAAGCTCACTGTTGCTATGCGAAGAGACTGGTGGCATTTTGGCCCTGCCCTAGAGAACTGTGGAACTTCAAATTTGAGCGAGATGATTTAGGGTATCTGATGGAAGAAATTTCTATGCAGCAAAATATTCAAGAGGAAACAGAGCATAAAAGTTTGGGAAATTTGCAGCCTTACAATATGATAGAACAGAAAACCCCATTTGCTGGGGGAGAAATTCAAGCTGGCTGCAGAAATTTGCATAAGTAATAGGAGCCAAATGTTAACACCAAGAGGGTGCAATCCCCAAGCCCTAGTAGCTTCCATATGGTGTTGAGCCTGCAGGTGCACAGAAGTCAAGAATTGAGGTTTTGGAACCTTCACTTAGATTTCAGAGGATGTATAGAGACACCTGGATGTCCAAGCAGAAGTTGGCTACAGGGGTGGAGCCCTCAATGGAGAACTTCCACTAGGGCTGTGTGGAAGGGAAATGTGGGGTCACACCCCCCACCCCAGAGTCCCCCACTGGGGCACTACCTAGTGGAGCTGTGAGATGAGAAAAGGGCCAGGCTCTTCCAGACCCCAGAATGATAGATCCACCTACACCTTACACCCATGTGCCTGGAAAAGGCACAGGCACTCAACACCAGCTCATGAAAGTGGCCTGGAGGGGGACTGTATCCCGCAAAGTCACAGGGGCAGGGCTGCTCAAGACCATGGGAACCCACCTGTTCCATCAACATGATATAGCTGTGAGACATGGAGTCAAAGGAGATCATTTTAGAACTTTAAGATTTAATGACTACCCTATTTGATTTCAGACTTGCATGGGGCCTGTAGCTCCTTTATTTGTCCAATTTCTCCCATTTGGAATGGGTGTATTACCCAATACCTGTACCCCTATTACATCTGGGAAGTAACTAACCTGCTTTTGATTTTACAGTCTCATAGGCAGAAGGGACTTGCCTTGTCTCAGATGAGACTTTAGTCTTGGACTCTTGAGTTAATGCTGGAATGAGTAAAGACTTCTGTTGGAAGGGTATGTTGTGTTTGAATTTTAAGGGTATAAGATTTGGGAGGAATCAGGGATGGAATGATATGGTTTGGCTGCGTCCCTACCCAAATCTCATCTTGAATTGTAGTACCCATAATCCCCACATGTCATTGAATCATGGGGGTGGTTTCCCCCATCCTGTTCTCGTGATAGTGAGTTAGTTCTCATGAGATCTGATGGTTTTGTTAGAGGATTCCCCCTTCGCTGGATACTCATTCTTGTCCTTCCTGCCACCATATAAAGAAGGATATGTTTGCTTCCCCTTCCACCATGATTATAATTTTCCTGAGGTCTCCCCCAGCCCTGCAGAACTGTGAGAAAATTAAACCTCTTGCCTTTACAAATTACCTAGTCTCGGGTATGTCTTTATTAGCAATGTGAGAATGGACTAATACAGAAAGAGACAGAAAACAAATAAATACATGGTCAAGGATATTTCAGATTCTGAAACATTCTTTGAGGGAAATAAGTAAAGTGTGATACAAATGGTTACTCTGGAGTGAATTGGGATTTCTTATAACAGTGGAGAGGAAAATTCTGTAGGGAAAGTTTTGTTTGAGCTAAGGCTTGGAAGATGAGAAGATGACAGCTTAGAAGAATCAAGGAAGTCTTCCAGGCCAAGGAAGGAGTAAGGATAAAGAGCTGGCCCTGGCTGGAGCTTGCTATTTGAGGGAAACATGAAGCAGATAGGGAGCCTGGAGAACAGTGAGCAACGTCATGTTTTGAAATGAAAGCAAACCCCGAACTCCAAATTCATATACCTCGCCAAGTTTACACTAAGACATGCACACTAAACTATTATACAAACTATGCAAAGGAATAAAAAAGAAAGGGATTTCTTGTATACTGTTTGTGAGGGTGCACATTGATATAAGCTTTGTGTAAGACTATTTGACAATACCTATTTAAATTTTAAAATATCCTTTTACCTTTTGCTTCAAATACTTTCATATTATTTGAAATTTAATTTAATTTTATTTACATTTAAATTTTTAAAAGTATATTGTTGGGTGCAAGTGTAGTTTTTCTTACATGGTTATATTGCATACTGGGAAAGCCTGGGCTTTCAGTGTAACTACCATCCAAATAGTTTACATTGTACCCATTAAGTAATTTCTCATTTCTCACCCCCTACACCCTGCTATCCAACTATCCCCACCTTTCTGAGTCTCCAGTGTTTGTTATACTGCTCTATGTGTCCACGTGTACACATTATTTAGCTCCTACTTACAAGTGAGAACATGCCACATTTGATTTTCTGTTTCTGAGTTATTTCACTTAAGATACTGGTTTAAAGTTTTATAATTATGTGTTTCTTCTTCACTAACAAGCTAATTAAAAATTTAAACCTGCTGTCTTCACATATATTATGTCGTGACACATATACCTGCACATGCATAGATAAAGTGGTGGGGGAAGAGTCACAGCAGCACAGAGTCTAAAAGCCAGCGAACAAACAGGTATTTTAAGGGAGAATTAAGTAACAAACCCAGGTCCTTACAGCAGCCATGAAAATGTTGGATCAAATGTGAGACCTGAATCTAGAAGAAACAAACTTAAGACCAATTTTTTATTTTAATTAAAAATGTGTTGCTTGAACTACGTCCAACCTTGGTTTTTCTGACATTTGTAAGTCTGACTTTTGGTTTCAAAACTTTTCACCATTTATCACACTTTACACCCACCCTGCTAGGAAGAAACACAAGGTGAGTCTGTGTAAGTTAAATATGTGAGCGTGTGCCAGTGCTATTGTTGAATCATTTCCTCCAAGTGATCCAGGAAGAAGCTTGGAGCTCCAAAGTGGCATATCACAGACACCGGTTTATTACAATCAGTTTTTCAATAACTGCTAACTGGGCCAGATTCAATTCAATAGCAAAGGATGAAAGTGTCTAAGTCTATTAAACTACCAGATTCCTGAATTTACTTAAATCACATATTAATTTCCTTTCCTGATCTCACTGCTAAGCTGTCAAAGCTCTATCCATGTGTCACTGAGTCAACTATTTGAGGGTCAATTATGTTGAATTGCTTTGCTATTAATTGGATCACAGCCCAGCAAATTTCATATAGTCTTCAGTTTGAAATGCTCCCTAGTCCAATCACCATCTTGTCCTGTCTCTGAAAGAAACACAGAAAAACATGTTGTCTGATTGTCCTACTGAATGTCAACCTTTAAATACACGCAAATACACTGACATCCCAGTTAGAACAGTGTTTACTATAATTTTTTGTGAGCTGATAACTTATCCAGATCCCAAGAGCAACTATTTTCCTTGATTCAAAAAGGCATAGTCTTTTTTTCTTCTTTTAAACCTAACATCATAAATGTAATGGTTTATTACTTTTCAGGTTCCCCTCTTAATCCCCATTCTTTATAACTCTTACTCTTCCAGAATGGAATTTTCTACCACCTACCCCAGACCACTTTCTTTACAAAGCTAAGTCCTGTTCATCTTTAGCACCTTCGCAAGTGCCCAAACTCTCCTACTCCAGTTTCCTGCTTTTAATGTTCTCCAAAGCCCACTTTCCTCCTAGCATCCTGGAATGAATCCAAGAGTCCTTTCAGAAGCACGATTCACGGTATTCATTTTCATTGAGAAGGGAGTGTGGCAGTGTGGCATCTTGAAGGAACAATGAAAGGTTCTTCTTAGCTGTGTCATTTTTGCAGGTCTTAAAAACACCTGGATGTCTTCTGTGATATTTTTGATGCTAAGAACTTCTCCTTCCAAATATGGACCTAGCCCACAGCTGGAAATAACATGCTCTCTAAATCCCCCTGCCAAAGAGTTAAATATCTTCCCAGCATTTTAAATCATTTAAAGGCACTTAACCACTCAAAATGGTATGAATTCTCCTTCCACTCACATGGAAAGCATTGCACAATTGACAAAGAGCATTAAAGGGACTTCAAAACCAAAGTTAGAAAAAAAAAGTCATGAAAAGCAAATACTCCAGAGATTTATGAATAAAAATCTTTACCTAAATCATAGTAAAAGGCTCATCAGGAATGAGTGGACAGTCCTCCCTCAGTCTCACACCCAAATTGGTAAGAATTCACTTGTTCTGGTTGGATGTACAAAGATAAAAACAGGCTTCTATAAAACGTATCCAAACCACGGGAAAAAATCTGTTCTCTTTCCCTTAAACAGGGGAAGGAAATAAACTTATAGAAATATTTCAACAGAACACACACTGGGGGAATGGGCGAAGTTTCTCCAGGTCAAGAAAACCTTCATCTCTTACCTGGAAAACTATGATAGCTGCCTAATAGGCTTCTACCCTGACCACCAGAAGTCATTCTCCAAAAAGCCTCCACCCTGTATCACTTCCCTGTCAAAATCTTCTTATGACTTTCAACTCTTCTTAGAGTCAAACCCAACCCCTTTATCAAGGCCCACAAGCTCCTGCATGACTTGATTCCATGCTTGTTTCTGCAGCCTCACCTTGAAGCATTTCTGTTCTCTATGAAACCACCACATTGACGTTCCGTTCTTAGAACACACTGAGCTTGTTCCAGCTCAGGCCTTCTGCACTCCATCCCTCCATCTGGACCATACTTTTCTGAGTTGTTTTTTAAGAGGTTCTCATATTTTATTAATAAATCTAACATCCATTAACCCATCTAATGCAGACTACTCTTTACCTTAGCCATTTTCTACTATTTAATGAGTTTTATGCCTTCACAACGCCTCAAATATATAACTACGTTATCCTGCTGACTACTTTTTTGCTATTTATTCTCCTGTTAGAATAGAGATGCCACGGTATTAGGGTCTTCTATTTGTTCAACATTATATCCTCAGTACCATCGACCCTTGAGCAACATGGATTTGAACTGCATGAGCCTGCTTATTGCAAATTTCCTTCCACCCTTTCCACTAGTGGGGCAGCAAGACCAGGACCCCTTTTGCTCCTCCTCCTCTGCCTACCCAAAATGAAGACAATAAGGATAAAGACCTTTATGATGATCCATGCCTCCTTAATGAATAGTAACTATATTTTCTCTTTCTTATAATTTTCTTAATAACATTTTCTTTTCTCTAACTTACTTTAACAATACAGCATATAATACATATAACACACAAAATGTGTGTTGATTTGTAAGGCTTTTAGTCAACAGTAGGCTATTAGTAGTTAAGTTTTGAGGGAGTCAAAAGTTACATGTGGATTTTTGATGGTGCAGGGGTCAGTACCCCTAATTCCCATCTTGTTCAAGGGTCAACTGTAATTAGAACATGGTCTGGTACCTATAGCCTTCAATAAATATTTTTTGAATGAATAAGTGAATGATGAATTTACAGATCCTATTATAAAATATAGAAATTACTAGTCAACATGATTCATTAGTGAACCAAGCACAATAAATTGATAGTTGTGCCTCATGCATGAGCATTCCTATGACGACACACATCCGAATGCCATGGATTAGGAGAGCCAAGAAGCACATTGCTTTGACAGACACTCCTTCTTTTCTGGGTTCTACCTGTTTGAACTACTCTAAAACGGTGTTTTCCAAACGTTCCTGATGACAAGAGTCACCTAGGGCGCTGGTAAACATACAGCCTCTGAAACCTGGCTCTTGGAGATACTGAAATCATGAGTCCAGGAGGAAGCCTGAGAATTTGAAATTATAACAAGCATTTCCAGGAGCTTCTTATCAATGAAGCTTGAGAAACACTGCTCTAGAGCAGAGGTTGGCAATCTGTTACACATTAAAATCCCAGGGCCCAAGTTGTACCCTCACATTAATTAAATCAGAATATCTGGGGGGGTAGACTCAGGCATTCATCTTTTCTAAAACTGTTCATTATTCCAATGTGTGTCCACATTGTAATAACTACTCTAAGACAATGTTTCTCAAACTGTAATTTACAGATGAATCACCTGGGGATCTTGTTTGCGTGTAGATTCTGATTTAGTGGGTCTTGGTGGGAGCCCAAGACTTCGTTTCTTTGGCACGCTCCCAGCAATGTTGTTGCTGGGGGTGCCTCTCATCAAATAACAAATGTCTAACGGATACATAAATCGTTCAATACTTGGTGTCATTGGCCATGCCTATGGTGTGGGAACCGTTAGGATCCTATGCTGGGGTGGGGTTGTGGCTCAGAACATGATAGCCCAAACTATGGCACTCTGACCCACTGAGTACTTTGAATCACTGAGTACTTCGAACTGAAGAGGATTGGAAGGTCTCAGAAGCAAGGTCTTTCTGATATTCGGCCCTCCTCTCTCCTGCCCCTCATTCTCCCCTGAAGCAAGTCACAGAATTCAGAATTCCTCTTCCCAAGGCACATTACACAAACTAGAACTCTTCTCCCCAAAGCAAGTCATAAAACTGGGAAAGGTCACTCTTCCTTTCATCTCCCTTGAAGGCCTAATTCCAGAGGGGTCCTAGCCTATATCTGGGGGAAGTGACACTACACTGAGAGGCCAAGAAGAATATGAACAGATGAACCTTGCTGAGTCCATTCTGCCCCCAGTCTATTACTATGAAATCATACCCTTTTGTCCAGTTAGATTTCTCCATGGCTGTGAGATCTTCATTGAATCTAAGCATAAAAATAGACAGTTTTCTCTACATCTTGGAGTCTTCAGTTCAAAAAGCTCTGTGTCAAGTAAGACTTTGACAACATAAAGTCGTTATGCATTTCTCTTGCTACCTTGTCTCTTGTTATAGGAGTGTCGACCATGACCCCTGTGATGGGTGAAGGAAGACTTCACACCTTTCTGTGCCTACAGTGGTAAGGCTTGTGTGTATTTATGGCATTTATGTTTCTTCAACAACCATATTGTCCAACTAATTATATTTTGTTATGGACGAGCTTTCTTCCTGGAGTCTTGGCTGAGCAATACAGTCCGTTTTTTGTTACTAAACACACCTGAGGGTCCACTTCATGTGAAGTGCTGTGCTTACTCTCCTATGGATGGGACAGTCACTATAAATGTGGAAATAAATATCCTCACATGAAAAAGTCATATTTCTGTGCTATTATTTGACAATGGTCTTCAGTCCTGAAAACACACAAAAGTATTCAAAACCCTGCAAACCTTTGAAACCTATAGCTTGAGTTGGATGACAATCTTTTTTTTTTTTTTTTTATGGAGACAGTCTCACTCTGTCGCCCAGGCTGGAGTGCAGTGGTGCAATCTTGGCTCACTGCAACCTCCACCTCCCGGGTTCAAGTGATTCGTCTGTCTCAGCATCCCAAGTAGCTGGAACTACAGGTGCCCATCAACATGCTTGACTAATTTTTGGTGTTTTTAGTAGAGACAGGGTTTCATCGTGTTAGCCAGGATGGTCTTGATCTCCTGACCTTGTGATCTGCCTGCCTCGGCCTCCCGAAGTGCTGGGATTACAGGCATGAGCCACTGCACTCTGCAGGATGACAATCTTTTAAGCGTTTTCATGGATGGAGCCTAATTGCTTACAACCTTGGATAAATAGTCGCATCTCTGTTGTAAATATGAGCCTTGGTTCTGGAAACACATACATATTTGTAACATCAATGGTTAGTTTCTGGGTCTTTTCATTATTTGTCATGCCAAGGCCTTATTATAAGCAGAAGCTGTGACTATGGGAAAAGAAGCTTCCCTTGACTGACTTTGGTCAAAGGCCATGTCTTTATATTCAATTAGTTAGGCCTTTGGCAGTTCCATCACTGAGTGATAATAGATCTGATTATCTTCTTAATGACTGACATAGTGAAATCCTTTATTGATAAAACCACTGCTTTGCCTTTGACCATGATGAAAGTTGAGGAAAAAAATTGATTTTGTTGGTGAAGACTAATCTGCGTCCTAAAATTGTGAAGTCTTTGGGGGAAGGGGGAGGTGTCATGATTCCAATAGTTCACTAGCATCAATGATTGAAACAGTCCTGGCACTGAGCCTTGAATTATAGTATAAGTTATTCAACATGGGAAGCACCCTTACGGCTTGAGTATTCTGAGAACAAGAGGATTATTTCTGTAAAAATATATCAATACAAATAATCAGGTAAATTGAAGTAAAATATCATAAGCGCTACTTATGGAAAGAGAATCTGCAATAGTCTAGAGTGGTAGCATGTTTAAGAGGGGGTATTATCACACAGTGGAAATAAAATCAGTCTTCCCACTTGCTAACGGTGTAGAATTAATCAGGCTCCTCAGCAATTTAGGATTCAATTCCCCTATGTCTAAAGTTGAACTTCAAAGTCCTTTTCATTTTCAAAAGTCTATGAATCTATGAGTGTTTCAGCTGGCATGGTCCTATAATGGCTCAATTTAGAAATGGGAGCTTTGTAGCTTTTAGTTAGCAGCCCTTGTTTTCTGATAGTCTCTGATGGCCAGCAAACTAATTGAAGATTAACACGACTCTATTCGAAACCTCTTAGACTGAGAGTTGTAGATTTGCTCTGGAATAAAGTGAGGATATTTGTACTCTAAACTAGGCTCTATAGGTACTTTTCACTGGGCACAAATTCACTTAACAAAATAGGAGGACATACAGCCACATATATGTTTATTCAGCCCCTTGCAACCAAGTCCCCTTTCAGCACCTCCGTAACACTGTTGTGAAAACAGCAAGGTAATTGCCAAGTTCAATCAGCTTCCATGATGTAATAAATGGAAAGACTTGTGAATTGCTCCATTGCTAGACATGAAGGCCGGGAATGATGTCATTCTTTAAAAATAAATAAGCATAACCTAATGTCTTTTTATTAATAGTCGACTAATTGCTGCATCAGAAGAAGGAAAGCTTTGTAGAAAGGAGTGAGAAACTGCTCCTGACATCATACCAACAACACAGAGGGACTTTATTCTCTGTGTGTACACACATACACACATGGGTAAAATGGCTTCTTAAATCATGAATCCCTAGATAATGTTGCAAGAGACATGAAAGGGGTGTCAGCAATCTGATTGGCTCACAGCTGGAAAAAATTAGAGAACTGCAAAATGACAGAATGATACAACGTACTACATGGTAATAGCCTTGGCTTGGCAGGGAAAGGAGGGAAGGAGCTCTGTTTTG
The DNA here is from genome assembly GCA_036589455.1 of Ateles fusciceps. Lineage (NCBI taxonomy): Eukaryota > Metazoa > Chordata > Mammalia > Primates > Atelidae > Ateles > Ateles fusciceps. The sequence continues at coordinate 1,742,591 of JAZHEH010000284.1, forward strand.
AGCGACCCTCCTGCTGTCACTGGGCACCCCCTGTTTCAGACCCCACACCTGCACAGATCTTACCTGTGTTCTCATTTATTTGTTCAAGTACATTGCAACCACTGCAAAGACCTAGTAAGGTGCAACTTAGTTGAGTGAAAATAGAATCAATGAAATGGCTTTAGGTGAGGGGTAAATATATTAAAAATAAAAATCAAACAAGACCAAGCCATTCATCAATAAGGAAAGTTTGGAAGTCGAGGCACCATAGAAGAATCAGATTATCCAGGTATTAGGATCCTTAAGTATTTATGGCTTTAGAGACTGAAATTTTTCTTATCAATGGGTTTGAATGCAGCATGTTTTTCCCCAGGAGATTGAATTTGTCCCTTTCTCATCTAATCGGAATGTGTTTTTGCAATAATTTTTGTAGCAATGGATAAAAGAAAGGTCCTTTCACAACTTCTGGAGCATGTTATCATATTTCCCATGGACAGACATCATAAAATACTTGCTCAAATTGAAATGCATGATTCACTGTTAGTGGGAACACAATCCCACATGCATTACCATATGTAATGTGGATGGCAATATGCCTCTTATTTTCAGCATAGAATTTCTGATGCTATGTAGTCAGCATACGTATCAGTTGCATGAGGCATTTCAACCTGAGTCATTATTATAAGGGAAAGAGGTTCAGAAGTTATTATCAAGGGACAGCAGTCCTGGTGTCTGGTATCTGGTTTGTGATCAGTATTCTAACAACTCTGAGTAAGCCATTCAAACACTACTCCTTTGATACTGAGTCACAACTGGAGTTATGAGTGAGTCGGAAGAAATAACTTATCATGAATGTAAGCTGGGCGCAGTGGCTCATGCCGGTAATCTCAGCACTTTGGGAGGCCGAGGTGGGTGGATAACAAGGTCAGGAGTTCAAGACCAGCCTGGTCAAGATGGTGTCCCGTTGCTACTAAAAATATAAAAATTAGCCAGGTATGGTGGTGGGCACCTGTAATCCCAGCCACCCGGGAGGCTGAGGCAGATAATTGCTTGAATCCGGTAGGCAGAGGTTTTAGGGAGCCATGATCACACCACTGCACTCCAGTCTGGGCAACAGAGAGGGTCTCTGTCTCAAAAATAAAACTTAATAAATAAATAAATAAATGTGAAGGCATTCTATTCTCATGGATTCTGTTGACTGGAGATTGTAAATGCAGAATGATTGCCTACCCCCTCCCACCACATTGCAGAGCTGAAATGACCCCACTGAGGTTCCAGCCACCAATGGTGCTTAAGTACATAGAGTGACCACTCTAGCATGGTAGCTCCTCTGTGTTGTTCGAGCAGAGCATTCTTAATCATTAGACACATGACAGGAGACTCAGTGATGACAGAAGACAAAGGATAACAGTGAAAAGAAGAAGAGGGAGAAAACCTAGTATGCAGATGCCCCTAAAACCACCTTGCAAGGAAGCACAGCCATGTGTTGGGAAGAGCACTGGACTTGAGAATAATAACAACAATGATTAACAGTAACAAGAATAATAATTGGGAGCGAGGAGCATGAGTTCTGTTGTACTCACCTAAGACTCTGGTTCTCAAAGGGCAGTCCCTTTGTTAGAAGTGCAAATGCTCAGGCTCCGTGGCTATCTGAATCGTAGACTCCGGGGTAGGGTCCCAGCAATCTGTGTTTTAATAAGCCCTCCAAGTAATTCTGATGCACTGTAAGGTTTGAGAACCATTTGGCCTAAGAAAGTTGCCGAAGCTAGGCCAGTTGCATCTTTTACTTTTTGAAAGCAATTCCCCACACTCACATGATCCTCCTCCACTCTTCACTCCACCCTGAAACATTCTCTTTCATCACAGATATTGACTAGGAAAGACGTCTGAGAGCGAGAAAGAGTTTGTGCTGTTCAATAGCTGTGGGACTTCAGGCAAGTGCAGCCACTTTCGGGGCCTCAGTTTCCATATCTGCAAAACGAGGGGTTGGCCTAGAAGATTACTAAGGTGCCTATAGATTTAATGCTATACAGTTATAAGAGCTGTAAGTAAGGGAGCCTGATAATACTCCTTAAGATAGCAACACAGTAAATAATTAAAGCCTTGTAGATAATGAGACCCTTAGCAGAAAAATGCCTGACTATCTGAGACAGGAACAGTGATATATAACAAATACATTCAAACTTAGCAGTCTGCATTATTGGGACATAGACTAAAGATAGCATGCTAATGTTAGAAAGAGCAACGCATTCCCCAGAAGGGCTATTCTGAATGATTAAATGGTAAATCCAGGTGAACAGGCATTATGACGAGGTTTCATAATGGATTTATTAATAATAACATACAATAATAAACGTGCGACAGAAACCACTGGTAAACATTTTGGAAACCAGACGGTGCGTACGTTAGATAGGAGAGACTCGTTTAGGCTCGTTTTATTATTTTATTAAAACAATTTTAACTTTTTATATGGAAAATTTAAAACAGGCAAAAAGTAGGACAATAGAATAACGAACCCCCGAACTTGTTGGAATCAAAAGTTTTATGTGCTTGCTGTGGCAGCGCATATGGTAAAATTGGAACCAAAGTTTTAGGCGAAGACTATAATCAGGAAATATGAGAACAGTGAAGATCAGAGAAGTGAGAGGTGAGAGGTGAGGCCCAGGGAAGCAGAGGAATGACAGCAGTGAAATGCTGTCTTCACAGAGCACATGAAGAAGACTTCTGAGGCTGGCTCTGCATGGCTCATAGTGAGATGGGCCAAGCACAGGTAATAGCAGTGACATAGGAGAAAAGATGACAGTCTTTTTTTTTTTTTTTTTTAAAGACGGGGTTTCACTCTGTTGGTCAGGCTGGTCTTGAACTCCCAACCCCAGGTGATCCGCCTGCCTTGGCCTCCAAAGTGCTTGGATTACAGACGTGAGCCACCACGCCCGGCCAAGATGACAGTCTTTTAAACACTTTACTCGCTTATTCTCCCAACACAACTGTATGTTTTAGGTACTGGTCGTCTCTCTATTTTGCAGGCATGTTAACAGAGTCCCAGAAGGCTAGTAAGTGGCAGAGAGGGGGATCTAACCCAGGCAGGTGGCTTCTAGAGCCTGAATGCTTATCCACTAAACTGCTTCTTTACCTTAGAGATATAGCGGACCAAACCCTTTGTTATGCAGACCAACAAGAGAGAGAGAGCAGCACCCCTACTGGCAGATAATTCTCTCAACGTGTATTGAGCAGCCCCCAAATACAAAATACTGATGCTGCTGGGCACAGTGGCTCATAACTGTAATCCCAGCACTTTGGGAGGCTGAGGCGGGAGGATCACCGAAGATCAGGAGTTCGAGTCCAGCCTGGCCAACATGGTGAAACCCCGTCTCTACTAAAATACAAAAATTAACTGGGCATGGTGGCGTGTGCCTGTAATCCCAGCCACTTGGGAGGCTGAGGCAGGAGAATTCCTTGTTCCTGGGAAGCGGAGGTTGCAGTGAGCCAAGATTGCACTACTGCACTCCAGCCTCGGTGACAGAGCAAAGATTTTTTTAAAATGTACCAATGCCTTATCCAAGACAAATTGAGTTAAAATCTCAGAGGGATAGGGCCCCAGCCCTCTTTGAACCTCCCCGGTGATTCTTTTTTTTTTTTTTTTTGAAACAGAGTCTCACTCTGTTGCCCAGGCTGGAGTGCAGTGGTGCTATATCGGCTCACTGCAACCTCCACCTCCTGAGTTCAAGCGATTCCCCTACCTCAGCCTCCCAAGTAGCTGGAATTGCAGGCGCCCACCACTACTCCCAGCTAATTTTTTGTATTTTTAGTAGAGACGGGGTTTCACCATGTTGGCCAGGCTGGTCTTGAACTCTTGACTGGCCTCCGGAAGTGCTGGGATTACAGGTGTGAGCCACCAGCTGCTCCCCAGGTGATTCTAATGTGCAGCCAAGGTTGAGAAACTAACGAGAGTGGAAAGAGCTTTGGGGGTCATCTGTTCTGAAATTCCAACTCTGCCCCTCCACATTTCCTCACTATTTATATAGGGAAATATCTTTTTTATTTAGGTGATTATAATACAAATAGTTTTTCAAAGGCCTTTGGCACAACTGCAAGTACTCAACAAATTAGAGTTGTTATTTTCTTCTATTAGTTGCTGACATATTCAAAGTTAAAAGAATGGATTTTATTTTGCTTTGTTTTCCCATAATCTTAGTATATGATATCCAGCTTCAGCAGCACATTGCAGTAATAACTCACATATGAAAGGAGCCGCCTGTAGTAATCAAGGCACGGGATTAATGAAAGTCAACCATGCTAACAAGTCGAATATTACTGCCCCCAGATGTCTGACACTTGTGCTCAGTAAAACGCAAATACCTCCTTTCTGATCATCCAGAGAAGTTTTAAGTGCTTCTCCCACCCCTCTACAGTTTATCTGTGTGAACTGCCTTTCTTGAAGAGGCTAGTTAACGATGGCAACGCTCAAGATAACTTGTCCTCTGCCTTCAGCTCTTTGAAGGGTTTTTGATGATCATGAACCTAAAACATTGTTTATTCTCTCTGCCTACAGAGGACTCGGCAATGAGACATGGACCCCCGTTGAAAGGAAAAATTTCAATTGCACGTGAAGACGACTTTTTGGTCACTGAGAGAGAATATTCTAGAATAGACTACAGAATGTTTAGGCCTGGCACTCTCCTACCATAAAATACAACCCGGTTCTGGTTGGATTGGCTTTCACCTGCCTAACCTATTTTCCTTGGTCTCTTCACACTCTGTGATTTAATATTTCTTTCAATTCCCTGATTCAAACCAACCATGTGTCCAGAGTGACTTTGTAAACCATTGGGCTGAACTGAGACTGAAACTGCAAGTCCCTGTGGATCTTTAAAGCTTACAGGTCTCAGGAGAGAACATTTTCTTGCCAAGTCACTGCTCTCAAAACAAACCCTGGAATGGAAGCTTCATTACCTGTGGCCATCAGTCCATCTTTCTTCCCCTTCTCCCCTATTGAGTCTATGTGTGTTTTATTTCTCTCCCGAGGGAGATGAGACCATACTTCGTTGATGTTGAAGTGATCACTCTGGAGAATTTATATAGTCTCTCATTTTCCAAAAAATTCTGTCTTTGATTCCTAACGCCCACATCCACAGCCCTTTAGAGCTGAAAGTGGCTGAGGTTGGGGCATTGGCTGGAACATCTTGAGAGAGTGAAACTGAAGCATCGGAAAGGTGAAGTGACTTACCCAAGACCAAGTGGCTATTCCAGGTTGAGAGTAGTACCTTTTCCCAGCACTCTCATGCTGCCTCTAAAAGTTCTTATTTTATTTATTTATTTATTTAGAGACGGGGTCTCACGTCACCCAGGCTGGAGTGCAGTGGCACAATCTCAGCTCACCGCAGCCTCTACCTCCTGAACTCAAACAATCCTCCCTGACCTTCCTCCCAAGTAGCTAGAACTATATGCATGTGCCACCACATCTGTTTAATTTATTTTGCTTTTTGGAGAGGTGGGGTACTGCTATGTTGCCCAAGCTGGTCTCAAACTCCTGACCTGAAACAATCCTTTCAACTCAAGCCTCTTATGTGCTGGAACAAGCCACTGTGCCTTGCCTATTATTTTGTTTTATTAAATTAAAAAAAAAAAAACCTTTTTTTTTTTTTTTTGACACAGTCTGGTTCTGTCATTCAAGCTAGAATACTGTGGTGCAATTTCAGCTCACTGCAAACTCCACCTCCTTGGCTTAAGCCATCCTTCGTCTTAGCCTCCCAAGCAGCTGGGGCTACAGGCATGTGCCACCATGCCTGGCTAATTTATATATATATTTTTTTTGGTAGAGATGAGGCTTCATCATGGCCAGGCCAGTCTCAAACTCCTGGGCTCAAGTGATCCACCCACCTAGGCCTCCCAAAATGAGAACTTTTTTTATAGTGAAAAATTAGGCCAGGTACAGTGGCTCACATATGTAATCCCAGCACTTTGAGAGGCAGAGGAGGTGCATAAATTGAGGCCAGGTGTTCAAGACCAGCCTGGCCAACATGATGAAACCTGTACCTACTAAAAATACACATCTATAATCCCAGATGTAGCGCAGTGGCTCGCGCCTTAATCCCAGCACTTTGGGAGGCCAAGGCTGGCAGATCACAAAGTCAAGAGATCGAGACCATCCTGGCCCACATGGTGAAACCCTGTCTCTACTAAAAATACAAAAAATTAGCCAGACATAGTGGTACGTGCCTATAGTCCCACCTACTTGGGAGGCTGAGGCAGGAGAATTGCTTGAAACCAAAAATGGTAGTAGCAGTAAGCCAGGATCGTGCCACTGTACTCCAGCCTGGTGACAGAGCGAGAATCTGTCTCAAAAACAAAAACAAACAAACAAACAAACAAACAAAAATTAGCCAGGCACGGTGGGGCATGCCTGTAATACCAGCTACTCAGGAGGCTGAGGCAAGAGAATCACTTGAACCTGGGAGGCAGAGGTTGCAGTAAGCCGAGATTGCACTACTGCACTCCAGCCTGGGCAACAGAGTGACACTCTGTCAAAAAAGAAAGAAAGAAGGAAAGAAAGGAAGAAAGAAAGGAAGGAGAGAGAGAAAAGAGAGAGAGAGAAATGAAAGAAAAAGAAAGAAAGAAAGACAAATAAATAAATAAATAAAAGTAGATGGCATAGTACATCAACCCCCAGAATTATGGGGGTTGGTATACTAACCATCAATGATGATTGGTCATTCTTGTTGCTGATGGGGTTCAGAACATGCTCCCCCAATATACTGTACCTTGGAATAATGTGAGAAAAACAGCTGAAGCAGGAAAGTCCTTGCCCTCTCCCCTCAAGCAGCTTATCGTACCTAGGAAGGATTTTGTGATCTTCTCTGGAAGCAGGTCACAAGACCCTAATGTAAGAGATGCGCTTCATATACCTGGAGAAAACAAACATCCTCTCTGAAGACACAGGGACAGAGAGAAAATCTGAACAGACCCTGCTGAGTCCCCCTCCAGTTTATTGCCATTAGATCCTACTCTCACAGAGAATCATATTTCTCCCATGCCTCTCCATTCTATATCAAGCCTAGCTCAGGTTTGTCTGGTCTTCACTCCCTTATGAAGGCCCCCATGTCACATAAAATTAGCATTAAATACACTTGTGTGCTTTCTCTTGTTAATCTGTCTTCTGAAGTGGCTTTAGTTGCAAACCTAGGAATAGCAAAAAGGTATTTTTCTTCCCCTACATATCATCTATACCCTAGCCTATTTACCACTCTCCTATATTAATTTTAAGCAAATTCTAAACATTACATTACTTCATTCATAACTACTATAAAAAATGTTCTTAAAACAGCCCAACCACATAACCACCATAATATTATCACACTTAAAAGCTTCAAAATATTTCTTCGATACCATCAAATAGACAATTTTCAAATTTTCTATTGCTATATAGGTATTTTTTTAAACAATATTTTGATAGAACCATTATTTTAAGGTAATAAGAAATGTAAGGCATCGTGTCTGGAGTTTAAAATCTCACTGAATGACTTCAGAGTGAAAGACTATCAAGAACGTAAGAGAATATTAAGATAAGAATTAATAAAAATGTTATAGATAATACGTGTTTTACAAAATCAGAGATTGGTATTAACATCCACTGAGTCCTATGCTCACAAGGCCAAAGGAAGTATAATTTTAACTGGGCCTGACATTTAGGCATTAGATAAGTAGAATTTAAAAGGGAAAATTCAAACAAGGAAGAGATGTACCTAAAATCCCAGAAACAGGAATATGTAAGGACTCTTTGTGAGCTGGTGAATAGAACACTTGTTACAGCAGAAGCTTTCCACCTTTACAACAAAACCATGAGTGATAATATTAAGTACTTGAGTTGGATGTGATTCTGACAGTCCTTAAATATCAAGCTCAGAGTTTTCAGCTTGTCTTTGTATACATCAGGGTTCCATTGAGGGCTTCTGAGCTATTATAAATGCAATCTGATTTCACAAATAGTGGCAAAACAGGAATGCAACATTTTGTCATTATTATACAAAATAAATTGACGTGGAAGCAACATCTATCTATCTCCATACGTATAATAAATGTATGAATAAAACATAATTAGGGAAAGAAGTGTAATTTAAATGATAGCTTCTAACACACTATAAATATGAAGATTTTTTTCCAGGGGCATTCCAACATCATTTGTCAACAGACATCAAATTAAATTGGGAAAAGAACATGACTTAGTTTATGTCTCCAGTCAAGATATTTGAAGTTGTTTATTGAACTGGAATTCAATCTCCATAATTTTGTGGCTTCCTCTTTTTATCTATAATAATTCGTCTCTATAATTAAAACCTAATGAACCAAACAATTTCTCTCTTCATAATCAAGTTCAGCTGTGTGAGTGGCCAACATTAAAATAGAACCTTTCCAGTAAACAGATACAGTGCTCCTACTTTAAAAAAAAAAAAGACGTTCTTTTTCTCTTGAAATTTCACTTTTATTTCCATTAATTAGATTTATTTCCTTAAGGATGCTGGAATGTCATAAAGAGTACCAGTAGAGGCTCCTAATAACTTCTGGAACTAAAGAAAAACTTTATTATTATTAATTAATTGATGCCACTTGAAATCTAAAATGTGCCGTCTCATCTATGATCTATTTGAGGGCCTTCAATTCATTTGTTTCAGGCTTTGTTGTTTAATAATGCTTTGGTTCTTGGTAAAAGGATTGGTAAGAAAAGATGGAATTTCCATCTTTGAGTTCTTATTTAAAATTTAAATAGCTCTTGCAAATGTAAGGCTTTAAGCCATTATCAGCTAATTTCTTTGGACATAATTAGCTGATACCCCAGCTGAGACCGGGGTCAGCGCCTGTTGGAATGAAGACCCAGGCAGAAGAATTGCCTAGTGAAGACAAGTACAACATTATCAGTCTCTCCAGCTTTGCAAATCAAGCCAGTCAAGTAACTCCAAAGCAAATTGCTTTCCCCAATGGCCTTACGTAAATGCCAGAGATGGTCAAGTCTGAGTAGCTACCATTTCTTCTAGAAAAACTTGTATCGTTGAAGTAATTGTAAATAATATTTTACATACACTGCCTTATACATAACAACGTCCTTTCTTATGGAGCCTTGATGACTGCCCACATTTGGGACCTGTTTCCCCTCCACTTTGGCTTAGGAAGCTCAAGCCAATATTTAAAAGAAATTTCACAGAAAGAGGTGGATCTCCAGCTTCACTTGGAAAATAAGAAGATGGCACATAACTAGTCCCACTCCAGCGCTTTGGGAGGCCAAGGCGGTGGGATCACGAGGTCAAGAGATTGAGACCAGCCTGCCAACATGGTGAAACCCTGTCTCTAGTAAAAATACAAAAATTCCCTGGGCGTCCTGGTACATGCCTGTAGTCCCAGCTACTTGGGAGGCTGAGGCAGGAGAATCGCTTGAACCCCGGAGGTGGAGTTTGCGGTAAACCAATATTGTGCCATGGCACTCCAGCCTGGCAACAGAGCAAGACTCCATCTCAAAACAAAAACAAAAACAAAACAAAAAACTAAACTAGTCCCGTCTTCCTAGTTTCCCGGGAGACTGGGATTAGCAGGCTCAGAAGAGTAGCCACCCTCTCTGGAAGGGACATGTGCCCCCATTTCTCCTGGGCTCCAGTGCCCCTCACCCCTGAGGCAGCATCACTCTCCATTATCATTGTCTTGGAATTAATTTCTTTTCATCTGGTAGAGAAATATCTTCCTACACTCAGGTCTCCATAAAAAGTGGGAGAATGATGGCCAAGGGGCACACTGGCTTTCCCTACACCCTGTCTGCCTTATTCATGCAGGTTTCCTGCCTGGCTCCCATGGACACTGAGTCCTTATCCCTGCCTTAATACCTTCATATAAAGACCCTTCCTCCAACTGTTTCTTTACATTCTTTTTCCTTCATCTTTTATTCTTTTCATTTTACTATTTCCTCTTGTACTCTTTAAATAAAACCTTAAAATCTAGAATTAGCTCAGTTTTGTCTTTCATTCTTTTTTTTTTTTTTTGTTTAGACAGAGTGTTGCTCTGTCACCTAGGCTGGAGTGCAGTGGCATGATCTCGGCTCACTGCAATCTCCACCTCTCAGGGTCAAGCGATTCTCCTGCCTCAGTCTCCCAAGTAGCTGGGACTACAGGCGCCCGCCATCAGGTCCAATTAAGTTTTGTGTTTTTTTTAGTAGAGACGGGGTTTCACCATGTTGGCCTGGCTGGTCTCGAACTCCTGACCTCGTGATCTGCCCACCTCAGCCTCCCAAAGTGCTGGGATTACAGGCATGAGCCACCACGCTCAGCCTTTAATTCTTTTTCCACATTTTCAAGCATAAAAATCCTTTGTTTGGTTTGTTTCTTTTGACATTTCACCATTTACCAACTCTCTGACAGAGAATTTAGTAACTATTAGTTTAAAATTTGCCTGCAGATAATTACAAAGGGACTATTCAAAATCTGGAAATTTTCTGGCTCCTCAATTGTCATCTTATACACTTCAATTTTTTCAGACAAGGAGCTGCATTTATCGTTATGATCTCAATGCCTAACAGTGTGAGAAATAGTCACTTACAGATTGTTTGCTGAATGAAGATCCCTTCAGATAGAAGCTAGTTAGAGCGAGGTCTGTAAAGGTTTGTTACCCAAGAAAAAAACAGGACTTATTTGGCTGGCAAGGAACGCGAGTATGCAGATTTTAATCCTCAGGAGTTTTATTACTTGTCATAGGTAAGGAGAGCACGGGAAGTGTTCTCCAAAGCAGTGCCTTCCCAAGGGAAGCAACAGGAAGGTTTTACGGGCAATGGAGAGAGGAGAGGAGAGGAGAGGTCCCCTTTCTGCATATGCAGTGAGTCATCAACCTGCCAGCAACATGTGTCGCATGTTATGCTAATGAAGCTGTAGCCCCTCCCACGGTGGAGAATTTGGCATGGAATTGAGGGCAGTTCACTCAGGTTTATCTATAAGTGGTTGGGGTCTGTCAGGAGCTGGTTTCAATAGACTAGGTGACTGCATTCCACACAGAATTTGGGGAAAAACGGGCTGTCAGCTGGGAGGATGTAAAGCAGTCTGATTGCTCAAGTTGATTAAATTCCTGTAGTCCCCAGATACTCTCCCTGTCTGCTCACACATTTTCTGCAAAGAGACAGTAAATACTGCAGGCTGGGCAGGCATGTGGCCTCTGTAGCACAATAGCAGCCCTAGAAGACACATAATTGAATGGGCAGGGCTGTGTTCCAATAAAACTTTATTGACAAAAAGAGGTGTTGGCCTGTGGGTCTGTAGTTTGCCAACTCTTGGCTTAGATGATGTGGCATTTTAAAGCATTCGGAGAAAATAACCAAAAACTATGCTCACTTTCCTTTCTCTATAGAGAGTAAGAACTGAAATTTAAAAAGGTCAGTCAAGTAACTATTGTAATCCAGGATTTCAATCAACATTTACTGAGCCCTGCTCTTTTCTAGACCTTGTGATAGGTTTGGAAAACATTGTAGTGAACACAAAGAAACTCTCCCTTGAATCAGTTTTAGAGTGTCAGGGACAAAAAAAATTGTCCCTCTACCTTCTCAGGTTCAGTTTTTGGAGGTCTGCAAATGAAACTGACGAGAGACAGTTTAGCAAGAGGGGAAGGAAAAAACCAGATATAATTACACAGGCACACACAGGGTTTTGCAAAAAAATATGTGACTCAGGGAAGTGGTTAGAAATGTGGGGCTTATATACCATCTTAATAGGGGATGGAGAAGGGCAGAGAGGCACTTCTGGGAGTACACATGACTTTTAGGAAAAATAAATAGACCCTGAGGAGAACATATGGGAGATCTGGTCGTTTTATGACAATGTCTGTTTAGGTGATTTCTTATTCAGGTGCTGACGTGTGCTGACTTCTCAACTCCAGTGATAAGAGTCCATTTTCTCTGGTTGTGAACTCCTGGGGAGGGGAATTTATGACAGTTGAATTCTTTTGAGCAGCTTTGCTTTTAGGGAGATAAAGGCTGTTCAGAAAAGGCCTTTTCCTGCAGCTGTTGATTCCCACAAGTCTTCAGCTCTAAATGATATTCATGTCACTGGGGCATAGTCTGAGACTCCTAGCAGAGAGAGGCAGGGTTATAGGGAGAGACAAGATAGGACTTACACTGGGAGGGGGAGAGACCCTGGAGTTCCCAGCAGATGCAAGGACGACCTCCCAGAAGAAGTGATATCGAAGCTGGAGACTAAGGGGTGGGTGGGAGCTCAGCAGGTGGGGGTGAAGATAAGCTGTAAGCTGTCAGTACAGACAGAACACATCCAGCAAAGGAGCCAGTCTGTGGAGAGGCCCAGAGGCCCGAACAGCAAGGAAATGCAATGAGCAAATGCAAGTACATCTGTCTGAGAGAGAAATGCTGAGGGTTGGTGCTGGAGAAGTAGCAGGCCCTGTGCTTTACTTAACACACGTGGAATAATTCACTGTCTGCTTCCTCTGTTAGCTTGAAGTCAGGAACTATGTCCTTGTGGTTCATCCCTGCACTCCCAGGGCCAGACATAGCTGGATGCTTAATAAATATCTGCTGGCTGACATTTGAGCACTAGGCTTAATTAGGAAAGAGAGAAGGTTATAGATTTTTTAATATTGGGGGGGATTTTTTCAGAGGCCTCTGCCACAGTCTGCTTCACATGCCTTTCGGGAATCCAAGAGTTACACAGGAACCCATACCTCCAACTTTGTGCACTCTACCAAAAACATATCCACACTCATGTAGAACTTTCACAAGTTTATGAAAGGCAAGAGTAGTATATTGACTGCAGCCAAGGGGACAATTTTTCAGCCCTCCCTGAATCCATATCCTATGCAAAGAGACTTTATGACTCCTTCCAGGAAGGTACAGCATTGCTATCCTACCCCTTGAAAGTGGCCTGGCTTGTGACTTGCTTTGGCCAATAGCTTGCAGCAGAGGTGACGCTGTACCATGCCCATTGTAGGAAAGAAGATTTATTTTCTCATCCATTGCTAGGTTTGTGGTTGAGAGGCCTTATAACAAAAAACAGATCACCAAGAAAAAAGCATGGCAATTTAATGTAAGTTTTACATTGCATGGGAGACTTCAGAAATGAAGACTCAAAGAAAAGAAAAAACTATTTCTATGCTTAACTTTGATAAAGAGTAAACAGTTGTGCAGAACTATGATTGGACAGTGGAGGTATGACCTAATAGTAATAAACTGGGGGGAAACTTAGCACAGCCTGTTTCTTTAGATCCTTCTTGATTTCTCTGTGTCCTCAAGGGTAAGAATGTTTCTTTCCTCCTGGTACAGGGAGGGCACCTCTGGAATGAAGGTTTTATGATCTACTTCAGGAGAAGGTCAGCTATGTTTTACAGCCTGCTTCAAGGGAGAAGCATTGAGAGGAAGGTGAGAGTGACTTTCTTACTTCTGCTGTTTTCTCAAATTCCAAGGTGCTATATTGTGGGGTAGCATGTTCTGAACGCAATCACAGCATAGGCTTCCAAAGACCATGTGTGTTTCTACTCACTTGGAAATCCATAGTCATATAGACAAGCATGAGTCAGCCTTCTGGGTATTGGTATTGCATGGCCTAGTCTGTTGCCCCAGGAACAGCCAACCAACCACAGACACATGTGAGGCCATCCCACATCTGCCTCTCAATGGCCTAAACCTGGCCCTAGCTGACCTGCATGAGTAAGCCTGGCACAAATTGGCAGGTGCACCCAGCTTCTGAGCAGAGTAGCAAGTAATAAATGCTCACCGTTTTAAGTCACCGGGTTTTGGGGTGATTTGTTATGCAGCATAGCAGACTGACACAACAAGAAAGAGATCTCTCTTCTTTGCTTTTTCTCCTAATCTGTAACATTTTTCTCTCCAAAACATCACTCCTATTTTTTCCCTTGGATCCTCTCTTCAAAGCTAGCCTCTAATAGGCTTTCTCTTTCTAATATTAATCTTTTAAAGATTATTGTCATATGGGCAGATATCTAGATCAGTGCTCAAAATTGAAAGTGGAATCTGAAAACACATGAAATGGATTTTTTTTTTTAAAAAAAAGCAAGACACATATTATGCAATAGATAATTGTTTGTGCATGGTTGAATGACTTAACACACACTGGTGATGTTTTTCAGCCTTCTATCATAGCTATCTCATAACAGGGAACACAGAAATGGTGTGTGCAGCCCAACATGAAAGAAAAAATCTCAGGTCAGTTACTTTCCAGTTTGCTGTTCACAGAGAGAGAAGAGGCAGAATTGCTGTCCATCTTTTTCAAGTGGACGCAGGTTGCTCTTAGGGCATGTTTGCTGCCTTGGTCTGGATGAACAAACCGTGATCTTGTGGAAGTAACAGGAATGGGAGTTTTGACATCAGAAGAAGACCACTGTGGTCAACAGAATTGCATCTCTTCATCCTCAATAGCCGTTTCTCATTAGCTTCAGGACCCTTGGACCCATGTCCCGTGGCATTCCTGCAAAACCTCCTGCCAAGATTGTCATTGTGGTTGATATACAGATTTGAAGGTGATCTCATATGTAGCAAGACAAAGAGGTACACAGATGCCAGCCATTAGCCCAGGTGAAGAAACTAGTCTCCCTGCTTCTGCAAAAACTACTACTACTTGTGTTTGCAACTTAATATTTTCAAGACATTTCCTGAATATTTATGACACTTGATGCTTATAACATATTGTGAGAGAAATAATGGAGGTTCAAAGTTACCCAACTAATCCCAAATCATAAAGTAATTTAGTGGCTGAGTGGTTAACCTTCTGATACTTTCATTTCCTTCATTTTATTAATTCTACAAATATTTCTTGAGCATTTACTGTGTGCCATTTACGAAGTGAGACTGAACACATAATTTTGAATTTTTAAAAAACTTTGTTAGTTTTACAATATATGTGAATTTTGATTTGCTAATTTTAAAAAATGTTTTAATAAGTTGTATACTTAATTTAGTGCCAGCTGAAAAAAACAGGATATGACAAGAAATGATTTAATACATTCAATTAAAATATTATTCTTGACTTAGTCTAAATAGAATAAATGTGGAGAAGGAAGTGCAGTGGTTCTACCGGTATCTCAGGTTAGACTGGTATTCAAAAATAATTAGGAAGCTGGTATAAATCCTTTTTGATAAGTGGCAGAGTTTAATTAAAATAAAAAAACATGATTGGAAATGTTACGGGAAAGAAATGTTCCAGGGTTGTATGTGAAAGCATTCGCATTTTCTGGAGAAATCTGGAGACTTTAAAAGATAGCTTTCAATTATTTGCCTACAGTTTTATAAGATCCACTACCAGCAGGTTAGCCTTAATCAGAGAGGAATTATTTATTTATTTTTGTCCTTCTTCAACACAGTCATCCGGTTGTAAAGAAGGTTCCAGAAAATAAATCCATGTCAAAGCGTGTCAAAGGGCTGCCCCACCCCTGAGATACGGACTAAAAGAGAGGAGCAAGGAAGAAAGATGACATCAAGTCAGAGAAATGGGCAAAGGCCACGCTGGCGTGTGTAGGGAGTGAGGGCTTCCAGTTTTGCCTTAAGTAAGATGAGATAAGGCTGAATCCTGAAACTCAACAGGCAGGAGTGCTGTGTTAAGACAAGAAACCGAAGCTGAGGGATATGGCTTCCTGGTGTGCAGTGAGGCAGATCAGAACTTCACAGCCTGGGAAATGTCAGCCAGTTCTGTGTTGCTGACAGCTCCCTCCCTTTCTGCTCACCACCCTGCCTCAGTGGCTCTCCTGACTTTGCCCTGAGGCTCCCAAGCACACTTATGTATGGTCTCCTTGGATCTTGGTTTGCTCTGTGTCCACTTTCAGGGACTTCCTTCATTGGATAACCTCTCCTGGCCCCTAATACAAGCCTTAGTCCCTCATAGTTTAGCCCACAGGCGAAGGCCCACCCTATTCACTTCCAGATCCAGATGTGACTCCTCAGCACAGGACCTAAACTTGAGCCCTGGGAGTAAAGCTTGGGAAAATGAGGGCAGCAACCCAGCAAAGTTGCAACAGAAGTCCAAATTAATGATTTTGAGTACAGTTTCAGTAACAAGCTCTGGGCGTAAACAACCACCAAAAAGCTTTAGTGACCCAAAGCTTCTGGAATTCAAGAAATACCTTTGTCCTCCATTCTTATATTCCTTTTGTCTGATCCAAACTGGTTTTGGAGCTGATTTTAGAATTACGTTTTTCAGTGAATTGTCCACATTTCAGGAACTTCTGAGATGTTGATTGAATATGCAGATTTCTATCTCCAGCCCTTGTCTGATTGAATCAGTTGCTTGGGGATGAGGCCCAGGAACTTGTATTATTAGTGAGTGGCCCAGGTCCATGGAAGTTAGAGAATTGCTCAAGTATTTCACAGCACGATGACCTGAATATGGAGGCAGCTCCAGAATCTTCTATACTTATCAAAATTTTGCTCTTCTCCATGGGCCTGTTAGCTGCATGAGGCATAGACAGTGGCCGCTTCCTCCTTCTCACTTGTTGCCTGTTGATTTATTGTAGAAATGATTCGTGCCTGTATTAGTCTATTCTTGCATTGTTATAAAGACATACATGAGACTAGGTAATTTATAAAGAAAAGAGGTTTAATTGGCTTACTGTTTTGCAGACTGTAAAGGAAACATAGCAGCTTCTGTTTCTGGAGAGGCCTCAGGAAACTTACAATCACGGCAGAAGGTGAGGGGAAGAAGGCACATCCTATATGGCCAGAGGAAGAGGAGGAGATGTGGGGAGGTGCCACGCACTTTTAAACAACCAGAACTCATGATAATTCACTCTCGCTGTGACAACACCAAGCAGGGTAATGTTAAACCATGAGAAACTGCTCTCATAATGCAATCACCTCCCACCAGGTCCCTCTTTAACACTGGGGATTTTAATTCAATAGGAGATTTGGGTGGAGACACAGATCCAAACCATGTCAGTGCCTACCATGCAGTAGGTACTGGTTTGCAAATATAGTAGAGAAAATATTTACATAAAACTACCTGCCCTCAGGAAGCTTACCTTCAAGTGGGAGGAGACAAGCCATAACCAAGTAAAACCAAAAGTGGTACCTAGGAGGAGAAAATGAATCTGGAAAGGAGGGAAGTAGGGAAGGGGCTGGGTAGGGGACGTTGTAATTTTAAATAGGGGACCCGGGAAGGCAGCCCTGAGAACATGGCTTCTGAGCTGTGATCTCATGAAGGGGAAGACACAAGCCATCTTCAGGGTTACCAGATAAAATAAGTTGACTGTTATGGACTGAAGTGTGTATCCCCTGCCAAACTTCCAATGTGACTCTATTTAGAGACAGGTCCTTCAACCAGACAATTAGCGTTAAATAAGGTCACAAAGGTGGGACCCTAATACAATAAGACTGATGGCTTTTGAAGAAGAAAAGAGACACCAGGGAGGAATGTGCACGGAGAAAAAACCATGTAGAGACACAGCAAGAAGGCAGCTATCAACAGGCCCAGGAGAGAGACCTCAGGAGAAACCAAACCTGCCAACTCCTTGACCATGGACTTGCAGCCTCCAGAATGGTGAGAAAATTAATTTCTGCTGTTGAGGTCCTCCAGTCTGTGGCACTTGTTTACGGTAGCTTGAGAAGACTCGTGCAGATACTCAGCTCCACTTGGATTTCAGATGAACAACAAATAACTTTTCGTGTCAGTATGTAGCATGCGTAGCAAAAATGTGCTAGTTGTTTACCTGAAATTCAATTATAACTGAGCATGCTGTATTTTTATTTGCAAAGTCTGGCAACCTTGGTTATGTGAGCACCTGAGAGAAGAGAATTCTAGGCAGAGTGAACAACAAAAAAGATCTGAGGTGCTCAGCATGGTGGAAGTTTTCATAGCTGTAAGCTTTTCAAAGTAGCTTCTGTGACAGTTGATCATATGAATTGGGTCATTATTGTCACACTCAACTAAAACAGAGTCGAGAAACCCAGAGGCAAAAACACTCAGGACATGTAACATTGCTCCGAAAGTGTAATTCTCTGCAAGCCTGGCTGTTGAAACCACCTGTTGCAAACTGAAACCAGTTTTACCTAATGACTTCTGAAGCTGCTACAACTCTAAAACTAACTTTACTCACTGCTGTCACTCACCAATCAAACCTGCCAGCTCCCTCAATCCTTACTAGTGCCAATGATCTTTCTCAAAGATCAAGACAGAGCATGTCTCTTTTTATAAAACCCAACCTTCTCCACCAGGCGCTGTGGCTCATGCCTGTAATCCCAGCACTTCGGGAGGCCGAGGTGGGCAGATCATGAGGTCAAGACATTCAAACCATCCTGGGCAAAATGGTGAAACCCCATCTCTACTAAAAAATACCCAAATTAGCTGGGCATGGTGGCACGTGATTGTAGTCCCAGCTACTTGGGAGGCTGAGGCAGGAGAATCACTTGAGCCCGGGATGTGGAGATTGCAGTGAGCGGAGATCACCCTGCTGCACTCCAGCCTGGGCTAGAGAAAGACTCCATCTCAAAAACAAAAAAGCAAAAAGACAAAAAACAAAAACACCAACCTTCTCTTTGTTCTTTGGACATGACAAAGACACCTAGTTGGTGTGTATGTCCTGAATTGCAATTCATTCTTCTTAAATAAAATATTAAATATAGAGATTAATCTCTTCATTTTTATTTTGACTTTGACACTTTTTCTTTCTTTCTTTTTTTTTTTTTTTTTTGAGACAGAGTCTCACCATGTCACCCAGGCTAGACTGCAGTGGCGTGATCTCAACTCACTGCAACCTCTGCCTCCCGGTTCAAGCAATTCTCCTGCCTCAGCCTCCCGAGTGGCTGGGACTACAGGCACCTGGCAGCATGCCCGGCTCATTTTTGTAATTTTTTTAGTAGAGATGGGGTTTCACTATGTTGTCCAGGCTGTTCCCGAACTCCTGAGCTCAGGCAGTCTGCCTGCCTTGGCCTCCTGACTTTTTTAAAGCAATTTCTTTCTTGGAAAGCTGAGGTTTTCCTTTAGATTTTCTACTTGGAAGAAAGGTTTTCTTTTGTAACTTTCAGGAACAGGAGAGTTGCTCATCCCACTGTCCCAACTGACTGAGTAGCAGCTGGAATTGGGAACTCATAAAAAAATTGCACCATACTCATTTTACACCATTAGCGCTGTTGCCAATGTTGAAATTTGACGTCTTCTGATTTTTTAAGTCCTCCCCCTCTCGCTTTTGGAATACCTGCATCCAGATCATGTAAAAGGAAAGAAGGAGGCAGGAGCTGGATTGTTTAATTAAGCTTTTCTAATTGGAAACTTTTTATATGTGAAAATCTAATTCTCCTGCTTAATTTTGCTTATAAAACTTTGCCAGTTAAAACCTAATGGAAAAGAACTAATAAAAAAAAAAAAAAAAATTAAAGCTTTGAAAAATTCCCTAATACCACAATGGAAAACTGTTAGGTAGGTACTGTTGTATTTGTTCAGAAAGTTTACTGCTAGGAAAATCTCATAACTTGTTTAATCCCCTGCAGCTGGGAAAAGCAGTTGAAGGTAGGTGAGGGAGGCTGTTAGAAGCCTTTTGCAAAGAGCAAGAGGAGAGAAAGATATTTCATTGTGAAGCATAATCATTCATAGCTTAAGAAAATCCAAAGCTTTGATTGCAGGTGTGCTAAAATATTGACCAGGACTTATTGCCTGCTCTAGATCCTAAGTCCTTGTGGGTTTTACATAATAACAGGGCAGCAGAAGAGTTTTTAAAAATCACAGATGATGACAATATAAGTGGTTAAGTAGAACAAAGTGAATGATGGGTTACTTGGTTTTTCCTGGTCCGCAAGCTCAGGCATAAGCACGTGATATCATTAAGTTATTCACATTTCTAAAGCAGAAATGGGCTTATGATAGTTTAGATATTTATTTAACACAATTATAATGCAGACTCTCAGCAAGAAATGTTCGGGCCAGGCGTGGTGGCGCACGCCTGTAATCCCCGCACTTTGGAAAACCAAACAGGCGGATCACGAGGTCAGGAGTTTGAGACCAGCCTGGCCAGCATGGTGAAACCTTGTCTCTACTAAAAATATAAAAATTAGCCAGGCATGTTGGTGCATGCCTGTAATCCCAGCTAATTGGGATACTGAGGCAGAAGAATCGCTTAAACCTGGGAGGCGAAGGTTGCAGTGAACCAAGATCACGCCACTGCACTCCAGCCTGGTGACAGAGCAAGACTCCGTCTCAAAAAAAAAAAAAAAAAAAAAAGAAAGAAATGTACATCAAGTAGTTTATTATTTAAAAGATAAAGCAATTTCCAAATATTTTATTTAAAAGAACCTATCTTTTACTTAGTTTGCTTTTAAATGACTCTAAAATGTCCACAGTAGACTTCCGTGGTTTGGGTAGGCTAATAATTCCCTTCCCACTCTTTTCCATAAAGCTTACTTCCTCTTTCTTCAGGGAACCTTCTCTGGCGGTTGCACAACATCATGTTTAGGGGCAAATGATCCATCTAGACAAGATCAGTTAAAATAACAAGGTGAGTTAAAATAACTCCCAAGAGCGGATAAGGCTAAGTGTCTGAGAAATGAACAAGGAATCTCAGGTCCTCTCTTGGGACTTTTTATATGCCAAGGGTTTGGAGAAACAGCCTTGCCTTTTTTCCTTTCTCTGCAGTTGCTAATCAAGGATGGTGTAACGCTACCATTGCTCGTTCTGTGTGTTTTGCCTCGTCAAGAAGAACTTTATGAAGGAAGAGAAAAATGTCCCCGATATATAGACAAGTAGAGGTAGAGAGATAAGTTGCCGAAGGGATGAGCTGAGTGAGAGAAAAAGCAAAAGCAAATACCACATTCTTTTAGTCCTTGGATCTGATCAGCACTGAACCCATTTCATTCTTCTCCTTTGTGTATGTGACCCATTAAGTCTCTGTATATGTTTTGTTGGTATGAGTAAAGTGTTTGTCTTAGAAGCCAATATCCCTGACTAAATAAGAGCTGAAATTCCCTTGTGATAGGTATGTCTTAGGTTTTACGTAAGTGAAACGTACACATACATATAGCTGAATATAAAGCATCGTTTTTATTTCCCCCAAAAAATTATCAGTTAAAGAAGATGGGATTGTGTTATTGTCAAATACTCGCAAAGTCCCCAGTATTGCATTTGCTTTCTCAATCATTTTAATTCTAACAGCAACACACTGAGAAAGACACATAAGCCCGAAATAGCTAATTTTGGATCTTTATAGTGGGGCACCTGACACAATCTCTTAAAAAAAGAAAAGACGCAAAGAAATTTAAACAGATCCAGTAATTATTCCTGGGGTTTTCAGATTTTTTTTTTTAATTCAAGCCATTTAGGGTATTGTTTTCAAAAGCCAAATAGTAAGTGAATATATTTCAGAGACCACACATAAACCCCTCAAGGGTGAATGGGAAAATAAACAAAAAACAGTCTTTACGTTATGAAAATGGGAACTTGTGGCCTGGGACAAAAATGTAAGTGTCATCATTAGACACAGCTTAAAAGAGTACTTTATCTCAAAAAGGAAGCAGAAATGCTGTTTTCTGGGAAACCACATTTGATGACTCAAGGAAAGTGGTTTAATGATGAGGAAGACACTGATGTGTGAGAAAAGTCTGAATAACGTTTCTCATTAAACATAAATTTGAAAGAATAAAATTTTGAATTAAAAGATTATTTTATATGGTATGTATTCTTAAATATCATATTACCTAATTAGTTGGGCATAGTGATTTTATTTTTTCACTTATATCACTTTAATTAACCAACATTTTATTTTCTTCAGTATTCTCATTGGGAAATTGGATAATCACCTTATATTTGCAGATACATGTGGTATCTACCATATATATGAGGTATATACTTGGGCAAATAAAAGGAGGCTTCAAGGGGTCAGAAACACAGGTAGTAGTTTGACCAATAGTTTTGGGGAAGGTCCGTAGGCAGACCAATCAGGTAAGGCAAAGTCTGTGAGCTTGAATTTCACCTGAAATGGTTATTCAGGGTAGGGTTTCTCTGGTTTCACATAAAGTAAATTTAAAGGTAACTACTGAGTGGCAGAGCCAAGAAAAATATTATAAAGCACTCTGCACATATTTAAGTGAAATTCTGCCAAAATTCCCTCTCCTCCCCTCAAACCTCAAGTCTCTATTTGCTGACGGGCAGGGTAAAATGCTCGGGCTTCATCCTACCATTTAAGTGAATTAAGCATGACAGGTAAGTCTGAAGCCTCTGACTCCTGAGTATAACAAATGATGGACAGAGAAGGCATATGAAGAATGGGAGTAAGATTCCTGCTCAGATGCTGGAAATATCGTTCAACCGTAAGCAAACGGCATGTCTATGTCTCTAGCGCAGTATTCGTCGGGCTGTTTTTCCAGCTGAATCTCATTTTCCCAGCTGTGTCTGTCACCAGCTACTATCATCATCACTGCTGCTTGGGCTCATCGTCATCAACAGCAGACCCGTCCCTGCTGTGTTGAACACTCGCCATGTGCCAAGTATTGTCCTAAGCACTCCAGTGCTTCATTTCGCTTACCGACCACTGTTAAGTGGAGGGCACTGTGTTACATTTTAGGGTTACAAAGCCACACACACAAAAAACACATTCTTGCCATAAAGAGAATGTAGTATAGTGGGGAACATGCAACATATGGATAACACATGAGCCAACGCTGAAGGTAAAACTAACTGATAATAAATGAAAAAAAAAATAGTATCAACCATAAAGGCGATTATTTTGTGTTCCGTGAACCTGTTATTCTTAGTCATGTTGCCCAATATGATTCACCTGAATCCCCTAAAGGAGTTATGAAATGGGCACCAAAGGATACCAAAGCTATCTAAACAATTCAATGGCTCAAATATTGAACAACAAAGCAAAAGGCAGCAAAACAAAAGCCTTCAATATGACTAAATATAACCTGCGTCCCCTCTTCTTTTTTTTTTTTTTTGAGACAAAGTCTTGCTCTGTCACCAGGCTGGAGTGCAGTGGCGCGATCTCAGCTCACTGCAACTTCTGCCTCCCGTGTTCAACAGATTCTCCTGCCTCAACCTCCTGAATAGCTGGGACTACAGGTGCCCACCATTACGCCCAGCTGACTTTCTGTATTTTAGCAGAGGTGAGGTTTCATCATGTTGGCCAGGATCATCTCAATCTCCTGACCTCATGATCCATCCACCTCGGCCTCCCAAAGTGCTGGGATTACAGGCATGAGCCACTGGGCCCGGCCCACTTTTCCACTCTTTAAGGAGCCATTAAAGTTTCACATGAAATCTCACAGAAATAAATAAATGGAAGTTTTGTCCCCTAAGTTTTTATTTTCTGTTTATTCCCAGCTGCTTCCTTTGTAATGTCTAGGTTAAGTCAGGATTCCTTTTCCAGCAGTTGTAACATTTACTATCTTCCACCAAACTGAGTAAAAATTTAAGTAATCTAAAGCAAAATAGACCAAAGATTGTCATGTGTCCTACATTACAATGTTGGAGGGTCAATGGGACTTATAAGGGATCACAGATTCTGACCCACCATAAAAGTCAAGGAAATTGACAAGAATCACGCTTACCCTCTAGCAATTACCTGCCATGAAATTATGTTTCTGGAATTTAGTAACTGGTTCCAGTAAAGACTGAATGACCTATCGAAAAAGGAGCGCGGACAAAGAAAAGTTAAAAAGAAAAGAAATAATCAAAATCTCAGGATCCAAGAGCCAGTCAGAGTCTTGTGCTGGGTATACAAACTCCAAGCTGGCAAACTTAAAACAATGTCTGAGAAATCTCCCATCCAGTAATTCCGGCACCTTCCGTACCTTATTTTGGAGGAGGTAGTATTCGAGATGTTTCTATCTTGCAAAATCTGCCATGGTGCTGATCTGAGTCACCATGTCTTATTTATGGTGTCCTTTCTTCCTTTAGGCTCCATCAAGGACTTTGTGGACCCTGCAATTTCTATTTTCATTTGAGTATTATTCTCAGCACCTCTGTATTGAACTTAGTTCTGTCAATTTTTGTTGACAAGGCTCCCATCCTTTCTTCAGGATTCTTCAGTTAGTGGTGGGGAAATTTATGCACTCATGGAGTTGCTGCTTCTACTCCTTTGACCTGTTCTCCTTCCTTATTGCGTCTCCAGCCAGGTCCCGTGGCCTATGAGTTCTATGCGACATGTCTATGAGCGTTAGTCTTTGCTTCTGAATTTTTTAAGCTTGTGAAAACAACCTCCTGGAAGCACTTTGCCCTCAGCCTTAGGTATGTTCGCACAGGACCATCTCTCTCTTTTTTTTTATTTTTTATTTTTTGAGATGAAGTCTTGCTCTGTCACCCAGGCTGGAGTGCAGTGGTGCTATCTCAACTCGCTGCGACCTCTGCCTCCTGGGTTCTAGGGATTCTCCTGCCTCAGCCTCCCGAGTTGCTGGAATTATAGGTGTGCGGCACCATGCCCAGCTATTTTTTTTTTTTTAGTAGAGACAGGGTTTCACCATGTTGGCCAGGCTGGTCTCAAACTCCTGACCTTGTGATCTGCCCGCCTTGGCCTCCCAAACTGCTGGGATTACAGTCATGAACCACCGCACCTGGCCTCGAACTTTTTAAACTGAAACTCTCGCTGTTTTAAATATCTGCGTTATGGGTATCTCCAGGTGAACCACCGTGGTTTCTGCTACAAGCTCCACCACACCACACTTGTTTTCTCTCAGCCTTTGAATCTTCCACACCCAGATATATCAGCATGGAAATCCTTCAACCTACCACTAAGACTGGTGTTTCAATTTCAGAGGTCCAACAGAGGTTTTAGGAATTCTACGGGCTTCTTAAGCATGTTCCTTTCCTTTTTGACCAAGTGCAGGACTAACATGGTTGGCTGACTCCAATGGTTACCTTTCCTTGCTTTCCCTTTTCTTTTTGGTTCAGATATTTATCTAACATAGGATTCTAGATTTCTCTCCTGCGTGTCAGTCCTCATGCCCTAAGCCCTAACGATGAAAGATAGGATATCACTGCGTTGTTAGGCTGACAAAATCTTCTATTATACAAACAACCTCCTATATTCTAGAATTGGATATTTCCCATGGGGGTGTCCTATCAGCCCATCATCTCCCCCTTCCTAGACTCCATCTATCGCTGTCTCATCCTTCCTACACCTCCGTAAATTTCCCTGGCATATCCTTTCAGGCAATCCTCGGATCATCCCCTACAAAAACCTTGTCTTCTTAAAACTGACCTAATGATGTCTGGGATGTCTGATGCTGCTCTCTCCGTCTTTTTCTCTCATATCTCTTCTGTCTAAAAAACTAACACAGTGAAACATTTTTTTTTTCTGATTACAAAACACACGTTCTCTGTAAATAGCCAAATGATACAAATTAGAATAAGAACATTCAAAATAGCATTCTTTCATGTTTGTTAACATCCACATACACTTTTACAGACATAAGATCCTATCATGCTTTTTGTTGCTGTAGATGCGATTGTTGTCTTGTTTTGCCTTGCTTACCCTCTGCTCTTCCTCTATTCTTTTAATCCATCCCACTCCAGGGAACTAATGTTAATAACCTATTAAGTGTCCTACTAAATGATTTTCTGTGCTTATGTAATCAGAAAGGTAAAGAGCGTGTCCGAGGGCCCTCCTAGGGGCAGGATGGTCTGGGGTGGCCGAGGAAGTCATACATAATAGGCTCCTCTCTCATAACGCATTTTTTAGGCCTCCAGACTCCTTCCTACCACATACCAGGAATGCAATGGCATTTTAAGCTCTTCAACACATTCAAGGTTTGATAAGGCAACCTAGCGACTATTATTGCATTTGCAATGTGGGGCTTTCGTGTGAATCAACCCACTAAAATCCCCAGATTTGGGTGATAACATCCATGTCAGGAAATTCGGCTGGATCCAAGTTCAATTGGTTTTTCCCTTTGGCTTAACACTCCTGGGATCCACTCCCACACACATTCCCTAGGCTTCTGCTGATTGGTATCAGCAAGAATTTGTTGCTTTCTTGGATAGTGAACTGTCTTTTCTGGAACAAGCCTTTCACCTCTGCATCTGGGCTGGGAGGACTCTACTAGTTTTATGGGGCTAGAAGCCATGAGAGATGTTGGTATGAGTAGGGTGATGGTTTTTCCAGCTTTCAGCACTTGAGGAAGTTCCTTGGGCATTGCATTTTCAATGCTAAAACCAGGAAAGTCCTGAGCAAACTGGTACAAGTTGGTCGTCTTAGATGTGGGTTCTGAGAGACAGACATCATGTGATAAAGTCTGCCCCATGTGCAGAAACTGAAAGGCATTTGTGCAGGTAAAAGCCAGTTTTTTTATATTGGCAAGGGATAGAGGCATCCTCTTCCTGCAAAGAGAGGTTCAAAGGAATAATATTCCAAGTTCTTAGGTTTATCTATGTCTGCTCAAATGTCCTCATCCCAGGTCTCAGGGTCCCAGTTTTCCTGACTAGTGTCTTTACTATAGCCTAAGAGGTGTGGTGGGATTGAACATCTACTTAGAGCTGTGCCTCCAACCTCATACCCCAGGCCTCACCTCTCCCAAGGCCACAGGAAGATGAAAGAATCAATGCATGTCCTCGATTGTGTGCACATGATATTTAATTTCTCCTCTTCTCTATGCACTCTCTTTAAGCCCTAAGAAGAAGCCAGGTGTCTTCACAATATTTATTATTTCAATTTCTCCACAAGAAATCAGTGTCACAGCCTCATGAACTCCCAGCACCCTTCCCTCTCCTTACACTCCCTGCATTTTCTCTTGCTCTGTCCACCGGTGATAATTTGAATGACTGGACATCACAGGTTACTTCATATTCTGGTTTACTCAACAAGTGAAACACAACGTTTACTCCTTACATATACATCCAACCCAATTCCAGAATCTCATTTTGAAAACCTCTTTCCTGGGGCCACGTCTGAACCGATTATCAGCCAAGTCCCAACAGAAAACAGATGGCACACTCAAAATAGGATAATTCCAGATAGGAAAACAGATGGCAAACTCTTTATGAAGCGTGGGTGTAAGGGAATCACAAGGAGAGTGTGCTTACTTGGTGCTAGGAGAACTGGAGCTGTTACTACCCCTAAGGCTGAAGGGACAAGGGGAGAGAGAGAGGTTACTGGAATCTGGAAAGAGAGAGAGTTGAGTATCACAAGTTATCTCGGGAGGAGCAAGGGATTTTGGTTGGGGAACACAGCCGGTCCAGGCTGTCCACATAAGGGAGAATCTCATTCTCCTCCCTCCTTCTTATCTCTTCCTCAGTGATTCTCCGTAGCTGAATCTAAGTGGAAACCACTTAGAAAAGGTACCCCCTGTTGAAGGCACTCAGAGCAGATCACAGGGTGGAGAAAGAAATAAACAGATCTGTAAGAACAAGTGAAAGAGACCTCACACCGCGTCTGTGTCATGGACTGCTCTCTGTGTGACTCATTCCAACAATCTCTGTCTTTTTATGGGTGAAATTAGCTCTCCTACCTTTAGTTAGTGACTCTTATACCTAATATTATCCTTCCTATTTTATTTTACATTGACTGGTTATTTTCGCTCATTGCTTTGTCTTAGTTTTTTCCCCCTCATTTTTGCTTTTTGGTCAAATTGTTATTCACTCCCTTTTTTTTCCCACCTTGTTAAATTGGAGGTGTAGTGTACCATACATTTCCTTTCCACTGATTTTTACCTTCCCATATTCAACACACTTGCTATTAGACCTTAGTACTACATAAGAACAAAATATAAACTTTTACTCCTCCTGGGTACTTACTTCCCAGATTGTTTCTATATCTATTTCGTTGGAAACATGAAACTTTAGAATAGTTTTACTTCCTTTTTCTCCACACCATAACCCTGGACCCCACAACTTCTAGGTTTGAAAGACATAGTTCAGTATTTTCAGTCCCAGATGATTTGGGTGCTTCTCTCTGCAGCATGCCTAGTTTAAAAACCCTATATAATACATATTACAAATTCCCTGTCATTCTATTACTTCCTCTTTGGATTTAACCATATACAAGTCACTTATCATCTTCTCCATCTGAAGGTCCCTGTTCTAATTCACTCATTTTTTTGATTAAAATAATTCTGGAGGTATTTGCCACAGATGGAGTATGTGGGGTGTATTAGTCCATTTTCATGCTGCTATGAAGAAATACCCAAGACTGAGTAATTTGTAAAGAAAAAAGAGGTTATAAAGACTCACAGTTCCACATGGCTGGGTGGAACACTAAGGAGGAGCAAAGGCACTTTTTACATGGTGGCAGGCAAGAGTGCATGTGCAGGGGAACTGCCCTTTATAAAACCATTAGCGCTCTTGAGACTTATTCACTGTCATAAAAACAGCACAGGAAAAAACCCACCCTCACGATTCAGTCACCTCCCACCTGATTCCTCCCACAACACGTGGGGATTATGGGAACTACAACTCAAGATGACATGTGAGTGGGGGACACAGCCATGCCATATCATTCTTGGTACAGCAGTTTAAAATTACAACTTTTTTTTTCCAGTGTGTACAGGTTCTTATACTAATTTCCAGGTTCCAGTGTTATAAACGTGAACTTAAATGCTCTCTGATTCTTTCTCTTTTGGTCTAGAAGCTTGAGGTTATTGCTTTTATCTTTGGAATTCAGAGATATTTTAAGGCTATGTCTTGGATATATGGATTTATTTTTTAATTGAAACTAATTATATTTAAAGCCTAAAGAGGCCTTTCACGTGCAGATTAAATGCTTCATGCCTAGATAACTTTTCTTACATTATTTGTTTGCTTATTACCTTGTCTGTATCTACACATTTCTTTTTCAAAGACATCTAGTGTTCAGGTAAGGCCTGTCAGGTCTGTCCTCCAAGTCTTTAATATTTTGGCTCAACATTTCTGTGTTTGGATTTTTTTCCTCCATAGTTGCTTCATGTTTTGGGTCATTTCTACCATTTGATCTTTGGGTCACATGCTCTCTCCTTCAATTCATGTACAGAATTTTAAATCTGAAAACCAGTTTTAAGATTTACAAAGTCTTTCTATTTTTATTTTGCACATTTTAATGACTTTGTCATTATGTTTATGTTAAAGTTGTCAGCTCCTGCCCCAATTGTCCTATTCTATCCCAGTGACCTATGTTGAGAGCTCTAGCAGCTCTTCCCCTCTAGAGCTGCCAAGCCTTCTTACCTGAGCTATCTCTTCCCCTTGTCTGTTTCACCGGATGCTGCATACTTTACCCAGATCCTCTCTTTTGGGCCATGATACGCACCTTTCGGCTGCTGCCGGCTTCCAGCCACATCCTTCACCTGGAGTTACATGCAGCAACAAGGAATTGCTTTGCTCAAAATCATCGGAAGCCCAGGACCAGTAACACACTGGTATAAGGAAGATCTGATCCTCTTGTCTCAATCTGGTACAGCTCTGAGGGTCAGCCCAGCTTTGCGCTTCCATAGGATGTGGCCAGTTGAGACCACATTGAGGATGAGATTTTCCCTCTTTCCTTTCCTGGCTTCCTTTCTTTTATGTAAACGTGTTTCTCAAGAGCTCTCTTCAGTAAATCGTCAGAATACAATTGTCAGAGTCTGTTTCCAGATAACTCAGTTGAAGACATCCATTCATCACTCTATTTCCTTGTGGGGCACAGTTCCCCCAAGTACTTTGAGGCACAGTTTTGGGGCCCAGAGCATGGTAGAAGGTGTTTCAATCTCTTCTCTATTTAGCTGGTAATGTACCAGCTGTAAGTTGCTGGTCCCTGCTAGGGCGCCAGGACAACCCTGTGGGGGTCCCCCTGGTTTCCTTAGCTGCAGGGCCTTGGATTTAGAGGGGGGGGAACTTAACTGCTTGACCTTTCAGTTCTTTGCAGCTCCTTTGTAGCCACAGGTCTCTTGGGCTTCCCTTTGCTTTGGGATATGTATTACTTTCCAGGGCTGCAATAACCAATTCCCACAAGCTGGATGGCTTAACAAAACAAAAACTCATTCTCCAGAAGAGGCCAGAACTCTGAAATGTAGGTGTCGGTAGAGTCACACGTCCTCTGGATTCTAGGAGAAAATCCTTCCCGTCTCTTCCAACTTCTCATGGCTGTTGGAATTCCTTGGCTTCTGTGACTTGTGACCTCATCACTCCAATCTCTGCCACTGTCTTCACATTGCCTTCCCCCTCTATGCGTCTGTGTCTTCTCTTCTGTCTCCCCTTGTCTGTGAGTGTAGGGGCCATCTGGGTAATTCAGCATGATATTATCTAAAGAGCCTTAACTTAATCACATCTACAAGGTTTTTTCCAAATAAGGTAACATCTACAGGTTCCAGGGATTTGGACACTGACATATCTTTTGGCAAGGAGAGCCATTCAACGCCCTAATAGAGTATATGGATCTTCTTAGGTGAAGCTCTTTCCAGAAAAATTGATGCTTAAATTCTTTCCCTCTGGCTGTCTCCTGACTCTTCCCCAACCCCTTGTTTTTGAGACAGAGCCTTGCTCTGTCACCCAGGCTGGAGTGCAATGGCACAATCTCGGCTCACTTGTAGCCTCCGCCTCCTAGATTCAAGTGATTCTCCTGCTTCAGCTTCCTGAGTAGGCTGAGATGACAGGCATTGCCACCACACCCAGCTAATTTTTTGTGTTTTTCAGTAGAGATGGGGTTTCATCATGTTTGTAAGGCTGGTCTTGAACTCCTGACCTCAAATGATCTGCCCACTTCGGCATCCCAAAGTGCTGGGATTACAGGTGTGGGCTTCCATGCCCAGCCAGGCTCCTGACTCTTAAGGGGCCTTGGGGGATCACTGTCTTGTGCTGCTTTCCCTATGCTTAGACACAGCAAGCCCTATGCCAACCCATGAGCAGAAAGACAGAAGCCCTCACTCTGCAAACACTCCCTGGGAGACCCCTCACTTTGTTCTAATAACTCCACACTCAAGCAAAGTCACTTGTAGTTGGACTGGAATTTGGAAAAGGTACAAAGGACATATAATTAGATTCATCAGATTTTCTACTTTGTAGAATCTCACCTCTCTCCATCTAAAAATATCTATAATATTAACATTATCAACCCCATCTAAAATATCTATAATATTAATATTAATAACTTTAAAAATTCTAAATCTGTAAAGGGGACATTTGTTTATAAAAATATTCTGGTATAATCTACATATTTGAATACAATGAGTCACTAATTATTTGCTACTGTAATCTGTTTAACCAAAAAATACACATGTAAATTAATTGCAAGTCTTTATATTATCATTCAAGTCAGAAAAAAACAGGCCAATTAAAAACAAGGAAATTAGACAGTGGGGTTTTTTGGACATATTTTTTATCTAGAGAACATTTCTTGATCTCAGTTTACTTGCTAAGCATCCATTGGTTAAATGGCAGGCAATTTTACATCATTGGATATCATTTAATTATCTGCAGAGAAGATACCTTCTCTTCTGTACCTTCAAACTCAGTCCTGAAAAACAACATTTAGTACATTTAGTTAACGACCATGGAATGCCACTATAATATCACTTAATGGGAATGGAATCTGCAATAACCTCCCTCGTTAGTGACACACGGTGAAAGGTTAGTCATTCTGAACTCACTTCCCACTGTTGTTAAAAGATTTTATAGTCCATGCAGCAAATGGAGATGCTGGTCAGAGAGCATTGACATTTGTTCTACTTTCTAATGCAGGAACGTGGTCTTTCTTACTCTCTTGTTCCTCCTGTTGCCCTCTTGGAAAACAATTTGTTTCATTCTGTGAAAGCTCTAATTAAAAGGAAAAATGGTCAGGGCAGTTTGAGCAAGCTCCATCACCAATGAGGGGTTGGGAGTTTGAGGCAAAAGCATAAGAAGTTAACCTGACAGAATCACTAATTATAATCTACTGCTCAGGTCATTAAACTATAGTGGGCAGTAAATTTAAAAAGAGCATTTTTTGTTACTGTTGTTGAGGAAATGATTTTTACTTGTAACAAATAGTTTTTAGAGCTGTCCTGGCCTGGCTGACTCCAAAAGGGTAAGAGGAACTCACAGTCCTTTCCCCAAACACGTTCATTGGTGCAGACAGTTGCCAATGGTGAGAAAAGTAGACAGTATCAGAAGCTGAGAAAGATAAGTTTTGGTGAATGTTTTATAAAGAACATTCACGAAGAAAATCTTTGTTAAAAAAATTTTTATTCCAGCATTTTTCACGGCAGCCATGGTATGCAATCAAACTAAGCATCCATCGGCTGATGACTGGATAAAGAAAATGTGGTATATATGCACAAAGGAATACTATTCAGCCTGTAAAAGGAAGGAAATGTTGTCTTTTGTGGTAAGATGGATGAACATGGAGGACATGTTAAGTGCAAGACACCAGGCACAGAGATAAATACTACATAATCTCACTATATGTTGAATCTAAAGAATTCGAACTCATAGAAGCGGAGAACAGAATGTTGGCTACCAGGTCCTGGGGATGAGTGAGGGAGGAAGTTGGGGAGATATCATTAGAGCAAACTGCAACCAAGAGAATGGGAAAAAATTTTTGCAATCTACCCTTCTGACAAAGGGCTAAAACTGGAATCTACAAAGAACTTAAACAAATTTACGTGAAAAAAACTAAACAACCCCATCAAGAAGTGGGCAAAGGATATGAACAGACACTTTTCAAAAGAAGATGTTTATGCAGCTGACAACCATATGAGAAAATGCTCATCATCACTGATCATTAGAGAAATTGCAAATCAAAACCACCTTGAGATACCATCTCTCACTAGTTAAAATGGCGATTATTAAAAAATCAGGAGACAACAGATACTGAAGTGGATGTGGAGAGATAGGAACACTTTTACACTGTTGGTGGGAGTGTAAATTAGTTCAAGCATTGTGGAAGACAGTGTGGTGGTTCCTCAAGGATCTAGAAATAGAAATACCATGTGACCCAGCAATCCCATTACTGGGTATATATCCAAAGGATTATTAATCACTCTATTATAAAGACACATGCACATATATGTTAATCGTGGCACTGTTCACAATAGCGAAGACTTGGAACCAACCCAAATGCCCATCAATGATAGACTGCATAAAGAACATGTAGCACATATACACCATGGAATATTATTCAGCCATAAAGATGGATGAGTTCATGTCCTTTGCAGGGACATGGATGAAGCTGGAAACCATCATTCTCAGCAAACTGACACAAAACCAAACTGACAGAAAACCAAACACTGCATGTTCTTATTCATAAGTGAGTGTTCAACAATGAGAACACATGGACACAGGGAGGGGAACATCACACACCAGGCCTGTTGGGAGATGGGGGGGGTTAAGGGAGGGATAGCGGTGGGGGGAATGACATTAGGAGAAACACCTAATGTAGATGACAGGGGGATGGATGCAGCAAACCACCATGGCACGTGTATACCTATGTAACAAATCTGCACTATCTGCACATGTACCTCAGAACTTAAAATATAATGAAAAATAAATTTATAAAGAGGGTGTAAATACAGTTGCCAAGAGCCCACAGACTGCTGACTGTAGGTGCACTGCCTATGGAGTTAGTCCTCTCTCACCCCTTTGTATAAAACAGCAGACCCCACGTTTACCCCAGCTTAGCTGTCCAGCAAGCCCCATCACCCCTGCTCTGATTTATCTTTCTCTATTGAACTTTCATCTTCTGTCGTGCTACAGATTTCACTTTTTATTTGTTTATGTCTGTCATTCCAGGAGAATGTAAGTCATTTGAGGGCAAGTACTTTGGTCCTGCCCTGTCTCCAGCACACAGAATAGTTATTGAAGACTCTCACTAAAATTTTTTGATTAAATTAATAAATGATAATGACAGACTTATATATCAGCTTTTTTCTTTTGAACATTATAGACAATTTAAAAATTGTATTATTGTGTTTATAAAAGTCTGGTAAATTTTGACAAGTATGTTGAAAGAAGTCTTTGATTATCAATCAACATAGTTAAATTATATTGAATATTTTTAAATGCATTTATAAATTTAGCATGCTCAATTTTCTAATTGTCACTAGCAAGCAAAACTTCTCCAATATAGTAGACCTAATAAGCATAAGTATAGAAAACCTTAACTTTTCTTAAATATTTTAGTATTATGCACAAAGTTAGCCAACTTTTTAAATATATTTCAATCCACATGACTAAAATAAATTACTGTTATAAAGTTTAAATTGGGATCACGAGACTAATCTGTCATATTAGTCAGCATGCCAATCTCTCTTAATCATCAGAAGTACTTTACAAATTACAGGTTCCCAGATTATTCCTAAATTTAATTGAGCTCAGATCGTGAAACTGATTTAGTGTTTTTCTGCACTTTTTAGGGTATGAAGACACACCCGCTAAAGAAACAGCATGGGCCGGGTGCAGTGGCTCACACTGATAATCCCAACACACTGGGAAACCGAGGTGGGTGGATCACTGGAGATCAGGAGTTCGAGACCAGCCCGGCCAACATGGCGAAACCCTATCTCTACTAAAAATACAAAAATTAGCTGGGTGTGTTGCTGCACACACCTGTAATCCCAGCTACTTGGGAGTCTGAGGCAGGAGAATCACTTGATCCTGGGAGGCGGAGGTTGTAGTGAGCCGAGATGGTGCCACTGCACTCCAGCCTGGGAGACAGAGCGAAACACTGTCAAAGAAAAAATAAAAATAAAAATAAAATAAGAAATAACATGACAGTGAGTTGCGGTTACTATCTTAACAGGGTGGAGGCTCATATAGGTCAGAAAATTTAAGTCGGGATGTGAAATCATGTAGTCCCCAAAACATTCAACACTTAAACCTTTTTGAATGTTCATTTTCTCTAAGCAGTGGGGGTCTCACAGCCCTCCACTGCTTGGAGAAAAGCATGTTCTTGGGTTCAAGATACATCTAAGATACAAAATTCTTCTTCCTGTCTTTAGGGATCCTCCTCCTTGGGCCCTTTCTTTTCCTCCACCATCCTTTAACAACCTAGGTTGCTTTATAACTTGATGGGACAGCTCAACTGATTTATCTCTTGCTTGATTTTATTTTGAGGTTTTTTTGTTTGTTTGTTTGTTTGTTTTTGCTATTCTTTTTGTCTGGCTTATTTGAAATTCTTATTTGCATTTCAGTGACATCCTATTGGATTCTGTATCTCAGTTGGTTTTGAGTTCCATGCTAAGGTCAGGATAAGGAAGACTTCAGTCTGCTGTGCACAGTGTATGGCTCAAAAATCTGCATCCAACCTTCCAGTCTGCCCGGTTCCTTCTCTCCCATGCCATCATTCTTCTCAGTTGTTTTTTTTTTCTCTCCAGAGATGCTCTAATTCCATACTTCATTACTTCTCAGAGCAACCAGCTTTTGCTACTTAGCATCATATTGGGGTCTCAGCCTCAAAGTATATCTCTCAATGAATACAAGAGAAATTTTGATCAATATTTGAAATAAACTATTTCCTCCAGTTTATTTCAAACGAATGGCAAAAAGGATTAAATAATGTATGGCAAAATGTTTAGGCTGTGTTGTGAGATCACAAGTGATTTTTACTTTCTTTCATATTCTTCTACAGTGAATATGTATGACTTTTATAGTAAGAAATGAAAAATACAATATGAATTTGAGCCTCAAGTGGTACTAATTCGGGGTTTCAGGTATGTCTGGGCCTGTTTCGGAAAATGGATGGACAAAATAGCAAACCATGATCTTTACAGTAAAATGATATTCCCAAGAACAATGTAGTAGATGTTATCTTTGGGGGAGCTCCAGGCATATGGTTTGTTTAAGTGAAAAAGAGCTGATTCACTAAATGCAGTGGGATCTGCTGGCCCATGGTCTCTCAGAGCCCATAAAGACTATGCACTGCCCGAGGACCTGAAGGACTGGGGGTAGCATTGGCACTTGGGGGGCATGTCGGGTGCAAGGAGGGTCCGTAATGCCTGGTGGAACCACCGAAGGAGAGTGAGGAAACACCAGGTGACAGAAGACAGATCATTGGCAGTATTCTGGTGGATACCACGGGGCCCATCAGAGCTGTAGAAATAGCACTTTTTTAGATCTTAGGTGACACTCCCTGGAAACTCAGAAAAACATGGAGGACATTACCATGCAGAGCACTGGAGGTCTTGATTCTAAAGATGGGCCCAAGAATTGGCACTGTTAGTTGGATTAATCACTCATGCTATGATCCCATCTTTATCTGCAATGTGAAAGTTTGGGGGAAATTAGGATTAAATTTTTTAGTAAACTGCGTGTCTTCTGTATTCTCAGTACTAAGATATACCTAGTGATATGAACTTGAGTTAGCCCAGTTCTTGACTCAAAAATTTCACATCAGCAAGATGGCTGAGATGCATAGATCTGTGCAGTACATTGGATGACACAATTATGTTTGAGAAGTGCCAAGCTTGGTCTCAATCAGTTGCTTAATGCAAATTAATGGGCAGTGAATGGACTGTTCAAGAAATAAATGTCAGATGAGTATTAGAAATAATAAAATGCTACAATGTTTTACAAGACAGAGGAAACAGACTGACCTATTTTAAAGCTGTAACCATATTGAAATAACTATGAAATGTTCTTTGTTAGGTGATATCTGTATATTTCCTGCAGTAGAGACAGGCTTCAGCTACTAAATGATGTAGAAAGTGTGCTCATAAATATCAGATGAAGTAGAAGTGAGGGTAACAAATTCTCAGTGGTGGAGATAAGAAGTTCAATGGTAAAGAAAGGAGAGGAATAAATATTGCATGGCAATTGTGAACCAAACCTTCTGAGGATAGACAACCTTGGCATAGCTGCCCTGTGACGTGGGAAGTGAGGATGTAAATGATGCCAACAGGCAGAAGGTAGGCTGGGGAAAGTCTCCGATCTGTCTCCAACTCAGCAGACTCGTTTCACCTTTGCCAAGAACAATATGTTCTTACAGTGATCCTGTCACACGAATTATCTGAGAGCAGCCTAATGCTTTCCTAAGGACTAGCATCTCCGTCAGCAGCCTTCAAGAAATGGTTCTTAAAGAGATGCCAAGTTGAGTTGTGAGTTTCTTTCGTATGGGTTTCTGAAACCCTGGCAGGTAATTCAATCAAATTCCATTCCCCACCTGTCCCATTTTCCTCTCACCCTTGCCATACCTGCCAAGAAAGAAAGATAAATGGAAACCAGAACTAACTGAAAACTATTTGGAGTATTACATTCCCATCACAGACTGTTTCAGCCTAAGCCCCTGGGATTTGGGTTGTTTTGGGTCAATGCCAGTCCAGAGTTTCTCTGAGGAGGCTATGGACTCCAGCTGTCTTATGGGTTTTTTGTCTCAAAGACCCTGAAATACATGCAATGCAGCTCCTGCCCCCTGACCCAGGGAAAGGAATCAGGTGAGATTGTGTCTGTCTCATAGAGTGCCTGCTTAGATTGCCTTCAACTCCTTATCTGCCACTGGAAAACACCAGAGAGTGTTAATGACCACACATAGTAGATTGCTTTTAGAAAGAATGAGCACTGGTCAATACAGATAAGCAAATGGGAGAAAATGAAAGTAGCATGCTATTTATAAAGTTCTTTGAATCCTTCATTTAAACATTTCATATATATTTATTGAATACTTCTTGTATGCCAGAGCTGTGATAGATAATGAGGCTATAATGAGGAAAATTCTTGACATCTGACTGCATGGAGTTCATAATATATAATTCCAATCACACGTAAAGTTATTATAGGGCAATGAAGAAGAAGCTGGGAGAACTCACAGAAGGCAGCGATTGACTCTTTCTAAGCTTCACTTACAGTAATATTTGACCTGAAACTTGAAGGATAAATAGGCATTAATGGGTCAGATGAGAACAGAAGATCCACAAGGAGAGAAGAGTATATGATGAGACCCAGAATCATTAAGCAGCATGCAGTTCTAATTCAGGGATTTTAAAAAAATCAACTTTATGGGCTTTAAGGATAGATTTTGTGCTACCAAATTGTAAGAGAAGAGCCTGGAAAAGTAGACGCCAGATCACACCATTCTATATTCTATAGGTAACAGTGCGTTTGAGGATGGAAGGAGCATTAATGATTATTAAGGAGGAGAGAGGCATGATCAAGTCTGCATTGTATGATAATCACTGAATAGTTGTGTAGGATGTGATGGATAAAAAAGGCTGGAACACTGTTAGGAGGCTCTTGCAATATCCAAGCAGGACGTGAGCATTGTTTGAAGTTGGGCATCCTCAGGTGGGAGAGTCGGGGGCCTATGAGTGAGGTGAGGGGACTTAACATGATGAAGAGAAAAAGACCACAGGTGTGGGTTCCCATTCTCTTATTGTTCATAAAACTTGACGAAATTACTTAACCTGAATGTCAGTTTAACCCTCTGTTGAATGAGAATAGCACAAGCTCCACCTTCCTCCCAGGATTGTTTGAGGATAAAACTGAGACAATGAATGTAAAACTGCTTAGTACTGTCTGAAATGCTGAGTAAGGGTTGGGGATGATTAATACTATCATAGGCAATACTAGATATAATATTACTTCAAATTTCAGACAGAAAAATGCTTGATTTTCTCTCCAAAATGTGGATCAACACACCTGTGTTTGAGATTTGTTGTTGTTGTTCTTGTTTTTGAGACAAAGTCTTGTTCTGTTGCCCAGGCTGGAGTGTAGTGGCACGATCTCAGCTCACTGCAACCTCTGCCTCCTGGGTTCAAGCAATTCTGCCACCTCAACCTCCTGAGTAGTTGCGATTACAGGCATGCGCCCCCATGCCTGGCTAATTTTTGTATTTTTAGTAGAGATGTGGCTTCACCATGTTGGCCAGTCTGGTCTCAAACTCTTGACCTCAAGCAATCTGCCCGCCTCAGCCTTCCAAAGTACTGGGATTACAGGCATGAGCTACTAAGCCTGGCCAACACACCTGTATTTGCATCCTCCCCTAATATGCCAGGACTTTGGAAACCACTAATTTATGATTCCATCATTGTAGAGTCATTAGTTTTATACAGTAATGGAAGCTTTGGCTGTGAAAATTTCCATTACTTATGCAATCCCCAAAAGACCGTATTCCATTGATGGTAACGCTAGTGATACTGGGCATGGAGATACCACAAGACAGATGGCTTTCACATGTACATAAAACCAGGTCTTCAGGCATGAATAGGAAGAAAGCAGAGTCAAGGAGACAATTGGGCACTTAGACAAGAGGACAGAGAGAAAGAGGAAATATTTTTCTTTTCCTAGGAAGTGGAGAACACAGATTTCTCAGGTGATCTGCAGTAGAAAATGTTACGAGGCAAACAGTGAAGTTAGTGAAATATCTTTTCAATGCTTGCATTTCTGTCTTCAACTTTTCCTCTTCCTCTCCTAAATGAGTGCATTCATATGGAGCTACTTTGTCTGTAAGTCTAACAGGAGCAAGTGTTAGAGTGGCTGGGCTGGAGAAACCATCCAGTCAATGGCAATGACCTTATAAAGTTATAGAAACTGAAGCCCAGAGAAGAAAAGTAATTTGATATTTACTCATCCATTTAGTCTGTAGGACTAGTAATTGTTGGGTTTGTCTCTAATGTTGGGTATCAAAGGACATTATCATCAACATGAAAATGTAACCAACAGAATGGGTGAAAGTTGGTTTCATGGGCTTTAAGGATAGATTTTGTAAATCTTGTATCAGACAAGAGTCTGATATGAGTCTGAAAGATATATTCCAAATATATATTTAGAAACTTCCTACAACTCAACACCTAAAAGACAAACAAACCAATTAAAAATGGGCAAAAGACTTGAGCAGGCATTTTTCCAAAGAAGGTATGCCAATGGCCAACAGTAGATGAAAAATGTCCAACACTGTTGCTCATGAGGAAAATGCAAATCAAAACTACAATAAGACACTACCACATACCCACTAGGATGGCTATTTTAGAAAGTTCAAAATAAAGTTTGGTGAGAAATCAAACCCTTGTGTATTGTTGCAATATTTTGAGATGGAGTCTTGCCCTGTCTCCAGACTGGAGTGCAGTGGCGATCATGGC
The DNA here is from genome assembly GCA_036589455.1 of Ateles fusciceps. Classification (NCBI taxonomy): domain Eukaryota; kingdom Metazoa; phylum Chordata; class Mammalia; order Primates; family Atelidae; genus Ateles; species Ateles fusciceps. The sequence continues at coordinate 1,782,453 of JAZHEH010000284.1, forward strand.
TCACTGCAACCTCTGCCTCCTGTGTTCAAGTGATTCTCCTGCCTCAATCTCCTGAGTAGCTGGGACTGCAGGCACGCACCACCATGACCAGCTGATTTTTGTATTTTTAGTAGAGACAGATTTCACCATGTTAGTCAGGATGGTCTCAATCTCTTGACCTCATGATCCAACCCCCTCAGCCTCCTAAAGTGTTGGGATTACAAGTGCTAGCCACTGCACCTGGCTGAAAATTTCTTATATCTTTAAGATACATTCACCATATGATCCAGTCCTTGCACTCTTAGGTATTAAGAGAAATGAAAAGTTTTTTTTTTCACACAAAAGACTGTATGCAAAAATTTATAGTGGCTTTATTTGTAATTCCTCAGACTGGAAAAAACCCAAACGTCCATCAACTGATGAGTGATACATAAGCTGTGATACCTCTATGCCATGGAATATACTCCACCTAAAAAAAAATGAAATACTGATACATGCAATAACATCAAAGAATTTCAAATTTGTTGTGATAAGTGAAAGAATCCAGATTCAAAACACTGAATACTGTATGACTCCATTCGGATGATATTCTGGAAAAGGTGAAGCTATTTGGGCAATAATCATATCAGTGGTTGCCAGGGCCTGAGAGTAGAAAAAATGTTAATGACATTTTACACTACGTGAAAAGAAAGTACTGGAACAGAGGAAATGGGGCCATGTGATTCTCCAGTGCTCACATCATATGCAGATAATTCTTGTCTCTAAAGTTACCACACTTTAACACGATCTTTGGTAAACCACAAGAATCTGAAAAGCAAATGCAGCAATCTGAAGGTAATAACCTCTAACTAGTGGTAAAATGAACTAATTTTGTTTAAATTGTAAAATAATTATTTTTTGAGTCAGGTCTCTGTTGCCTAGGCTGGAGTGCAGTGGTGTGATCACAGCTCACTGTAACCTTATATTTCTGTCTCAAGCCATTCTCCCACCTCAGCCTCTTGAGTAGTTGTGACCACAGGTATGCACCACCATGCCCAGCTAATTTTTTTAAAATTATTTTTTTGTAGAAACGGGCTCTTGCTATATTGCCTAGGCTGGTCTTGAACTCCTGGGTTCAAGCTATCCTCCCACGTCAGCCTCCCAAATTGCTGGGATTACAGGTATGAGCCACTGTGCCCAATCAGGAAAGAAAAAGTTAAGGAAGAAAACATAAACTATGGTAACTGAGGGAGCTCCCATAAGGAAGAGGGCACAGTAACCAATGGTCAGACATTCTAGCAATCATACTATTTGCCTAGGAGGTAATGAGGAAGCTGGCAAGTCATCTGAAGGACCTGTTATAGAATGAATTGCTCAGTGAGGCAGAGAGAGTTTTAACTGATCCCTAAGATCCTTTTTTTTTTTTTTTTTTTGAGACAGGATCTCACTTTGTTGCCCAGGCTACAGTGCAGTGGTGCAATCTCAGCTCACTGCAACCTCTGCTGCTTCCCTGAGTTTAAGCAATCCTCCCACCTCAGCTTTCCAAATAGCTGGGACCACAGGTGCGCACCACCACACCTGGCTAATTTTTGTATTTTTCATAGAGGCAAGGTTTCCCTATGTTGCAAAGGGTGGTCTGGAACTTCTGACCTCAGGCAATTCTCCCACCTAGGCCTCCCAAAATGCTGAGATTACAGGTGCGAGCCACTGTGCCTAGCCTAAGATTCATTTAGAATATTATTGTTCTATAATTCTAGTTTGTTTCTTTTCTCTACAGTTTCAAAATTTGAGAGACTATAAAGTTTCTATTTTAACAATTAAGCGGTGTCATATATTAAGAAGAAATTAAGATCTAAACTAAGAATGTAAGGCACATTATCCCTGAAAATTCTATAGGAAGGTACCATGATGGAGACCAACATAAGGTCTTGCTAAGCCCAACACAGTCAGTTTCTTCCTCCAGGAATAGAACAGACTGCTCTTCTTCAGCAGAGCTCCAGATTGCTCTTTCTTTAGCAGAGCTCCATTTGCAACAAAAGCTATAATACATACAATTTTGCATCTTTAAACATTATGTTCACATTCGTGCTCACATGGGAGGGAATTGCAGAGCCACATTTTTCTCCTCATACTCTCTCCAGAAGATACTTTTTGGATGAAATGTGGGTGGAATCACGCCTACTACCAAAAGAGTAGTTTCTTCTTCTCTCTCTCTCTTTTCTTTTTGTGAGATGAAGTTTTTCTCTTGCTTCCCAGGCTGGAGTGCAATGGCACGATCTCAGCTCACTGCAACCTCCCAATCCTAGGTTCAAGCCATTTTTCTCTCTCAGCCTCCTGAATAGCTGGGATTACAGTGCATGCCCCCATGCCTGATTAATTTTTGTATTTTTAGTAGAGATGGGGTTTCATCGTATTAGTCAGGCTGGTCTCAAACTCCTGACCTCAGGTGTTCTGCTCACCCCGGGCTCCCAAAGTGCTGGGATTGCAGGTATGATCCAGCGTGCCAGGCTCTCTCTCTTTTTTTAATGTGCATACATAATTGGGTTTTCAAAAGTTAAAGTCAACAAGGTGGTGACTCCATAGAAAAGAAAGAAACTTGAGAAAACTCCTCAGAGGATGGTTACTAATTAACAATTCATAGGACAATAATAAAAAGAGGGACATTCTTCCACTATCCATTGTCTGGAGGTGAGCCCTGAGATGTGTTATGTCATTAATGTTAATGAGTTTATTTCTAAGTATATTAAACCCTCTTTCCACCTTCCTCTTCTCCTCCCTCACAGTTTTTTTCTCAGTCTTCATTCCCCCTTCTTTGCCTTCATTTCTACTGATTTCCCTTCTTTCCTCCTCCTAAAACCTTTCTCCCCATCTCTTTTCTTTTACTGCTCTTATGTAAATTTATGTTTATTATTATTTATAGCATTCTGACTCCAGTTTTTAAAAATCATAAAGCCTCGTTTGAAGAAAGGCATTTGTTGAAAATTCTAAGTTAGTCTGTAAAAACAATCATTAAAGTTAGTTTCTTCAGGGTAAGTGATAAAAAGTATTGACACTACTTCATTGAGCCAATTCTACTCTTGACACAATTTAATTATCTAGTGCCACAAACCAGGTATCTTTCATGCCTGACCACTTTAATGGAGCTTTGACACCAGGGATTTAATTAAGGTAGCAGATCCAAAAACAAACTTAGAAGTCAGACAATTTCTTTCTGGAGCATTAAGCATAAAAAAATTTATCACTTAAGAGTGACATTATTAAATGAGGTTTATTACTTTATTTCTAAATGATCCCAACCTTAGGTCTGATGCAGCAATTTTAGTTAATTTAACTAGTTATGTTTTATTATTATTCAGGATATTAAAACTTACCAGGAAGAACACTTAAGGATTAAAACAAACAAATAAATCAAAAAATGTAATTATTTACTCACATACAGAAAGTAGGCTTTAAAACCTGGAAATCTTACACACCATTTACTTGGAGATTTTCATTACATACATATATATATCACACACACACACATATGCACACACACATGCACACACACAAATTTATATTATATACATGTATAATGTAAATTTCTAGCTATATACATACATGGGAGATTCAATGGTTAGCTCAGAATCACACAGCTAGTCGGAGACACTAATAGTATTAGAACTCAAGTTTTGTATCTAAAAATATATTTTTACAATTATCATAAGACAGTATTGACATTATCTTTAAGGATATCTTTAAGGAAGAGGTGGTTTTTAATGAATGAGGGGGCACATGGTAGCTCCTAGGGGCTGGCACTCTTCTATTTCTTGATACTGGTGGCATACCATGAATACATGGATTTCACTTTGTTATATGCAAATTTTCAGTGTCACAAAAGAAATAGCACTCAAATATAAATTTTCTCAGCAAGGCAATTTACTTCTATAGAAGGATGTGTCTCATGGATGGAGCAATGGTGAGCACACACCTGATCAGGGGGAGGGGAAGGGGTTCTTATCCCTGATGCAGATAGTCCCTACTGCTGTGTCATTCCCCTATTGGCTAGGGTTGGGCCACACAGTCTAAGATAATTCTGATTTGCTATTTTAAAGAGAGCAGGGGTACAAGCCAGAGTGATGGGGTGAGTGGTTTGACAGGAAAAATGTTATGGAACAGGTAACTAAATGTGGCTCAAGTCACAGCAGGTGACCGGGGTGACTCACGTCAAAGCAGGTGACCGGGGGTGACTCAGGTCAAAGCAGGTTACTGGGATGAGTCAGGATGGAGCAGGTGACCAGAGGAACAGATGTGAAGTACCGATTAGAACTGGTGGAAAAGATTGTTTACTGAAACTACAAAGAAGTTAAACTTTAAAATAGAGGACAGAAAACTGAACATACTGACATACTGATTCTTTGAAGAGAAATTTAGAACCCATTGTACCCAACAACTTTATGATAATATCTTAGTCCTTTTGGGCTGATAGAACAAAATGCCATAAACTAAGTGGCTTATAAACAGCATACATTTATTTCTCACAGTTCTGAAGGCTGGGAAGTCCAAGATCAAGGAACTATCAAATTTGATGTCTGGTGATGGCTCACTTCTGATGCATAGCAACTGTCTTATGAATGTAATCTTCCATGCAGAGGCACGAGGGACTTCTCTGGAGCCTCTTTTATAAGGGCATTAATCCAATTCATGAAGCCTCTGCCTTCATGACCTAATCACCTCCCAAAGGCACCACATGTAAATATCCTCTCATTGGAGATTAGGTTTCAACATGTGAATTTAGGAGTGAAGATGAGACATAAGCCTTCAGACCATATCAGATAATTCATTAAACTATACATTTGTGTTCTATGTACTTTTTCATGTGTTACATATTTAACAATCTTAAAAAGTTATATATAGATATCTACATAGATATCAATATAAATATGTAATATATAGATATAGTATTTATATGTTATATACTTATATGAACAAGGGATATACATAAATATGGACATTATATATAAAACATGCACACAGAGTGTTCATTCTTCAACAACACAGTCTAGTCCTTCTGTCTTGTTTCCCAATACATGATTGATAAGTAATGTCCATGATAAAGACGGACACTGAGATGAGCTACATAATGATCAGCTCTTATGAGATCAATTTTCAAGATCCAGACCGTGGATCCCTAATTTCTCAGGAAAGCAGAATCACAGGATTTTGTGGTCAAATGAGTGTATACACAAGGTTTTTCTGTGCCAAAGCCTGTGAGCTGGCTTCCAGGAGCTGTTTTCCTCCCTTTCCCACAGCAATAGAATTTCCAGATAAGCAAATGGCTGTCCAGAATACAGTATATTTCCTGACTTCCCTTGCTGCCAGATACATTTATGTGGTCAAATTCTGGCCATGGAAGGAAACTTAAACCATCAAACAGAAGTTTCCGAGAGCCTTCTTTAGGAGGTAAGTACATTGTTTTGTCTTTTTTCTCCATCCATCTGTTGCCTGGACATGATGTTTCGGACAATGATGATGATGAGGCCACACTCCAGGAATGGCTGAGTGGTGAATGGAAAGCAGTCTGAGTAGCTTACAACTTTGAGAAACTGAGCTGCTGTGCCATGCCTGGGCTTTTATGTGAATGAGAACAAAATTTCTGTCTTGTTAAAAACACTGTTGTGTTGAGTTTATATGTTGCAGTCATCTCTAATCCTAAATAATTCATGTGTTCTTCCATTTGGGGTTGGGGAAGGTTTACAATGTTGATATGTATTTGAAAGGTTTTCGTACATGTTTACAGTTGTATAGGCTAAAAGGTTCCACTTATGATTTTATGGAGTAGAAATTTATTAGCAGAGACAGTATTAATTAGGAAAGCATAAAACCAAAGCCATCAAATAGTTTTACATAATAGCACTCTAAAGGGATTAAATGGATGAATTTTATTCTCCTTCAAGAAAGATACTTAACATGTGTTTCTTAGATTGTGCACATTATTAGAGATTTGGTCATCTGTACCAAGGAAGCTAAGATGTGCAATAACCCATTCTTATACAGTTGGTTTAGGATCAAAAGTCAAATGTCTAAGGCACAGCACTTTGCTTCAGAATATGGTCTCTGCATTCAGGCAGATTTGGATTTAAATACTGTCTCCAGCACTGCATAACTTTTAATAAATTATTTAATTTTTCTAAGCTGCAGTCTCTCTCTCTATAAAATAGGAATAATAGTAACAACACTTACTTTATGAGTTTTTATGAGAATTAAATGAGCTGAAGCATGCAATTTGGCACAATGGCATCTCCTCAGATGATCAGCTCTCTGGTTTCTATCACCAGTTCTCAAGAGACATCCTTGTCCCTGGCCTTCACCTCTGGTGGCTCTCTCTGGTGTCTCTGTGCCACTTGGCCAGGAGTAGGAGTCATTCTGATATCCAGGCACATGCTGGGAGAAAGAACCCTTTTCTTAGCCTATATGCCATAAAGCTGTCTTAGGCACGCCATGCAGTCATTCATTTCTGGGATCCAGATGCTTCCCTAGTGCTCTACCCCTCTGTTCTTGCATCCCACAAACCTATTTGATATTTTACTGCCTCCCTCAAGCTTGGACAGCTTTCACTGGGACTTCCTAAATGCCCTTGCAACTGGGGCTCTAGGGTCTTTTCTTCATGCCTTACCCGACAAACCAAACATTATTCTCTCATTTAAAAAAAAAATAGAGAAGACTATGAGGTTTTTTGCTAAATATTTTATGTTTATCAAATTATTTTCTATTTCTTTAGAAACATATGTTTTGAAACCCTAATACTGTGAGAAGACTCTTGTTTATTGACTTTCTTCTCTCATATTCCTTCTTTAAGAATAAGCACATAATGATATATTTGCTTGAAAGTGGGATGGAACAAAAGAAAAATACTAGGGCTGATATCTCTAAACTTTTAAAATGTTACGCTGCTAAAGTTACAAATACAGTCAGTATAGCAGAAAAGTGAAATGACTTATTTAAAGCAATTGGTGGAACTGAAACTGTAACCATGTATTCTGCTTGTAATTGTGTGCTGAGGAAATCAAGATATACTAGTTTAATCCCACATGGACAAATTAGTATGTTGCATTTTAGCCATAGCTTTACTCTACAATGTGGCCAATAGTTTTGAAAATAGAGTGGAAACTTACTATTTAAATGACAGGTGTCCAGCAGCCTGAACTGTCTGGAGCATGACCAAGGGGCAAAGCTGTATATTCAAAATAGCTGCCACAACATTCTGGAGTAAAAGCTTATGGTCTTTTCTTTCAGCATTTATTAACCCTGATCCCAGACTCTATTTATGCTTCATTTGCATATCACTTTTACCTTAACTACCTCATTTTCCAGGTCTAAAATGAAAGCTAAAAATTAGATCCTAGATCTCTAGATTATCTCAGCCACTGGCTTCCCACCTTCATGTTGTTTCATGACTCACAGAGCATTACTGAAGGTACCGGGAAAGGCATCTGTTAGAAGTAGGAAGATGTGGTTTTAATGGTCTAAAACAAAGAAACAAAAAATATTTTAAGAAACAATCTCAAAATTAGAATTTAAAAATAATAGCATCCTGCATTAATTTACCAAAAGAAGATGCAGGTTTGTACATTTCAATTTCCCCTGAGAGCAAACCTGATTTATGACACAGAATAATTATTGTAATTCATAAGAGTGACACCAATCCTCAAGAAAAGATCAAATGAAGTTTAATATGGTTTGTCAAACAGCTCTAGAAATACATAATGCATTTAAAATATTTTATAAAATTATACTTAAAAATAGTTTTGTTTAAAATAGTAAGCCTTAAAGATCTGAAAATCTTACTCAAGTACAGTGTCTTTCTGCTCAATGATACTGAGTAAATGAGGCAATAATATTTATCATAAGGTACAGAGGAGACTTGGGCTTGCTTAGCCCACACAATGCTAGGATTGGAAAAGCTGCTCAAAAGTATGCACCATGATAAATGACGATCTTGATTTCTAATAGTCACTACCAGTATGTTGACCATGTCTTCTTCAAAATGTGCATTGATAATTTATTTTAAATTATAAAGTAAGGGCAAAATTATAGGAAAAGTTATTTCATATAAAGAAGTACACAATTCATAATCACCCAATGGGGAAATAAAGAGTTCACATATTAAATATTTTTAAAGGCACAACCTAATCCAGAGATGTCATGCTTTTTGAAAAACAATGATGGGCCATTTTGTACAGAATCCCCGAGTTCAAAACTAGTCATCCCACTGAAAGAGGACATCTTTAGTCAAATGTCACATAAATTGGAAGCATACTTAAATAAAGAGAAAAAGATGGTTGAAGTTCTTAATTTGTAAGAAGTAATCTACAAACAATTGGATTAATATGTAAATTAAGCAAATTATTAGAAACAAAGCCAGCATACAAAAATCTATAGTATTTCTCTATATAATCAACAAACAAGTAACAAAAGAAAGATATCTGATAAATTCCAGTTGCATAAAAAACATTACCTATCTTGGAGTTCATTTATCAAATATATGCAATTTTCTCTCTACTGAAAACTATAGAGCTGCACTGTGTAATACAGTATAGTCACCAGCCACATGTAGTGATTAAGCACATAACACTTGGCTAGGTCAAATTGAGGTGCACTTTAAGTGTGAAATAAAACACTGAATTTTGAAGACTTGGTACCAAAAAAAAGAGTGTAAAGTACACAACAACAAATTTTTATGTATTGATTGCATGTTGAAATTATAATCATTTGGATATATTGGGTTAAATATATTATTAAAATTAATTTCACCTGACTTCCGCCAAGATGGCCAAATAGGAATGCCTCCGTTCTGCAGTTCCCAGCGAGAGCCTGCCAGAAGATGAGTAATCTCTGTATTTACAACTGAGGTACCAGGTTTATCTCATTGGGATTGGTTAGACAGTGGGAACAGCCCAAGGTGGGCAAGCTGAAGCAGAGTGGGGCATTGCCCCACCCAGGAGGCACAAGGGGCCAGAGAATTTTCTCTCCCAGCCAAGGGAAGCAATTAGGGACTTTTCTGGACACTCTGGCACTCTGGCTCAGATACTGCACTTTTCCCACAGTCTACACCACCTGCAGACCAGGAGATTTGCTCCTTCACCTACAACACCAGTGTCCCGGGTTTCCAGCACAAAACTGGGTGGCTGTTTTAGTCGAGTGACACCTGGAACACTAGTGAGACAGAATTGCTCATTCCCCGGAAAAGGGGGCTGAAGCCATGGAGCCAAGTGAGCTGGCTCAGTGGGTCCCATCCCCAGGAAGACCAGCAAGTTAAGATCTGCTGGCTTGAAATTCTTTCAGCCAGAAGAGCAGTCTGAGCTCGACCTGGGACATTAGAGCTTGGTGCAGGGAAGGATGCCCATCATTGCTGAGGCTCCAGTAGGCAGTTTCAACACTGCCTATGTGAACAAAGCCACTGAGAAGTTTACACAGCAGCTGGGCAGAGCCCAGGACAGCAGTTCAGCAAGGCCTCTGCAGGCAGATTGTCAAATAGATTCCCTTCTTGCTGGGCAAGGCATCACAGAAAAAAAAAGACAGCAGCCCATCAGGGACTTATAAAGCCCTCACCTTCCTGGGACAGAACACCTGGGAAAAGGGGCGGTTGTGGGTTCCACTTCAGCAGACTTAAACATCCCTGCCCAGCAGACCTGAAGGAGCAGCAGATCACCCAGCAAAGTACTTGAGCCCTGTTAAGGGACAGGCTGGCTCCTCAAGTGGCTCCCTGACCCCCCGTGTATGCTAACTGGGAGACACATCATACAAAAGAGCACCAGCTGACATCTGGCAGGTACCCTTATGGGACAAAGCTACCAGAGGAAGGAATAGGCAGCAATCTTTGCTGTTCTGCAGCCCCTGCAGGCGATTCACAGGCAAGCAGGGTCTGGAGTGGACCTCCAGCAAACTCCAGCAGACCTGCAGCAGAGCCTGAATGTTAGAAGTAAAACTAACAAACAAAAAGAAATAGCTTTGATATCAACAGAAAGGACATACACTCAGAAAACCCATCCAAGAGTCAGCAACTTAAAAGACCAAAGGTAGATAGATCCACGAAGATGGGAAGAAATGGGCGCAAAAAGGCTGAAATTGCCAAGCCAGAATGCCTCTTCTCCTCCAAGGAGACACAACTCCTCACCAGCAAAAGAACAAAACTGAATGGAGAATGAGTGTGATGAACTGACAGAAGCAGGCTTCAGAAGGTGGGTAATAACAAACTTCTCTGAGCTAAAGGAGCATGTTCTTACCCAATGCAAGGAAACTAAGAACCTTGAAAAAGGTTAGACAAAATGCTAACCAAAAGAACCAGCATGGAGAAGAACATAAACGACTCGATGGAGCTGAAAAACACAGCACGAGAACTTCATGAAGCACACACGTTTCAATAGCTGAATCGATCAAGTGGAAAAAAGGATATCAGAGATTGAAGATTAGCTTAATGAAATAAAGCAAGAAGGCAAGATTAGAGAAAAAAAAGTGAAAAGACATGAAGAAAATCTTAAGATATGGAATTATGTGAAAAGATCAAATACACGCTTGATCGGTGTACCTGAAAGTGGCGGGGAGAATGAAACCAAGGTGGAAAACACTCTTCAGGATATTATCCAGGAGAACTTTCCCAACTTAGCAAGGCAGGCCAACATTCAAATCCAAGAAATATAGGGAACACTGCAAAGATATTCCTTGAGAAGAGCAACCCCAAGGCACATAATTGTCAGATTCACCAGGGTTGAAAGGAAGGAAAAATGCTAAGGGCAGCCAGAGAGAAAGGTCAGGTTACTCACAAAAGGAAGCCCATCAGACTCACAGCAGATCTCTCAGCAGAAACTCTACAAGCCAGAAGAGAGTGGGGGCCAATATTCAACAACCTTAAAGAAAAGAACTTTCAACCCAGAATTTCATATCCAGCCAAACTAAGCTTCAGAACTAAAAGAGAAATAAAATTCTTTATGGACAAGCAACTGCTGAGAGATTTCATCACCACCAGGCCTGCCCTACAGGAGCTCCTGAAGGAAGCACTAAACATGGAAAGGAACAACCAGTACCAGCCACTGCAAAAACATAACAAACTGTATTGACCATCGACACTATGAAGAAACTGCATCAACTAATGGGCAAAACAACCAGCTAGCATCAAAAAGGCAGGATCAGATTCACACATAACAATATTAATCTTAAATGTAAATGGGCTAAATGCCCCAATCAAAAGACAGACTGGCAAACTGGATAAAAAGTCAAGACCCATCGGTGTGCTGTATTCAGGAAACCCATCTCAGGGTTTGCCAGCTCTTTCCAAATTACCTTATTAGATACAATCCTAATTAAAATGCCACAGGTTTGTTAGGGGGCTACAGTGAGGGGCTATGCATGGAGAATATAATTTAGGTTTTCCTGGATGCTTCACTCTCAAAATTTATCAAATTGTACATGTTTAATTTTATACTCTTCTAAGTGTATTTTACTCTTCAGTAGACAATTTATGTGTCCTTTGACCAGAAATGAGGCATACACATACATAACACACACACATAATGTCTGTATAGAGAATATCTGTAAAGATATATAAATATCAATGCAGTGTTTTCCTCTTGTGAAAAAATAAGACTAGATGACATTTTTCACCATATGCTCTTTCATACTCTGAATTTTTAATGTGAACAAGTAATATTTTTTAAACGTTCACCAAATGAATATATACCAAATGTATATATATGTTTGGCCAGCATGCAGATCAAGAAACAGTATTACTAGTATTTTAGAAATTATAAATATGTTGTGTGTGTGTGTGTGTAATTGCATAATGAGTGAAAAATAGAATATATTTAGCAAATGGTCTTGTTTCTTTTTATGCCTGTTTGTACGGTGTGCATATGCTTACTGGAGATTGTATGTATTTGGAAAACAGTTTGTTGAAATAACGTAAAGATTAATATGCAGTAATGTGAACAATGGTATTATTTTCTTCCATGGAGTGGTGTCTGCCAACTGACAAGAAACATTATCAATCCAGAATTACCTTCTTTGCACTTCTATTCACATTAGTTGGTTAAACTTTGTGTCTTTGATTGGAAACACTGGACTTAAATCATAAGGTTTTCTTTCTCTATTTTTTATAGTATGGCTAACGCTTCAATGATGAGGGAATTGGGGCCACTGATCCCTGCCCAATGCAGTAAGAAATCTGAATATAATTTTTGAATACTCAAAGACTTAATTACTAATAGCCCACAGTTGACTGGAAGCCTTATTGATAACACAGTCAATTAACTCACAAATTTCAAGAATGGAGATTATTTCAAGTTGTGGTGAAATCCGTGGGAGACCTATATATTTCTGGCTAATGACTCCTCTAAAGATAAAGTCAATTAGCATCCCAAACAAATTAAAGTTTCACCAGGGCACCCCACCTTAGCAGCTTTATAACTCTAATTTTTGTCCCCCAAGCCCCATAATACTGTTAAAAACACTGCTCAGCAATTTAGCCTTTCAGCTGCCTCCTTGGGAATCAACAACACCCTCAGGTAAAAAGTAATTCCAAATATCAAGTTTATCCGACTTTACTCCTGGCTCAAAAATTCTTTATTCTTGTGTCATCTCTCTATCGACTTCAAGTAGCGTTTTCTTTAATTTTGTCAGCTTTTCTAGTTGTTCACAAAAGGACTGGTTCCAATATGACTTCCAGTAAAAGTCTACAACTGCTTCTCAATCTCACAGGCACATCTATTTTTTTGAATTTTCCAGCTTCTTCCTAAATATTTACCCTTTATATTTTCATGTCCCTTCAGTTTGTATTCTGTGATATATCACTTCAACCACTCAATCAGGTATCTTAAAGTTTTTGTCACCCTTACATCTTAAACTAAATATGATACAAAACTTGATATCTTTTCACTAACCAGGTGTCCTTTCTGATTTCTAATCATTGCCATGGATTCCTATAAACCTTGGCCACATTTAACTTCTCATACTCTCATTTGTATCATTTGATCAATCACAAAGTTCTTTAGTTTCTATTTTACAAAGAGTAGCAGGGTCATGTTTTAAGATATTAATCAGGTATTTTCTATGCTTATTTTCCTCACTATCCAGAACACAAGATTGGTTTTCAGTGTCCTCTGTCTTCAACAGGATGGCTAATCAGAGTGGAGAATTGAAAATCAGGTGCTTGCCTTTGAAATATCTTTTTGACATTCATAAAATATCATAAACTCTGAGATAGTCTCTAAAGTGAATGTTCTTTATTCCAACATCCAGGCTTTTCTGGAGGGAAACTTTGAGTACCAAAGAATAAAGTCCTGAATGGAGTGCCCATGGCATGAAGTATATACAGCTGACCCTTGAACAACATGAGTTTGTGCTGTGTGAGTTCACTTACATGCAAATTTTCTTCTGTCTCTGCCACTCCTTAGACCAGCAAGACCATCACCTCCTCTTCCTCCTCCTCATCCTCCTCAGCCAACTCAATATTGTAGACAATGAGGATGAAAATCTTTATGAGAATCGACTTCCACTTAATGAATAGTATACACATTTTCTTTCCTTTTTAATTTTCTTAATAACATTTTTCGCTATCTTACTTTATTATAAGAATGCAGTGTATAAAAATATAACATACAAAATGCACATTGATTGACTGTGTTATCGATAAGGCTTCTAGTCAACCATAGGCTATTAGTACTTAAGTCTTTGGGAATTCAAAACTTATATTCAGATTTTCAACTGCATGGGACAGAGATCAGTGTCCCTAATCCCTTCATTGTTCAAGGGTCAGCTGTGCTATAAAAAACAGAGAAGGAAAATCAAAGAGATGAAGTTTAACCAGCTAATGTAAATAGAAGTGCAAAGAACATGACTATATTGTAAGTTTTTTGGGTCTCTATGCTATACATGCTGTTTCTTCATACTCTAGGTTCTGAGGGCAATGGACGATGAGTTGGTCAAATTCACAAAATAGAACATACTTCAGTCTCAGTGGTGCAGCTCAAGGAGGCAGCAAATTAGAAGAGAAGTGTCTTCAGGGCTGAAGAAACAACAATGAAATATAAAATGATAGAAAGTAATATGAAGGTTCAGTAAAATTTAAATACAAAAGGTGAGGAGTGGTGGCTCACACCTGTAATCCCAGCACTTTGGGAAGCCAAGGCAGGTGGATCATCTGAGTTCAGGGGTTCAAGATCAGCCTGGCTAAGATGATGAAACCCCATCTCTACTAAAAATAGAAACATTAGCCGGTGTGGTGGTGGGCACTTGCAGTCCCAGCAACTCAGGAGGCTGAGGCAGGAGAATGACTTGAACCTGGGAGGCGGAGGTTGAAGTGAGCCAAGATCACTGCCCTGCACTCCAGCCTGGGCAACAGAGTGAGACCCTGTCTCAAACAAAATGTTAAATAGAATTATCACATAATCCAGCAATTCTGCTCCTGGATACATAGCCAAAAAAATGGAAAACTTGCTCAAATTTCTGTATATACACGTTCATAGCAGCACTATTCACAGTAGCTAAAAGTGGAAACAACCTAGATATAAAACAAAATATTCATACAATCGAATATTATTCAGCCATGACAAGGAATAAATTGCTGGTATGTGGTATAACATGGACAGATCTCCAAAACCTTGCAGAGTGAATGAAGCCAGACACAAAAGATTACATATATTATCCCATTTATATGAGACATCCAGAATAAGTAAGTCCACAGGGACAGAACACAAATTGGTGGTTGCAAGGGGCTGGAAGAAGAAGGCAATGAGGACGGACTGCTTACTGTTTCCTTTTGAAGGAATAAAATGTCTTGGAACTAGGTAAGAGGTGATGGCTGCAACACACTGTGAATGCATTAAATTCTCTGAATTGCATACTTTAAGCAGGTTGTTCATTTTACGTTGTATAAATTTCACCTCAATTTTTTATAAAAGCAAGAATGGTCAGATGTCTTTGGACAGAATGAGTGTGAGACATTTCTATGAGACACTGGAGAACCTTGACTATATTCTCTATCCCCTAAGCATAGCTCAGAACTGACTGAGAGGTAGTTATTGTGTTCAGGGATTGACTTCAAGAGCTAGAGATCAGAGTGGAGTGAAAAAAATGTGGATGTTTCTACCACAGGAATAGGTAGCAATGACCAAAGGTTACTTAGCAGAGGCCAGCAGATGAGTGTTGATGAACATAAACCTGTCTCCTTTCTCACAACACAGTAGTCCCTGGAACTTACATGATGCTCCTCACCGACCCCCAGGAAAAGTATAGAAAGAGAAATCTCAATTAACCTAGCTAACTCCCAGATTGACCAGGTTCATTCACTAAATAACCTCATGTAATCCCAAAAGTGACTCAGTTTCCTTTGAAATGCCAACAATAGATTCGCAGACTGGACTGGAGCCCCATGTCCAGTTGAATTATAAAAAATAAATATACATTTTCTGGAATGCCTAAGTCAGTCACTATGGCACATCAATTTGCTACAAGTCTTCCAAATATTTCCACCTTCTACTATTTCCACCAGTATCTCCTAAATCTAAGCCTCCTGCAGCTGATGACAAAGTAATAGGGAGTATCTTTGTCCCCAAAATAAGATTTTATCAGATCTTTGTGTTTAAAGGGTTTGAAAAGGAGAAATTGCTCAGTCTCCTTGAGGAAGCTGAGGATAAGGAGGTTTTGAGTTTGGAAGGTAGACGGAAAAGAAACTCACAATGACTCAGGGCTTTGGCAGCCTTACGGCTTGGGTGGTAGACTGATATCAATGGAGAAAAACTTCTGTGAGCTGACAAGGCTAATGACTGTCATAGACTGAAGGACAAACCGTGCATACCTAAATCTACAGATTCACTTTTCAAAGTCAGCCGTTCCGCTGGCTTCAGTATTCTCCTTTGACATCATGACAAGACATATGTCTTCACTGTTAGCAGATTGTGAGCTGGGGTTTAAGCCCTCAAGGAGTAATAAGAGAAGAGATAGCATCCCTATTTACCCACCTGAGTTTCTAGCTTTACTGCTTTCAACTCCTCATTTTCCATCTATGTTTCTGCAGCACCCATCAATTCTCCAGACCCAGCCCATGCTGTTTCATTTGCCTCGAATATTCTTTCTTCATGTCTACTTCTTTCTTTATCGATTTTCTATTTATTTTTCAGATCCCAGGGGAGTTGCCACTTCCTCTGAGAAGCCTCCATGGATTTCTCAGATCTGGGTAAATCATCTCTCTGCTGGACCTGATAAACTATATGTTCACCCCGTTCCAGCCCGTGTCTCTTTATAATTCACTTCCAATTATCTGGCTTTTCTATGGAGCAGAAGTCTGCAGACTTTTTATGTAAAAGGTCAGACAGTAAATATTTTAGGCTTTGTAAGCCACATATGGTTTTGTATGCTCTTTTTCTTTTTAACTTTTCTTTCTTTCTTTTTTTTACAACCCTTTAAAAATGTTAAACAAACAAACGTTTTTAGTTCACCAGCAGTACAAAAAAACAGCCACTTGGGCCACTGGCCATAGTTTGCCGACATTTGCTTGCTCTCAAGATAAATGTCTTGTCTTGCTTTATCGTATCTTGTTTTGCTTTGCCTCCCCAGTGCTAAGGCTGACTTATCCTGCTTCCTGCAATCTCTGTTCCCTCTAATGATGCTATCTGTCTCTCTCTCTCATTGACATTGTATGTTTTAGTCCCTTTATGCTAAACTAGTAGTCTCTGTATGTCTACTTGCTTCTCCGTCAACATGATGCCTTCAGCTCAACGATCTGCAGCCAAGCCTGTGAGGGTCTTCTCCTTCCTCCCTCCCTCCCTCCTTCCCTCCCTCCTTACCCTCCCTCCTTACCCTCCCTCCTTCCCTCCCTCCTTCCCTCTCTTACACCCTCCCTCCCTCCTTCCCTCTCTTACACCCCTCCCTCCCTCCTTCCCTCCCTCCTTCCCTCTCTTACACCCTCCTCCCTTCTTTCCTTCCTTTTTTCCTTCCTCTCTTCTTCCCTTTCTTCCCTTCCTTCCCTCCATCCTTCCTTCCCTCCCTCTTTCCTTCCTTCCCTCCCTTCCTCCCTTCTTCCCTTCCTCCCTTCCTCCCTTCCTTCCTTCCCTCCCCTCCTTCCTTCCCTCCCTTCCTCCCCTCCTTCCCTCCTACCCTCCCTCCTTCCTTCCTTCCCTCCTTTCCTCCCTTCCTCCTTCCCTTCCTTCTTTCCCCTCCTTCCTTCCCTCCTTTCTTCCTTCCTTCCCTCCTTTCTTCCTTCCTTCCCTCCCTCCCTGCTTCCCTCTCTTCCTCCCTCCCTTCTTTCCTTCCTTTTTTCCTTCCTCTCTTCTTCCCTTCCTTCCTTCCCTTCCTCCCCTTCCTTTTTTCCTTCCTCTCTTCTTCCCCTTCCTTCCCTCCCTTCCTCCCTTCCTTCCCCCTCCCTCTTCCTTCCCTCCCTCCTTCCTTCTCTCCCTTCCTTCCCTCCCTCCTTCCTTCCCTCCCTTCCTTCCCTCCCCTTCCTTCCCTCCTTCCCTCCCTCTTTCCTTCCCTCCTTTTCTTCCTTCCCTCCCTCCTTCCTTCCCTCCTTTCCTCCCTTCCCTCCCTTCCTTCCCTCCTTTCCTTCCTTCCCTCCCTCCTTCCTTCCCTCCTTTCCTTCCTTCCCTCCCTCCTTCCTTCCCTCCTTTCCTTCCTTCCCTCCTTCCTTCCTTCCCTCCTTCCTTCCTTCCCTCCTTCCTTCCTTCCCTCCCCTTCCTCCCTCTACTTCCTCCCTCCCTCCCTCCTCTCCCTCCCTTCCTCTCCCTCCCTTCCTCCCTCTTCCCTTCCTCCCTCCCTCCTTCCTTCCCTCCTTCCTTCCTTCCCTCCCTCCCTCCTTTCTCTCTCTCTCTCTCTCTCTCTCCTTCTGACTATAGACACATGCACACAGCTGGTTTTTGCAACCTGGTTGTTTTTCTGGCATTACCATTACTTGTGAATCCTAATTTGGTTTTTCAGCCAGGAATTTCGTTCTTAAATGGACTGTGCATTTCACTTCTTTCTTGATATTTAAAAGCATATCTGAATAGAAGTTTTTCCGTGGAGATTTGCTGTGGTTGCCTAAGGGATCCAATCCTTTTAGGACTCAAATATCTACAATATTTGCACTTAAGAGACCACTTTCCATCCTTTGACCATTGCGTCACTGAGTATCCTCAAGCACCTTTCTACCACCTGTTAGCTTGGTTTGGTAAGAAGAGATAATCAGCAACACTCTCCAGAAACTGTGGTCTCATTAAGAAATACATATATAATATGTATTTATATATAGGACTCCTGAATAAAATATAGTCATACAAGGCCATAAAATCCTTCACACAATTTTTTTACAAATACTCTACATCAAGGATTGAAATAAAGTAAAAAAGCAACAACAAAATATGCCCCTATAAAAACGGCCTCTGGTTGATGAGAGACTTGGCATTAGGTAAAAACACAGTGCAGCCCAAAGCACTTGCTGCCCTTCTTTGCAGGCAGTTTGAGGTTCTTGCTTTCCAGCCCATCTGGGCTGTTTTTACTGCAGTCTTGCATACTTACGGAATGAGAGCATGCTTCTTGTTGCTACAAACAGCCCTCATAAATGTTGGAGCCAAGTGCGTCTAAATATTACAACATATTAAACACCTTGAAGCATGATCCATAACCTTGTAATTGGTACCAAAATAACAAGACCTGTGTTTTAAATGGGAATTTGACTCTGTGCTTGCTGTTGTCAATCTGTTCCATTGGAACATAGCTGGGAAAGGCAGTCACAGAAAAGAATGGATATGATTGAAGTGTGGAACTCTGAACTCTTGGACCTTCAAGGTAATCTGAGCTAACGCTCATCTCTGATTGATGTAGAAACCAAAGACCAACGAGGTTCTATGATTGACTCAAGGCTTTCAGGCTCTTGCTTCAATGGGATAAAGAATAATTGTGTTAGCAAAGAAATTGCACAAGTTCACATGGAAATGTATCTCTGCTGGTATGAAAACAACACAAAGTGGGGTGTTTTTTGTTTTTGATGGACATCACCAAAAGCTTCTTTACAAATAGCTCTTTCTGATTCTGTTCCAGATCCCCAGATCTTCACTATTAGAATCATCCATTTAGCCATGATTTTTGTAACCCTTGGCTAAGATAAAAATAAGTTAAGAGAAATTATGAAGCAGTGCAATGGATGCAGGCCTTAGAACCAGGAATGGGTGGTCTACATTCTGGCCTGACATTTGCTGGGTAGGTGATCTTGAAGTTTCCAACCCCTCTCATCCACGTGTTCATTCACTTACAGAGAGTCTACTTCATGCCAGTTTCCTCATCTGGAAAATGAAAATCAACCTGAGTGAAAAGAGCTGTGAGGATCACACGGAATGACATTTAAAGTGATCATCCTAGTATTTTCCATATAGCAGACATTTCACTATTATAGTAAATATCAATGTATATAAAACGCGAGTCATAATATAGTTATCATATGTGTAATTTACATCTGCTGCTGATGGGGTTGACTGCTCACTTTTTAAATTCACCACCAAGATCACAGCAAGATAAACACTGAGAGTGTGGGCTTACATCTTCTAATGATTAAAAGAAGCCAGAACATATGATGTTCCAATGCTGATATTTAAGGTACAGTAAGGTTTTGATCTACCAGTGTCTTGTGAATAAGTCTTGGTAATTAAAAGCCTTAAAGCTTTTGTTTGTTTTAAGCTCCATCCAGCCTTATGATTGAAAAATGCTTTGGCACCCTTATTTCTCTGGCCAGCCAAAATTTAAGAAAACTATTATCATGTGGGGAACATACAAGAGAAAAATAGACGCGTTTTCTTCAACACCTGTTTTCATTAAGTAAGGGGAAAGAAATGAAAGGCTTTTTTCAATGCCTATCAAGTTAGTGCCAGAAGCATTACATATATTATCCCATTTAATCTTCAAACCCGAAGAGGTACATACTGTAGTCCCTGCTTGGGAAATATTATAAAACCATCCCTAAAATTTTGAACTTTATGGAAATAGGAAAATTCCATTCTATTTCAATTTTATTTCTTAGAATTGAAATTTGAAAGAATAAAAACAGAATCCAATGCAAATATTGGTAAGGAAAGTTACAAGAAAGAGGTAGAATGGCATCCAGGTCAGTACAATCTTCAATAATGTTAACATTATTAATATTCTTACCAAAGAATAGTGTCATTGGATAAAGTTACTGACAGCCACAAAAGTCCGTAATAAAGAGGAGGTACAGAGGTAAACAGGTGTCATGAGAGGAAGAGAGAGCTCAGCCGGTGAACTTGGAGGAGCCTGGTTCCATTGCTGGGCTACCCATTTTGTGAAGCTGTATACCTGAGGCTATATTGGCTTGATTAAATTAAGCATCCAACCAACTGCCCTTTTTCTGATTTCATGCTCAACAAAAAACTCCTCGTTGTAATTTGACTTCCCATGTAGGTTTGCCTACAGGAAAATAAAGTTGCTGATGATGCAGCTGGTAGGACTCTGGTCCAGCTCTTATTTATCTTGGGAAATTAGTAAAATGGCTTTCTAATTTTATGTTAGTCTTTTGATTGGATAATATGAATAGATCAACCTGATACAATCAGGTTTCAGAGTCTACCAAGGGGAGGCCCAAATTCTGGATGTTGGTTTATTCCTCAAGTAGTTCATGCCAGATTTTCTTGGAATTAAATATCTCACCTCTTACCTTGTGAACCACGCCATGACACAACCATTCTGCCAACAGCAATGATAAACAATTGACCAAATGTCAATACAAACTGTTTGATGGTGTTGTAGAACAATCCAAAGATGGCAGAATCTGAAAGGAACATGAAATATGAAAAAGGAGAAGAAAATCAGATGAGCTTTATGTTCCAATAGCTCTTCCTCCTGAGGGCTTCACACTTCTTCTCTGCAGAAGTGAAATAGAATACAAGGAGTATACATAGGGGGAAAAATGGCAGCTAGGAGGCGGACTAATGTGCAGCTCCCATTGGACAGGCAAAGCAGCATGTGGAGACTCACATTATGAACTATTGCTCCAAGAACCACCTCAGGAACATACGAGGAAAGCTGAGAGAATACTGCTGGGCATGGTGGCACATGCCTGTAGTCCCAGCTACTCGGGAGGGTGAGGCTGGAGAATCTCTTGAGTTCAGGAGTTCTGAGCTGTAGTGCATTATACCGATCGGGTGTCCGCGCTAAGTTCAGCATCAATATGGTGACCTCCTAGGAGCAGGGAACCACCAGGTTACCTAAGGAGGGGTGAACCGGCCCAGGTCAGAAATGGAGCAGGATAAGACTTCCGTGCTGATCAGTAGTGAGATGGCACCTGTGAATAGCCACTGCACTCCAGCCTGGGCAACACAGTGAGACCCTGCCTCTAAAAAAAAAAAGAGAGAGAGAGAGAAATCCACAGACCCTTTGAAGGAAGCAAATTGTTCCTACAGGCCCTGGGAGACAGCTGGAAAACTGTGAGTGCCCAAAATGTGAAGATGTAAAAAGGGACCATCTGTCCCTGAACACATACTCTCACTGGGGAACATGAAGGTACAGATCACTGAAGAAGAATTTGACCTTACCTGGAGCTGAGACTAATTTAGAGAGAGCCAAGCCAAATACAGGGGTAGAAGAAGCAGTGGAAAGAGTCCTGTGGGCTCCCTCAGTCCCCAGGGAAGCCATTACTGACTTTGTCCCACCAAGTGAGAACAAAGCCTTTGGGAAGGGGTGTCAGAGGAACTGAGAAAAGACCACAGGGAGAAGGAAACTTCCAGCTGAACTTTGTAACAATTTTGACCAAATGTGAAGTTTCCTGGACAGAACCTGGAGGAGTGGGTGAATCGGGAGTGCAGACACAGCACAGAAACCATGGCATGTGAGGATGCCTGAAACCTGAAAGTCTTACTTGCTTTCTCAGCTGGGAGGCTGATAGCCTGGGGCAGGTTTTAGCCCTGTTCACCCACTGCCTAGAAATAAACTTGGCATTGTT
Organism: Ateles fusciceps; assembly: GCA_036589455.1. Lineage (NCBI taxonomy): Eukaryota > Metazoa > Chordata > Mammalia > Primates > Atelidae > Ateles > Ateles fusciceps. The sequence continues at coordinate 1,804,363 of JAZHEH010000284.1, forward strand.
GGGTGGGGGGAAAAGGGGACATGGGGGTGAGACTAGCCTTTTGGGCTGCATGGAAGCAGGGTGAGACTTGTGACTGCTAACTTTCCCCTTTCCCTGGGAACCTGCATGATGCAGCAGAGGCAGCTATAATCCCCCCTGGGAACGTAACTCCATCAGCCTGAGAACCACACCCCGACCCCCAACAGCCTCAGCAAGCCCCAGCCAAGGAGAGTCTGAGCTTAGATTCACCTATCCCTGCTCTCACTTGATGGTCTTTCCCTACCTGCCCTGGTAGCTGAAGACAAAGGACATAATCTCTTGGAAACTCTATGGCACCACCCACCACCTGATCCACCCTATACCACAGCAGCTGATGCTCTCTTGAAAGTGCCACCTCCTGGCTAGAGGCCAATCAACACAAAAGTAGCAAATAAACAATACTACAACCAAGGACCCTCACAGAGTCCACTTCACTCCCCCTCCACCTCCACCAAAGTAAGGTGCTGGTATCCACAGCTGAGAGACCCAAAGACTGATCACATCACAAGACTCTGCACAGACACCTCCCAGCACCAGCCCAGAGCACAATAGCGCTGCAGGGTGGCTAGATTCAGAAAAGAAATAACAATCACTGCAGTTTCGTTCTCAGGAAGCCACATCCCTAGGGGATAGGGGAAGGTACCACATCAAAGGAGTACCCCAAGGGACAAAAGAATATGAACAGCAGCCTTGAGCCCCAGATCTTCCCTCTAACATTGTCTACCCAAATGAGAAGAAACCAGGAAAACAACTCTGGTAATATGACAAAATAAGTTTCTTTACCACCCCCAGAAGATCACACTAGCTCACCAGCAATGGATCCAAACCAATGAGAAATCTCTGAATTCCCAGGAAAAGAATTCAGAAGGTTAATTATTATTGCTAATAAAGAAGACACTAGAGAAAAATGAAGTCCAACTTAATGAAAAATAAAATGATACAAGATATGAAGGGGAAAATCTTCAGTGAAATAGAGAGTATAAATAAAAAGCAGTCATAACTTCTGGGAATGAAGAACACACTTAGAAAAATGCAAACTACACTGGAAAGTTTCAGCAATTGAATCAAACGAGTAGAAGAAAGAACTTCAGAAATCAAAGCCAAGGCTTTCAAATTAACTCAATTCAACAAAAATAAAGAAAAAAGAATTTGAAAAATAATGTTTTCAAGAAGTTTGGAATTATGTTAAACAACCAAATCTAGAACAATTGGTGTTCCCAAGAAAGAAGAGAAATCTAAAAGTTTGGAAAATATATTTGAGGGAATAATTGAGGAAAACTTCCCTGGCCTTGCTAGAGATTGAGACATCCAAATACAAGAAGTTCAAAGAACACTTGAGAAAATTATCACAAAAATATCACCTAGGCACATAGTTATCAAGTTATCTAAAGTCAAGACAAAGGAAAGGATCTTCAGAGTCATGAGGCAAAAGCATCAGGTAACCTATAAAAAAAAACCTACGCAATTAACAGCATATTTCTCAGCAGAAACCCTACAAGCTAGAAGGGATTGGAGTCATATCTTTAGCCTCCTTAAACAAAGCAATTATCACCAAGAATTTTGTGTCAAGTGAAACTAAGCTTTGCAAATGAAAGGAAAGATACAGTATTTTTCAGACAAACAAATGCTGAGAGAATTTCCCACTACCAAGCAAGCACTACAAGAACTGCTAAAAGGAGCTCTAACTCTTGAAACAAATCCTTGAAATGGACCACAATAGAATATCTTTAAAGCATAAATTTCACGAGACCTATAAAACAAAAGCAAATGGGGGAAAAGGTATTCAGGTAACAAATAGCACAAAGAATAGAATAGTACCTCACATCTCAATATTAACATTGAATGTAAATGACCTAAATGCTCGACTTAAAAGATGCAGAATGGCAAAGTGAATAAGAATTTACTAGCAAAGTATCTGCTGTTTTCAAGAGACTTGAGTAACATAAAGACTCACATACATAAACTTAAGGTAAAGGGGTGAAAAAGATATTCCGTGCAAATGGACACCAAAAACAAGCAGAAGCAGCTATTCTTATATCAGACAAAACAAGCTTTAAAGTAACAACAGTTGAAAAAGACAAAGAGGGACATTATATAGTAATAATTAAAAGACTTGTCTAACAGGAAAATATTGCAATCCTAAATATAAATGCACCCAATACTGGAGATCCCAAATTTATAAAACAATTACTACTAGACCTAAGAAATGAGATGAACAGCAACACAATAATTGTGGGGAACTTTAATACTCTACTGACAGCACTAGGCAAGTAATTAAGACAGAAAGTCAACAAAGAAACAATGGATTAAAACTATACCTTAGAAAAAATGGGCTTAACAGACATTCACAGAACACTCTACCCCAAAACTGCAAAATATACATTTTATTAATCAGGACATGAAATATTCTCCAAGATAGACCATATGATAGGCCACCAAACATGTCTCAATAAATTTAAGAAAACTAAAATTATATCAAGTTTTCTCTCAGATCACAACGGAATAAAATTGGAAATCAACTCCTAAAGGAACCTTCAAAGCCATGCAAAAACATGGAGATTAACCTGCTCCTGAATGATTGTTGGGTCAACAATGAAATAAAAATGGAAATTTTAAAATTATTTTAACTGAATGATAATAGTGAGACAACCTATCAAAACCCTGTGGGATGCAGCAAAGGCAGTGCTAAGAGGAAAGCTCATAGCCCTAAATGCTTACATCAAAAGGTCTGAAAGAGGACAAATAGAAAATCTAAGGTCACACCTCAAGGAATTTAGAGAAACAAGAACACATCAAACCCAAACCCAGCAGAAGAAAAGAAATAACAAATATCAGAAATAAATGAAATTGAAACAAAAAACCACAAAAGATAAATAAAACAAAAAGCTGATTCTTTGGAAAGATAAACAAAATTGATAGACCATTAGCAAAATTAACCAAGAAAAGAGGAGAGAAGATCCAAATAAGCCCAATTAGAAATGAAACAGACAAGCAATACCACAGAAATACAAAAGACCATTCAAGGCTATCATCTTCATGCACATAAACTAGAAAGCCTAGAGGAGATGGATAAATTCCTGGAAATATACAATCCTCTCAAGAATAAACTAGGAAGAAATAGTAACTCTAAACAGGCCAAAACAAGCAGTGAGATTGAAATGGTACTTTAAAAATTGCCAACAACAACAAAAAAAGCCCAGGACCAGACAGATACACAGCTGAATTCTATCAGACATTCAAAGAAGAATTGGTACCAATCCTAGTGACATTATTCCAAAATAATCATCTCAGCATAATATAGAAAAAACATTTGATAAAGTCACTGCCCATTCATGATGGAAAAAAACTTCAGAAAACTGAAAGTAGAAGACTTTCTCAATTTGATAAAGTGTTATACACATTATACTTTAACACAAAATATTGAACACCCTAACATCAAGAATAAGGCAACAATCTTTGTTCTTCCCCACTTCTGTTCAACATTGTACAGAAAGTATAAGGCAAACACACACACACACACACACACACACACACACACACACACACACAGAGGGATAGAGAACAGGAACAAGTAGAAATTTTACAGTAAGTAAAACTGTCTTTATTCATATATGACATGATTGTGAATGTAAAAATTCAGGGAAATCTACCAAAAAAAAAGCTAGAATTAAAAGTGTAAATATTTCTATACACAAGAAATAGAAATAACTAGGAAATGAAATTAAGTAAACAACACTATTTATAACAGCTTAATAGTTAAAATCAAAATATAAATAAATAAATTTAACAAAAGATATGCACCTATACGTAGAGAAATTATAGTTCTAAATAAATAGAGGTATATACTATGTTCATGGATTTGAAGATTCAATCTTGTAATCCTTTTCTCCCCCATCAAGATCTATAGATCAATCTCAGGCAAAATCCAAGCAGATACTTTTGTAAAAATTGATAAACTAAGGCTGGGTGCAGTGGCTCACACCTGTAATCTCAAACACTTTGGGGCCAAGGCAGGCTTATCACAAGGTCAAGAGATTGAGACCATCCTGGCCAACATGGTGAAGCCCCATCTCTACTAAAAATACAAAAATTAGCTGGGCCTGGTGGTGCATGCCTGTAGTCCCAGCTACTCAGGAGGCTGAGGCAGGAGAATCACTGGAACCTGGGAGGCAGAGGTTGCAATGAGCTAAGATCGTGCCTCTGCACTACAGCCTGGCAATCTGGTGACAGAGCAAGACTCCATCTGAAAAAAAAAATTGACAAACTAATTCTAAAATGTATATGGACATGCAGAGTGCTTAGAGTGACCAAATTTTAAACACATAAAGTTAGAAACATATTAAAGGTATAAAGTTAGGAGATTTACACTGCCTAATTTCAACAGAGAGTGTAAAACTGCAATATATTAGACAATTAATATTGACATAAGGATAGACAAATAGATTAACTGCACAGAAGAGATATTTTAGAATTACATTCATACATGTGAAGTTTGTTGATTTATTCAAAAGACGCTAAAAAAAATTCAGTAGAGGGAAAAAGTCTTTACAGCATGTAACATTAGAGTACCTGGATATCTTTATAAAAAATTAATCTTCCCCCTTTATTATGTCCTGTACAAAAATCAGATGAATCATGTACCTAAATGTAAGAGCTAAAATTATAAAGCTTCTTAATGAAAATATAGGAAGAATATTTTTATATACTTGAAGTAAGCAAAAAATAAACAAACACATGAATGAATCTCAGAAATATGCTGATTGAAAGAAGCCAAACATGAGTCTATACTGATTCCACTATATGACGTTCCAGAACAGGCAAAGGTAATCTCTGGTTACAGAAATCGGAACCAACAATTTCTCTGGAAGAGAGAGGCTGGAAGTGCCACAAGGAATGCTTCAGGGGCAATAAAAATGTTCTGGGTCTTGATTCGAATGATATTAGAAAGGTATGAACATTTGTCAAAATTTGTTGAACTATACACTTAAAATCAAAGCATTATACTGTATGTAAAAAATACAATTAATAAATTTATAAGCAGGAATCTCCCTACTCTTGGTCCAAGCACCTTTCTCATTTGAAATATTGAAGTAAACTAAATCAGAGAGGTGAATCATGATTTCTCAAAAAAAGCAGAAAGGGCAGATTTCATTTGGGGGACATATAATTGTCTTTTCTCAAAAGCATTCTCTATCTGATGGTTAAATCCTAATATTCTTCGACGGAATATGATTTTAACAATTATTTCAGAGAGAAGAGACCGACACAAATGTATTTAACACTGTTACCACAGTAAGGTAGCATTAACCAAGGACTGGATAAAAAGGAGAAAAAGAGCAGAAAAAGAGACATAAGAAAAGGAAAGAGAGACACAACATGTCTTTTCATTCTTGAAGGAAAAAGCTGTCCCTAAACAATCTGAAGTCTATATTGTTGCACTGAATGGACCTCAACAACTCACTAATTTTGGTGACATCTCTGCAAATCTATTCATTGTATGTATGATTTTGGTGTGTCATTTTGACTCTTGCCTTCAGTTCCCTAAGTCTAGAATAAGTAACTGCTACCCCAAAGCTTATCATAAATATAACTTAAAGGGAAACATAAGCCAACCCTTTTCCCCTATCCTTTGAAATCTGAATCAAATACAGGGAAATAATAAGTCCTTATACTGCTACCTTTGTGTTTGCAAAGATAATTGGAGATGATATTTAGTCCATGAATTTGACTTGATTCAAAGTGAAGAAAGACTGATTTCAAAGTTTCTTCTTGTTTTGTTTTGTTTTGTTTTTCTTGAAGGCAACTATCTGATATAGATGGCTTTGTGGTTTTAAAGAAGCAGAAAATGAGCATGATTTTATACACACCCATTTCTCTGGGCATGTTTAAAGGAAAGATAAAAGAGAACTGATATGGCTGTATATAATACGGAAAGTATTACATCCATTGTGGACTAAGGAATCTATATAGATAGTTATGCTGCATTTATGAAAAGAAGTTTCTTATTTTCCATGTAGACCATATGCTCTATGAAAATATTGTCTGTAATTGGGAGATATGTGTAAGTGTTTAGCCTTATAATTAAGAAAATCATAGGAAGAATGAGGAAGACATACCTGGACTTCAGATGAGAGAGAAGAGACTTAGAATGGAATTGGATTCAAAGGATTAAAACCCACCTTGAAGTTGTCTAATATATTTTGGAGACTCATAACTGAATTGCTCTGCTGAAACAACATCTGATGTATTTCTCAACTTCATGCCTTGGATTTTAGGAAAATATGTTTCTGTAGGTTAGTGTGGCCTATGGTTTGCCCTGGAAGAAAAAAATGATGAAATCCAAGGTGATACCAGTCCTCATAAACTGCAGATGTGGATTTCTAAAAGACAAGCAGAAATTTGAAACAAGAATTTAAAAATATCCGTCTCTGAGAGTGAAGGAAGGGAGGCTTGGGACTGAGAACAGGAGTTTGAACTGGGCTGCTTTCAAAGGGCATGATGAAGAGCTACTTTATTTTATTCATCCATTCACCCATCTGTCTTCTATTTATTTACTGTCTTTTCTTTGGGGCTTGGGGAAAATCATATTTTACATGAAGTTTTACGTTATCCTTTCCTCTGTTGTACATAAATTTCCATCTCTATAATAGTATCTGTTACAAACACAGAGTCTGGTATGGTGGGCTTGGAAGAATTAAGAGATACAAGAGCAAGGAAATTATCTGGTCACATTTTTCCATCCCCTGGTAACATCACAGGAGAAGCAGCATCACCTCGAGGGGGAAGTCAGAGTTCCAGAGTTTTAGGCAATAGTGGGCAGCACAGCCAGTATGGTCCAAGGGGGAGCCAAGAGCAACAGAGAGAAACATGCAACCCAAAGCAGCAGCTGCAAGGAACAAGAAACAGTTTTAAGACAAACTCCCCTTTCCCAAAATATGGGGAAAGGCAAGACTAGTCTAATACTTGAGTTACATATGGATTATGTCAGATAACATACATTCTGCACATAGTAAGCACTGGATATATGGTAGCTATTAAAATAATAATAATAAATCTAAATGAATCCCACCTGGAACTATTTATCTGCGGAGGAATCTGGAGAGAGAGGTATGGCAGGTCAGGAAGCCTCTGGGAATGAAGTAATATTATTATTTAAAACATCAACAAATACTGACAACATAGAAGCATTGAATACTACAGCTGGGAAATCTCAGTTATTTTAGTTTAACACTCTCATTTTACAAATGTATTAACTGAGTCCCCAAGAAATGAAGTGACTGGCTCAAAATTGCCCCGCATTTGTTGCAATGGAGCTAGGATTTTTTTCCAATACGGTGGGATTTTTTAAAAAATCGTTTCCCAAGAATGCTCTATGTCTGACGTCCACAAAAAAGTTTAAGAAAACTCTAAATAATACTTATAATAGATTTACCTTAGTGGGGATGTTACTGGCAGACAGTTTTCAAAAAAAGATGCCATTCAGTGGGTTAGAATTTCAGCGATACATGTCACTCTTAAGGGAATGAAAATTCTTTCCCATAAAATATCATAAAGGATGTTCAATTTTGTGAGTAACCTGAAAACCTGATTCTCAGTTTTCCATGTTTGTATACACTGAAAATCTTGTTGAGACAGTAAAGGATATCTAAACCTTCTATCCTACAAAATTGGAGTTCTTTGGACCAGGACCAAGGAAAGAGACAAAAGCCAGCGTAGCTAATACAATGGGGATTGTGAACATGGGATAAGGAGGGAGCTCTCACCCAGCACAACCTGCAGTCACCTCCTTGCAGGGAAGCTGGACTTACAATATTAGCTACAATCCTTTATCTCCATTTGGAATCTTCCAGCTATAACTTTGAATTGATATATAATATTTTACATATTTATTGAGGACATGTGAGTGTATGTTATATGCATAGAGTATGCAATAAACAATTAGGGTATTTGGGATATTTATCACTCATTATTTATGTGTTAAGAATGTATCAAGTCCTCCCTTCCAGCTACTTTGAAATACACCATACAGTGTTGTTGCTAATTATAGTCATCCTAGCCTACTATCAAACATTAGAATTTATAACTTTTATCTAACTGTATGCTTATACCCATTAACCAACCTCTCTTAATCTCCCCTCCAGTCCACACAGGTTTCCTAGCCTCTAGTATCTATCATTTTATTCTCTACCTCCTTGAGATCAACTTTCTTTTGCTCCCACATCAGTGAGAACTTGTAAAATTGTACAGATTTACATTTCCATCAAAAGCATATGAGTTCCTTTTCCCCTACATCCTCACAAGGATCTGTTGGGGTTCTGTATGTGTATATATATATATATATACACACACACATACACACATATATATATAATCTTATATCCAGAAAAACATAAAGACTCCACCAAAATTCTCTTAGATTTGATAAATAAATTCAGCAAAATTTCAGAATACAAAATCAACACAGAAATTAGTAGCACTTCTATTTACCTATGGTTCACTGATGATATAATCTGTGAATATCTATATCTATATATATATATATTAGTGGCATATATATGGATATATATATTCACAGATTATATCATCAGTGAACAAGGATAATTTGACTTCCTCTTTTCCAATTTAGATATCTTTTAAAGTTACTTTTTATTTCAATAACTTTTGGAGCACAGTGATTTTTTGTTTTACAGATGAATTATATAGTGGTGAATTCTGATATTTCAGTGTGCCTGTCACACAAGTAGTGTACATTGCACTTAATGTGTAGTTTTTTATCTCTAGTTTCCCTCCCACCCTTTCCCTTCTGAGTCTCTAAATCCATTGTATCACTCTGTATGCCTTTGCATACTCATAGCTTAGCTCCCACTTGCAAATGAGAACACGCAGTTTTTGATTTTCCACTCCTATTACTTTACTTAGAATAATGGCCTCCAGCTTCATCTAAGTTGCTGCAAAAGATATTATTTTATTCCTTTTAATGGCTGAGTAGTATTCTATGGTTGTATATCACATTTTCTGTATCCACTCATTAGCTGATGGACACTTAGGTTGGTTCCACTTCTTTGCAATTATGAATTATGCTGCTATAAACTTATGTGTGCAGGTGTCTTTTTCATATAATGACTTCCTTTCCTTTGGGTAGATACCCAGTAGTGGGATTGCTGGGTTGAATGGTAGATCTACTTTTAGCTCTTTAAGGAATCTCCATACTGTTTTCCCTAAGGGTTGTACTAATCTACATTCCCACCAGCAATGTATAAGCATTTCTCTTTCCCCATATCCACTCCAACATCCTCTCTTTTTTTTTTCAATTTTTAATAATGGTTATTCTTGCAGGAATAAGGTGGTATCTCAATGTGGTTTTAATTTATATTTCCCTGATAATGATATTAAGCATTTTTTCATGCATTTTTTCGCCATTTGTTTATCTTATTTAGAAATGTCCGTTATGTCCTTTGCCTACTTTTTAATAGACTTATTTGTTTTTTCTTGCTGATTTGTTTGAGTTCCTTGATTCTGGATGCTAGTCCTTTGTCACACACATAGTTTGCAAATATTTTCTCCTATTCTGTAGGCTGTCTGTTTTACTCTTCTAATTATTTCTTTTGCTGTGCAGAAGCTTCTTAGTTTAATTAGGTATCATTTATTTATTTTTGTTTTTGTCACATTTGCTTTTGGGGTCTTAGACATACATCCCTTGCCTTGGTCAATGTCTAGAAGAGTTTTTCCAACATTTTCTTGTATAATTTTTATAGTTTCAGGCCTTATATTTAAGTCTTTGATCCATCTCTGAGTTGATTTTTGTAGAAGGTGAGAAATAAGATCCAGTTTCATTCTTCCACATGTGGCTTACCAGTTTTCCTAGCACCACGTATTAAATAGGGTGTCCATTTCCCAATATGTGTTTTTGTATACTTTGTCAAAGATCAGTTGGTTGTATATATTTGGCATTATTTTTGGATTCTCTATTCTGTTACATTGGTCTATGTGCCTGCTTTATACCAGTACCAAGCTGTTTTGATAACTATAGCCTTGTAGTATAATTTGAAGTCTGGTAACATGATGCCTCCAGATTTGTTCTTTTTGCTTAGGATTGCTTTAGCTATTTGGGCTCCTTTAGGTTCCCCTGTGACTTTTAAGAATTATTTCTCCTAATTCTGTTAAAAATGATATTGATATTTTGATAGGCATTGCATTGAATCTGAAGATTACTTTGAGCAATATGGTCATTTTCACAATATTGATTCTTCCAATTTGTGAGCATGGGATACACTTTTATTTGTTTGTGTCATGAATGATTTTTTTCAGCAGTGCTTTTCTAGTTTTTCTTGCAGAGATCATTTATGTCCTTGGTTAAGTATATTCCTAGGTATTTTACCTTTTTTGCAGCTGTTGTAAAAAGGCGCTGAGTTCTTGATTTGAGTCTCAGCTTAGTTACTGGTGGTGTACAGCAGTGCTATTGATTTGTGTACATTGATTTTGAAATCTGAGACTTTACTGAATTCATTTATCAAATCTAAAAGTATTTTGGAGGAGTTTTTGGGATTTTCTAGGTATATAATTTATGTCATCTGCAGATAGTAATAGTTTGACTTCCCTTTTTCCAATGTGGGTCCCCTTTATTTATTTCTCTTGCCTAATTTTTCTGGCTGGGACTTCCAGAACTATGTTGAATAGGAGTGGTGAAAGTGGGCATCCTTGTCTTGTTACTTTTCTCAAAGGGAATCCTTTCAACTTTTCTCCATTCGGTGTGAAGTTGACTATGGGTTTGTCACATATGGCCTTTTATTATTTTTATTATTTTTTTCTTTTTTTTTTTAAATATAGGATCTTGCTATGTTGCCCAGGCTGGTCTCAAACTCCTGGGCTCAAGCAATCCTCACACCTTAGCCTCCCAAAGTGCTGGGATTACAGGCGTGAGCCACCGTTCCTGGCCTGGCTTTTATTATTTTGAAATACGTCCCTTCTATGCCAAGTTTGTTGAGAGTTTTTAATTATAAAAGGATACCAATTTTGTTGGATGCTTTTTTTGTGTCTATTGAGATGATAATACAGTTTTCGTTTTTAAATTCTGTTTATGGGATGTATCACATTTATTGACTTGCATATGTTAAATCATCCCTGCATTTCTGGGAGGAAACCCACTTGATCATAATGAATTATCTTTCTGATGTCCTGCTGGATTCAGTTAGCTAGTATTTTGTTGAGGATTTTTGCATCTAAGTTCATCAGGGAAATTGATCTGTTGTTTTTGTAGCTGTTGTGTCTTTTCCTGGTTTTGGTATCAGGGTGATACTAGCTTCATAGAATGATTTAGGGAGGATTCCTTCTCTTTCAATCTTTTGGAATAATTTCAGTAGAATTGGTACCAGTTCTTCTACGAATGTCTAGTAGAATTTAGAATCTGTAGACTCCATCTGATCCTGGGCTTTTTTTCCTGTTGGCAATTTTAAAATTTCTGATTCAATCTCACTACTTGTTATTGGTCTGTTTCTATTTCCTCCTAATTTAGTCTAGGAGGGTTGTATGTTTTCAGGAATTTATCTGTTTCTTCTAAGTTTTCTAGTTTGTGCACATAAAGATATTCATAGTAGTCTTGAATGATCTTTTGTATTTCTGTGGCATCAGTTATATAATGTCTCCAGTTTTATTTCTAATTGTGCTTTTTTTGGATCTCTCTCTCTTCTTTTCTTGGTTAATATAGCTAATGGTCTATTGATTTTATTTTTTTCAAGTAACCAGATTTGTCTTTCATTGAAATTTTGTATTTTTTTGTTTGAATTTAATTTAGTTCTGTTTTATCTTTGTTATTTCTTTCCTTCTTCTAGCTCTAGGTTTAGTTCGTTCTTGTTTCTCCAGTTCCTTGAGGTGTGACATTAGGTTGTCAACTTGTGCTCTTTAAAGCTTTTTGATGTCGGTATTTAGTGCTATAACCTTTCTTATTAGCACGTTTTTGCTGTATCCCAGAGGTTTTGATAACTTGTGTCATTGTTATCATTCAATTCAAAGAATTCTAAATTTCCATGTTGATTTCATTGTTAACCCAGAGATCATGCAGGAGCAGATTATTTAATTCCACTTATTTGTATAATTTTATGGAGTGTTTTTGGAGTTGACTTCTAGTTTTATTCTACTATGGCCTGAGAAGATACTTGATATGATTTTGATTTCTTAAAATTTATTGAGACTTGTCTTGTGGCCAATCATATGATCTACCTTGGAGAATATTCCATGTGGTGATGGAAATAATATATGTTCTTCAGATCTTGAGCAGGTTATTCTGTAAACATCTGTTAAGTCCATTTGTTCTAGTGTGTCACTTAAGTCTATTGTTTCTCTGTTTACTTTCTGTCTTGAAGACCTGTCTAGTGCTTGTCAATGGTATACTGAAGTCTTTCACTAATATTATTTTGCTATCTTTTTGTTTCTCAGGTCTAGTAGTAATTGTTTTATGAATCTGGAGCTCCAGTGTTTGGTGCATATAAATTGAGAATTGTAATATTTTGTTAAATTGATCATTTTTATTATTATATAGTGACCATCATTGTCTTTTTTTTACTATTGTTACTTTGACGTCTGTTATAAGAATAGCTATTTCTGCTCTCTTTTGGTTTCCATTTACATGGAATACCTTTTTCTATCCCTTCTAGTTTATCCCTTTACCTTGAGTTTCTATCCCTTTACCTTGAGCTTTCCATGTTAGGTGAGTCTCTTGAGGACAACAGATACTTGGATTGTGATTTTTTTTTATCCATTCTGCCATTCTATATCTTTTAAGTGGAGTGTTTATGCCATTTACATTCAACATTAATATTGAGATGTGAGATACTGTTCTCTTCATCACATTAATTCTTACCTAGATAGTTTTTTTTTCATTATTGTTGTTTTATAGGCCCTGTGAGTTTTCAAGAGGTCCTATTTTGTTGCCTTATTGGCCTTTCATTTCAAGGTTAGGACTCCTTTTAGTATTTGTTGTAATGCTGGTTTGGTAGTGATACATTCCCTCAGCATTCATCTGAAAATTACTTTATTTCTCCTTCATTTATGAAACGTAGTTTTCCAGGATATAAAATCATTGGCTGACAGTTGTTCTGTGTAAGGAGGTTGAAGATAGGACTCCAATCCCTCTGGCTTGTAAGATTTCTGCTGAAAAGTCTGCTGTTAGTCTGATCTGTTTTTCTTTCTGGGTTACCTGATGTCTTTGTCTTATTGCTGTTAGAACTCTTTCCTCCATATTGACTTTAGATAGTCTAATGACTATATGACTTGCTGAAGCTCTTTGGGCAACAAATTTCCCAGGAGTTCTGGGAGTGTATTGGATTTAGATGCATAGATCTCTATCCAGGCTAGAGAAGTTTTCCTCAATTATTCCCTCAAATACATTTTCCAGACTTATTATTTTCTCTTTTCTCTCAAGAACACCAATTATTCTTAAGTTTGGCCATATTACATAATCCCATATTTCTTGGAGACTTTGTTCATTTCTTTTTATTTTTTCTTTATTTTTGTCTGATCAATTAAACTCAAAAGCCTTGTCTTCAAGCTCTGAAATTTTTATTTTACTTGTTCTAGTCTATTGTTAAAACTTTCCACTGCATTTTGTAATTCCCTCAGTGTAGCTTTCATTTCCAGAAGTTCTGATTTCATTTTTTCTTTATGATTTATCTCTCTCTAGAATTCTTTTAAATTTATATCCTGAACTGCTTTTTGAATTTTTTCGCGATGGTTTTCACCTTCCTCTGATATCCCCTTGAGTAGCTTGATAATTGACCTTCTGAATTCCTTATCTGGTATTTCAAAGATTTCATCTTAGTTTGAGTCCATTGCTGGAAAGCTAGTGTGATACTTTGTGGGTGTTATAGCACCCTGTTTTTGTCATATTACCAGAGTTAGATTTCTGGCTCTTCTCATTTGGGTAGACAACTTTTTTTCAAATTATTCTTGAATGTATGTATGATTTGACTGTGTTTCTTTTAGTTTGTTTGCTTGTTTGTTTTTAAATTCTTTTTTCCCTTAAGAATCAGACTTTAATGCTTAAAGTTAATTATAGTCTAATTCGGTTACTGGTGCTTTCAGTGGCAATGACTCTAATAGATTTCCTTGGTTATAGATAGTCTTTGTATGGTGGCTTTCTTATATGCTGATTGTAGTAGCAACGTGCTAGATGTGTGAGCAAGTTCACTATCTTCTAGGGGGTTTGAATGGTAGAAGTATTTTAAAACTTATCTTATCCCTCCCAGGGCATACACTTTATTTATTTACTTGTTTTTCTTCAATATTTTATTTACTGGTTTGATGATTTAGGATTCATTCCAATGGAGAAATTGTCCCTGGGTAGGAATTGGTTGCAGCTAAAGCAGGTGGATAAATGAAGCTGCAACCTAAACAGAGGTGGCTGGAAGAGGTCTCAGTGAGTTGCACTAAGGTCTTATCAGGGGAAAGAGTTGGAGCTACCCTCAGCTCTTTAACTGGGTCAGCAGGAAGGGTATCCACCTTTCAGACACACTCCTGTCTCAATGATCTGGCTATTCAGATCAAATAGGCACCCCTTCTCATCTACAGGAATGTTGATATTCCAAGCAGAGGAGAATTGTGACTCTGTCTCTCATGCAAGCCTGAACTTAGAGGGTGCTCCTTCTGTGAGGATGCAGTCACCCTGATGTATCCCAGAAAGGCTGCCGATAGTTGGCACCCATGCTGAAATGTTGTGGAAAAAGCCCCACTGTGCATACAGTGGTAGACAAGTGAGGAAAGACTTTTTCTTCTCCAAGACCCCTCATGTGCATCAGGGCTGTCTGACTGTTGGGATAGAGCTGAAGATGTTTTCTGCTGGGTCCAGTACTACAACTGTGCCTCGGCTAAAAGAAGCTCCACCAGCAAAATGATCCAGTGTTCCAGGTCTGCTATCCAGATTATTTTGTCCCACAGGGTGTTTCCTTGATGTGGTGCACTTTCCCATCCCTTAGGAGTGGGAGTCCTGGGAGCCAAACTACTGTAAGTGGGCTGTGTTCCAGTCAGCCTGCAACTACCCTGAGTCATAAGTTTTCCCTGTGGAGATAGAAATTGCGCTTTCAGGCCATGCCCCTCCCCATCCAATGCAAAGCTGGACTCCTGGTACCTCCATTCATGACTCCTATATTTGCAGCCTACTTTTCACTCTCTCCCTCACTCCAGCCCTGACCAAAGGAGTTCATCCCCATTTGAGGTTAAATCATGATACCCAGCTGGGGCTTCTTTCAACCTACAACCACTTCCTAGAACTTTTTGGTGGTCCTCTACAGGATCCCCTGTGAAGAACAGTAAGGAATGGCTGCCCTCAGCTCCCATTAGGATCTGGGAATGCATGCAAGGATCTTCCACTGCTGCTCCTACTTTTATATTCCACGACCCTCCCCAAGTTGGTTCCCGTGGTGGATGGGGGTAGGGCCTTCCTCGATGGCCTGGACTTTCAGGTTATCCAATGCAGGTGTATATCTCAGAGGCCGTCTATCCTCCTCTCACACTCTGGGGACTTGCAGCCCTTCACCTGACTCACAGTGTGGACTGCAGCCTTCTGCTTGAAGGATATGTAGATTTCTTCAGTTTTATTGTTCAGTTTCTGTGTCGCTTCTTGAAAATAATTTCACAATGTGAATTGCTACACCCTATTTTTGTCCTTTCAAGTGGGAATGGTATGCTAGCAATGGCTCTAATCTGCCATTTTGAACAAAACAAACAAACACACAAACAACTAGATGCCTTTTATTTTTTTTTTCTTTTTCCTGATTGTTGAATAAGAGTGGTGAAAGGGGATATCTTGTGTTGCTCCAGTTCTTAAAGAAAAGGTTTTCAGCTTTTCCTTATTCAGAATGACATTAGCGATGGGCTTGTCATATGTGGCCTTTATTATGCTGAGGTATGTTCTTTCTATGCCTAGCTTGTTGAGAATTTTTATCATCAAGGGATGTTAAAATTTATGAAATGTTTTTCCTGCATTTATTGAGAAGAATTGCTATATGGTTTTTGTCCTTTATTCTGTTGACGTGATGTTTTATATTTATTGATTTGCATATGTTGAACCATCTTCTCATCCCTGGAATAAATCCCACTTGAACTCAGTTTATTATTTATTTGATGTGCTTTCGGATTTGGTTTGCTAGCATTTTTGTTGGAAATTTTTGCATCTGTGTTCACCAGGGATATTATCCTGCAGTTTTCTTTTTCTGTTGTTGCATTCTTGCCTGGTTTGGGTAGCGAAAGTAACACTGGTTTTGTAAGAATTAGGAAGAACTCTCTCCACTTCGATTTTTTGGAATAGTTTGAGGAGAACTGGTGTTTTTTCGTTTTTGAAAGTTTGGTAGAATTCAGCAGTGAAGCTATTGAGTCCTGCATTTTTATCTGTTGGGAGACGTTTCATTATAGCTTCCGTATCATTACTTGTCATTCATCTGTTCAGGTTTTCTATTTCTTCCTGACTCAATGTTGGTAGATTGTGCATGTCCGGGAATTTATCCATTTTGTCTCAGTTCTCCAGTTTGTTCAGGTGTAATTGTTCATAACAGTCTTTAATGACTTTTTGTATTTCTGTGGTATCAGTTGTAATGTTTCCTTTTCCATTTCTGATTTTATTTAGATCTTCTTCTTTCTTTTCTTGGCCAATCTAGCAAGTGGTTGATTAATTTTATCTTTTTTTTAAAAAACAGCTTTTTGTTTCATTCACCTTTCTATTTTTTTAAGTCTCTATTGTATTTAGTTCTGCTCTGATCTTTATTATTATTTTCCTTCTGCTAACTTCGGGCTTAGTTTGCTGAAAACAAATTTTTTTAAAATCCTTTCATTCAGTCTCTACTATATTGTTTAAGAGGAGAGTTCAATCAATTTACATTTAAGGTTAGTATTGATATGTGAGGGCTTATTTCTTTCATTTTATTAATTTCTGGTTGTTTGGCCTATATTTTGTTCCTTTCTTTCTCTCTTAATATTCATCATGTGGTTTTTGTAGTAGTAATATTTGAGTCTTTTCTCTTTCATTTATGAAGAAGAATATTACTGAGTCATCCTTGGCTGGCAGATTTTTCTGTCAGCACTGTGAATATATCATCCTATTCTCCTCTGGTCTGTTAGGTTTCTGCTGATAAATCATCTGTCAGGGTTTTGTTTTTGCTTTTTTATAAGTGGCTAGATGCTTTTGTATTGCTATTTTCAGAATGTTTGCCTTTGACTTTTGACAGTTTAACTATAATGTGCTATAGAGAAGACCTTTTTGCACTGTATCTGTTTGGTAATCTCTGAGCTCTCTGTATCTAAATATCTTGCTAGACTTGGGAAGTTTTCATCTATTTTTTTTTAAACACGTTTTTGAATTATTTTGTTTTCTCTTCACCTTCTGGTATTCTGAGAATTTGAATATTTGGTGGCTTTATGTTGTCCCATATGTCACATAGTGTTTGCTTGTTCTTTTAAATTATTTTTTATTTATTTTGGTCTAATTGGGTTATTTTAAAAGACTGGTCTTTGAGTTCTGAGACTCTTTCCTCTGCTTAATCTAGTGCAGTGTTGAAGCTTTCAAATGTATCTTATATTTCATTCAATTTTTTAGTTCCAGAATTTCTGTTTTTTTTTTAATGATATGTATCTTTCTGGCAAATTTCTCATTCATATTCTGCATTATTTTTATGGATAATTTGTAGTGTTTTGTAGTATTCTCTTCTATATCGCTGAACTTCTTGAAAATCAGTATTTTAAATCCTTTCTTTAGGATTTTGTAATTTTTTTTTATTAGGATCTGTGGCTGGAGAATTATTGGGTTCCTTTGGAGATGCCTTATTTTCTTGCTTTTCTGTTTCCTGTGTCCTTGTGTTGATATATGCATATTTGATGAAACAATTGCATCCTTTAATTTTTTGAATTTGCTTTCATAGGGGAGGATTTTTCTTGAGGATATATTATGGTGTTGGTTGAGTAGGACACTTTGGCTTTGATTGTTGGTGTATGCAGTAGTGTAGTTTCTGTATGAGTTCTTCTGTAAACATCAGTGGTGTCTGTGATTTTCTTGGTGACTTAAGGGGTTATTGTTAGTGAAGACTGTGGTGAATTTTGCTGGAAACAGGGATGCCAGGTGGGCCAGTCTTCAGGCCCCAGTAGTGGCAGGGGTGGCCTGAGCATGCCTGACCTTGGGACCTAGGATGGCATATGCAGGAACTGGTATTAGCAGGTCTAGGTCGGCCAATTCTTGAGTCTCTAGGTAGCTTGCTTGGATGCTTATAATGGAGAAAGTAGGCACGTTATTGGGCTCCTGAACAGCAAATGTGGCACAGGTAATGGCAATAAGTGGTGGGACAACTCTCTGGGTCTTGAGTGGTGCATATTGCACAGTGGCTGTGTTGGGCTAAGTGGGTCAATTTCCAGGCCCACAGGTAGCACACACAGGTGGATACTAGCCATGGTGGTAGTAGCAGGGTGGGTGAGTCTAACCTCAGGCACTTGGGAGGAGTGCTCAGGTACCAACAGTGGTGGACTGGACTGGGTGGTCTCCAGGACACTTTGCTACATGCTCTGGTACTGGGAGCAGAGGTGCAAAGCTGGGCCACGTGGGCTTGTCCTTAAGTCCCCCGGTAGTGCAGGCACTGGCTGTGGTAGGCAGAGTCTAGGTGGTCCCCAAACTCTGGGTTGTCCCCAGCCTCTGAGTGGAATGTTCAAATGTGGGGTAGCAACAGCTGCTCTATGACTCTGCTACTGAAGAGGGCAGTGTTGCTTTCAGTGGCAGCCACAGGCAGGCAGGTGGGGAATGTGCACTTTGCTCATATTTCAGCCTCTGTGCTGGCAGCACTCACTTTGCTTGTTCCTCAGCTCCCGGCAGCAGCAACCTACCTCCCACATGCCACTTCAGCCCTGGTGGCAGCAACCCAGAATGTCAGAAGCTGCAGGCAGGGGAATCTGGGCATGTGAAAATGCATAGTGGCTCCACTGTCAGAGGCAGTGGCATTACTGTTGGTGACCCATGTCTTGGCCCTTTGCAGTCTATTGAGGGATGAGCTGTTAAATGGCACCTTGCTGTAACTGCATAGGACTCTGGGCTGTGAGGAACCCGCTGTGAGCTTCCTTGCTGGAGCAGTGCCATCGTGTGGTCTCCAGGAAGCTCCCTATGTCAGCTTCAGGGCCTGCTATAGTCAAGAGACTCTCCAGTGACTACATTTGCAGGAGTCTATGGTGGGAATGTGGACAGCTGGAGGTCTCTCATTTACAATTTCCTCACAGTGGGGAGACTCTCCAGGTCCTCAGTGGGTCTCAGCCCAGCAGGTTGCCTCATTTATCTCTCCTTCCCTGCTTTGAGGCTTCCTTTCACTTCTCTGTTGAATTCCAGTGTTCTCTCTTAAATGATCTATTTGAAGCGTTACTATCTACACACTATTTTGGTTCTTTGTGGAGAAAGTGAGTATGAGAAGATGCCTCTAGTGGGCCATCTTGAAGCCTCTTTTATGACTATCTTTTGTCAGTAAGCTTTTATCCTGGGAAACAATCTCTGTTTATTGTCAGGCACAGAAATATGTTTACACATCGCAAAATGCTGTCACAGAGGGGGAAGGAATGTACTTCAACTTTCAGAACCAGCACTAGCACTTTTGATTTTTAATTCTTAGTTATTTCCAAGGGATCAAGACATCATACCACCATTGTTAATTCCAAGTTGGTAAAGGTGTGTGATGACTAAGGTAGTTGTTGTGCCTGGGATCAGATGGTCTGGATTATTAAAAATATTTTTTCTACAGTAGCTGCTTTAACATCTATTTGCTCATGAATTCAAATTCTGGTCAACCTCTTAATGAATAAGTGGCCAAAATTAACCTGTCTTCAAAAGCTTATTATCTGACATACACAGTTTCCTTAGAAACGATGTATGTCTAAGCATATCTATTCTTCTTTTCTCCAGGGTCTCCCAGAGATTTTCCATATGCAAATCTTGCCTCCCTTATCTCAGATTTCCTGTCTCTCAACTGTCTCTTCAGGTCAGGCCTTCTTTATAGGAATCCTTGTTTTAGGTTCTGACCAGACGCTACTCCCAGCGGTGCCAAGGGTTTTATTCTCAGGATATGAAAAATTCATATTTCAGCTATAGGTGAAGGAGCTAAACACAAAAGCTGAGTCTAAAATGGCATGGGTGGTGAAGTTGAGATGGTAAATAAAAACTAGAGAAGAAAAGAATACCTGAAAATAATTTCACTCTTTTTACCTAATACTTAGAGGAGACTATAACTTTAGAGATACACACACACACACACACACACACACACACAAATATATACAGATTAGGTTGGTGCAAAAGTAATTGTGGTTTCAGACTGTGAATTTTAAAACATTATAACTAGGTTCAGACACCTCTTTATTAATCAAAATAGGAACCATTACAATCAACACATTCTTGCCAATGAGAAAGTTTGTTTACTCCTGTAGCTTAAAAATCCGTGCTTTGGGACTCGACGAATGCTTGGAAAGCATTTTCTGCATCTTGCTGGTTGTGAAAGCATTTTCCCTGCAAGACGTTGTCGAGATGCTTGAAGAAGTGGTTGGTTGGCAAGAGGTCAGGTGAATATGATGGATACAGCAAAACTTCACAGCCCAATTAGTTCAACTTCCGAAGCATTGGTTGTGCGACGTGCAGTTGGGAATTGTCACAGAGAAAAATTGGGTCCTTTCTGTTGACGAATGCTGGCTGCAGGCACTGTAGTTTTCAATGTATCTCATTGATTTGCTGAGCATACTTCTCAGATGTAATGGTTTTTCCAGGGTTCAGAAAGCTGTAGTGGATCAGACTGGCAGCAGATCACCAAACAGTGACCATGCCTTTTTTTGGTGCAAGTTTGGCTTTGGGAAGTGCTTTGGAGCTTTTTCTCAGTCCACCCACTGAGCTGGTCATTGCTGGTTGTCACATAAAATCCACTTTTCACTGCATGTCACAATCCGATCATGTTGTTGCATAGAATCAGAAGACAACACTTCAAATATGATGATTTTTAAAAATTTTTGCTCAGCTCATGAGGCAGGCATTTATCAAGCTTTTTCACCTTTCCAATTTGCTTCACATGCCAAATGACCATACAATGGTCAACATTGAGTTCATATATATATATATACACAGACATATATATATTTCATTACACTTTAGGTTCTGGGGTACATGTGCAGATCATGCAGGATTGTTGCATAGGTACATAAATGGCAATGTGGTTTGCTGCCTCCATCCCCCCGTCAACTATATCTGGCATTTCTCCCCATGTTATCCTTCCCCAACCTCCCTACCCCCTGCCATCCCTCCCCTATTCCCCTCCAACAGACTCCAGTGTGTGATGCTCCCCTCCCTCTGTCAATATGTTCTCATTGTTCAACACCCGCATTTGAGTGAGAACATGCGGTATTTGATTTTCTGTTCTTGTGTCAGTTTGCTGAGAATGATGGTTTCCAGATTCACCCATGTCCCTACAAAGGATACAAACTCTGTTTTTTATGGCTGCATAGTATTCCATGGTGTATATGTGCCACATTTTCCTTGTCCAATCTATCATCAATGGGCATTTGGGTTGGTTCCAGGTCTTTGCTATTGTAAGCAGTGTTGAGTTCTTAAGCAACTAACTTATCATGTAGTTGTAAGAGGATCGGCTTCAGAGATCTTCTCAGTTGGTCATTGTCAACTTCCGACGGCCAGCCACTGCACTCCTCATCTTTAAGTCTCTTGTTTCTTTTCCAAAACTTCTTGAACCACCACTGCAGTGTATGTCCATTAGCAGTTCCTGGGCCAAATTTGTTGCATAATGGCAAGTTGTCTCCACTGCTTTATGACCCATTTTGAAAAGCTCGAATTTACTTTTGATCTAACATCATTTCCGTAGGCTAAAATGAATATAAAATAAACAGCAAGGAATAAATCATTAGCAAAAAAACATAAAGCAAGACATGTGCATTAAAATGATGTATAACATAACCACATTTATTTAAGAATGTATTCCAATAGTAAATGCCAAATTTCAAGAATGCAAAACCGCAATTACTTTTGCACCGATCTCATTCTATTTTCTTAAACACATTTTATATGATATATACATTTATATATACAAAGTATTTATATATGTAAATGTCTATGTAAATTTAAAAATACAACTCAAAATAGCTACCAGAGTCAAACCCTTCATTCAGTAATTTCCATGGCCTGCAATTCCTGTGAGAGATCAGAGTCACTTGTTCTGATTTGTACAACAGCAGGAAGGCACCCTGAGAGCTGGACCCTTTGTTACTGAATAAGGAGCTGCATCAAGCCTGGGCCTTACATCTTTACGCACTACCCAGACAAAACAATCCCTGAGGCCTCCTACTTGCTGTGTCATTACCACTACAGCACCGAGGAAGGGCTGTACTTGCTTCCCTCTGAGATGTTTACTGTTTCATTCACATCCAAGGTTGTCTAGAATTCAGATAAATTCCCCAAAACTTTTTGGGCCCCTTTTCCTTCCTAAGTCACATCTCAGAAAACTTCTCAGTACATTGTGAAATAGACAGCCACATCACAAGTACATGGCTGTGTCTTTTCCTTCTTTAGCTTCCCAGCCAGCTGCTCTCTATAGCATCAGGATTTGGATTATATCAATTCTTTTGACATTGCTTCTTTTGGATCTTTGGTTTCCTAAGAGGGGCCCAATTTAATTGAGTGTGGATATTAGTATCATACATTAGGAGCCAGATGGTCCAGAGACGGGAACTTTGATACATGTGGTCTCTGTCCTTCGGAAGGAAGCAATTGCTGCTTCTCACTGTGTCTGAGATGCTGTAGGTATTGGCAGCATTAACAACAGGCTTCTCAGTGTAAAGCAAAAGTGACATAAAATAGAGCACAAACTCATCCTGAGATGTGTTCCTCCTACTATCCATCCTCTAGCCAGAAGAGTTCTGGAGAGGGAGAATGCTGGGACTGCACACAGGGCATCTGCTTCTAGTTCAAATCCACAAAGTTTGTAAATGAATAAACGGACGCCCAGATAAGACTCTCTCACAAAGTAAGTTACTGGCAGACACAAACTAGAGCCCAGATTACTAAACTCTCATTATATTGCTCAGTTTTACCCACATTCTGGATCTAGATAATTAAAATACAATGCATAATCATTTACTGTATATCTACTATACTGTATAGTAGTATTGTATAAATAAATATTAAAAATTAATGTAAAAAGAACATGAAAACACAAATAAGTTAACATAAAGAAAAGTGCCAGAATGGTTATAACTGCATTTATTCATGGAGGGATACCGCTTTTACAAGAGAAACCAGGAGTCAAAAAAGTAATGTGACCTGGAGAGAGATCTGGGCATCCTCAGAATTTCTGACTCTGATAGTAACCCATGAAATTCTTTGACATGTAAGCCTTGTATATTGAGATCTAACGCTGTTGCTTAGGCTTATGGAAATACTGAATGTGGAGGAGAGAATAGCCAATGCCCCTTTTCCCACTTCATCTCAATTGTTTAATCAACTAATATTAAGTTTGTATTATATTGCAGGCACTGTACAAAGCTTTGGAAATAAAACAGGTGACCAGATTGTCATGGAATTTTGTCCTAGTGGCACCTAAGGGTCTTTAAGCCTACAACTCTAACACACAGTATGATCACTACACTTAATAACTCTGTAATATATACTGGAAATTTGTGGAGAGAGTAGGTTTCAAGTGCTCTCACCCAAAAAAAAAAAAGAGGAAAGGAAAAAAGAAAAGATAGCTACATGATAAGATGGATATGTTAATTTGCTTCAATGTAGTAATCATTTTAATATGAATATATACATCATCACATGCTGCACACCTTAAATATATACAACTTTTACTTTTAAAAAGACTCTATGAGAGAATATGCAGTAAGTCACAGAACTTCAGGCAAAACAAAGTAGTTTTATCAGAAAGCATTGTGGAATTCCAACTTTAACTCATTGGGCATGCTTCCACATTTGCTGAGGTGTCTAAAATTTTAGCTTTAAATAAAATCCTTTCTACCACACAAAAGTATAGTTGTGATGACAGTGTGGTATTTAAGTAAGTCTAGATGAATAGATCAATGAAAACAATATGGCTTCCAGTCTAGATGAATAGATCAATGAAAAGAATATGGCTTCCAGAAGTGAACTCCTATAGACATGGTCATTGATATTTGACAAGACCAATAAGGCAACTTAATGGGAAAAGTTTTCTCAACATACTTTGCAGGAACTGAACAGTCATGTAGAAAAAAGTAAGCTTTGATTCCTACTTCACCTGATATAAAAATATTCATTCAAAATGGACAATAGAGCTAAAATAAGAGGTGGAATTATAACTCTGCAAGAAGAAAATATAAAGGAGTATTTACAACACTGGGGTGGGAAAATATTTAATAGCCAGAAAAGAAAAAGCATTAACAATAAGGGGAACAATACTGAATTGGATTTCATTGAAATTTAAAATTTCTTTTAAGCAGTGAAATGAAATCATTTGAAACCCAATTCAGTATTTTTTCCTTATTCAATAATAAAATTGAATAATTCAATAATAAATTCAATAATTAAATTTATAAAATAGAATAATTCAATAATACATAAAATTTAATAATTCAATGATAAAATCGAATTATTAAAATTCAATTTTAATAATTGAAATTATTAAACATTCAAGCCACAAACTGCTATAAAATATTATCAATACATATATCTGACAAAGAATTGTATCCTGAATACCTGCAATTTAAAAAGTTTGAACAAAGACCTAGACACTTTAAAAAGAAAATGTACAATAAACACATGTCTATAAACATGTAAAAAGCTGCTCAACATATCCGGTCTTTAGGAAGGCAGGTTGTCACCACATACCCATGAAAATAACTGAAATAAAAATATTTGACAATAGCAAGTGTTGGTAAGAACAAGAAGCAACAGAACTCTCAAGCATTGCTTGTGGGACATATAAAATGATGCAACTACTTGGGAAATTTATTAGACAAATTCTTATACAGTTAGTCTAATACCTTCTCTTTGATCCTATTACCCTAAGCAACAACTTTAAGTAATAAATAAATAAATAACTACATCTACAGAAAGATTTGTGCAAGAATATTAATAGCATTATTCATAATTGCCAAAATGAAATGAGCCAAATATACAACAGAAAAATGTACACCAAGTACTCAGCCATAGGAGGGAATGAACTATTGATACAACCAGCAACATGAATGAGTCTAAAGAGCAATTATGTTGAGTGAAAAATGCCAGACACTGAATGATAACATACTGTGTGATTCACTTATATGAAGTCCTGCATCTGGCAAAACTAAGCTATGGTAATAGAAATATGAATCATGGTTACCTTTGGTGTGGTGGAGGGGGAGTGATAGCTTGAAAGGAAAACAAAGGAAAGTTTTAGGTTGATAGAGATGTTCTATATCTTGGTTACTTGGTAGTTACATTTGGATGTAAAACTCATCATATTGCATATTTTAATATGTGTAATTTGCTTGCAGATACATTATATCTAAATTTAAAAAGTTACACTGAAACATTTTTGATTCAGGCTTAAGTCTAAAAATCAACTGAAAAGCTCTGAAGGACATATATCTATATCTCCTGACATACAGATATATATATATATGGATATATCCATATATATATATGGATATATATATATATATCCTATAATTTAGCCAAGTTAATTGCCCAATTGAAAAAAAAGTCAAAATCAACTGAAAATCCCCCGAAGGAGATATATATATATATATATATTTTTTTTAAGGATATATATATCTCCATATATATGGAGATCTATATATCTCTCTCAGATCTATATATATTTGTGAGAGATATATATATATAAATATATATATACATAGATAAGAATGTGTATGATATCCTTCAGGGCTTTTATATATATATATATTTTATATATTTATATAGATATAAAAAATAGATATTTATATATATAGATAAATATATATTTTTATATATCCATATGTGTATATATATATACTATATATATATATATATATCCTTCAGGGCTTTTCAGTTGATTTTGATGTTTTTTTCAATTGGGCAATTAATTTGGCTAAATTCAAGCTGAAAATTCTGTCTCCCCTGTGAGAGGAAGCAGCTGAAATGGTAGTCCTTTTAGCCTGAGCTATGCTTCTTGGAGGCTACACTACATATACATGGTTAAGGGGTAAGTCCAAGTTTGGAGTTTATTCACATAATCCTGGGCTTTCTCTCTAGGGTCCTCTCATTTCCAGACGTTCTCCTTATTTTCTAGTGGCTGTCGTTCCCCTGAACACTGTTCACGTAATTTCTTCCCAGTAGTTACTGCTATTAATACATTGCTCTATTTTCTCCTAACTCTCCTTTGTATATATAAATACCATGTTTTTTAAATTAAAATTGGGTTTGTTTTACAGACATATATTTTATGTCTTGCTTTTATCAATTAAAATTGCCTTTTGGGTATTTTCTCATATCATTATATATTATTCATCTTTCAGTGTAGATATTTCCATAATTTCTCTCTTGTTGTTTTGAAATTATGCTATCATAAATAAGAGTGAAATCAATTTCTCTCACATAAAAGTTTATTCACCTCTTTGAATATTACCTTACTTCACACTTCTAAAAGTGGAATTACTAAAACTTAGGTTAAATAATTAACCTTACCATCCATTACTTCCTAGGCATTCTGGGTCACTGCATTATACGAAAACTATTATGTCCATCTTTCTCAAGAGAGGAAAGTATGAGTATAAATGGTCAAATCGTAGGTCATTTATTGGGCTATGTTTACTGGAATCTAGGTTCCAGAGTGTTAAATGTTCCTGATAAGCACAGGTTTCCCTTAGGAGGCTTTGTGTGTCCTGAAAGATCTATTTCCAGCTCACCATTTAGCTCAACTTTTCCTCTTAGGTACATGCATGCTTCATTTCACTTGTCTTTGCTTTGAATTTCTGTATCATATGGACTGTCAGAGGATGTTAGCATGCTAATACTTGTAAATATAAAACTTAAAAGGCTTTGAGGTTTTTTTTAGGCATTGAGTCTGGCCACAAGCTCTAAACCAGCTTTTTCAGAGGGCTTCATAGGAGGCTCCAGGATCCCAAATGATTATCAAATGGCATATCAGATATTTGACTGAAGAACACTGAACTTGGGAACTTTCATAACGACTAGCAAAATCACATTTCAGAGCAAGAGCATGCCACCTCTGCCCATCACCAACAGGTGATGCAGCATCTAGTCATGAACTTGTTCTCTCCCATTGTACCCATGAAATTTTAATTTTGGAGATGACCGAGTGACAACACAAAAAGTCTAATGCCATTGAAATAATTAACTACCTACATTTTCTGAGAGGAGAGGTCACGTATGCCATACAGGCCATGGGTGGAAGCATTGCCTGTATGCTTGGTCAGGAGACAGAAGAAGTGAGGGGAAAGCCTAGACCAGTGCCTTAGTTACTACTGAAGACGTGAGGGGAAAACCTAGACCAATGCCTTTATTACTACAGTGGTGGGAATTTGCAAGGTTAGAGTCCCTTACGGAACAGCAATCAAAACATAAATTTTGCTCTTTGTGGTTGGAGGGTTTATCACATGACTTTTATACACTCAGAAAAGTGGGATTGCAGAAGAGACGCAGGCGACTTTGGCCATTATTTGGACCTGTGGTTGATGGATGCCAAATTGACAGGTGCAGAATCTAAGAAAACACAGTTAGGGCACCTGTTCGTTTGTAATGAAAACAATTAAAATGCAAACAAATTTGGGTAAATGTTTAAAAGAATTGAAAAGAAGCCAGAAGATTTTAAACAACTTGCTCCTTCCACCTCATATCCTATTACCTGCAGTGGGCTCGTTCTGCCTCACCCATTGACCTGCTGGAGAGTCCCGGAAAAAAAGTGCACATGGCTCTGCCTCAGGGCCTTTGCACTTGCTGTTTCATGTCCCTGGAAAGCGCTTCCCCAGATAGCTTTGGGATTTCCTCCCTCACGCCTTTACTCAAAAGTTACCTTCTCAATGAGGTCTTCCTAACCAACCCTTCTAAAATGTTAACCCACTTAAGGCCAAACGCGATGGCTCACGCCTGTAATCCCAGCACTTTGGGAGGCCAAGGCAGGTGGATCCCCTGAGGTCAGGAGTTCTAGACCAGCTTGGCCAACATGGCAAAACCCCATCTCTACTAAAAATACAAAAAATTTACCGAGCATGGTGGTGCATGCCTGTAATCCCAGCTACTCGGGAGGCTAAGGCAAGAGAATCGCTTGAACCTGGGAGGCACAGGTTGCCATGAGCCAAGATCGCACCACTGCACTCCAGCCTGGGCAACAAGAGTGAAACTCTGTCTCAAAAAAAATACATAAATACATAAAATATGTCCCTAGGACATATTTTACACACCTTTCTCATAGTGCCTGTTACCTTATTTTGGCTGCTAATGGGTGAGATTGTAATTTAATTGCTTTATTTGTAAAAGGCATAGCACCTCATTGCTTCATAGATATTCAAACTTGGGTAGTGTATTAGGTCATTTTCGTGTTGCTGTAAAGAAATATCGGAAGCTGAGTAATTTATAAAGAAAAGATATTTCATTTTGGCTCACAGATCTGTAATCTGTACAGGAAGCATGGGGCCAGCATCTGCTTCTGGTGAGGCCTCAGGAAGCTTCCATTCATCACAGAAGGTGATGGGGAGCCAGCATGCCACATGGTGAGAATGGGAGCAAGAGAGCGGGAGAAGGTGGAGGTCCCAAACTTTTAAACAACCAGATCTCACAAACCAATTGAGTGAGAACTCACTTATCACCATGAGGATGGTGCTAAACCTTTCATGAGGGGCTTCCCCCATAATCCAATCACTTCCCACCAAGCGCCCATCCCCAATACTGGGAATCACATTTCAACATGAGACTTGGAGGGGACAAACATCCACACTCTATCAGGCAGCATTTCTTTCTTCAGGCTTAGTTTCTACTTTAAAGTATCTGGTGTCTTAGAATTCTTAACAGTCTCAGTCATATTTTCCAGCATTGATGTGATTTATTAACCCTAATTTATTATCCTAATGTCACCAGGAAAGCCTGATCACAGACATAATCAGATGGTGTTCTGTTTACAGGACATAACAGGAATTGAAACACTGATTAAATATTTGTGCACTAATGTCCACAGCAGCATTATTCACAGTAGCCAAAATGTAGAAACAACCACATGTCCATTATCAGATAAATGGATAACAAAGCGTGGTATATCTATACAATGAAATTATTATTCAATTTTAGAAAAGAAGGAAATTCTAAGACCTTCTACAACTTGGGTGATCCTTGAGGACATCATGCTAAGTGAAATAAGTCAATCAGAAAGAGACAAACACCATATCATTCCACTTACACAAGGTACCTAGGGTAGTCAAATTCATCGAAACAGAAAGTAGAAACAAGATAATCAGGGGCTAGGGAGAAGAGAGAATAGGGAGTTATTGTTTGATGAGTAGAAATTTTCAGTTTGGAATGATGAAAACGTTCTGGAGATGGATGGTGGTGATTTTAAGTACATGAACTTCCTTAATGCCACTAAATTGTAGACAACGTGGTACATAGTAAATCTTATGTTGCACATATTTTCACACAATACTTTTAAAAAATTGAATACATTCAGTGCCTGATTCCTAGATATTTTATCTCTTTGCCTTCTTCTGGCCGTAAGGTAAAATCTGAATGAATTAAAGAGACAAGCTGATTTCCATTGCATGGAATAACCCTCAAATATTGATGAGAAGAAGTCTTGCAGTGCAGTTCTCATTGTTATATACCCTCACTATCTTCACTACTTTTCCTTCCTATTTTACAAAATAAAACTTCTCTGAAGCTGTCTTTTAAAGTGTTCTTTGCTAAAAAAATTTCCGTTTATTATATTTCACTAGGAAGCATAGAAGTATTTATTGCACACATTTCTATCTTGTGCTGTGTGTTGAATAACCAAAACATGAGTTGCAAATTCTTAAAATTTGTTTATCAGCTTGGAACAATAAAAGAGATCGTCTACATACAAAAACATGCTTTAAAAAACTCTAAATGCGTTCTTTTTTATGTAACTCAGTACATTTTTTATATCATGTACATTTGGCTTGCAAATGACATTACCAATTAAACGAAAGCAGTGTGAGAATTACTTCATTCATGCAATAGAGGTTTAAAGAAAAAACTCTCATTGTTCACATTTTAGACAATGGAATTATGTAAACATCAGTCATGGAGAAGAGGTTTCCATGGGATGCCTGCACAGTAGTACCTTAAAAGCTTCATATATTTTCATGGCTAATGTGTTATTAGATAGCATTTTAATAAATAATAATTTACAGTTTAAGGATAGTCAATTTTTAATATAATGATTCAGAAAATTGTGCCTGCTTCAGAAAGACCGTTAGTCTAAGTATACTAAGCACTATTTTTAGCACACATATTATTAACATATACTAATATTGATATATATATATTTCTATGTGCATTATTTTTTTCTGAACAGAGCATAAGAAAATAGGCTTTTCACATGCAGAACATAGGATTTTTTTAAAAAAATAAGGAATCATTTTAAAAATTAAATGATCAGATTTCACAGATTGATCTTGAAATCGTGGCTCTTTGGGGAAAAATCCTTTCCTTCTTGCAGTTTCTGCATCACTTATCTGGACCAAATCTCTTGAGTGTCATCTTAAGAGCTGTCCAAAACATAAATCATGCCAAATGGGTAGTAAAAAATGATAGAAGGTGATAAGCTGATTTGCACCATTCTTCTTTCTGACAGTTTCCTGTGACCCGCATGGTGATAACTCTAAGCCATGGAGCCCCATGGACCCCGTCCACTCATCACTGCTCTTTGCACATACCTCCAGGTGTGCTAAGGGGACCCGCCCAGCAAGACCCATGGAAAGCCGACAGAGAACAATACAGAGGAGAACGTGAATGGGGTGCTACAGACCAGGGAGCCTTGGCTCCTGTCCAACCTGAGTTCCTCCCTAGGACTGCTTGAGCGTCTTCAAGGCATGACCACAAAGAGAGCCGTTTCCCACAAAGAGAGCCATTTCTAGAGAGCCCACGTGGAAGCTGTAATGCCCTTTATGACTAGTCTTGGAAGTCCCACTGTCTCAGCAGCCCTATCCTGTTGGTCACATGGGGCATCTCTAATTCCATGTGGGGAGGGGAAAGGTACAATAGTGTGAATGTTCAGAGCCTGGGTCAGTCCTCACAGTTCACAAAGCACACCTCAAGCAGCCCCCAACTGCTTCTTCTCTGAAGTCTTACCTGAGCTGTCCACTACTGCCCTTCTCCTGCCCAGGGGAATCTTTTATTGAATGTTATTTCAGGATATATATGGAAGGCCCACATTTTCTACTGTTTTTAACCAAGACAGTTGTCCACTGTGCATGAATTACTTCTCTTACTCATAACTACCCTAAATTCTCCAAAGGCATTGTTTTCAATGCTGTCTGTGAATTAGAACTACCTGAGAAGAGAGAGAGGGGGTGGGGAGAGAGAAAGAGACAGAAAGCATGTGTGTGTATTTTATTTTATATAGAGTCATGCAACACTTAAGTATGTTTCAGTCAACAATAACTACATCCAGGATGGTAGGCTGATGAGATTACAATTCTGTATTTTCACGGTACCTTTTCTATGTTTAGACACACACATACTTACCATTGTGTTACCATTGCCTTCAGTATTCACTGCAGTAACATGTTGTACAGATTTGTAATCTAGGAGCAAAAATAGGCCATACTGTATAACCTAGGTTGGTCTTAGACTGTGTTATCTGGGTTTGTGTAAATACACTCTGTAGGGTTCGCACAATGACATGGCAATGCATTTCTCGGAACGTATCCCCCATCCTTAAGAGATGCATGACTGTATTCTCTTTTTTATATTCTATTCTACTTTGATAGCAATTCTACTGCATCAGAAATGCGTGCTTCCCCAATTCCGTTCTAATGTACCTGATCTCAAGCAAGTTCCAACAAACAGTAATTTTTAAAAGTGTGCTTGAATAATCCCAATGTGTGTTACAACCACTGCGTATGTGTTTCAAAAACAAAAGCTTGAGAGCCTGGCTAGGTAAAGGGCACAAATCTTACCTGTATCACTCAATACATTTTTTATGTCTACACCAAGCATATCCAAACTGAGGGCCCCTGGACTGCATACAACCCAGGATGGTTTTGATTGAGGCCCAACACAAATTCATAAACTTTCTTAAAACATTACGAGATTTGCGCATGTACCTTTTTGTTTTTAAGTTCATCGGCTTTGTTAGTGTCAGCGTATTTTATGTGTGGCCCAAGACAATTCTTCTTGAACACCCCCTGGCTACATCATCCAGATCATTACAGTGCATTTCCAGCACACCAGAGAGCTCCCTGGTGGTCCTCCCAGTCAATAGTCCCTCTCAAATGTAGCCACTATTCTGACTTTTACCACCCTATGTTATTTTGCTTGTACTTGAACATTATTTAGATAAGAACGATACAGTATGAACTCTTTTGTGTCTGTTTGTTATTTTACCCTCAATAGTTTGAATGTGAGATTCATCCATTTTGCTGCAAGTGCCAAGAGTTGCTTCTTTTTTAAAAACTGTTGTTTTATTTTTTGAGACAGAGTCTCGCTCTGTTGCCAGGCTGGAGTGCAGTGGTGCAATCTCGGCTCACTGCAACCTCCGCCTCCCAGGTTCAAGCGATTCTTGTGCCTCAGCCTCCCTAGTAGCTGGAACTACAGGCAAGCACCACTATACCCAGATAATTTTTGTATTTGTAGTAGAGACGGGGTTTCACCATGTTGGCCAAGATGGTCTCAATCTATTGACCTTGTGATCCGCCCACCTCGGCTTCCCAAAGTGCTGGGATTACAGGCATGAGCCACAGTGCCTGGCTGAGTTACTTCTTTTTTAGTGCTGTTCAGTATAGCATTATTTGAATAAACTATATTTATCCAGTGAATTATTTCTAGTTTTTGGCTAACAGAGTTGCTATGATCCAGTCTGTGGATGTCATTTAGTAGACATAGGCATGCATTTGTGATGAAGTAGAATTGCGCAAGTAGAATTTCTGAATCATAGATTTGGCATCTGTTCAGCTGGAGAAAATATTACCGAACATCTTTCCAGAGTGGTTGTACCAACGTTCCCTTCCATCCACACAGTATTGGAGTTGTAATTACCATGCACCCTCATCAACACTTTGTATTTTCAGTTTTTTCAGTTTTATACATTCTGGTGTATAATATCACAATGTGTCTTTAATTTGCATTTCCCTGATGATCATGAAGGGCACCTTTTTATATATTTATATAAAACATACAATTTGGATATCTTTTGGATAGGTTCTTTGTGCATATTCAAATCTCCCGCTCACTTTGCAACTAATTTTTTTTCTTTTTTTAAACTATTTCTTTGTAGGAGTTGTTCGTGCATTATGGATGTAAGTCCTTAGTTGGTTATTTGTATTGCAGATATTTTGTTTCCAGCCAATGGCTTGGCTTTTTACACTATCAATAGTATATTCTTATGAATAGAAGTACTTAATTTTCATGAAGTTCAAAATTTATTAGTATCTTTTTTATGGCTTCTTTGATATCCTGTTTAAGGAATCTCTGCCTTTCCAAGGTCATAATAATATTTTTATAGATTTCTTCTAGAATATTCTACCGAATCCTTCTTTAGTAGCTGTGAAGGCAGAGCTAGATATTTACTTCAGTTAGAAGAAGAAAAAGGAGAAAATAAAGAAGAAAATGTGAAAATATGAGCTTATACCTAAAAATAGTATCTCAGTACAATTTTACCTACTAGATTATAGGTTCTTTGAGGTCAAGAACTGCATCTTACTCAGCTATACATTTAGTTCAATGGCAAGCTCAGTGCCTCACACATAGCAGACATATATAAAAATGAAGTTGAATTTGCTTACTGCTCAAGTTCAACCTCTGTCCTCATCCCAACAAAGAGCCCTCACTGAAAACCAGCAAGAAGAGCCAATATTCCAGATGACGAGAACTTGGAAAAGCCTTAGACATCATTGCCCAATCAAAGTCACATCACGGCAAAGGAAGCAGATGGGACTTCCTGGGTCATACACCAACTTAGTGGCAGGGCCACCATTTGACCTCAGGACTCCTGCCTTCCAGTTCACAGATCTTTCCCACATTTCAAAACCCCCTAGAAAACCCCAGGTCCATTTTTAGAGAACCCACATGAATGTCAGCTGTTAGATTTCTTCACTGTTGATTCAACATGTAAACAAAAGACTTCTGCAGTTCTTATTATGTCTCTCTGTTGAATTACCAAGAGGCAATGAGCAGGAAACTAAAACATCGTAAAATTGAAGGGGAGCTGTGGAAAAGGGAGAGGAATAAAAAAATATTGGTCTTGGGTAACATTATCTTCACTTAAGGGCTTGGATGGTTATTATCAAGTTTGAAGAGGGCTTTGATTCCTTCCAGGCAATCCATGTTAGCTCACACTTGTATACTGTTCCCACCTACTTCAGACACAGGTAACTGAGATTCCATGCATATCAATAACTGTTGAAGCATTGGCTTCATCCTTTCTTAAGGCAAAAGCATTTATTTAGACCAGAGGTTTCACGTTGGAAGCCTGTGGGCTGGATAAGGAACACAGATGTGGTCATCTACTTATATGTTTAACAAGCCAAAATTTTTCTAAAGTATCACATAAAAAATAAGCAGAATGTCAGCCAGGCGCAGTGGCTCACTCCTGTGATGCCAACACTTTGGGAGGCTGAGGCAGGCGGATCACTAGATCAGGAGATGGAGTTCATCCTGGCTAACACGGTGAAACCCCATCTCTGCTAAAAATACAAAACATTAGCTGGGCGTGGTGGTGCACGCCTGTAGTCCCAGCTACTCGGGAGGCTGAGGCAGGAGAATCACTTGAACCCATGAGGTGGAGGTTGCAGTGAGCCGAGATCGTGCCACTGTGCTCCAGCCTCGGCAACAAAGCAAGACTCCGTCTTAAGAAAAATAAAATAAAATAAAATAAAAAATAAGCAGAATATCTAGAACTGTTTGAAAAAGAGAATTGATCTCTTGAAGAAGAGAAGAAGAATCTGTCTATATGATAATAATGGATTTGCATCTCGACTTGACAACAATGTGCCTGAGTTGGACTGGCTTGCCTTCATTCATGCATTGCTTCATTCACGGACATCACCTCTCTTCCCTCTGTGGGCATTTGACTCAGGGGCCCTGACTTAAGCAATAGCATAAATTAGATAACATTATTTTCTGCTCATAGTCAAAATATACACCAAAAATGTTTTTAATTCTAACTTATATATATGCATATATACTCTAAGTTTAATATATATGGTACTTTGTAGACTGAATTATGTGCCCCAAAACTCATGCGCTGAAGCTCTAACCCTTAAATGTGATTGTATTTGGAGATGGAGCCTATAAGAAGGTAAGCAAGTTTACATGAGGTCTGATAGGCTGAGCATGGTGGCTCATGCCTATAATCCTAACACTTCGAGAGGCCAAGGTGGGTGGATCACTTGAGCTCAGGAGTTTGAGACCCGTCTGAGCAACACAGTGAAACCCCATTCTACCCAAAATCAAAAAATTAGCTGAGCATGGTGGCACACACCTGTGGTCTCAGCTACTGAGGAGGCTGAGGTGGAAGGATCACTTGAGCCCATGAGTCAGAGGTTGTAGTGAGCCGAGATCATGCCACTGTACTCCAGCCTGGGGGACAGAGTAAAACTCTGTCTCAAAAAAAAAAAAAAAAAAAAAAAAAAAAAGAAGTAATGAGGTCTGATAGGATTAGTGCCCCTATAAAGGAGACACCTGAGTGGTCACTTTCTGTGTGCATGCACTGGGAACAGGTCACATGAACACAAAGCAAGAAGGCAGCATTTCCAAGCCAGAGAGCCCTCAATGAAAACCACCTATGCTGGCACCTTGATCTGGGACTTCCCAACCTCCAGAACTGTGAAAACATAAATTTCTGTTGTGTAAGCCCCTCAGTCTATGGTATTTTGTTATGGCAGCCTGAGCTGACTAATACATACACACATACCACAAGTTAGATCTTTTCAGCTCCTCCATAAACTACGAAATGACTTCACTGTTCCTGGAGCATTCTGGTTTCTATTTGGCTGCAAGTTGGAATACAGGCATTAAAAATCTTACTGGCATCTTCCTGCTACTCATTTTGTACATTAAATGGCCTCAAAGGGATTTAAAATTATTTTGGCATAATTATTTTTCTAACGGAGACAGTGGTTTCATGGATGTAACTCTCAGCATCTACTTGTATCCATGTCTTATCCATAATTGTCTCTACTGATTTTCCAAAGTGACCAAGAAGTCTCTTACATAGGGACTGTGACTGTGTCAAGGCACCATCTCAGCTTTGACTGTCCCCAGTTCCCTCTCCCAGAGTTACGACATTCACCAAGAAGGTGATACAACTTCAACAAAAACAAAGATCAGAATCAGACCCTTCTTACTACAATTTAAAACACAGCACATGCCCCTACAGCATTTTATTGGAAAGTTTCTGAAATCCCATCTTTGAAAACAAGCACATGCATTTTTGTTTTAAGAGCCACTAATGATGACCTAATACGTATATTCATTCTCACCCCAGGGAAAACGTATATTATTTGAAAGTTGTCGCTTTTTTGAGCTCATTCTAGGGTTGCGATGAACAAGGCTGGATTCTGCAGCTGTATTTCTTGAAGTGTCATTATCCTTCTGCCAGAGCAAACTAATGGATGACTGGGAGGAAAGATACAATTTGGAGGTAATTAATTCTGCTTCAAATCCCAGTTCACCCATGCTAAACAGCACTCGAATCCTGATTCAAGATTTAGCATTCAACGGCCTGTGGAAGTCGGCTTGGGCTGCTCTTCATGGCTCCATTCTGCAAAGGGTCTGCCTTTTGTTCCACTTCCTCTTGGCGCTGTGCTTCTGGGCAATGAGATCAGTGATGGGCTGCTTCTTGTTCAGTTTACCAGCGCCTCGAGCTGCATCATGCCCTGATTTACAGCATGAAGGGAGTCTCTGATGAGCTGCATGATACTTGTCCAGTCTGTCCCAACTACAACAGGCCTCATGCTGCCATCTGCTTGTGTTGCTGCCACAAAAACACTTAGGGAAGGAGCCTGTCTTTGTCTCCCTCCTGACACTGCTTGGTATATTCTGGACTGGAAATGGCATTAGCAAGCCAAAGATACTTCATGCTCATAGAATCATCCTAAGCAGGCAGTACAGCCCTAGCAGCTGGTCCGCAGATATCATTGCTAGGATTGTTACAAAAACATGATCTTCCACTTATGATTTACAAACACAGGGGGAGGAAATGGTTGTTAAGCAATTGCTGCTAGAGATCAGCCTTTAAGCCCATCCCTTCCTTTTTTCCTCTTACAGAATAACACTGGCTACAGGTAGCCCACTGGGAGCAGCTGCATTTGCTAACTGAGACACAGATTCTAGGACAATTGGCCTCACCTTCCGTTACTTATTTTGGTGCCTTCTTCCTAAGACCCGATGCTCTGCAAACCCCAGCTTGCTTTGCTTCGATGGTCTTAGACCAGGCTCTGCCATTGACTAGCCACCTTGGGCAACTTAGTATTTCTCTGGCTGTGTTTCTCATCTGCACACTAGGATTGTTGCAATATGATGCAAAAATTTTATTATTTATCCTTGTTTTATTTGTTGTTGTTTATTTAAAGATGGAGTCTCGCTCTTTCACCCAGGCTGGGGTGCAGTGGTGCAATATGGCTCACTGCAGCCTCATACTCCTGGGTTCAAACGATCCTCCAACCTCAGCCTCCTGAGTAGCTGAGACTACAGACATGAGCCACCACACCCGGTCTGATATTGTGATTTTTGAAGAGTACCTGGCACACAGTAAACGCTCAGCAAATGTTAATTATCATTACCATTATGGTGTTTCAGCTCACACCACAATGAGTGAGCCAGGCTGGAAGTGGGGGAATCAAACAAACACAGAGAACAGAACCCTGAATCGAGGCTTAAATCCAGAGACCCTGGTCTGCTTTCAACTGTACCTTTTAAAGTTCAAAGCACAGAACTCAGCTCTTTAATTTGGCAGAGAGGGAAGCTGAGATGGATAACATGGTTTGGATGTGGACGTTAGGGAATTACAGGGACTTTGCTCAGAGTCCTAATTGTGCCACATACCAGCTAAGCTCACTCACCCAGCAGCTCACTTCATCTTTCTGAGGCACATCTTAGTGTGATCCAACTTCTTAGTATTCAACTTTTCCTCCTGCCCCACAAGGCTGTGGTGAGGACCACCTGGGATGGTGTGCCCAGGCACAGTGAGTGCTTCCTGAATGGTAGCAGTGATCACTATTCTTGTTCTTGCCCAATTCATGCAATTGAAGTGGTAGAGTCTGACCCCAAGGGCTGACTCCAACTCCAGGATTCTTTCCTCTGCTGCCTGAAGAACAACAGAAATACACACACAGAAACCAGAGGTCTGTGACTGGAACAGTGGTTCACGCCTGTAATCCCAGCACTTTGGGAGGCCGAGGCGGGTAGATGACCTGAGGTCAGGAGTTTAGGACCAGCCTGGGCAACATGGCAAAACCCTGTCTCTACTAAAAATGCAAAAATTAGCCAGGTGTGGTGGTGGGCGCCTGTAATCCCAGCTACTCGGGAGGCTGAGACTTGAGAATAGCTTGAACCCGGAAGCCAAAGGTTTCGATGAGCCAAGATTGAGCTGTTGCCTCCAGCCTGGGTGACAGAGTGAGACTCTGTCTGAAAATAAAGCAGAACAAAACAAAACAAACAAACAAAAAAACCCAGAGGTCTGGTGAAGCTCAACGCTGATTCCATTCTACATGCAGAACAGCATACTCCATCTAGAGCCCTCAAAGACGTGGGGTGAGTGACAGCAGGACAAAGCGTGGAGGTGGAAAGAGTGCTCACTCAGAAGCGGAGTCTTGAGCCCAGGCTCTGCCCCCTCACCGCCATCTGCTTGGGCTTCGTGATCGGAGGATATCATGAACATCTTAGGTGTTCATAGACCTGCCTTTCCCAGATCCCAGACTCTGAGGTTAAATTGGCTTTGGTCATCATAATTATCAGATTTTTATGGTAAGGCTTAGTTCATCTCAAAGTTCATCGCCAGACAGAGGCTGTGTTAGAAACACACAAAGGCAAACTAGAGAGAAGTGGGGGGAGCCAGCGTGTGTGCTCAGTAATTGTGCATGGCAGAGGGAGGTGGAAGTTAAAATGCATCCAGCAGGGAGTTCAAAGAAGGACGTGGTTAGCATGGTTTGGTCAAGGGGGAAAGCGGCTAACAGAATGCTGAGCACTTCATATATGTAATCTTCTCTAGTCCGTCAGGCATTCTCCCCCAGAAAAATGCAGTTAAATAAATTTCACAGATGAAGTTTAAATGCTAACGCCATATACTCAAAAAAGCCAGAGCTAGGAGTGGAACCTGAGTCTGTTTTGAAGCAATACTCCAAACCCTTTCTACTATATCACACTGCTTCTTAGTATTTATGGAGCGCTTACTGTGTACCATGTACTCTGCAATGTACGCTGCATATATTACCTTATTTAAAACTCAAATACCTCTTTTGAAATAGATGTTATTCTTCCCAATTTCTAGTAAAATGGGGCTTAAGTAACTCACCTGAGGTGATACATGAAGTAAAAGGGCAAGATTTGAACCAAACTTTTTAAGCTTCAAAATCTATGCCTTTTCTACTGTACTGTAATTTTCTTTCTCATTACTTTATAAATTTTAAACAAAATATTCCCAAGTTCGATCAGGCATTTAATAATACACTCTAATCTATGCAAAAATTAGCATATTCCTCAGTCATTATTACTTTCCGTTTATCTTTGGGAGCAAATACTGCCTCTCTAACTCTGCAGTGCCACGAGATTACATCATTTCCTGTAATATAAAACTTCTAGGCCAAGTAGGGCACTTATGCTGAGATCTTCAAATATCTTTTTCATAAACACCCCTCCAATCCAGAGAGAGACTAACCCTTCCCTCCACCTGTATCCTAGACCTCATTTGTCAATAGATGCTGGCTTCAAAGGCGGCTGTTCCCTTTCTGAATACTTTCTAAAATTCAGAGAACTCCTCAAACTATATATATGGCTCAAGCCTCTCCTTTGACCTAGGGATCCATTTTTATAACCTGGAAAGCTGAGGAGGCCAACTTGAGTGACATGGTGCTGTGTCAAAATGGAAATATGTAAAATACACGGTGGTAGTATGAGGAATGAAATGATCTAATGACTTTCTGCTGAGATTACAGAAAGGGGAGAAAATAGTGTACTCTCTCATCAGAAGTCCAGGAGGGAGTTTCTGGATCTTTTCTCTAAAGGCAGAAATTACTCATTTATCACAGAAGACTTCCTTCCTACAAAATCCACTTGTTTTCATTTGATCTATCTTTGTTTTGTTTTGAGGCCTCTGATACATTCACGCTGTTTGCATTATTAAAATGATCTCCTTTGGTTGATGTGTGTCTCTTTGATCTCTCTTTCCTGATCTTCATTGACCCGACTAGAATAC
Source organism: Ateles fusciceps (assembly GCA_036589455.1). Classification (NCBI taxonomy): domain Eukaryota; kingdom Metazoa; phylum Chordata; class Mammalia; order Primates; family Atelidae; genus Ateles; species Ateles fusciceps. The sequence continues at coordinate 1,844,982 of JAZHEH010000284.1, forward strand.
TGAGGGCAGTGACAGTGAGGCAGGAAGGTACACAGGTGGGTTCAGGGGTGTCTAAACTGGCCCTGCTCCTCAGTCAGGGTGACCAACTTGTCCCAGTTGGCCCTGAACTTCCTCAATTTTAGAACTCAAAGCCCTGCATCCTGGGATGTTCCCAGTCTTGGACAAATTAGAATGTCACCCCATCCTACAAGGATGAGAGTTTTAAAAGGGTATGGCTGGGCCAGGTGCGGTGGCTCACCCCTGTAATCCCAGCACTTTGGGAGGCCGAGGTGGGCAGATCACGAGGTCAAGAGATTGAGATCATCCTGGCCAACATGGTAAAACCCCGTCTACTAAAAATACAAAAATTAGCCAGACGTGGTGGCATGTGCCTGTAATTCCAGCTATTGTGGAGACTGAGGCAGGAGAATTGCTTGAACCCGGGAGGCGGAGGTTGCAGTGAGCTGAGATCATGCTACTGCACTCCAGCCTGACAACAGAGCAAGACTCCATCTCAAAAAAATAAATTAATCAATGAAATTAAAGGATATAGCTGAGGCCTAGACACAAAATTAGTGCAAAAAAACCAAGAAACATTTGGCTAGAGTCTCTTTACCTTGAAATAAGAAGAACTTTCAGAGGTAGAGACGCCTAGAGGTATGTGAATAATAGATGCTAAGCTCACCCTAGAGTTTCTGACCCAGCAGGTCAGGGTGGTGCAGAGAATCTGCATTCCTGACAAGTTCCCAGGTGAGGCTGATGCCGCTGGTCCAAGGACCATAGCTTTGGAACCACCACCCCACAGCCGGTAGACCTTCTCTGCAGAAAGTGCACGATTCCTCCAACTGTGATTACGCCAGAACCATCTTGCCACTAAGCCTGACCTTGTACATGCCCATTGAGCTATTTTATTCTTGCTAAAGTCTTTATTGTTCAGAGAGAGAGAGAGAGAGAGAGACTGAGTGAGTGATAGAGTAGCAACACAGCCACCATTGATTAATGAGCCCCCGCTGCCCCGGTACCTTCAGGATCCTCTGGCATGCAGCTTTTGCCCTCAGAGTCCTGCATTTGAGGGGAAAGAAATAAGAGGTCTCTTTAGAAAGCCTTGAAGGGCTAAGGCTAGAGAGGTTGAGCAAGGCTACAGATCACTGGAGAAATACCAACCTGACCCTCTCCAACCCACAACAAAACCTTTTCTTGAGCGATTAGCCCCAGAGAAAGGTGATTTGTTAAAACCCTGGGTTCACGCTTTTGTGTCCTGGGCCTAGGACAGCTGGCAAGAGCCAGAGAGCTCTCTGATACCGGGCTTGAGCCCCCATTCTCATTCACTGGACTGTGCATCATTGAAACACTGGCTACTCATTCTCATGCTAATCCGTGAACTCAGAGAGCAGATGTGAAACATTTGGTTCTGTTCTTGCTCACTTGTAAAGAACTAATGCAACTTTTTTAAAGGGAAGGGCAGAGTTGGGCTGAGAGAGGGGTTAAGGTGAACAGGGGAGGGAGAAAAGGAAGAAAATGTGGTGAATTCCAGAAGGAAAGATAAGTTTACTTGAATAACTTTCTGTCTTGGTGGGTGAATTTCAGCCAAACCAATATAAGGCAGGAAATACAAATTAATACTAGAGGAATGAAATATTTTGGACTCGCAATGCACATATTTCATATAATGCAAAGATGCTAAGCTGTAGAAGGTTCCCTCCAGTGAGACTCCATGAGCCTTGTTCTCTCCGCCTTGTGAAAAAGCATGTCTTTAGGGGTAGGAAAACTTTATTCCAACCCCCAGGCATTTTACATTGTAATTATTTTATATTTAGAATGCCATTCAAAAGTTGACAGCAGTTTAAGTAGAAGCTGGAAGTTGTTCCAAAAAAAGTATCTATTTTACTGTATATATTTCTTTTTTTACTGCTAGAAATATATATATATATATATATATATACACATACACATACATACATAGATAGAGAGATGAACAGATAAATAACTTCTAATGCTGTCAGAGATTTAATACCCTTATTCCTACGTGGTACATTTGACTAAAGTGTCTATATCATTGATGAAACTGTAAATCTGTTAATGACAACATTGATTCAATGGAATATCTAGATTTGTTTCCTCCTGTCATCAGGAAAGTTCTTGGAGAAAAAGACTTATGATACATTTGCTGATGGCACACTGTCTCTCTTGCCCAGGATTTGTGGTCTGTTTAATGCATGCCACAGATACAGGCTGACATCCGCAAAGCATGCCAACTCGAAATTGTTTACAACTCTTTCCGAAATGTCCTCTGCATTCCACCAGCTAGCATCACTCACTTTAACAGTCCTGCTGTGTCAGTAGCCTCTGCATGTTAAGTGGCCAGATCACCACCTTCCACCCTCGCTCCTTTCTAGAAGTCTCTTAAATAACTGCTGCCCGAGCTTCCCTAGTGATAAGAATGACCTGGAATGCCTGTTAAACATAGAAATTCTTGGGCTCTCCCCTAGAGGTTCTCATTTGATAGATATAGGAGGCAGGGATTCCAGCAACCCTATCAAGTATTGAGGGTGAGTTTGAGCATCAAAAACAGTCTAGGTCACATTGCCCAAAAGAGTATTTTGCGGAGAAGCCTATGCGGCAAATGGGGTCTAATATATACTGAGCCACGTACTCTCTGCTCCAGCCATTTTTTCTTCTCTAGAGCTGTTTGCCTAGGTTTGCAGGTCAAGTGTTTGGGGGACTGTTAGGCATGTCACTCGCATAGAGACCACCAGGCAGGTTTTGTGTGGGCAATGAGGCCATTTTATTTCACGCTTGGGTGCAAGCAGGTCAAGTCCGAGAAAGGAGTTAGGCAAGGGGCGTAGGAATGGGGACTGGTTAGAAAGGTTGGGGCAAATGATTAGTTAAAGGTGGTTATCGATTTTAGCGAGGAGAAGGGCATCACGGGATGCATGGTCACAAGGGTAGGAGTCATCTATTACAAACAGGCATGATCATAAGGGTGGAGGTTATTGGTTGCAAGCAGAGGGGGAGGGTGAGGTAAATTACATAGTTACAGGGGTGAGGGTCTTGAGAAACCTAATGTCTAGGGGGTAAATTTTCACAAGGCTGAGAAGGAACAATGGTTGAAGGTTGCAGGGGGAGAGCAATCAGTTGAGGCAGGAACTAGTTGTTTCACTTCTCTTTGTGGCCATCCAGTTACTTCAGACTTTCTGTTTCCTGCAGACCATCTGGAGGTATATGTGTGGGTCACCAAGGCTATAATGGCCAAGCTTGGACTTGGAGGCCTGACAGGGACCATTTTGACCTTTGATACCTTAGGATGCCTATTCTCACTTTACTACCATTACCTAGAATTCTTGGCGACTTGTCTCCCGATATCTAGCATAAAGTTCTCTCTCTTGAAAGTGATTCTTTCTCATCATCATTCCATGTTTAGGAGGAGAGGCTTGGGGACATTGAATAATTAAGGTCTTCAGATTTGTTTTGCCCCCAAATCCTCTGGGGGGAAATGTTTCCTAAACAGTAATCTGGCCTTCTGGGAAAATCGTTATTTTTAATTTTGCCACCTAGAGAGACCCTGAGAAGAGGCTACTTCAATCATAATGTGGCACTGTCCTGGGAGTCACCATCCCATGGGTGCGCTGTCCTGAACTGAGCCTGCACGTGAGTCCTTTTTTCTTCATAGTGATTTTCTCTCAGTAACCTCTCTCCTGTATATACTTGTAATCTAGAAACACACACACATACACACACACACACACACAAACATGGGCACACACAAGCACACTTAAACACATGAACATGCACACACATGCCCACACCCACACATTCACACACAAAAATGCACATGTAATTGCACATACACACATCTCTTCCAAAATCCTCAGACATATTTTTAAATGACTAGACCTACCTTTGGGCAAGGTTCTTGTTTATTCTCATAGAGCTATTTAGCTTATCCAAATCATAGCATGTAAAAAGCTATCTGCTCAGGTGACCCTGATCATCCACATATAGATAAGGAGGTCTTCTCTCTATCCTGAACTCAAGGAAGACCTGAAACAAAGGCATCAGCCAACATAGACAACTCAACCAAGACACCTGTTTCCAAACATTTTGAAGAAGTTATTTTATCCTAGTATAGAGACAGAGGGAAAGTTTCCTCTTTGCCCACTGAATGTTCACTGACAATGAACTGACAAAAAGCAGATTCATATGAGGAAAAAGACCTACAACATTTATTTAACATGCATAAGCACAGAAGCTACACACAAAGTATGAGGTTTGAAGAGAGGCCAGATGGTGAGGCTTAAATACGCTCTTTGTAGGGAAGATATGTATGTACCTGGGAGGCCGACATCATTTTGTAAATGATTCTCTTTGGAAGCTGGAAGGGAAAATGAAGGTGGGTCAGCGCTGGAACAAAGGATGTCTTATGCAGATCAAGTCCTCCAGGTAATCCCTCAGAGCTGCCCTCAGGAGAACACATGTAAAGTCTTTCTAGCCATGGCGATTACTCCCAGTCGTTTCTCTGTGACTGATCTTCCTGGTTATTTGATGAGATTCCTAGGGAGAGGGTCTTAAGACAATTGCATTTCTTTTGGGAAGAAGCTGTCTTAGTCAGACAAGGACTTTCTCTAAGTCTCTCCCAGTGTTTTAGGAAAGAGAATTGGAGAGACAGGGAGGCAGGGGAAGGTCAGAGAGAAAAAGTTTGATACTGAAGCTTGCTTTTGTGGCCTTTCCATTTTCAAAGCACTCAGCATGTCAAAGTGCCATATTCCAGGGAATTATCTTCAATGCCCTCAAATTAGACCCATCCAATCTGCTCTATGCGTTTTGATTTCTACTTCAACGCTGCTACTTATGCTACTCCTCTTGCTTGGAAGCCTTCTCCTTTTGGGTATTTTTGTTTGTTTATTTGTTTGTTTTCTTTTGAATCTTTACCTAACCAAATCCTCAGTACCAGAAAAGAATCTTCCATTCAGACTTCTGATTCTTCTAGGCATCACCAAGTTCCTTTCTTTTGGAGTATCTAATCCTCTGTAATCTCCATCACACAATTTCGCATTTCATTACCTATTATTTGTATCATTAAATATTATTTCAAGTGTAAATTTCCAGTGGGTCTGTGAACACTATGAATTCCATTTTGAGATTCCTGTAGCCAAATTCTGTTTCTTCAATGGAATTTATTTTCTTCCTTTTATAGTTAATATGTTTTTACAGTGTCAATCTGATGTCTCTAACTAGATTGTAAATTAGTATATCAGTCATCAAAGACCTACTGGTTACTAACCATGATCTGGGGAAAACTCATTAGCAAGGTAGATTTATTTTTACTCTCACTGTCCTCACAGTTTTCCAGTTTCTTCCAATTAGAAACTAAATTTATGTCCTCAAAGATAATTGCATATGCTAAAATCTTATATTATTATTGCTAAGACATCTTCAAAACAATATAAAGAGTTTAATAGATACAAGATGTAAAATACACATCTAAAATTTGGCTATGTGCCCACGGTCAGTTTTAAACAGTTAGTAAGCTGAGATAATAACAACAATATTTACTATTTATCAGGCACTTTCTATGAGTCGGGCACTCTATTAAGCCCTTCATATGTGTTACTGGAGGGGTCCTGATCCAGACCCCAACAGAGGTTTCTTAGATCTTGCACATGGAAGAATCCAAGGCTAATCCGTAAAGTGAAAGCAAGTTTATTAAGAAAGTAAAAGAATAATAGAATGACTGCTACTGCATAAGCAGAACATCCCTGAGGGCTGCTGGCTGGCTATTTCTATGGTTACTTCTTGATTATATGCTAAACAAGGGATGGATTACTCATGAGTTTTCTGGGAAAGGGGTGGGCAATTCCCCGAACTGCAGGTTCCTCCCACTTTTAGACCATATAGGGCATTGTCCTGACATTGCCATGGCATATGTAAGCTGTCATGGAGCTGGTGGAAGCATCTTTTGGCATGCTAATGTATTATAATTAGCATATAATGAGAAGTGAGGTTGACCAGAGGTGACTTTTGTTGCCATTTTTGTTTTGGTGGGATTTGGCCAGCTTCTTTGCCACCTGCTGTTTTATCAGCCAGGTCTTTCTGACCTGTATCTTGCGCAGACTTTCTATCTCATCTTGTGACTAAGAATGCCTTCGCCTCCGGGGAAATGCAGCCCAGTAGGTCTCAGCTTTATTTTATCCAGCCCCTGTTCAAGATGGAGTCACTCTGGTCTGAATGCCTCTGAAATATGTATTAACCATGTATTGCTCACAATAATTCACTTGTAATAATGTATTATGATGCTAATACTACTATTATCCTTGTGTTTCAGATAAGGAAAAACTGAAGATAGGAGAGATAAGTTGTCCAAGGCAGCTGATAGGTGATGGAGTCAGATTCAAATCCAGGTCGTTCAGCTACAGAATTTATGCTCTTCACTGCTATGACCCTGGCTTACGTCCTAATTCTCAGGTTAACTGTGTAGTCTCTGGAGTACTGGGGACAGTATCTGGCCATAGTAACTGTTAAAAAGCTGCTAGCAATCAACAGCAAATTGTGCAAATTGTGCAATTTGGCTTCTTCTTTGTCCAAGTATTCATCACACAAGTAATACTTTCGTTTCTTACTACTATGATTTTGCCATATTTTTTAAATTGTAGTTTTCTTGTCTTATTGCATTGTGGTCAGAATTTATTTTTGATGAAATTTATGCTATTTAAATTTTTTAAATTTAAATGTAGGTATATATAATATTCTCCAATTTATTTTTTGAATCAATTTAAACTATTTTGCTTTCATTAAATTAGTATGAACTTTTATTCTAAGATGTAACAGGTACATTTGGTTGGATTTCAATAATTTTCATTTATTGTTTTTGTTTCTTATGCTTTCCTTCTATTTCTTTGTTTTCTATGCCACTATATTTTCTGAAAACTTTACACATGCATGTGTTAATTTGGAAGACAGTCTGTCTGCTTGAAGTTCTGCTTATAGTTGTATAATGTCTTTCGTAATGAATAGCATTCTTTTAAACGTATAATTGTTAATCTTGAAATGATAAAAATGAAATTATAGTTGGTGAGTTTCCTCAATGAAACATGAATTCAGTTATACTTTTGAAATACTTTTTCAGTATTTTAAAATTAAATCATGATTTTTTTAACTTTTCACATTTGTCTCAATAATTATAAAAAGTAATTTAGTACACTATTTGCATTTATGGTTTTAGATAGAGTTTTTACTTCCTACTTAGGGCATCTTTACTTTTGAATTTGAAATTGCTCCTTCAACTAGTTTTTCAGAAAGCATGCATGGGTAACTTTGTTACTGAGTCCTTTTAGTATCTGTGTCATCTTTATTTGCGAATGTCAAGTTGGCAGGATAGACAATTCTACTATGTTTCTGCTAATGTTTCTGAGGAGATATTTGAGGCTGATGCTTTAAATGTAAATGATAGTGATATAGGAGTGAAGAAGAAATTATTTAGGCAGACAGTGAGAGGAAGGAAGTCCTTAGGTTTTCCTTTTAATAAAAAGCAGCTCCCAAGTCATTTTCTGACAAAGAGCATCCTGTAAAATCAAGCTGCACACACAGACAAGCATGCTGGAAGCTTGAATGGGTGAGGCAACTGTGCCAACAGGAAAAGGCTACCTGGGGTGTAGGCATGTCCAGCATGGCGGTTCCGTCTTCCCCTTTCCTTGTCAACCACGTGCACAGTAGGGAGCAGGCAACATGGCCTGCGCCAGTAAAGACTTCATTTGCTCAATGAAAGATTAGGGTGGGGGTGGCCAGTCTCCTCCTGGACTATGTAAATGTCACACCTGGTCCAACCAATCTTTTGGGCTTTATGTAAATCAGACACCGCCTCCTGAAGCCTATCTATAAAACTGCGCACTCCAATGTGGGCCAGAAGTCCCCCGCCCCTGGTACCTGTCTGTCTCGAAGAGAGAGAGCCATTCTCTTTCTCTCTTTTGCGTATTAAATGTCTGCTCTTAACCTCACTCCACCTGTGTCCATGACCTTGATTTCCTTGGCATGAGGAAATGAAACCTGGAATATTTACCCTAGACAACGACGCCGTTTCAATAGTCCTAAAAAATTTATTAAAACTGGTTTGGCATTTCCTTGGTTTCAGCTTTTCTTTTTTTTAAATCAAGGATACTTACAGAATTTACCGACATTGTATTTCACATTCTATTGTATTTTTAACTTGTTATAATTTCATATCTGATCTCCCCATGTAAATTTAACCCTCTCTATATAAAAATTTATTATTTTTAAAAATTTCAATCTTCAGTATCAGCCATTTCTTCTCCATTTCTACTTCAAATGCATTTTTTCGATAAATATTGTGAAAGTAAATAATTCAAACTTAAAACTGTTGAAAATTTAAATTAGTTTTTGAGCCTTGAGATGAATGGGGCTGTGTGTCCTGAGCCACCGAACATGCAGCTGTAACTCCTATTTCTCCCTGAAAATGATTAGGAAAGGCTTTATGGGATCAGAGATAAGACCTCCTCAGATCATCCTCCTCACAGAATGTTAAAGCAATCATTCTTGAAATGTAGCAAGCTGCAATCAAATTGCCGCAACGTAGGTACTGACTTTGGAAAACATTCCAACCCCTGTTAACTACCTATATAGGTGGAACTATAACTTTCCACTTTGAAATGCTGACTCGTTTTTTGGAGTCTGTGTTTCCCAAGCGGTTATTCTCAAGCTTTGCACGTGAATAAACTATATATATTAGTAATATTTTCTGAATCTAATTATTTAAGGTGGAATCTAATTATTTAAGACTGACATAAATATTTAATACTTTCTGGATTTCTGAATATATACATACGTATATATGTACATATAATCGTTATATTACCTTTCTGTGAGAAAAATAGTTGTAATAGGTATATAATACTTACTTAAAATAGTTTTCCTTGAAACCTTTACGCTCATTGCTCCCTTGTGTTAAGAGCATTTAAAGTTGTAAGGCCAGTTGATTTTTCATCATCTTTAGATAACCTTTCCTTTCTGCCTGATTTTTTCAGTTACTCTTTTTTTGTTATTTTTTATTCTCCTTTTAATCTGAGGATTTGCTTTATTTGTTTTGCTTTGTCCTGCTCAAGAAAATTCTTGTGTGTGTGTGCTGTGTGTGTGTGTGTGTGTGTAGTTTTTTTGTTTTTTTGTTTTTTTTTTGAGATGGAGTCTCACTCTGTCTCCAGACTGGAGTGCAGTGGCACGATCTTGGCTCACTGCAACCTCCGCCTCCTGGGTTCAGTTGATTCCTGCCTCAGCCTCTCGAGTGGCTGGGATTACAGGTGTGCACCACCACGTCCAGCTAATTTTGTATTTTCAGTAGAGACAGGGTTTCACCATGTTGGCCAGGATGGTCTCGATCTCTTGACCCCGTGATCCGGCCGCCTCGGCCTCCCAAAGTGCTGGGATTACAGGCGTGAGCCACCGTACCCGGCCTCTCCTGTGTTTTAAATGGATTCTTGTTTTGGTTGCATTTGTTCTGGAGAACACCTGAAGAACACTAAAGATTTACGTATTCAATATTAGTTCTTTGTTCTCCACTTCTATCATCTTTCTCATGTTTTCAATTATTTTTCTTGTTTCTGCCATCCTGGAATAACTTCTCCAGTTTACTCTCCATTTTCTCATTCTATCTTTTTGAGGATAAATTTTGTTTTCGCTGCTCCTAAGAACTTCTGTTTATGTCGCTTTTTTAGTATATTAATATTATCAAGCTCCTTGCTTCTGTTTTGTCCTACAGTCTCCCTTTTCTTCTCAGTTTATCTAGTCATCTCTTTCCTATCTCTCATTTCAGTGAGCCAATATGTTATTTTATTTTATTGCGAGCCAAGCAAATGTACTCTAAAATGTACCAGCCAATATCTTCTGGAAAATGTTATTTTTCCCAGTGTACATATAGTGTCCTTAAACATATATATCCTTTTACTCATGCATGCATGATGAGACTTCTGTCTAGGAATTATATTTGATTTTTAGTAGACTGAGTAGGTTCTTCTTGAATTCCTTTGAACTTGACGTATATCCTTTATTGCAGTCTCATTGACACATCATCCTCATAATCAATAAATATGGAGAGTATAAAAAATTCCGAAACATAAGGAGAAATAAGGTAAACAAAACAAATTTAAACTTACTTTTCTTATCTCCTTAAAGGAGATAGTAACACTTAGGTCACATGAAATGTTGCAAGATTAAATGCTTAAGATATTTGACATACTACCTGAGAAATACTTAACAAATATAGCTTTTGTTATTACATCAGTGGAGAATCTAGTTATTATCCAGAATATTAAATTGGTATGGAAAAAGCATCTGGTTATTGAAACTTTGGATATGTAAACACAGCACTCATGGATAGAACCCCATTTCTTTTTATTTTATTTCATTTTTATTATACTTTAAGTTCTGGGGTACATGTGCAGAACGTGCAGGTTTGTTACACAGGTATACATGTGCCATGGTGGTTTGCTGCACCCATCACCGTCTCATCTACATTAGATATTTCTCCTAATGCTATTCCTCCCCTATCCCCCCACCTCCTGCTATCCTTCCTCTAGCCCCCTGCCCCCCAACAGGCCCTGGTGTGTGATATTTCCCTCCCTGTGTCCATGTGTTCTCATTGTTCAACACCCGCTTATGGGTGAGAACATGTGGTGTTTGGTTTTCTGTTCTTGTGTCAGTTTGCTGAGAATGATGGTTTCCAGCTTTATCCATGTCCCTGCAAAGGACATGAACTCATTCTTTTTCATGGCTGCATAGTATTCCGTGGTGTATATGTGCCACATTTTCTTTATCTAGTCTATCATTGACAGGCATTTGGGTTGGTTCCAAGTCTTTGCTATTATGAACAGTGCCGCAATAAATATACATGTGCGTGTGTCTTTATAATAGACTGATTTATAATCCTTTGGATATATACCCAGTAATGGGATTGCTAGGTCAAATGGTACTTCTATTCCTAGATCCTTGAGAAACCGCCACACTGTCTTCCACAATGGTTGAACTAATTTACACTCCCACCAACAGTGTAAAAGTGGGATAGAACCCCATTTCTTATCACATCGTTGCAAAATTATAAACAGCCTGGGGAGTCTTTCATGTTTATTCTTCACCTTGAGAAGCATGCGAACAATCTAACTACCAATATCGTCCTTCATGTAACTCCTCAACTTCCTTTAAACATTATACTTCTGGGCAGGAATTGTGTTGATTCAACCAAATGTTGGCAAGTCTAGGAAGTCTGTGGTTACAACCAGGCTAAGTTAAAATATGTAGGTTGTTTGAGGATACCACGTGGCTATCTCTATCTTTCTCTAGGTAGACAAGGCTCATCAGTTATTTTCATCATTTGCCTTGTCTGAACCCCAGTTATATGCATTGATTATTTTTCCATATCCAAATCATTTTACTTAAAAAAGCCTATATTTTATTGCTTTCTGAGTTTTCAACATTTCAAAAATGTTTTTAAAAGTCCTATTTCAAAAAAACTGTACATATAGACACATCAGTATTTTTTTCTCTCACTCTTTCTCTCTTAACTAATATTTTAGCACCTCACAGCTTTGATAGGCTTCCTGGATATAACTTCCTCTTCATATTTTCCTCACCATAAGAATTTGCTCATACTCTTTTTTTTCAAATAGGCCCAGTGTATTGATTTAGAAATATTTTTTCCCTTCAAATAAATATAGAAAATGTCATTGCAAAGGACAGAAAGAGGTCTAAATTTTAGAGGCTATTTAATAGCCTTTTCAGTTTAGCAGTTATCATAATTACTTGTTATTTCTTCCCTTCCTTGTTTGAAGAGTGGCACAAGCAAGGTAGTGTAAAGTGTATGTCAGGAAAGAGAAGAAAAAGGAAAATAGAGTAAAAGGCTAACCAAGCTGGGCTATTCTAACGTTAATAGTTACTTCCACTTTGCAGGCTTGTACAAAGCGGTATAGAGTTTTGTAGTGCTTAGGGGAATTCAGGGTTCAGATCCGTATAGAATTATGTCGTGCTTAGGGGTATTCAGGGTTCAAATCCTGGCCACCCACTACGTCACTTAATCTCCTTGTACCTTAGTTCCTCATCTTAAAATGAGACTGATTATTATTTTGTAGGGCTGTTAATGAAAATCAAAAAGTTGACATGTGAAAAGAAACTAAAATGGCACTATATAAATCTTAGGTTCTCTTTTATTTGTGTTAGTTTAGATCTGATATATCCAAGTTTATTTCTCTAATGGCATATGACCAGAATTTCCTCTGTGTAAAGGTTGGAAGGATTTTTTTCTAATTGGTAACTTAACTGAATTAAGAGTTCTACCCTTAGTGATTGAGTAATAGATTATGACTCAATCATGATTCAAATGTACATGAAGCTATAATTTATACCGATTTCCTTCTGTCTGTGATCCTTCCTTATGTCAGTGTGGTGATGTAAATTTAAAGGGTTAGAGTTGATACAGAGAAAGCATCCAGCACACAGCTAATCCTATGACATTAAGTGGTAGCAGTGTAGGGTAAAATGAACGTGTGACAGTGGATATAATGAGTAACAGCACAAGGCAGGAATCAGGGAGACTTGGTCTTTCCAGTTACCCAATCTTAGATAGAGATTTAGCACTCTCCTTTTCTACTTTTCTAGGTGGTTGATTTTTTTTTTTTTTTGAGATGGAGTTTCACTCTTGTTGCACAGAGTGGAGTGCAATGGCCCAGTCTTGGCTCATTGTAACCTCCACCTCCCGGATTCAAGTGATTCTCCTGCCTCAGCCTCCCAAGTAGCTGGGATTACAGATGCCTGCCACCGTACCTGGCTAATTTTTGTATTTTTAGTAGAGTTTGGGCTTCACCATGTTGACCAGGCTGATCTCGAACTCCCAACCTCAGGTGATCCACCCACTTTAGCCTCCCAAAGTGCTGGGATTACAGGTTTGAGCCACCATACCTGGCCAGGTGGGTGACTTTGAAAAGGTTAATTTAAATCTCTAACCTTCAGTTTTATCTCCTGTAAATTGGGAATAATACTTGGAGAAGTTGTGGCAGAAAAAATATGAGAAATATTGTGTGTAGTGTGACTAGCTGAATGTGTAACATAGTAAATGCTCAATAAAGAAGATGGCCTTCCCTGGCAATAGATTTTATATCACTTCCTTCCTTCTATCCCCTGCATATTGTATGGAGTGTGCTGAACTCCTACTAACCTTAATAGCAGAGGCATCTGGTTCAAGAGGCCAAAGAAGAGACCCAGAGCCAGCAAATGAGACATGGCATATCATTAGGGGTTTACATAGAGGGTACAGAATCCAATGGGTTGAATAAGATATCTACCTTACCTGTAGTCTAATGGTGGCAGGCTAGGCAGCAACACCACAACCCCTTGCAAACAGCAATGCAGTTTATATGACATATTCACTTAATAACCTCCCTTTAATTACTTCGTCCTGGTAACCTTCATTTAACCCAAAACTCAGGGGCTCAATCCCCCTCTATGGCCCACGGGTGCTCAGATGTTCCTCATAGACAAGGAAGGGGTTTCCCGGTTGGCCACGCCCAGTTTCCGGAGCGCCGAACGCACATTCAGATGCATATGCCACACAGGGTCGATCTAAGGGTATGTCTAAGTTATCATTATCAGGTGTGTTTGCCCTACAAGTTCATTTATTTTCTTCGTAGGATTCATCATTCAATATTTGAACTTAAATCTATTTAATTTTGCTTTATATCTTTTTCAGACCACCTTTTTGCTGACAGCAAGAATTATCCCTCTTGTTCTTAACTCTATCCTTAGTATGTTGCACATGTAAGTCACATAATAAATGCTGGAGTGTTATTATTACTATTGTTGTTATTGTTTGTATACCTGAGACTAAATAAGTCTTTTCAAACTTTTTGTATGTTTTAATTTTTTATTATTAAAATAATTTTCAACATTTCCACTAGGAAATTTTTCTTTTTTTTTTTGAGACGGAGTCTCACTTTCTTGCCCAAGCTGGAGTCTCACTCTGTTGCCCAAGCTGGAGTGCAGTTGTGTGATCTTGGCTCACTGAAACCTTCACCTACTGGGTTCAAGTAATTCTTCTGCCTCAGGCTCCCAGTCAGCTGAGATTACATGCACCTGCCAGCATGCCTGGCTAATTTTTGTGTTTTCTTTTTTTTTTTTTTTAGTAGAGACAGGGTTTCACCATGTTGGCCAGGCTGATCTCAAACTCCTGACCTCAACTGATCCGCTCACCTCCATCTCCCACAGTGCTGGGACTACAAACATGAGCCACAGCACCAGGATCCACTAGGATTCTTGTCCTAGCAAAATGTTTACATGCCCTTTTGCCTATAGTTCAATAATTCATAATTCATATACTATGCCATATATAGGTCTTAGTAATATAAAATAGGTCTTGACCTTTCTATACATCTGTACTTGGGTAACAATGATTTGCATTTAATGACTGTGGATTGATGCAAAAGGGATTTGGGCAGGTAGAGTTAATTATGGTGATAGGTAGATTTTGGGTCAAATAGAAAAACCTAGCATTGTTTTCAAGAGATTATTGGTCCAATCATCATAGGTGTCAAGAAATCTAACTAAAAGTCTTCCTAAAAGTCTCCTGACCTCTTCTGACCTCATTGTATCTGCCAGGAGGGAACAAGGACTAGGGGAAGGAGAAAGTGAAGATGGGACAGTAATGAAAGAGATTCCAATTTCAAATTTGTTTCCTGAGAAACAAAATAAAAGTGCTCATTGACAGTTTGGTTTTTTTTTTCTCTTTTTTGTTATATCATGCTCTAGAGTTTTATGATATCACATTAAATTCAATGATTTGTTGCCATATACTTTAAGTTTGTAATGAAAGTGATAGCTAACAGACTCTGCTTAAAGTGTGTTATGTAAATTATCTAACCCTGCCACAAAATTATAGTATTATTAACATCATGCCCATCTTAGAGATGAGGAAGCTTAGAGTAATGTGCCCAAGATGTCATAGGTACTAGATAATTGTACGTTGATTTGAACACAGGTGAGCCCACAGGTGTAACCACTGCTACAGAGCTTCACAAGCTGTGACCCAGCAACCCTAGCTTAAACTTGCTAAGAATGCACATTTTCTGCCTCACTTTAGACTTGTTGTTGGAAACAGACGCTTGGTGTCTCACAGAAAAATCAGCACTGAGACAAAAGATCTCTCAGCTAGACAATATTACTTTCTGCAGAAAGGATGCTGTTCGTCAGCTATCTTGCCGCAGAAACACAATGAACAAAGGAAAGGCAGGCATACTTATTCCTTATGCATTGGGTCCTTACTGCTGTGTCCAATCTCCATTGGTTGAAGCCAGACTTCACAATCTAAGCTAAACCCGATTGGCTAAAAACTTAAAGCTTTTCTAAATAGGTAGAGGCAATGGAGAACAAAGGAAAAGAGGAAGTTGCTTGTGAAAGGACTTAGAAAAGTAGTAACATTCCCAAATAAGGAAGGGGCATAGGCTGAGAGCTGGGATATGCCTGTGAGCACGTCCAGCACAGATATCTTGGTTAAAGTTCAAGGACATAGAACACATTTATTCCCTTGTATCTAACAGCTACATAGAATAGGGCTTAACAAAGAGTTACTAGCAAAAAGTAAGAAGGTTTTGAAGAAAGTTAGTCTTTAAAATAAACTATTATTTCTAACATTTATTATTCTTTAACAAGAAGGGAGACTTTGAAAAGAAACATTTCTTTTCCACACTTACTGAGCTAGAAACTCTGTGGGTGGAGGCCAGGAATCTCTATTTTATATGGGAGACTGATGATTGAAAACTACTTCTATACTGTCTTCTCCTTTGAACAGATGTAATTAAAATGTATATTTGCTAATCATTCACCAATAACTTGAATTACTTTACTGTCTTCTCAAATCAGTGTCTTCATTCGAATTAAACTCAGCCCAAGTTCGCGCCACTGTACTCCAGCCTGCCTCCTGGTGACGGAGTGATACTCTGTCTCGAAACAAAAAACAAAAAAAAACTCAGCCCAGTATATGTAAATTACTGCATTAATATCTTTGTCATGTTAAAAAATAAAGCATTCAAGTATCAATTACAAACATACATAAAGAAAAGTAGTATATCCCCTCATTAAAGGCAATTAGCCCCTCTTAATAGAATTCCTAGAAAGATATTGGAGTTGGAGGTGTATGAATTTAAATTGCAGATATCAGGCAAATATTTAACTGTGATATTGGAAAGTGGGAGATTAAGTTTTCATTTATGTATGCAAATAGGCAAAGATGCAATTACACAGATTTCAACCCTGGCTTACACAGTCTAGGCAAAAGGCCAGTTTATTTGTGTATTGATTTTTCTTTGGAGGCCATGGCATGTCAATCTCTGAAACAGAAAATATGTGAGTTAAAAAGAAACCAGGATCTAGATATTTACCAAGAGACATGAAAGCGTATGTCTCCACAAAGTCTTATACAGCAATGCCCATAGCAACATATTTGCCCCAAACTGGGAACAATCCAATGTTCAGAGCTGGTGAATGAATAAACTGTGGATTATCCAGAAAATAGACTACAACTCAGCAATAAAAAGAAGATAATCGATGCACACAACAACATAGACGAATTTTAAGGTAATTATGCTGAAAAAGTCAGTCTGTAGAGATCACATAATGTATTATTTGTTTCATATAAAATTTTAGATAATGTAAAGTAATGTGTAGAGACAGAAAACAGATCATATTATCTGGGAAGTAGGTTGGTGATGGAGCAGATAGGTGTAGAAAGGGGGTAATGATACATTGAGTATCTTGACTGTGAATATGGATCCATAAACTGTGAATACTTATATATGTCATGTATATCTTAAATATGTATGGTTTATTGTATATCAATTATATCTCAATAAAGCTTTTAAAAATTTCAATTTAAGTAGTTACATGTGGATAACGGCTACAGCCTGGGTAGAAAAAGTATAATGACTCATCATCAGTTGGGCTGTCTTCAGCGCCCACATAGTTGACTCACCCCAGTCCTGGTTTCTGTTATTTGACCTTCTCACCTCCACCAACTCCTTCCCTCACTCCACTTCTGCTACCTACTGCCATAGTCATACCTAAGACCAGCACTTCACAAACTGCAAACCATAACCCAACAATATGTCTAAAATATAGTAGGTTGCAATCTGCAATGTTTAATGAAATAGAATAGACTGGAAATACCAGAGTATTTCTGGTATATCTTAGCGTCTCTCAGTAGTAAGGATTGGTAGTGTTTTGTGAAATATATAAAATATAACATATAACATATCTCATCTTTCAAAAAATCTCCCCAACCTTCACCTCCAGTTTCCAGTCTATTTCTCTGCCCGCTCTTGTTTGCCAGACTTTTCTCCGAGGTTACCCAGAATGCTCTTCCTCTCAAGTAGAGCATTTCCATCAGGAAACACATATGCTACACATACATCTTTTCCATCAAAAAAAGGATGAATCTTTCCCTAGATCTCACTATAATAATTTAATGAAACCATTATTGCCAAGCTCAGGAATAAATTACCTCTTGCTAAACTCGATTTCTCACATCTAATTCTGCTTGCTTACTAGTACCATTGGACCCAGTTGACACAGCTGATCCTTCTGGAAACTAGTCTTTCCCCCACCTCATTACGCTTAACTTATTTTCCTCTAACCCCACTGACTGTTTCTTCTTGTGTTTCTTTTCTGGCTCCATACTACGGTTTGAATGTGTCCCGGCTAAAATTCAGGTACTGCCAATGTGATTGTGTTCAAAGGTGAGGCCTTTAAGAGGTGATCAGGCCATGAGATCTCCTGCCTTGTAAATGGGATTAAGGCCCTTATGAAAGAGAATTCCCACAGAATGTGGCCTTTGCTTTTGCTTCTCTCACTTTTTGCCACGTGAGGACACAGTGCTCCTCCCCTCTGGAGGCTGCAGCATTAAAGGTGGTGCTGTCTTGGAAACAGACCAGACCCTCCCCAGACTCTACAGAGCCTTGTTCTTGGACTTTCCAGCCTCCAGAACCTGAAAAAGTAAAGTTGTCTTCATCATAAAATAACCAGTCTTGGGTATTTTCTTAGAGCAGCATGAATGGACTAAGACACTCTTCTTTCTTTTCTTAATTTCATGTGGGAATATTCTGGGTCTCAGACCTTGGTCCTCTTCACTCTTCTACTTACACTGTTTTATGCTCTCTTCTCAGGAAAAAATTAAATTTATTTCCATGGTGTTAAATGTAATCAGGGCCGGGTGCAGTGGCTCATGCCTGTAATCCCAGTACTTTGGGAGGCTGAGGTGGACAGATCATTTGGGGCCAGGAGTTTGAGATCAGCCTGGTCAGCATAGTGAAACCCCGTCTCTGCTAAAAATACCAAAATTAGCGAGAGTCGTTGCACATTCCTGTAGTCCCAGCTATTGAAAGGCTGGGGGAGGTGAATCACTTGAACCTCGGAGGCGGAGGTTGCAATGAGCTGAGATTATACTACTGCACTCCAGCCTGGGTGACAGAGGGAGACTCCATCTCAAAATAAAAATAAATAAATTCAATTAGTAAGCTGGTGGATCCCACATTTACATCTCTAATCTGAGTTCTTATTCTGAGCTCCAGATTTATATTTATTTGACATCTCTGCATAGATAGCCAATAAGCATCTCAAACTTAGTATGACCAAATCTCTATTTTTTGACTCTTGCTCCTGAGCCATTCCACCATGAACCATTCATCAGCCACTCTACACTATCTGTGTTTCTCTAAATATTTATCTAAATGGCACAATCATTCTCTGAGTTGCTCAGGCCAAAGACCTAGAAGCTGTCTTTGATATTTCCCTTTTTCTTATACCCCACATTTAATCCATCAGCAGATTCATTTGCTCTACCTCCAAAATATATTTCAAATATCCCCTCTTATCAGTGTCTTCATCCATAACACTCTAGTTTCTCTCCCAGAAAACGATAGGTTCTTCACTGATATTCTTGCTCTTTCTCTTGTGCCTTAAATTTCATTCTGTATGCATCGCTAGAGTAATCTTTTCAATAAGAAGTAAACCATATTATATTACTCCTATTCAAATTCCCTCAATATTTTCCCGTAACAACTAGAAAAATCCCTATACTGCTTCCTCTGTTTAAAAAACAATAAATGATCAGGCCCATATTTGTCTAATTTCATATGTGCTTGATGAATAAATGAATGAGTGAATAAATAAATAAATGGAAAAATAAACAAAAAATGAATTCATAAAGACAACAGAGTTTTATGCTTATGAGCATGGGCTTTGGTATTAGACTACCTGTGGTCATATTTTGGATTCAAAAAATAATTATGGGATCTAGAGGATTTAACTCTGTCTGCAAGAACTGTTTTGATTCTAAGTGATAGAAAATCATTTCAATTAGCTTAATCAGAGAGAGAGAGAGAGAGAGAGAGAGAGAAATTTATTGATGTCTATCACCAGAAAATTCAAGGGCTCTTTCTGGCTTCAGGTACATTTTGCTGTAAGTGCTCAGATGATATTAGGAATCTGTCTCATTTTCTCCAGAAATCACCACAGGTAGCCTTGTATTGTCTTCAATCTCGGGCAAACCTTATCCAAAATGAGGAAAGATTTCTCTGTTTTCATTTTGTTTTATAGCTAGAGATTCCATGAAAAAGAGTGTTTTTTTCTTTTTTCTGGAGAGTTACTAGCAGTTTTAAGTAAGACTCCAACTAACTGAGTGTGGGCCACCTGCCTTGTCCTGAACCAATCACTGTGGCCAAAAAAGAGTTAGTCCTGCCTCATGCGTCTACTCACCCCTCTGGTCAGGCACGAGCCACATTTCCCAAAACACGTGGACAAAGAATGGGGGTGTGTTGGCTACCCAAAGACTTGCTTCCCTTCTCTCACATGTAAAATGGGACAAGAGAGTTCCTACTTCTTAGAACTGTTATGATGATTAAATGAGATGTTATACATAAGTTTCACTGCACAGAGTCTGGCACCATGGCACCACTGTTAGTGTTAGTTAGATACAAACAACACACAGAAAACCTTTGGGATATGGACAACGTTCCATTCAGATAAAAACTTATAATCCCAAACGCTTCCATCACCAAACAAGAAAAAAATCAAAATAAATAAAATATGATCTTTGTTCCTGCTCAGGATTCTAAAACAGCACAACAAGATGCATCTAAGAAAAAAGAAAGAATAACAAAGTTACAAATCAAAAAAAATCAATGAATTGGAAAATAGGAAATGATAGATATGTTTGTCAGCTGCTTTTGTGAACAAAATAAACAAGTATGTGTAACTCTGGCAAGCTTAATAATAAAGCTGAAAAGCAAATTACTAAATGAGAATTAAAATAATGACATAAATAAATATGATATTTTTAAAAATTAGAATTGGTACATACGCTATTTGATGAATATAATAATTTTAGCATTATTTTTAACGTTAAGTAACTATAATGTTAATAAAACATTGTTATTATAGAAAGAAAACAATTAAGTATAGCAAAATAAGAACTCCCTTTTTCCCACTCTTTCCCTCTTACTCTCCTTCTTAAAGATGACCACGGTCAAGGGTTGAGTGTTCTTTTTCCCCACTGAAACATTTATATGTTTTCCATGACAGATGGGAAAAATCTACGTCTGAGATTATTCTGTCTATACTGCTCTGGAACTTGCTTT
The DNA here is from genome assembly GCA_036589455.1 of Ateles fusciceps. Lineage (NCBI taxonomy): Eukaryota > Metazoa > Chordata > Mammalia > Primates > Atelidae > Ateles > Ateles fusciceps. The sequence continues at coordinate 1,865,633 of JAZHEH010000284.1, forward strand.
TTCATCTAAACAAATTTGTTGATGAAAAACCCAGTTAATGACATATGGGTTTAACTCATCCAGTTTGACACCCTCAGAGTGTTTCCCAGGAAGGTTGCCTTTTAATTTATTTAACCACCCCTCTATTGATGGATATTTAGGATATCATCAATTTTGCTGTTACAAACAACACGGAAATTGAGCGTCTCTGTATAAACATCTTTGAACACAAGTCCAAGTATTTCTTTAGCATAAATTTCTAGAGGTATTTATCATTTCTGTTTCTATAGAGGGTGGCAAATTGCCTTCCTAGAAGTCAACACAAATGTACTTTTCCCATAACTCTTTTGGATTTTCTATTTTCTGCTTGTCTTTGAAAACATTTTCTATCACCCATGTTTTTACTCTGCCGGTATGTGGGGCCACCTAGTAACAAACTCATTTCATGCATTTCACCACTCCCCAGAAGCAATTTCTACAACTCATTGGTCAGCAAAATAAAAAATAAAGATGGTCTCTCTGTTTTCATCTCTCTAGGCTTGAGAATGTTAGTAAAAATTGTCAGGATTATATCAATTTTCCAGAAGGCACAGAAGCAGAATTAAGCCCTGTTTCCCAGCTCTGTTCTAATTAAATTAGATTCCTCTCTTTTCCTTTTATTTTAATTCATGGATTTTAAAATGGGATCGAGGTAAATTCTTTCTTTTTTTTTTTTTTTTAAAGACGGGGTTTCACCATGTTAGCCAGGAAGGTCTCGATCTCTTGACCTTGTGATCCACCCGCATCTGCCTCCCAAAGTGCTGGGATTACAGGTGTGAGCCACCATGCTTGGCCGTAAGTTGTTTCTTTATGTTCACTCTCATTCCTTTATTGGGAAAGAGATTTTCTGTGTAGAAATTTCAGTCTTAAGGTGGATGCCTACCTCTTTCCTAGGAGTATAATAATCTCTTGATCCTCTCTGATATTAATTTTACTTATTGAAAGTGTTTTGGCTGTTGTTTCCTCTATTAGCTATTTCATCTCCAGGTGTTTCTTCTTTTAATCCAATTAAGTGTTAACCTTTCCCATTGGTTCAAATTAGGTGGAACCAAATGCCATTACTGATGTCTAACTGTTTTGTAATCCACAAAAATGGCTACTTCACTTGTTCAGCCTAACATTTGGCAAGTCTTGCAAGAGTCCTCATTTTCATGCCTCTCTTTATCTATGTAGTTTGGTCACTGTGATAAGGGCTGGAGCTCTGGCCATCATGGCCCGTGAGGACCAGAATGCCTGAGGGTCTTTCTGCTTCCGGTCCACATGAGCACACACTGTGGGTGAGAGGGTAGAAGAGAGGGTGGCATCACCCTGAAGAACGGCCCCTCTGTGTTTTGAACCCACACCTTGATTGTGGCATTGTAATTACATGGGATCACTCTCATTTCTGTAATGGCTTTCTCCTGCACTATTTGGACAGACAGTTGGCTCCATATATCTTATCTATGCTCCATCTTGCTTTCATGCATTCCACAACATTTCCAGTCTACTTTTACTATTTTTCCTCCCCCATCCACATAAACTAACAGATTCCTTTGAGGGGGTGAGAAAATGGAGGAGTGTGCTCGGTTCGCCATCTTGTTCTGACTTCTCATGAATGCTTTTAAGGAATAATTACTGATACAAGAAATGATAGAAAATCTTAATAAAATAGCCATGAAAAAAAATTTCATTGCCAATTAAGTCTCCAGACATGAATTGATTTTTGAATAATTTTTGTATTACCCTCAAGAAATAGATAATCCACAAGTAATTTATATTCTTCTTGGAAAAACAGAAAAAATGTAAAGAGCCACAAAATACTTAAAGTTTTTATGCCATTTTAGAAATTTGGCTTAATCATTAAAATATACCTGGCAAAAATTGGATACAACAAAAGCCTAGCCTTTTGAATGAATATAGATGCAAATGCCCCAAATAATATCCTAGCAAAGCACACAGAATAGCAGAACACATACAATAGCACAATGATAATAATAATAGTACCACATTACCAAGTATGGGGATGTACTATGAGACTATTATTATTATCACTTTAACATTAAACCAAATTGATGCAATATAATGTTACTAGATCACAGGTAACAAAAAAGTGACTATCCCAATAGTTATAAAAGGCATTAAATCCAACCACTATTTGTAAAATGCATACTTTTAATGTTAGCCATAAATTTAGCTAATCCTTAATTGGATGAAGAATGTGTGGGAGAAAAAGAACAAATGTTATTCCTAAAGATCCAACTATGGAAATATCCTCATTATCAATATAAACATAAGACGGATACTTGCTATTTTACTGTCATTTTACACTCTTCTTATACTGGTAACAAATGCAACATGATCAAAACATGAATGAGTTAGACTTTTTGCAAAGATTTAAAACTGTCATCATCTATATATTATTGTCTACTGGAAACCATTGAAACAAATAGAATGGCCTATTTGTAAAGTTGGAATTTATTGAATACATATGTGAAAAAGTTAATAGCTTATTTATATATAAGTGAAACGTTATAAAAAATATTATAGAGAAAAGATTTATTCACAAAACAATTATATACCTAAATGAGTTTCAAATAACCATAACGAATGATGCAGAAATTTTATGAAGCGGTAGAAAAATTTTTCCTGTGTGATGAAATAGGGTAATTGAATGAGACAAAAAAGGTATACCATGTTCTTGGAAGGAATTATGTTATGAATATGTGAATCCCTTTAAGCAATATATAAATGTAATAAAAGTTTAATAAAAATGTAAGTATGAGGGGGTAATTGATCTTAGAAATCTAAAATTTCTAGGAAAATAAATACATAAAGATAGCTGAGACATTTTGGAATGCCAGTGTCTCAGTTGGAGCTTAAACAACTAACATTTATTTCTCACAGTTCCAGAGGTTGGAAGCTAGCATGGCTGGGTTCCGGTAAGAGCTCTCTTCCTTGTTTTTTGCTGTGTCTTCACATGGTGGAGGCAAAAATCATCTTTCTTATGTTTCTTCTAATAAGGGCACTAATCTCATTCACGAGGGCTCTAACCTCATGACCTCACAAGGGCCCCATCTCCATACCAGCACATTAGAGATTAGAGCTTTAACATAGGAACTTGAGGAAGATACATTTAGTCCATAGATGGTAGTTTAGGGCTTGGAGTCATAAGACAATATTATAATGACAGATTAATGGAACAAAATGAAATGTCTCAGGATTCAGGCATGTGTCAAATTAAACATAAGATAAGTGCATCATTTCAAGTCAGCAAGGAAAGACTAGGTAACAGGAAAACCAGTTCATTATTTGGAGAAAAAAAAAAGTGGTGGGGAGTGGTTAGATTGTTACCCTACAACAAATAGAGAAATGGATTAGGTAAAAAATTTTACTCAGAATCGCTTTCTCAGTAACTCTCCCTAATCTTGCTTTTTTCCTGAGGTTATTTAATTCATTAGCTTGAATTTATCTGCCTATTCACAAAGAGTTCTAATCACATGCAAGCAAAATAGGGACTATGTAACCATGTCTAAAAAATGCATTTTGCCCTTTGTAAATTGGGTTTTGTGATTTTTTTTTTTTTTTTTTTGAGACAGGGTCTTGCTTTGTCAACCAGCCTAGGGTGCAGTGGCACAATCATAGTTCATTGGAATAAAAAAAAGAAAAATTGGTAGAGTCAGGCTCTTACTATGTTGCCCAAACTGTTTTCAAACTCCTGGGTCCATGTGATCCTCCTGACTTGGCCTCCCAAAGTACTGGAATTAGAAGCATGAGCCACAGAACTCGGCCCTAAATGAGTCTTAAAAAGTTGTATTCTTAGGTAGTCTGGGATTTTATTCTAAGTTCTTTAAAAGACTGTGGACTGTGTCAGAGGTCAAGCTGTAAAAAGCTTAGAGGTGAGTTTGAGCTTTTAGTGTTTAATTAGTAAAGTTAAGCATTATCTTCATAGTCCCAGGTAACATAATTCCAACAGTTAAAGTGCAGGGTGCTAAAGAGATGAGGCTATAAAAAGCCTCCCTTTTTTGGATAGCAAATAAAAGATAACTTCAGAGTAGTAACACTGGCAAAATCAATCTCTCTCTCCAGGAATTATCAGAAGTGGTCAAGTTTGCAAGAAAATCAACTATAGGTCTGCTCTAGGAAATGACAAAAGTTAGAATGAGCAGAAACTCTGGGGAGAAGAAAACTTTGGGGAATTTCAACATTTTGAGGATGTTTCTATTAGTCCTAAAAGTGTGAATGAGACAAACGTGTGTTTTAGTCTGAGATAAAATAAGAGTACCTTGCCCTCCCCCGTGCTCTTGCTGCCCAGGCTGGAGTGCAATGGCGCCATCTTGGCTCGCCTGTGCCTCCTGGGTTCAAGCGATTCTCCTGCCTCAACCTCCTGAGTAGCTGGGATAACAGGCATGCGCCATCACACCTGGCTAATTTTGTATTTTTAGTAGAGACAGGGTTTCTCCATGTTGGTCAGGCTGGTCTCAAACTGCCGACCTCAGATGATCCATCTGTCTCGGCCTCTCAAAGTGCTGGGATTACAAGGCACTGGATTTAGGCAGAGGTGCGACAGAGCTTGATCGTGCCACTTACCAGCTGTGCAACTTCTGGCATGTTTGCTTATCCTCTTTGGACCTCAATTTCCCCAGCTGTCAAATGGGGCTAATACAACTTACCTTCAAGGGGGTCCTGGGAGGACTAACTGAAGTAATGATTACAAGGCCCTTGACACAATGCCTGACACATAGTAAAAGCTAGAAGATATTAGCTATTATGATTAATTACAGTGACTAATTATTGCATCGTTAATTAGCTATTATTTTTAATTGAATAGACAAGTATGATGTGGCTTGAATTGGGTCCTCCCAAAAGATACATTCAAGTCCTAGCCCCTAGTACCTGTGAATATGATTTTATTTGGAAAGAGTCTTTGCAAATTCAGATTTAAATTAAGAAGAGGTCATACTGGATTAGGGTGGGCTTTAAATCCAATCACCTGTATTCTTAATAGAAGAGACAAAGACACACAAAACGGGAGGATGACCATATGCAAAAATTAAAGTAATGCATCTACAAGCCAGAGACATCAAGGGATGCCAGCAGGCACTAGAAGCTAGGAAGCAAGGAACAGGCAAGGAAATATCCTTCATTAGAGGTTTCAGAGGGAGCAGGCCCTGTCAGCACCTTGATTTTGGACTTTTAGTCTGCAGAGCTAAGAGAAAATCAGTTTCTATTGTTTTAACCCACCTATTTTTTGGTAATTTGTCACAGCAGTTCTAGGAAGTGAATACAGTACTTAATCTTCCACTTTTAGTTGCTCAGCAATATGCCTGGAAAAGCTATATTATTGCATAGAAAATGATAACTAAAAATGTGCATGTATTTAATGGTTGTTCTAGATGTGTTTTCATTTAAAAAAAATAAATCGATGTCATCATTCTGTCCCAGAAGTTTCAGTACAACTTGAAAAGAATTACTAGGCAAGGCAAGAGAGGAGATGGACCTTGGTGATTTGGGGTTGACATCCTTATGGCAAAAATGCTGTGGAGGAGGCAGCAGCAAAGGGAAGCGTGTTGCAAATAGTACTGTAAGAGCCTGAGCCCATATCTGACCTGGAATGGAAACTTCATGGGACACAGGATATAAACGTTCTCCTCTGGATAGCCATTGTCTTCTTCCTTTTCAGTTACCCAACTGTGCACCAAGCCTTTTTGCGATTTTGCAGATAATGCAATGTTTTCCATCATCTCTAAAATTTCATTCACTTTCTACCATCTCCAGGGGTTTTATGTGCTTTATGAACTAACTTGCTCAAGGTGAAATTTGCTTAAGTGGAATATTAACCTGACGAACACCTGCAATGATTATTCTAATTCTAGTTAATATTCAGGCTCAGCTGTATTCATCATTTTTTTTCTACTTAAAAATAATCAGTTACTAGTAGGAAAAATGAGATGGATCCTAAGAGAATAATCAATTCAAACTTCTGGCAGTAAATAAAAATCTATTCATGTTAATGTGTGTCTGTATACTTGTCTATGATGTGTGCCAGTCTTCACTAGGTATTCCAGAAAGCAACGAAGAGGAGATTATTTTGGCAATGAGGGTAGAAGACATCCCTGACTTGAAAGTATATCAAGTCTTAAAAGCTCTGTAAATATTTATTAACTTGAATAAATAGGAGCTGTTTAGACTATAGGAGATTGAACCATCCACACTTTAAAACTGTACTTAATTCCGATTAAGTAAATATGAGTAAAAACTACCGGTAATTAATTTTTCACTTTGAGTGCTTAATCATATGACTCAAAAATCTGTATGTGTAGAAAATAATTAGAACTAAAGGAAAAACAAAAAATCATTTGTTGAAAAAGGTGGTGTGGATGGATTTTTTAAGGTATGCCTTGTAGGTTCCCATTAGCAAACTCATTTAGTAAATTCCTTCAGTGACTGTTGCAGACACAAAATATTGGGTAAGGCAATCGGGTATATAAAAATTAACTTACTTGTGCTTTTTAAAAATTGAACTGAATTTCCATTTTCAGGACCCATTTTTCTTGGTCCATTCTGGATCATCTCTGGGTCTCTCCCCCACCCCTACCTCACAGCTTATCAATTCCTCTGATCTTGCCCCCAAGTCTCCTGGATGGTCTGAGAGAATGCCAAGACATTATAGGGAATCTAGCTTTGGCTGCATTATCCATACACGGGCCATCTGGCCCTTGGTCACCACTCTAAAGCGATCACAGCTATATCAGCTCCAGAGACCGTGGCTTCTCCAGACCTGGCTCCTTTTTAGTTGTTTCTGTACCTTTTCCATTTTGGAGCTTTCAGAAGTCCCTGGAGAGTTGTTGGAGGTGCCACATCACAGGTGTTCTCCTTTTCTGCCCTCATGCCTCTTTGGAGCTCTTTGAGACTCACCCCTTCCCTGGGCCCTCCTACAGGCCTCCTTTGCCTTCAGATTCCCTCAAGCTACCTCAGGACCCGTGTCATTCCTCCAGCTTCTGCTGGGCTTGCGGCTTTATGGTTCTTACTTAGGAACCAGCAACATTTCACTCTCTCTTTCCTCCTAGCTTGCCTCCCTCTCCTACAACACAAGGAATGCTTCTAAGTCTCCACTAGAGTTGGGGGAACCAAGAAACTAACTCAAACTCCTCTTACTTTTCAGGTCCAGTATATATGCCCACCTCCTCCTAAAGATCACCTAAAGATTAATTTTTAATCTACTGTGAAAAGCATATGATACCTTTAAAATAAAGGAGTACAGATATTATAACAAAACGAGCAAACAAAAAGTGTGGTCCTCTACTTTCAGAAAATAAATTGAGAAGAGAACAAATGAAATAACCACGTCACATCATTGAATCAACTTTTAGCAATATGTTACTTATTTCAACGTCTCATTTTCCAACTATGAGTTCGTCTTTCTTCTGATGCTTTGTTTTTACTGCACCCAATTTTGAAAACCTGGATGCTCTGCTTAAACTTGTCTCTTGGCCTTTTTGCACACTAATTTATTTTTTAATGAGGTACAATTCAAAACCTGTACCCATTTCTTGCGTATATCACAGAATATGAAAGAATTGTCTCAGGGTACAAGCAAGAAGCAAGAGGTGATCTCGATGTAATTATAAACCTTTTCAATTATTTTTGGCCAAATCAATAAGTCATGAAAATTGCCATTTGTCAGGACCTTAGTTAAACCCCTATCCCTTGGGGAAAGTGGGTCCTCCGAGAAAAAACAGAACAAAGAAAATTCCAGATGTTTGGTGAAATATCCCCCCACCTGGTCTCAAAGTAAACCAGGTCCTCACTATACGCAGCTGAGGTCCCAGTATGTTCACAAAACATTCATCCTCAGAGGTTCCTGATAATAGCAATCCCTATAAAGCTTAGGATTGTGTTTGCTGATGTGTGTTCCTCAGAACAATGAATGTTACCAGATAGGGCATGAACAAAGAGAGCCCGTGGTCCTAATAGCCTGGAAAGCATTGAATTCAGCAGAATTTAAGTAGTATCTTCACTGCAATATCATCTCAGAGACTATAATATGCTAATGTTTGTCGGGAACATTCAAGAAGGGATATAGTCTCCCAAATTCATTTCATCACAGCATAGTATTTTTATGGAACATTTTTCAGGGTGAAGATTATACCTGGGGGAAATGCTGGCCTCTTCAATACTGGAAATGACAAGAAAAAACCCTGAGCAACCACTCAGAGAAAGACCTGCCAGGAAAACCCTGGTGCTGAGTGCAATGCCCAACCTTCGGTGAAGATCAGCCTTTGTTTCATTTCCTTCCCTCAACATCCCTCTGGTCTAAACTACAAAGAGTTTTGCTCACTAACATTGATAAGAGCTATTCTTACCATTGATAGTAATTTTCATTTGTTTTGTTTTTCAATCTGGGACACCCACGATGTTCGTATTCATCTACAGAAATCTTACTCCTGCAAGGCTCTATCTAAATTTCACTTGTTTGGAAATTCTTGGTGATCTCTCGTTTTATTTGAACATACTCTCAATAATAACTCACAGTTGAGCAATTGATAGATTTTTAATTATCATCTCACCTGAGACTGAGAACACAATTTTGCCCCCAACATGAGATTAGTAAGAATTGCATATGATTTAAACAGCAATTGAAACAGTCACCGTGACCTCATTTCAGGCCTTCTTTGTCCCACGGTGAGAGTCGACTTGTGACCAAAGCTGTACTTTCAGTTCTAAAAGTGACTTGACCCAGCCTCTGTCCCTGCTTGCTCTCTTGTCTGTTGCCTACTCAGGGCTACCTCTCCTGGCACATGCCCAAGTCAGTTTAGAGCGGGACATCAGCATGCCTGACTGCAAAGACAGGCAAAAAAACCAGCCAGTAAATAAACATAAGGCCAACTGTGAAGGAACCATTCAACGGCAATACTTGGAGTGGCTTCTGATTTTTGCTTTTCTTTCACCTGCTTTGTCTACCCCATCACAGAGTTTTCTGCTTCCTTCTTTGTAAAATATTTTAGATGTTTCTATTTGTACCCTCTGCTGACAGCATAGGGCTGATATGATTTCATGACTGGCACCTAACGATAGCTTCTCTACTGTTTAACTACTTCAAGATTTTCCAAGCCATTCAGAACACAGCCTTCAAGGCAATTTTCTAAAATGCTAACTTCATTATTCCTGGGATTGAGAACAAGAAATCAGGCACTTGAATTTGAGGGCTGAAGATCCTGAGGTCCTGTTTTGATTTTTTTGTTTGTTTATTTGCTTCTTTGTTTTTATGTGCTTTCACTGCAAATAAATCCCAGATTTTGGGGACCAGGTAGCTTTCTATCCCAAGCAAGTCTGAATCAGTCCTTTTTTCTCCTAATATTGTTGTGATTAAAATAAGTTCAGAGAAGCAAGTGGTTTTCATTCGTGAACAATAAAGCTTTTGAAAACTATGTTGGAAGGATTTGCACATAAAATCCAAAGTAACAGGTATATTTGTTATATAAGAATAATGAATTAGACTTCAAAAGGGAACACTCCTGTTTTATAGTCAATAATCTAGTAAATGTGTTAAACCTCTATTAGAGTAAATAAAAATGGCTGTTTAAAATGTCAGAAATAGTAATTCCAGCTGAGCAGGCTCTCTCGAGTCAGGCTAGGTGGCCTGACTTCAGGTCTGGCTGGTGTTTTGGAGACAGGTGCAGTCATATAGGTGAGAGCAGGTGAGTCCTGGTAGATTTCAGCTGGTGGGCATAGAGCAGCACAGGCTGGGGTAATTAAAAATGTCACTGGTGAAAATGTCTGGCCAGGCAGGCAAGGAAGCTTGTAGGGTAGAATAGAAAACTGAATTTGGGCTGGGCATGGTGGCTCATGCCACCATGAGTTTGACAGCAGCCTGGGCAACATGGTGAAGCACCATCTCTGCAAAAGTACAAACATTTGCCAGGCCTGGTGGCGCATGCCTGCAGTCCCAGCTACCCGGGAGGCTGAGGCAGGAGGATTGCTTCAGCCCAGAAGACAGAGCCTGCCGTGAGCTGAGACGGCACCACTGCAATGCACCCAGGGCAACAGAGTGAGAACCTGTCTCAAGAAAAAAAAAAATGAGAAAACCGCATCTGATGAAATCGAGAGAGACTTGATACTCTAGCGTCCCGATGAATCTTGAAAATGACAACAACAACAACGGAATTTATCAGTGGATGTAACTACAAGCTCCAGGGTAGAGGTGAACCCAGCGCCTCAGCTGATGTTTCATGGAATCTCTCTCTCCCTTGCTTGCTTCTGCATTCCCGTGTTGATTGCATCAGAGAGGAAAACATGGTAACCAGCAGCTCAGGCTTACACCCTGCCAGACCAGCAGCCCGGGGGAGAAGAGCACATCTTTTTTTTTTTTTTTTTTTTTGAAATGGAATCTCGATCTGTCGCCCAGGCTGAAGTGCAGTGGCCCGATCTCAGCTCACTGCAACCTCCGCCTCCCGGGTTTAAGTGACTCTTTGCCTCAGCCTCCCGAGTAGCTGGGACTACAGGTGAGCACCACCACGCCTGGCTAATTTTTTGTATTTTTAGTAGAGCTGGGGTTTTACCATATTGGCCAGGCTGGTCTTGAACTTCTGACCTTGTGATCTGCTTGTCTCGGCCTCCCAAAGTGCTGGGATTACAGGCGTGAGCCACCGCGCCCGGCCCCAGCACATCTTTTTCGGTAGTTGCAGCCAAGTCCCAGAGTTGAACCTCTGAGCCCGGCTTGATTTACTTGCATCTTTTAAACCAAACCTTCTGGAAAGGAAAGTGGGCTACTTAGACAACTAAAACCAAGGGCTGAGGCTGGCTTTATTGGGATTTTGTGATGTGAGTTCGGGGAAGAGTATTTGCCCTGAGGAAAATCTGGGTGCTATTACTAGAAGACAGGGAGAGAAAAATTAGAGCTGTTCACTGCCATGGCTCCCTAACTCTCATCTGCCTCTCAACATACATAGCAGAAAGCACTCTTCCCCCAGCCTAGCACATGTCTGGGGCAAATTTTGTCTGGAGGGCGTTAGAATCTATGTGAGTCCACTTGACACCACAGTGCACATTAAATCGAGGTACTCTTCTTCAAAAACATTTTATTAGCATTATAAATTACAAATCTGCAATGACTACCATGTGGATGACATCCTGGAATGTGATTAAAATAAGTTCAGAGAAGCAAATGGTTTCCATTCGTGAATAATAAAGAATAAAATAAAAAATATAAAAGTATAAAAAATAGACCTTAAGGTGGGTATAATAGGCACAGCCTAACTATGGCCCTACACTTGGTTATTTCTTTGTTCGTTACATTCTTTTGAGGTGAACAGGGGGCAATTTTGCAAGGCTCTTTAGTCATTTATTGACTTCAGTCTTTCTTTTCTCTTTTTTTTCTTTTGGTCTTGAAGGTGGTTTCTGGCAGCAAAATCCTGATACAATTCTTGAGAGAGAGAATGATGGAGGCGAAAATATTGGGTGCAATGCTATGAGGAAGAGAACATGACGGCCAGGTACGGTGGCTCATGCCTGTAATCCCAGCACTTTGGGAGGCCGAGGTGGGTGGATCATGAGGTCAGAAGATCGAGACCATCCTGGCTAACACAGTGAAACACCATCTCTACTAAAAATACAAAAAATTAGCTGGGTGTGGTGGCGCACACCTGTAGTCCCAGCTACTTGGGAAGCTAAGGCAAGAGAATCACTTGAACTCGGGAGCAGAAGTTGCAGTGAGCCGAGATCGTGCCACTGTGCTCCAGCCTGGGTGACAGAGCGAGACTCCATCTCAAAAAACAAGAACATGACTTCTTATTTGGTAAGTTCGTTCTCAGGAATTGGGTGTAACATACAGGAAACATACGGAGTGGGTAGGTCAGAAAACAGAGGCTACAATGTAGAAGCCTAAGACAAGCCCCAGCACAATAACAGGTGTATTATTACTGATATATGAGACAAGCCCCAGAGGCTGCAGAAATCAAATGTCTGTTTCTAGGAAACTTTCTTAGATTAATGGATAGAAGCACTTTCTTTTCTTTCTCCCTATCAGTGCACACACGTTGACTGAATTTTTTAAAAACCACTGCATACACTCTATAGAATAAATTTAACTATCCTCCATTGATGGATATCTAAGCCATCTATCTTTTTTTTTTACATATTAAAAGGAAAAACACTTTCTTAACACTAAAGTAGGGATAAATGAAGATTTGGTTGTAGTTAATCATTCAACAAATATTGATTGACTGCCTCTTGGGTGGTGCTTATCCCTTGTGACTCAGTGTCCCCTCCTGCCCCCCCGCCCCGTTCCTCAAGACCCAGTTTGAAATCTACCACCTCCACCAAATCTCCCTCTAATTTCTAGCTAATAATTGACTGTCATGTTTGCTCTCTTCTAATAGAGATTGGTCACTCAACTGGAATCCTGCTCTCCTTACTTGACACTGTGTAGAAGAGCTTTCTAGAAATGCAAAGTGGCCTTGTCAGTCTCCACAGATGTCCCACAGTGTAGCCTGTCAAGAAAATTGTACAAGATCCTCAGGATCTGTTCTTGATTGCTGCTCTAGCCTTATTTTCCTGCTACTTCTAGCTCCCTTCAGTACATCCTCTAAGCCGCTCACGTACTTCATTCCTACTGAAACACAAGCGGTTCACAGCACACCACGTCCTCTCTGGTCTCTTGGCTTTTTTATGTAGTGTGCTCAGGCCCTGCCTCACCTCTGGATGCATGACTTCATTCAACACATCTTTACTGGGCATCTCCTTACATCAGGTAATATGCTAGATGTTCCAGGTATGCTGATAGGCAACGATGTAGGGTCCCTTGGCATGCTTATAATCTAACGGGGAGGCATAGACACACCACACATCTATATAGCGAAAAGTGCTGGGCACTGTGAGAATCCATACCAGGAGATCTCATCAAACCAGGGGCCAGAAATGGACCAGGAAAACATCCTTGAAGATGAGTTTTGAGCTGACATCTGAAGGACAGGTTGGGACAGGGGTACTGTGCATTCTAAGTAGAAACACCATATGCCTCAAATCAGAAAGACGCAGGTCAAATTTGTGAATTGAAAATGAATCTGGGAGTGTGGAGTGTGGAACATGAAATCTGACAGTTTATTGAATACAATATAATTCTGCCTTCTAAGGGGGTGTGTTCATGTTTGGGCTCACTAAGCTCATAAGCTCCCAAAATCTGTTTCTCCAGTTGTGGGACATGATTTTACCCCTGCTCCTGCCCCAGAAGCTGACCTGAATACAGATCACATCAATGGGCCCCTGAGCTCATTGGCTTCTGTGTTGATTTGGCTGGCGTGGTATCCTGGCAGATGATGGAGTCAGGGAAGCAAATGAGAGACAGATAGAAAAGGAGGAGGGATCTACAGAGCCATAAGGGTGTTTCTCAGATATGTGGGTGTTTGGGGAAAGGGGGAGGTAAGAAATCTTCAGTGAAGTACTCTAAATTCTTGGAGCAAAACTATCCATGAGCTCATGAACATCAATTACGCACATTATCACAGGTGGCCAAAGGATGACCTCCATATTCTCCACTAGAAAGTCTTAGTCTTTTTTTTTTAAGTATCTGTATTTCTGTCTATTGATCAATCTGTCAATCTCTCTCATATATCTACATCCACCTCTCTCTCTGAGAGAGGAAGAGAGAGAGGTGAGTGTGCATATAGATGTAATTGTTTTATTCTTTATACATTAACGTATATTAGGTTTTCTGAATGAGTGTGCATTACTGATTTGCGAGCCAGTGGGAGTAAGTCATCTTTAAAAATATTTCTTACTTTACAATGTTAAACCTCTGTGGTAGGGCATGAGAGATGGTAAGTAATCCTTGCACAGTAGAATAAGAGGTTTACAAAATCCAGGCCTGGGAAGGGATTGAAGGTGGGAGGCCTCAGAGGATACTGGGTGGCATTGCAACAGTGGACATCACAGTAAGGAAGCCAGAAGGGTACAGAGAGGGAACACTGAACCCACACCTCACCTGTTTCACCACCCAGCACAAGACCAGCTTCTGTGATAAGTAAGAAAAAGCTGGAGCTTTTCTAAGGCAAAGCCTTATTGTTTTTAAGGGTGGATATGAGCTTTAACATGATGTGATAATTAATTTTAGGTCTTAAGGTGACTGGATTGAGGACTACTTAGAGAAGGCATTATTTTGGGTTCTTTCTATAAGGATGTTTTCAGAGGAGATTAGCATGTGAGTTTGAGTGGGCAAGACCCACCCTCAGTGTGGGCAGGCGCTATCCAACAGGTTAGGGGGGACCTAGAGAGAACAAAAACAGAGGGAAGGCGAATGTGTTCTTTTTTTTTTTTTCCCCGGGATGGACTCTTGCTCTGTTGCCCAGGCTGGAGTGCAGTGGCACAATCTTGGCTCACTGCAAACTCTGCCTCCTGGGTTCAAATGATTGTCCTGCCTCAGCCTCCCAAGTAGCTGGGATCACAATCACCCACCACCAAGCCCAGCTAATTTTTGTATTTTTAATAGAGATGGGATTTCACCATGTTGGCCAGGCTGGTCTCGAACTCCTGACCTCAGGCAATCTGCCCGCCTCGGCCTCCTAAAGTGTTGGGATTACAGATGTGAGCCAACACACCTGGCCAAATGTATCTTTATCTCCTGGAGCTGGGATACATTCTCCTTCTCTCATGTTACTGGGCATCAGAACTCCAGGCTGTCTCGTTTTTGGACTCCAAGACTTAACACCAGTGGACCTCTGGTTCTCAGAACTTACACCATTTGCTTTCCAGGCTCTGAGGCCTTCAGGCTTGGATGGAGTACACTACCAGCATTCAGGGTCTGCGGCTTGCAGATGGCTTGTCATGCGACTTCTCAGCCTCCATAATCACGCTAGCCAATTCCCCAGTAAATCACCTCTCATCTCTTTATCTCTCTAACTCTATCTCCATCTTCATCTCCATCTCCATCTCATCTCTATCTCTATCTCTATCTCCATCTCCATCTCCATATCATCTCTACCTCTATCTCATCTCTATCTCATCTCTATCTCTATCTCCATCTCAATCTCCATCTCCATCTCATCTCTATCTCTATCTCCATCTCCATCTCAATTTCCATCTCTATCTCATCTCTATCTCTATCTCTATCTAATCTCCATCTCATCTCTATCTCTATCTCCATCTCCATCTCCATATCATCTGTACCTCTATCTCTATCTCATCTCTATCTCCATCTCACCTCTCTCTATCTCTATCTCCATCTCCATCTATCTCTATCTCTATCTCATCTCTATCTCTCATCTCTCTCTCTCTAATCTATCTATATTGATGTCTATCTATATCCATATATCCTGTTAATTCTCTCTCTCTGGAGAACCCTGACTAATACACATATAAAAACAAAGAGAAAGAAAATAACAGGAAGAAGCTGTGCAACCAAGTCTATTGTGCTCTTTGGTATTGTGGTAGGCATTTTTCCCCCATCCAAGAACCATAATAATCATCAGCTCCAACTTGTTTCCATTCTAATGTAAGCATCTGAGTGGATGAAAGAAGACATTTTCTAAAAGGCCATATAGTATGACTGTACCTAAGGTTCTCATGAGACTTTACTCACTTTTCTTGATTTTTGTCATGATTAGACATAATGCCACATACCTATCCCCTATTGTCAAGAACATTGCTTTCCCTGATTCCTTTTCTAAGCGATACCTTGGACAGGCTATGTGTCACCACTAAACTTGCTGCCACTCTCAAGGGCCTCTTCTATGGACTTTTTCTCTCTAGGTCTTTGTAACCCTTCCTTTCCCTCATTCTTTCAGACATAAGGGTAGTGACAGCACCAGTGCTACTAGCTCAGGGTTGCTGTCTTTTCTAGTCCTTTATAAACAGATCTTTTGTAAATAAACCACCCATGCATTATCCTAATTTGAATGTGCTGTCTGATTCCTGTTGAGACCCTGACAGATTCACCCCTCCCACCAAAACAACATTCCCATTTGTGCTGTTTACGAGGGTAGTCAGCAGCCACACGGGGGTATTGAGCATTTGAAATGTGGCTGGTCTCAACTGAGACATGTGGGAAGTGTAAGATTCACACTGGATTCCAAAGAACTTGGTATGAAAAGAAAGAACATATATGACTTCAGTCACTTATATTGGCTATATGTTATAGTTACATTTTTGGATGCATGGGATATATTATGAAAAGACAACTTTGCTTCCATTTTTTTTTTTTTTTTTTTTTTTGAGATGGAGTCTCTGTCACCTAGGTTGGAGTGCAGTGGCGAGATCTCTGCTTACTGCAATCTCCACCTCCGAGGTTCAAGCAATTCTCCTGCCTCAGCTTCTTGAGTAGCTTGGATCACAGGCGTGCATCACCACGCCCAGCTAGTTTTTGTATTTTTAGTAGAGACGGGGTTTCACCATGTTGGTCAGACTGGTCTCAAACTCCTGACCTCGCGATCCACCCGCCTCGGCCTCTCAAAGTGCTGGGATTACAGGCATGAGCCACCATGCCCAGCCCCTTTTTTAAGGTACTAAAATTTACTGGAAATTAGCCTGGGCAACATGGTGAAATGCCATCTCTACAAAAAAACAACAACAATAAAAATAGCTAGGTGTGGTGGCACACCCCTGTAGTCCTAGCTACTCAGAAGGCTAAGGTGGGAAGATCACTTGAGCCACGGGGTGCAGAGGTTGCAGTGAGCCAAGATTGTGCCACTGCACTCCAGCCTGGATGACAGTGAGACCCCATTTCAAAAAAAAAAAATACTAGAAATTAACAATGACTCATACAGCTTGTATTTGTGGCTCACATTTTGCTTCTAATGTGCAGAGCTGTCCTACATATCATGCGAGTGATGGTGAGAACCGTGTCTCCTACATTGAACAAGTCTTTAATAGTCACATAAAGGAAACACCTGTGCTCAGAAAGTGAAAGACCAAACACATACTATGATGTCATGTTGGAGCTAGAAGGGAACTTGGAGCCCATCATTTTCCAGTTGAGGAAACTGGAGCATGTTTATAAGTATTCACAGGATTGCATGCCTTCACAACATCTTTAAAATGGTCTTTGTTTTGTTGTCTTTCTTCCGCAAATCTGACTGAAATACGTAGGGAACAGTTTTAAAGTATAGGAAAGCTTAAGTTAACATTAGATCGCATAAGTTAACATTAGATCGCAACTGGTTTGTCAATATCTAATTTTAGAACACAAAAGGACATTAAAGCCTGGCAGGGCTTGTTCATCCTCGTAAACACCCAGTGCTTTATGGCATCAAAATCTAAAAAACTCTTCAATGGTTATAGAATCAGTTGGGATTGGTACTTCATAAACATAAAACCATATCCAGCAGTGAGTACTTATCTAGCAAGCCCAGAGTTAGAACCACTAGGTCCCCCCTTGGAAGCTGAAAAAGTGAAACTGACTTCCACTTCCATGGTCAACAGAGCACGGGGAAAGCTACAAAGTTCCTGCATGGAGACGCAGAAATGCCTAGTGAGTTTCCTGCACCGTGGAACTTGAGGCTGCGGTGGGCCCTTGTTGGCACCCTCAGTGGTCCCAGAAAGCTGCCTTCGCAGGTTGCAGGGGCTGGTAGGAAGCTTCCAGGCTGTCGTCCACATAGTGAGGCATCCCGTGGAGGCGAGGAAGCCAAAAATAAGGAACAAATAGGATTGGAACAAAAAACGACCTCATGCAGGTTCCACGGGCCACCTCCCTCCATTAGACAGCAAGGCGGTTTGTATCCCTTCCTGACCTGCTCTCCGGGGAGCGCACAAAGAGGATATAGGGTCAGGGGGAGGCAAGGGAAAGAGGAAACCGCAGTTTATGAAAGGACATTTAACCCCTTTGCCAGCGTCGCGCGCACACACGCACACACGCACACACGCACACACGCACACACACACAAGTACAAACATTAAGAAAATAGACGTTACATTAAAAATTGGCCATAGGGACTTGGAATCGGAGCTGAATTTTTTTTTTAATTTTAATTTTGCCTTTGATTTATGCATTGACTTTTTTCCTGAGAGGTTGTTCCTTTCTAGGCCCTGGAGGACTGGATAATCTCATACAAATCCAAGGGAAAACAATCGAAAGAAGAAAAGAAAACAAACAAACAAAAATTAAAAAAAAAAAAAGCTGATGGGAGAAAGAGCTCTGCTCAAAGGCCCGCAGCAGACAGTTGAGTAGGTAGAATTGGAAGCTGCTGCAGAGGAATTCGGTTTGCTCCAGACAAACGGGGCGTGGCGTGCAGCGCAGTACTGGGAACTGCTGCTAACAAAACTTCCAAGGGGACGGGGGAGTAGGTTTCAGGCGATGGAAAGGGGTGGGATGGGGAAGGACAGGGCAACAGTGCCGAAAAGAGAAGAAGAGCGCGGGGGAACCTGAAGAGGGTCAGGGCTGCGGAGGGCTGAGTCGCGGTGGAGAGCTCTGGAGGCCCTCCCCAAGCCAGTGGCTTCTGGAGTGGAAGTCAGGCCCCAGGGATCCGGCCGGCCTTAGCTGTCACTCAGGCAACCCCGGAGCCGCCGCAGACCCGGGCTCCACTGGAAGGGGGCGAAGCCGCCGGGAGGAAAGGGGCACCTTGGGGAAGGGGCGTCGCCCCTGCCGCCCCGCCCTCTCCGGTGCTATTGGGCGGCTGCTGCGGAGCCCGCGCCACCTTTTCTCCATCCCACCCCGCCCGTCTGGCCCCGCCCGGCCGCGGGTCCGCGCCCCGCCGCTCTCGTCCGGGGTCTGATCTGGCCCGGGCCGTTGACGTCACCGGCAAGTTTGCTGCCCTCGGCGTCCCACGTGTGGCGGCGGCGGCGGCGGCGTCCCAGGCGGCAGTCGGTGAGCTCCTGCGAGCACAGTGGCGGGGACCGCTGACAGGTCCCGCGCAGCCCAGCCCCGCCACGCGGCTCACAAGTGGGGTCCAAGAGCAGCTTGGAGCAGCCCGGCGCGCGAGGAGAGGGGCGGACGGCTTGGTACGGGCCTCTGGCTTCCGCTCGGGCAGAGGGACTCGGGGGGGAACCTCGCTCCGTGGCCGAGAGAACCAGAGCCCGGGCGGACAGAACGCGCCCAGGCGGGCAAGGGGGCCAGAGGAAGCCGGGGGCTGGAGGGCACTGTCGCTCGCCGCTGTCTGGGGCGCACGGAGCACACAGGCCCTGCCGCCGCGCATCCCCTCACCGGGACCCAGCAAGGGATGCAGGATCGCTGAGCGGAGATCCGCACCGAGAGGCCGCTCGGGGCCAGTCTGAGACGCACGCCTTCGCCACCGCCGCCAAGACCCCGATTCCGGCGACTCTTGGGGGAACCGGGGCGCAGAGCGCTTCCCCAAGCTCAGGACTTGGGAGAGTCTAAGACGATGGTTTCTTAAGCACGGCACCGCGCTCCCCTTCCCGTCCCCTCGGCTGGAGGCAGGGGATCCTGCGCCGGGCCCCCGGGGCTCCGTTTCCCCGCGGAGCCCTGGCCACCGCCTCCGGGGACAGTTCGCACGGCCGCAGGGGCGCACGGCGATGTGGCCTCCGTCCAGCGCGCAGGCCCGCCGGGGGGATGCTCTGGCACCTGGCGGGGTCCCGGCCTAGCATGGCCCGCGCGTTGCCCGACGTCGCCTCCGGCTAGGATGGCCCCTCCGGGCCCGGCCGGCGCCCACCCCACCTCAGCAGAGCCGCTGTCCCGCAGCATCTTCCGGAAGTTCTTGCTGATGCTCTGCTCCCTGCTCACATCCCTGTACGTCTTCTACTGCCTGGCCGAGCGCTGCCAGACCCTGTCCGGCCCCGTCGTAGGGCTGTCCGGAGGCAGCGAGGAGGCGGGGGCCCCGGGTCGTGGCGTCCTGGCCGGAGGCCCGCGGGAACTTGCGGTGCGGCCGGCGGCGGCACAGAGAAAGCGCCTCCTGCAACTGCAGCAGTGGCGGAGGCGCCGGCCGCCCGCGCCGCGCGATGACGGCGAGGAGGCAGCCTGGGAAGAGGAGTTCCCTGGCCTGGCCGGGGGTCCCGGCGGCTCCGGGGCGGGGAAGCAGCGTGGCCGAGGCCCCGCCGGGAACCCTGGCGCTGCTCCTGGACGAAGGCAGCAAGCAGCTGCCGCAGGCCATCATCATCGGCGTGAAGAAGGGCGGCACGCGGGCGCTGCTGGAGTTCCTGCGCGTGCACCCCGACGTGCGCGCCGTGGGCGCCGAGCCCCACTTCTTCGACCGCAGCTACGACAAGGGCCTCGCCTGGTACCGGTGAGCGGGGCGGGCCCCGGCGGGGGCTGAAGGATCGCGGGGATACTGGGCTGGGAAAGTCGTGGGAGAGCCCTCGGTGACCCCCCAGTTCGCCCTCCTCCCCACTTCCTGCAGAAGGCGAAGGGTCATCAGTAGTTGTCCTTAAGTTGAGGGGTCTTTCGTCTCTCTACGCCTTCTCCTTCCTGGGAAGTGGATGTTGAGGGAGGGAGTGGGAGGGAAATTCTGGCCTTCATGATTTTCACCCTTGGGAATCTCTTGCCAAGTCTGGTCTCTTTCTCTTGCTCTGAGAAAAGTATTCGTGTAGTTAGCTAAAGGTGAAGAAAGAAAGAAAGAAAGAAAAAGTCTCTCCTAAATTAGAAACCTATTCAACAGTTAATAGATTTCTTCTCTCTTTCCAAGGAAGCCCATTTTCATTCTTTACCTTTTGGTAAAGTTCTCTGTGGTTAACCCAGCCTTTACCATCAGGTATTTATTTACCTTGACCTTTTGCCAGATAGTTGTCCTAGGTGGGAAGTAATATAGAGACTTAGTAAAAGTGTCAAGAACCAGAGAATGTGGATAGTTCGGAAAATATATGTCTGTCTGAGCAAGGGAAAGCAACCAGGCACTGTATTTTAAAGGACGCTTGCCAGTAACTTTTGTTTGAGGGCAAGGAATGAGTTTTGTAAAGTGCTTTTGATATTGGTAGGGAAAAGTAACTTTTGTCTCTGGACTGACAGAAACTTTTCTAAAGATCTTCAAATGATCCTCTTTACAAGTAAGGAAGCCAATTAAAAGAAGAAGAAGACAAAAGAGAGAAAAATACATTGGCGCAACTTTGCCACTTTGCCAATACAGTTCAGGAAATAAGTCTTGCTTAGATCTTAATCTTAAATTCGCCAGTCTCCTCCAATTCAGACCACCTTTAATAATAAAATCGGCCAAATTCTAATAAATCTAGTGTCGCCTGGATTTTGTTTGCCATAATATATTGGCTTTTTTTTTTCTTTCTTCAAAGTACCAGTAAAAATTTTGTTGCTAAAACTTTCCATTTTATAAAGTTTATCTTGTTCATAAAATATGTGTTTTCTTTGTTATTTTAACTGAAACAATGTCACAAAAATTACAACACAATTAGGTAGATTTCAAAAAGCCCATTAAATTAACCATTCATCCACAACACAGAAATGGACATGATTTGACAAGTTTATTTACTTGAGGGGCCAATCGCACTTTCAGATTGATTTCAAGAGCCGAATTTACAGTAAATCCACTCATAGAGAAACAATTTGGCCCTAAAAATTGAATTTAAACATTAAGCACTTTTAAAACAGTAACTTTCCATTTGTTGGAAAGAAAAACAAACAACCTCCCCTTAATACAGATTATATATCACTTAAAATCATCAGCCACTTAAAATATCCCCTTGTGTTTCTGTCATTTATGTTGTATCCTCTGGGAAGTTCTTATAAAAATGACCTGTTGAATCTGGAAACAACAGGTCCTTCTTTTTAGCACAAAGGCAGCTCTGTTTTTTCCATCAAGGACACAAGAAAGAAGTGATTAAAGACCCCTAAAACTCTTATCTATAGCAGTTTGCATTGAATTCGGCCTCGTACCGTGCTGTAAGTGAACACATTTCAAGCTGACTGTCTAAAACATCTAACACTACATTGGGCTCTGAGGTGCCATTAAATATGGTGAAATATTTAGTACTAAAACCCTTTATTTTCCTTTTGCCATATAAACTTTATTTCCACAAAGTAGGATTGTTTCTTCTTATTCCAGAAATGAGTATTTGAGGGCCCAGTCTATCTGCAGACCTGGATCTTATTTTCTGTGGTCCTGTCTGAGCTCCTGTAAGAGGAGGAAGGTTTCAAGGTAACGAGAAACACAAGTATTTAAAAACTTTTTTTTAAAGAAAGAAAGAAAAAAGAAAAAAAGAGTCATAAACTGTTAGGCCAGTCTCTCCTTTGGAAACTAGATGCATGCTGTAAAGTAAATCTCCCCCTTGGATTGTTTACTCCAGCAGAAGAGTTCTATAAAGCAATTTATGGTGGTTACGAAAATAGCTGCACAGTAGACTTCATGGTTTGGTGAATTTAATTTTCTAAGTGTTGGAGCAATGTCTTTGTTTTACCATTTGCAGTGGTTTTTTATTGGATGCATAAATTTATGTTTAACTCAATTACATAGGAAACTTATTTTTAAAAAATCCAACCTATAGAGCCTGGATTATGTGATTATTTAATGAAATTTCCCCACAGTTCTCTTTCATCTCGGCTCTGAGCTTGGAGTTTGATGTTTTCAAGCAAGACTGAAGGCTCAACTATGAAAAACAATTCTCCCACCCAGAATGCCACTTAACTATTAAGTGCATTTTAGCTACTTATATTTAGCTAACAGTTTAGATCAGGGGATTCAGTTAGACCTTCATGAGTCAGCCCAAACTTTGCAATACAGGATTTGTATCATGCGCTTATGACCACATTAATACACAAACACACACACACACATACACAGAAACAGACAGAAATAAATTGCATATAAGTGCACCCAGAAGTGAAATATGGAAGATTAAAACCTATATAATTATTTTTAGGTGTACATTGACATGGGAGAATCCTAAAATGTCTAGCCTTTTTTGCCCAGCGAAATCGCTCAGCTGGCCATGATAGTTTGTGGTGGCAGTGCCCCCTACTGTCCTGACAAAGGGACAAATCTGCTGCTATTAGCAAGTTCAAAGAAAGTGTCTTGGAAAATGAGTTTGTGAGTTAGAAATGCCTGTTGCTGAACTTGTTCAGTAAATTACTGTCACTGGGAAGAAAATAAAATACTTTATAAACTTTTTTCCAAGAGTGAAGTCATAAGCCCTCCCTTTATTTGAACACATTTGTAAAGGCAAAGAAAACGAATTTGTTATTCAAAATCTCTAGAAAGAAAATTATTCTTACTAATTTAAAATGTCCTAATAGACTTCCCCTAAAATAAATAAAACAACGGCAAATTTTTATATGCTGAGAAACTCAACCCTGATGGAGTTTTTTTAAAAAACCATTCCTCATTACTTAATTTAGCAGACACGATATCAGTACAACAAATGTCTGCGGCTTGCATGACACTGGAAAGCAGTCCTTTGCAATGAATAGTGTTCATTTCTCTTGTATGTATTGTGGCTTCATAAAGAAAAGGAAACTTTCCTTAGCTTCAAAACACTGATCTTTACTGGAAGTCAGGACTGAATATCTCTGCTGTAATTCAACAGCAGATGAGCTTAGAATTTAATAAGGCTCTCTTCTGCTTGTTTCTGTCTGCACTAATTAAAAGATATGTCTTTTTTTTTCTTGTAAGCTAAAAGATATCTATTAATAAAGTATTTAAATATGTGTCTATATGTGTGTACCCATACACATACATCTGTATGTATGTAAATGTTTGGTTTCGATAACATTTCAGTCTATTATTTTGGTACAAGATAGGAAGTATTTATTACCCAGTCTCTTACACTAGCATGTTTGTTTCTTATATTTCAATTTCTTTTCTTTAGTGAGTCTGGACAATTTCAGCAGAGAAGGATATCACTAGAATCATTTTATTCTAGCGCCTACAGGAAGATCAAAGATTGTCCAGCTCAGAGTTTAGGAGTTAGTGCTCCCCTGACTTCATCAGAATTTGAAATTTTCTGGCCTCTGATGATCATGCCCCTGTTTTGCAAGTCCATTAGAGAGGCAAACTGAACAGAGGCCCTTTCGGTTCCTATGAGGAGAAATTGGCATTTTGTAGCAGCTGGGAGCAGCTGCAAAGTACCTCCATGTGAAGTTTCCCACCCTCCTGTACTGTGCAAGCCCTTTCTGTGTGAAGAGTTTGAAATGAAATCTGAGCCAAGGAAGCTGCAGTCTGACCACCCATGCAAGGTCATATGGACTGAAGTCCAAGGGCCCTCTATCTTTAGGGCAGAGGAAAGAACACTGGGAAGAGATGAGGGCTAGGAGGAGAACAAAATGTTGCTTCGGACTCTGAGTCTACAGTACGTGTCTATAGAAGCTCTCAGTACCTGGACATTCCCCACCCAGTCTCAGGTTGAGTAGCCAAAATGCTGTCATCTAGTTTGCTGAATGTCTGAACTCTGGGCTCATCCCCAGTAGACGGAACCAGAAATGCAAGTCAATCAGCCTAGTTCCTGTGTGGGTGTGTGTGGTGTGTGTGTGTGCCCTCACACATGCGTCTGTGTGCAGGAGCATACACCCAGAAGACAGGGACGATGATAGAATTTATGAGAGGAAACTTATTAAGTAGTTGGGAAACTTCTAAGCAATATTGGACATCCTGAGTAGGGAACAGTTTGGGGGCACTATTGAGATCATAGTCTAGGCATTAAACAACAACAAAAACACTTGGTAGTGCCTAGACTGGAATGCCTTGTGTGAGTGAATATTCCTTTATATGGATGAGTATATGAGTATATAGAAGTCTGTGCATTTCACATAAAGTATAGGAGCATATATTCATAATATGCATAATATGCACAGACTGCTATGAAAATCCACCATGATGTTGTAATCTCCTGCCCTCTCTTTAAAAAGAAAAACACCCTGGCCACAAAATACTTATCTCTTGTAAATAAGTCTGTGGATTGGCCAGGAAAGAATAAGTACCAAATCTATATTTTGGCAGGGTCATGGGAATGAAATAAACCTGTGCAATTAATGACAACAGGGGCTAACCTCACATAGACCAGATGCTCACTTCATCAGAAGAGTGTTGCAGAGCAAACAAAACTCCCCGATATGAACAACAACAACAAAAAGGGCCTCGTATCTCTCCAGGACACAGCTGAACAATTGCAAATTGCAATTACCATCAGTCAAATTGCTGGGCCCAGTGGGGGAACTTGATATTCTTAGTTCTTTTCCTTAGGGGGAAATCTTCCTCCACCAAGTTGATAGTAACTTGGCTGAAAAAGAGCATCGTTTCTTGGTATAGGTTTCCTAATGATATTAAATCCCAAGCTTTTAGAAAATTTGTTTCTGCTTAAGTGATGAGTTGCAATTGTGAACATAAGGTTTCTTATTAAATATGTGCCTCTAATATGTAATCAGAGGAAATTGCACTCCCTCGTCTTTGCATTTTATAAGGATGTCTCAAAAATGCTTGTCAGCACTTTAAAACCTTTGCTAATTTAATACAGTTTAGAAATCTCTGTGGGGGGTATTTATATAGTGAATAAATAAACTGTCATGAAGCCAAAACTTAGAAATCGAATTTATGAGAAGAAAGTTATTAAGTCGTTGGGGCACTTCTGACCGATATTGGACATCCTGAGTAGGGAACAATTTGGGGACACTGTTGAGATCATAGTCCAGGCAATGCTGAGTTCAGTGAATGGAAGCATTTCCCCAGTTTCTCGCCTTCAATGATTCAATGCTTGAATTTTGGCATGACTCTTCATGCCCCTAAAAACATACATTTATCCTAAGATTGCCTGACTGTATTACAGAAATTCAGAACTGGCCTGTTTCAGAAGTTGTCTGATGACAATAAATGTGAAATGAGACTGGGGAAGTGTTTATTAACAATGAAGTTTAGTCTTGCCCTTAGGAATTCGAGAGACATTCTTGCAAAGGCTTCAACACAAAGTATTCACCGGCTGTCAACAGCCCTCTTTGAATGTGATTTGTAGCGCCACCTAGTGGGAGGAGGAGTCAGCGAGAAACCCCTAAAGGGAGAACTTTGAAAACCTCATCATTATAAGAGCGTATTCGCAGTCTCAATTTAAAAAAGAAACTTCAGCAACAACAAATACTTGTGTTTAGGTAGCCCTTACAGCAAGATGAGCTGCCTAGCACAGATGAGCTGCACTTTGTCTTTTTTTCAGGCAAGGATAATTCACTTCTTTTAGGCAGGGAGTTTATTCTTTTGAGAGAAATAAGAGATTTGGCTTCACAATAAAACTGAAAACCAAGATATAAATGATTAGGGGATTTATATTAAAAATGCCTATGACTGAAAGGAATACCATATGCCCCAGATTACTCTTGTTAGTGTGTTTTGCCTCTGTTTCTGAAAGCCAGCTTCAAATGAAAATACTTCCAGATGATTTTATTTCAACATCAGTAATGCAGTCCTGTTCCTTCCCCTGTGTGGTACAGGCTCTGGAGGAGGGTCCTATGATTCTAAACAGAAGCCTGTTTAACCCTTAAGGCCCCTGAGATGCCCTATTGAGAATCCTGCCCACCACACATGGGACAACTTCACGGGAAAGCGCTTTGAGAGTGTCTACAGGATAGGTGTTTCTGCGCCTGCAGTCCAGGGCCTGGAAGAGCAGGTTGGGGAGCAGGGTGGTGGACAGGTTAAAGGAAGGCAGGATGAAAGGGACGAATAAGAACATTCGAGCGGAGAAATTGACAGTCACCACCTAAACCAAGTGACCAGGGTTAGCATTCCCTTGTGTTGAGATCATGTTCCCTGATATAATGCAATTAGGATGACACTTCTGTGTAGTAATCTTCCCCCAAATCCATAACCCCAGTGTAGCCATGAGGAAAACATTAGATGAACCCCCGATTGAGGGACATTTTATAAAATACTTGACTAGTACTCTTCAAAAGTGTCAGGATCATGCAAAATGACAGAAGACGTCTAAGCTATCCCAGATGGCAGGAGATAAAGGTGAGTCATTACCAACCAGTAAACAGGAGGACCCCCTTGAATGGATCCTGGGTCCAAACTAAGGCATCTGTGGGAAAACTGGGGAATTGCGAATGATACGTGCAGTTTAAGTTAATAACATTATACCAAGGTCAATTTCTTGGTTTTGATCATTGCACCATACTAGGGTTATGATATACGAGTCCGGGTGAAAGGGGTATGTGAATTCTCTGTACTATTTTTCACAATTTTCCTATCTAAAAGAATTCTAAAATCAAAGGTGAAAACAGCCAAAGAAGGCAGGAGAAGCCTAACAGCCGTTGGAGGATGAGGGCTCAGACTGAAATACTGTCTGTGCCGATTCCCTTTTATTCCATGTTTCTTCTTTCCTTTCCTTTGGAATGCCCCCAGGACCCACCCGCCAGCTTCCCCTCCCTGCTCGCACCTGTTACTTCCAGACATGCTGATTTTTCCCTCAGCTGATTTCATAATCATATTGGCTCACGGCTCCCCTCCTACTCTCTTGTTCCCAAACCAAGCACAGAGACAGTTTCATTTTCCTTTCTTTCTGTCTTCTATGGCTGATAAATGTAAAGTAAAGAAGATGGGAAATCTTCCCCAAAGCTTCTTATCATAGAGAACAAAATCTCTGCTGTAAATGACAGGTCTCTGTGGGCACAAAGAACTAAAATAAGGGTCAGAGGAAAATCAGACTTGGGCGTATGCTTTTTTTTTTTTTTTTGGCTACAACCATAGAAGGAACAGGTGTCAGTAGTTGAAAGCTGGTTATAGGGTAAAGAGATAGGGCCAGAGCTGTGGACGCACCTAATGGCAAAGATGAAAACCCAGTCCAGATTTTTTCCAGGCCAGCTTAAGAATTTTATCTGCTTACTTCACTTGTTTTCACCTTTGCTGTAGATACCAAGGGTTATGAAAGTTTCTGTAGGAGCAAAACAGACCTAGAGCAATAAATGCATTCAAGGAAGAGGCAGGAAGAGAGAAAATCCAACCTCTGCAACTCTGGAGGACCAGTATCCTTGCACCTTCTAATGATGGGGGTTTATTCCACTGGAACTTCTCAGCCAGACTGCCGGCATTATCAGACTCAAAGTTCCTTTCTAGGTGGTGTGCTGTCGTTTCTGCTTCTGTTTTTAAACACACAGTTGTTTATCTGGGCTTCTGGTTGAATAGAGTAATGAAAATCTCCCTCAAAACATTTCCTCTGATATTTTTAACAACTGTAAAAATAGTTTCATCCACATTACATCTTTACTTAAGCAAAACAAAATAACACCCACTCCATCTAGAGATTCCAAGAAACTAACAGTGTTTTCTTTCAGTCGTTGATTCACTTATCTTTATTGGATCCGTTTTATCAACCACTTTCGTGCAAAGGATAGACTGCAAATGCTTATGGAATTAAAAATAATCTCTGTGATTTAATACCATTGTCTACTTGTTTGGCATTTTTCCATTTTAGTGGGTATACACTTTTCATGCCTTTTAACCTTTTTTAAAATACCAAAATAATGGATCCTGCAATGTATCTTTGATGAAATCTTTCATTTTAGAGGTGAGGTGATATTAACTATGTTTGTTGAGGCCACACTGTGTGCTGGATGATGCAGAATGTTCTGCCGCTCGTAATCTGATGTTATTTAAGCAGGTCCTATCATTTTCTATATTTTATAGATCAGAAAACAGGCTCAGAAAGATGGAGTAACTTGTCCAAGGTCACAGAACTACGTACATCTTAGAACTGCTGCCAAACCCAGGTTCCCCCCCCCGCCAGCATGCCAGTGCTTCACCACCGGGGTGAATGGTCTCTGTGATGGTCTCTGGCAGAATTGCCCACAGGTAGTTCCTGCCTGCATAGCAAGACACCAGTGTCCCAAAGATGCAGGAGATTGAAAGGCTGCCCCATGTGGTAGAGTGACTTGGACATTCTGATCTTAGACCTTTAGTTGGAAAATTGGACAACACATTAGGGCCAGGTGTGGTGGCTCATGCCTGGAAACCCAGCACTTTGGGAGACCGAGGCAGGTAGATCACTTGAGGGCAGGAGTTCGAGACCAGCCTGGCCAACATGGAGAAATCCCATCTCTACTAAAAATACAAAAAGTAGCTGGTAGTGGGGGTGGGCACCCTGTAATCCCAGCTACTCAGGAAGCAGAGGCACAAGAATTGCTTAAGCCTGGGAGGCAGAGGCTGCAGTAAGCCAAGATTGCTCCACTGCACTCCAGCCTGGGCAACAGAGTGAGACTCTGTCTGAAACAAAAAAAAAAAGTAAAGAAAAAGAAAATTAGGCAGCACATTAAAATGTGCTTATTAAAGTGAATTTTTAAAACTATTTAAATATCTCTTGGTCAATTGGCCTATTATGGAATAACTAAAAACCACCTTCATTTTTGTCAACTTTTCTCCCTTTTTCTCTAAAGAAGTCGTCTCATCATAGAACTTATCTTGTTGAGCATATCAGAAATCTGTTATTCAATGGATTTTTTTCCCTTTTATTACAAAGTTGCAATAACCACTGAAAACACTCTAAAAACTGCTACTTGAGGGAGCCAGTATGTTGTCAGAAAGTAACTGGAGCTGGGTGTGGTGGTTCACACCTGTAATCCCAGCAGTTTGGGAGGCTGAGGTGGGCGTATCACTTGAGGTCAAGAGTTCGAGATCAGCCTGCGCAGCATGGTGAAACCCTGTCTCTACTCAAAATACAAAAGATCAGCCGGGTGTGGTGGCCATGGCTGTAATCCCAGGTACTTGGGAGGCTGAAGTGAGAGGATGGCTGGAGCTTGGGATGTGGAGGTAGCAGTGAGCTGAGATAGCGCCACTGCACTTCAGCCTGAGTGACAGAGTGAAACTTCGTCTCAAACAAAAAAAAAGAAAGAAAAGAAATGTAATCAGAAGGATGCTTGCTGCTCCTGGCGTTGGGGCAAGGAGAGCTGAGGCCTGTGTGACCTGGCTACCGTCATCCAGCTACCCTGGGGTCCCTTTTGCACTGTAGGGATCCCCCAATCCGGTGCCCTCCTGGAAACTGGCTGAGCCACTGTCAGTCTGTCTTTTCCACTATTCCATATTTTCACCTTTGGATTGATGCTTTTTAAAAATTCTTCAGATATATTAATACCCCCAGTGAGAGCACAGTCTGTTTGGTACCCCAAGTATTATTCTATCTTCACTATTATTGCTATTAATAACGTTTGTCTAATTGATTTACTGCCAGCTGGTCATTATTAGCATCAAGCGTTTACTGGAGTGGTCAGGCCATTAGTCAGATAAGACGTGACTGTTGATTTGAACTTCCTTTAGTTCCAATAAGCTAGAATCATAAACAGATAGGATGTTGGCGGTAGAAGGTATCTGAAAGATAAAGATTGTCTTCTGAATAGGAGGAAACAGAAGTGGCTTCCTCAAGGTTAAGCTGAAAGACAAGAGCTCAGTGCTTCCATTTACAAGGGCATAATTCCTCAATGCAATTGCGAAAGAATTGCGTACCTCCAAATATATACGTTTAGTTTTGGCAGATTTGCAGCAATGATAAAAATAGTTTTTGACCGGAACCAGTTGTCACATTATTTTTTTTCCTCCCAGAGCTATTAAATTAAAGCATTGAATTGAATTGAATCAGTGGTTAATTCATCTTTAAATTTCTGTTTTTCATCTCAGATGTTTTCCATAATATTTTGATTCTTACAGGTATGGGAACCCAGCGAGCGCGATTCGTCTTTGGATCCTCGAAAGTAATTTGTGTTTTATGGCCATTGTCTGCTTGTAAAAGATTAGCAGGAGAAATCTGAGTATGGACAGGAAAAAGTTTGCTTTTCTCTCTTGAGTGTTCAAAGTAGGAAGTAATCAATCAAATTATGGGAATAAAATTTCTTTCCCCTTTTTCAGAGTTCTTACTTGGATTAGATCTCTCCTTTCACTAGGAAATATCAAAGTAGCCAGCCTGGTTTGAACGACAAAGTCAAAAACGATGTGTTTGTTACGGTCATAAATTTCTGTGGATTCTCATTAAGTTCAGGTATTTAACAAAAGGGAACTGTATTAAGCTGCGGCTAAAGTTACATTCTCGGAGCTGACTGCTTATCTTACCACCTTTCTGAACGGAAGTCGTGTTTGCCCTAACTCCATGTTTTGCAAAAACGCTGCAGTTAGGCAGTGATTTCATTTCACAAACAAAGCTTTTCACAAAGTAAACAAAACCTTGCATGGGTATTTGTTGTGTGTGTGTGTGTGTGTGTGTGTGTGTGTGTGTGTGTTTAATTTTCTGGTGAACGCTGATTGTTCTTGTGGCTTCTTTTGTCGAATGTTGTGTGTTTGGTTTTTTGTTTGTTTTAAGAAAGAAAGGCCACTTTTTTCTTTGTAATGAGTGCTTGGGTAGGAGGCTTTTGGATTATAACATTATTTGTTCCAAAAGGCTTTTCCTGAAGCTGGAGGGTCTACAAGAATGCCCTGCTAGGGTTTAATGATGGAAAGAGAACAGATTGGATCTGTTTTATATTTATATGGGGAGAGGTCATAGGGAGCTAAAGCTTGTGATGAAAATCCTTGGGATTTTCAGGTGCATTTACCCTATTGGAGAGGCTGGTAAATTGGAGAGGAAGCCTTGGAGAAACTACTCAGCTCCCACTGATTGCTACGAAGTAGAAAGGAGGACACTTAGTGCCATGTCCTGTGACTTTTCAAAGAAACTTGGAATATTGAATTTTAAAAAATATGTTGGAAAGCAATTTACATATTGAAAACCAAAAGCCAGGCCAAATGCCGTGGCTCACTCCCAGCACTTCGGGAGGCCGAGGCGGGTGGATCACGAGGTCAAGAGATTGAGACCATCCTGGTCAACATGGTGAAACCCCGTCTCTACTAAAAATACAAAAAAAATAGCTGGGCACGGTGGCACGCCCCTAGTCCCAGCTACTCAGGAGGCTGAGGCAGGAGAATTGCTTGAACCCAGGAGGCGGAGGTTGCGGTGAGCCGAGATCGCACCACTATACTCCAGCTTGGGTAACAAGAGCGAAACTCCATCTCAAAAAAAAAAAAAAAAAAGAAAAAGAAAACCAAAAGCCACACTAAAACCAAACGAACATCTGTGTGGATGAAGCAAATCAATCTCCACTAAAGTGAATGGCTGCTAGTTTACAGCCTGTGACATGTGGTGAAGGTCAGAGTTAGACAATCCACAGCTGGAGTAGACCAATGAGTTTTTCAAAATGAATCACAAGACATGAATATCTGATAAAATCGCTCATGCTTTCAAAATGGAACTACATATAAAATGGACTATACTAAGATAACATAAGAAAGTGAATCCCATGTAGTAAGAAAGACAAGTATTGTCTTGACAGAGCTTGGTTCTGTTTGTTGTATTTACTTACATAGATTATGTGTGTGCTGAAAGGGTTGGGTGTAAAACGTATTTGTTATAGTGGATCCCCATAGGAAAAAAAAGCTTGAAAACACTGACTAGGGCGCGTGAAAGTCATGTTTGAAAAGACTAAAATGAATGTGCTTCAGGGCCCCTTGAGAAACTAAGTGTGAACACTCTATGCTCTGGATTCTAAACTTCAGTCTTTTTAACGTTTTATGCCCAAGGCTTGGAACTGTACCACAAATAGAATCACTATGAGTTTAATAAAAAAAAAATTGATGACCCTTAGGCCAGGTGTCAGCAATATTTATTTATTTATTCTGGAAAGGGCCAGATACTAAATACTTTAGGTTTGGTGGGTGGTACGGTTTTCATCACAACCACTCAACTCTGCTTTTGTAGCATGGAAGCAGCCACAGACAATATGTAAATGAATATGCGTGGCTGTGTTCCAATAAAACTTTATTGACCCAAACTATAAAACCACTGGCTATAGTTTGCAGAGTTCTGGGCTAAGCCAGAGGCTTCAAATATCTGATATGCACTTCCTTTATATATGTGTTACTTTCAGCTGAGCACCCACAGCTAATATTCGTGGCAACATTAGGAAGGCAGAATGTAGGTGATGAACTTCCAATTCAAGATCCAATGCAGAAATCACAGAGCTCCCTGTGGCCGCGTGGGAATGGGATTAGGTCACACACCCTGGAACTGCATGCTAGTGATGTGTATTTTTGAAATACACAAAGTTGTTTGGGAGGATGACGTTTTCAAGAATGTGATTATACGTTCAACTACAAATATTCTATTTTGAAATAGACATAAATACCAATCAAAGTAGTGGTAGGTCTTTATTTTTCAAGCTTAATAATCTGTTTTGATGCTTCCTTGACTTTGTACTTGAGTGTATTTAGTTTATAAATCATCCCCTGATCTCTGTTTTCCCTTTAGATGCCTAGGCACCATATGAATCACTTAGGATTAGTAGGGGTACAGTGAGGTCACTTACATTGTCACCTGACTTCTGCACTAAAACTCCGTTTCATTCACCATTCTGTCTGTGCAGGTGAGGAGCGAGACATCAAGTTGGGAGCAAAGGTTGGGAAAGATTTTCAAAGATTATTATTAATTTTTTTTAATTATTTTTGAGAGGTAGTCTCGCTTTGTCACGAGACTGGAGTGCAGTGGCGTGATCTTGGCTCACTGCAACTTCTGCCTCCCTGGTTCAAGCAATTCTCCTGCCTCAGCCTCCCAAGTAGCTGGGACTACAGGCGTGTACCACCACGCCCAGATAATTTTTGTATTTTTAGTAGAGACAGGGTTTCACCATATTGGCCAGGATGGTCTCAATCTTCTGACCTTGTGATCCACCTGCCTCGACCTCCCAAAGTGCTGGGATTACAGGCGTGAGCCACCGTGCCTGGCCTCAAAGATTATTAAGTGGCATGTTTAAGGAGTTTGGACTTTATTTAAGGTCAGCACAGTTCAATGGAAATGTAATGAGAATCCTATATGTAATTTAAACTTCCTAGTAGCCACCTTAAAAAGGTAAAAATAAAGAGATGAAATTAATTTTAATACTATTTTAACTTAAACCAATATGTCTAAAGTATTATCATTTCAAACATGAAATCAAAATAAAACGTTATTAATAAGAAATATTGCAGTTTTTTATACTAAGTCTTCAAAATCCGGTATGCATTTTACACTTGCAAAACATCTCAATTTGGGTTAACTACATTTCAAGAGCGTAGCCCCATGAGGCCACTGGCTATCCTACTGGCTTCTCAAGGTACTGGAGGCAGAGTCAAGGGAGTGGGCATTGAAGGCTTTCAGTGGAGGACTGATTTCACAGACCTCCTCTTGTTCTGCTTTGGAATCTAGTTCTCGGTGGCATATGGATGTACACTAGGGTAGGGGCTATTGGGGGAATCCAGAGGACAGACGATGGAGACTTGAACTAGGGCAGTGCATTGTGCTGTGGGAAGTGAGGGAAAGATTTGGTAGATGTTTCAGAAGTAGGAATTATAACATTGTGGGATACTAGCGATGGGAAAAGGAGGAGGTAAGGGAGAATATTTGAATATTTATTAGTAACTGTAACTGGGATAAGGAACACAGAGGAAGGAATAACAAGCATCAAGGGGAGCGAGCAACTTTGTTTTATACATACAAAGTGGAAAGTGCTCTGGGTTAAGCTGAGAGTCCAGGAATAAGGTCAGATTTGGCAGCCATGATCACTAAGGTTGTATCAGTGGCCAGCACAGCTGATGTGAACATTTATGGAGGAGGAGGACTTGGTCTTCCTAGTCCTGCTTGTATTTATTTATATTCTAGACCCAAAGAGAGAATTTCTGTAGCCTATGTCATTCATGCAGAAGTTGTCCACAGTTTACTTTGAAATGCATTTAAAAAAAATGAATTCGGCCAGGCGCAGTGGCTCATGCCTGTAATCCCAGCACTTTGGGAGGCTGAGGAGGGCATATCACCTGAGATCAGGAGTTTGAGACCAGCCTGATCAACATGGCGAAAACCTGTCTCCACTAAAAATACAAAAATTAGCTGGGTGTGGTGGTACATGCCTGTAGTTCCACCTACTTGGGAGGCTGAGGGAGGAGAATTGCTTGAACCCAGAGGCAGAGGTTGCAATGAGCCAAGACTGCGCCACTAGACTCCAGCCTGGGTGACAGAGCAAGATTCCATCTCAAAAAAAAAAAAAAAAAAAAAGCACAGATAAAAGAGTATTTAGATTGTAATTGGTGGCTAAATGGATATTTGTGGTATAATTCTTCCAAATTTTTGCTGTATTTTTACGTTTCCACAATAAATGGTGGGAATGTGGAAGGGAGGGTGGTGTCAGGGTGAGTAGCATCAAATACTACAGAAAGGTTGAATACAGGCTTGAGTGTTTGCCTTTTGAGTTTAGAAGTCATTGAAGACCTTGAGGCCAGGTGGGCTTTTGCGGTGTGACAGAAGCCACATGGCGTGGGGTGATGAGTAAATGGAAATGTGTCAGAAGAGACAGGAATGTGATGAACTTCACCAGTGTATCTGTGTAATCTTTGCCACCTTCCCTATCTTTCCTAGACTTGAGTCACCAGTGGGGTCTTCATACTTGCTTCGTGGTAATTATGACGAGTTATCCAAGTGAATAAAACTTCTTAAGATGAAAAGAGGATTTAGAATGTGCTTATTATATATTTTTTCCTCATGACTGCACTTATATACCCTGGTTTCTGTGCTTATGTGGTTACTTATGTATAGTGACTTGATTAGTAGTTTTTTCTTTTTTTTATATATATATATTTTTATTGCATTTTAGGTTTTGGGGTACATGTGAAGAACATGCAAGATTGTTGCGTAGGTACACACATGGCAGTGTGATTTGCTGCCTTCCTCCCCATCACCTATATCTGGCATTTCTCCCCATGCTATAGAGATTTTTAGCCAAATCCTTCCTTCCTTCCTTCCTTCCTTCCATCCTTCCTTCTTTCCTCCCTTCCCCCTTCCCTTTTCCTTCCTTTCCTCCCTCCCTCCCTCTCTCCCTCCCTCCCTCCCTTCTTCCTTCCCTACTTCCTTCTTTCCTCCTCCCTTCCCCCTTCCCTTTTCCTCTTTCCTTCCTCCCTCCCTCTCTCCCTCCCTCCTCCCTCCCTCCTTCCTTCCTTCCTTCCTCTCTCTCTTTCTTCCTTTTTTTTTTTTTTTTTGGAAATTACAGGCTGTGCTCTTTGAATGAATGCTTACAGTTTCCAGCATTAATTATCAAGCACATGTAGCCATGTAACACCTGAAATACCTGTTTAATTTTTGTCACTTCTTGGTAAAAGCATAGTGGTTCTTCTTCAAGGCAGTACTTGTGCCAGTCTATTCTAAACTCTATTGCAGGTATGAAAATAAAGACAAACTTGTTTTAAGAATCTCCATTTTTTGAATACTCGCTTGAATGAGTATTCATCAGAGAATGAAGAAATTTAAATACCTTATGATTTTTCCTCACCAACATTGAAGGCTTTTTACAAAGTTTTAACCATTGGCTATTCTTTCATCAGTGACATATTTTTATGTCTTCACAGTGAATACCAGATAGCAGATAAAAATCCAGATGCTCTTTGCCTTGCATTCAATACTTTACTTTTTCTTCTCTGGAAATGATGGTAATGGTGAGAAACCATCAAAAAGGAGGCAAAACAACTCCCCAACCGCAGGGAGAAAACCAAGCCAATTTATTACTTTATTGTCTGACTCACAAATATATCGCTCATGGCAAAACCAAAGAAACCAAACAAAAGGCCATTGTAGTGTTCAATTTCTCATTTAGTTGACAGTGAATAGTTCCATCCAACTGATAAAGGTTTGTAGAAAAAAGAATTAGAGACATTTTCAAGCTATATTGTTTAAAATAAGTGGAGTTACTGTATGTAAAATTCAGCAACTACGTTCATGCCATCTCTTTAAATTTAATATTGGGATATTACAAATAATTAATGTATTTCGTGATGAATTTATTTTCCAGTTCTATTAAAAAATCTAAGGGTGGGCCTTTCGCAGCATGGTGACTGTTAAGGGGGATTTTTCTGGAGGGGATGAAGGAGAAGGGAAATTGAGAGAGTATGTGGAGCCCAGAACACTGAAGAATTTAAAAGCTGGTGGCTTAAGTTTAAACAAAGAAGTGCCTGAGATCTTCACTTTTCTAATATCCTGATTAAAATAAAGCCAGACTCCTTGTGATTTTCTGCATATATGTAACAAAACAATAGAATGTTTCATTTCATTGAATGACCAGAAACTCCACACAACTGCAGCAGAGGAGAAAGTAATAAACCAAAAGGGGAAGAGAAAAGAGAAAGTAGCCCTCATCACATGCTTCAGAGCCTCACCAATAAAAGGGCAAAGAGGCCAACATGAAGGAGAACGTGATTTTTCAGATTTGCTTAGTGGGCAAGACAGATATTTTCAAGGAATAACTCTGAAGACTTGCGTGAGTCCTAAAATTCACAGATGCGGGAATGTTTGTACCTTCCCCACATCTCCCGTGTCTCATGCCTTTCTATGGCCGTGGGTTTCCAGTGAATTTCCTCATACCTATGATTTATTGCCTTTTCAGTTACCAGTATAATTTTGTTCACAAAGATGCATTTTTCCCCTCCTATCTGAAGAATGAATGGCTGTAACATCTTCACAGACATTCAGACTATGTGCCTCTACAAAATTAACAAATGACTGAGTCACAGGAGCTGGTAGGCTACTTACACGTGACCAAAGAGCAAATGTGAATCTTTGCCTGCCAGAGGTTACTCTGTATTACAGCATTATCTAAAAAATAAGGCACTCGAACAGACACGACAGTATTTCAAATATGATTTCTGATAGACTGATTTCTCAAGGAAAGAGAGCATGAAAATCATTACATAATATAATGAATGAGAAAGTAGTGGTATGCAAATGAAAAGGTGATTATTTTGAAATCTTAGAAATACATTGGGCATTAAATATTTCATTTCATATGCAACTCCTTGATTATTTAGCAAACCACATCAGTGGACAGATTATATTTCGGCTTTATTCATGCAAGCAGGTTTTCCTTCATTCATCAAAAAGCAAATAAGTCATAGTTCATTTAAATAGCTACATGAGTATATTGATTTGGACATCTGACTTACGTATTCCTGTTTTCATAGTATACTAGCACAATTGTAAACATTTGGGCAAAATTATTGCCCTTCTAAACAGGAAGTTCTTAAAAACCAAATGATAACGATATTTGAGCAACTTCAATACATTGATTTAGACCTATGACTTTTATGTATGCCTATTGTCAGGATTGTGTAGAATATGCTAGCTCAGTTTTAAAAACTCAGGCAAAATCATTTTCCTTGAAAACAGAAAGTTCTTTTTCTTCCTCCCCCAAGGCCGCTAAAAATTTGAACTATTGAACTCAGATTTGAGTGATGATGTACTGTACTTTGCCAAACGAGTCGTTTCCCCTTTTATAACATCCATCAGAAAAAAAAAAAGGAGGAACACTTCCTTTCGTTTGTTCATTGGTCAAACTATTTGCCAGGAAAGCCTTTTTTTGTGTGTCTGTTTGTTTAAGTCAAGGTAATTTTAACATAGGAAGAAAATTTTACACTGTTTTTCGGTGGCATTTAGGAAATTGAAAGTATGAGTCTCTGTGTTACGTTCTATTGGCACAGAAATTCCCAGACAGTAGTTAAAGGATGACCCTCTGGGAACTGAGCTTATTTATTCTTAT
This sequence comes from Ateles fusciceps, assembly GCA_036589455.1. NCBI lineage: Eukaryota > Metazoa > Chordata > Mammalia > Primates > Atelidae > Ateles > Ateles fusciceps. Next base: position 1,904,046 of record JAZHEH010000284.1, read on the forward strand.
CTAAATATAAAGTACCTTATTATTAAGAAAAAAGTACACTATTACAAAATCTCATTATTAGCATCGGAAATGACCTTAGGGTCATTTAGCCCAAAACTTATCTGATAAACCAAAGTTTATTAAAACAGTTCTGTAGCTATTCTAGTCATCAAATAATTTTTTAAGATAAGGTCTCGAAACATTGATATAACGTAACTCATTTGGATGGTAAAATATTTATTCAGTCCGTTGCTTGCTTTGCCTGCCCGTTGACAAGCAGATTCACATCTATGTATTCTGTATTTGTGTGACTAGTTGTTTTGAGACAGTGTTGGGTGTGTAGACAACTTTAGAAATATTGTTTTATTAGCTCATGTTAAAATTTATTTATTAGGAAGTTTCTACTTTTTTTTTTTTTTTTTTTGAGACAAAGTTTCACTTCATCATCCAGGCTGGAGTGCAGTTGCTGCATCTCAGCTCACTGCAACCTCTGTCTCCCGGGTTCAAGTGGTCCTCATGCCTCAGCCTCCTGAGTAGCTGGGACAACAGGTGCACGCCACCATGCCCAGCCAATTTTTGTTTTTTCGGTAGAGACAGGGTTTTGCCATGTTGGCCATGCTGGTCTTGAACTCCTGACCTCAGGTGATCTACCCACCGCAGGAAACTTCTACTATTACGTGTATATAACACATATATAAATGTATATGATATACATATAGGTTAAGTCAGTTTTGCTATAATGCTTGTATTGAAATGAAAGTTTGTTCCAATGGAATTAATATATTAACGTTAATATCTCTGAGCATGTCGTTTGAACATAATGTGAGTTTTGCATTTGGTTATGTGCATTTTCATTCACAAGAAATTCCAGGTGAATACAGAAAAGTTAAAGCTGCACCCAGCCTCACAGGAATACATAAGTACACACACAGGTGCGTGCCTCAACCACCTACCAGACACCTCAGTTCACTGTGTATATTCTCAGTCTCATGCATCCATGTCTGGCATCTGGCTTTAGGCTGGATTTTACTTTACCATTTTAAAATTATTATTTTTATTAATTTGTTTTTAATTGACAAATACTAATTGTGTGTATAAATGTATAAACAGGGTACAGTGTTTACAGGTACAGCAAAACAGATCAGATGTTTTGCTGATTTGATTTTAGATAACCTTCCATTCACCACTTCATAATAAATCACAAGCTGCAACTCCTCCAATTGCCCACTTACGTTTCACTCTTGTTGCCCAAGCTGGCGTGCAATGGTGCAATCTCGGCTCGCTGTAACCTTCGCCTCCCGGGTTCAAGCGATTGTCCTGCCTCAGCCTCCCTAGTGGCTGGGATTACAGGCATACACCACCACGCCCAGCTAATTTTTTATATTTTTGGTAGAACGGGGTTTCACCATATTAGTCAGGCTGATCTCTAACTCCTGACCTCAGGTGATCCGCCTGCCTCGGCCTCCTGAAGTGCTGGGATTACAGATATGAGCCACTGTGCCTGGCCCCTGTGGTTTTTTAATCTGAGAATTTTTATCTGGCATTGTGATTCGGAGAACGCATGTGTTGACGTTATAGCACAACAGACTGTATATGCTCCCCCTTACGTAAAACATGGCAAATGCAAGATATGGCAAATGCAAAACTGGTAGCCCTGCTAGTTGCTGTATTTCCTTCCTGTCATTTTACTATGTATCACATATATGTTTTGTTTTTAATCTAATTAACCGTCTCGTACCATATGCCTATATATTTTTCTTTTCTTTCTCTCTTTTTTTTTTTTTTGAGACAGAGTTACTCTGTCGCCCAGGCTGGAGTGCAATGGCAAGATCTTGGCTCACTGCAACCTCAGCCTCCCGGACTCCCGAATAACTGGGATTACAGGCACATACCACCACGGCCCCACTAATTTTTGTATTTTTAGTAGAGACGGGGTTTCCCCATGTTGACCTTAGGTGATCTGAGGAGTTCAATCAGCCTCCTAAAGTATAATTTCTTATGAAAAACAAAACAAAAAACAGTCTGGCTCTGTTGCCCAGGCTGGTGTGCAATGGTGTGATCTTGTCTCACTGCAACCCCTGCCTCCTGAGTTCAAGCAAATTTTCCTGCCTCAGCCTCACAAATAGCCAGGATTACAGGTATGCACCACCATGCCCAGGTAGTTTTTGTATTTTTTAGTAGAGACAAGGTTTTACCGTGTTGGCCAGGCTGCTCTCGAACTCCTGAGTGCAAGTGATCTGCCCACCTCAGCCTCCCAAAGTGCTGGGATTACAGGAGTGAGCTGCTAGGCCCAGCCTAAATCCTCTTTTAAGATTATCTCATAGTAATCATTACCCCCTTAGGTACTTTTAAATTTGAGACTATTTTAAGGGATACTTTTGATGGAAATCTTTGTTTGTAATGTTATTTCTAATATTGAATAAGAGTTGTTTGGAATACATTTCCAGAAGTAGAATTGTAAGGTCAAAAGCTATGAACATTTGATACATGCTGCCAAATCAATGTCCAAAATGGTTGTATGAATTTGTACTCCCAGCCGTATTATACCAATAGAACGGTGGTAGAGTTTCCACATCTTTATGATGCTGAAAAAACAAAGATGAAAAATTTCATGAAAATGAAAAAATGTGTCCAGTTATATGCATGGATTTCTTTTTTAAAAAAATACACTGTGCTAGGCATCTGGGAATTTAAAAATATGTAATTATGTGATATGGTCAAGAAAATGTTCAGCCTATGTAGTAATAAATGTTTTCTTAGGTAGCTACATATTGCTTGCATATTTTGTATATTTAATAAAAATGACAAATTTAGATATCTTTAATAATGAAAAATGAACATCTATTTTGAATACATGAAGTAATTCAAAATTAAATAATTGACATACTTGCAAATAATTTCTTATATTGAGATGGCTTCTGTAATTCCTCTTACTCAGTTAAGACTTTGTTATTAGGGTATGTCTGGCATTAAGCTAAAAATCTAATCAACATTCCTTCATTTGTTCATTCGTTCAGTATTACCAAGTCTCTTTCCTGTGGCAAGCACTGTACTGAATACTGGATATGCCTAGGTAGAGACTGGGCCCAGGCTTCAGATTAGATTGGATAAATTTTCAAACACCACTGTGGAAATTCTGACTTTTAAAAAGATTTTAAAGATTTTTTTTGTTTGACTTTTGAGACAGAGTCTTGCTCTGTAGCCCAGGCTGGAGTGCAGTGGCACGATCTAGGCTCACTGCAACCTCTGCCTCCCAGGTCCAAGTGATTCTCTTGCCTCAGCCTCCTGAGTAGCTGGGATTACAGGCACGCACCACCACACACAGCTAACTTTTGTATTTTTAGTAAAGACAGGGTTTCACCATGTTAGCCAGGATGGTCTTGAACTCCTGACCTCGTGATCTGCCTGCCTCGGCCTCCCAAAGTGCTGGGATTACAGGCGTGAGCCACCAAGCGTGGTCGATTTTAAAGATTTTTTAACAGATTGCATGGATTCTGTTGTCTGGATGTGCCATAAGTCACTTAGGCAATCTTTATTGTTCAATGTTTAACTTGATTCCAATATTTCACTATGAAAAATAAAACTGCCATGGACACCTTGTAACTAAATCTTTAATGCTCACCTGTGATTATTTTCTTAAGATAACTTCTCAGAAGAAAAATGGCTGAGTAAAGTGACATGTACATTTTTTAAATCTTTTGACTGCTATTACAAAATCGCTCTTTGGCAAAGTTGTATCAAACACTGTCTCTGGTAGTGTGAAGAGGCCCATTTTGATTGGGTTCTAGATTAGCAGCTATTCTAAGAAGTCTTCACACACACACACAGAGAGAGAGAGACACACACACACACACACAGAGAGACACACACACACACACACACAGAGAGACACACACACACACACACACACACAGAGAGACACACACACACACACACAAGACACACACACACACACAAGAGAGAGAGAGACACACACACACACACACAGAGAGAGAGAGACACACACACACACACACAGAGAGACACACACACACACAGAGACACACACACACACACACACCAGAAGCTGCTACCAACAGTTCTTGGCTTTCTTATCATAGTCATTAGACAAAAAATCTGGGGGCCTGAACTTGATGCAAATGGTAGTCATATTGACTATGATAATAAAGCACTTTCTAGTGGGTATCTAGCCCTGGCTTTCCTATTAATTAGTTGGTGAACTTGAGCAAGGTACTTGTGTTTTATCTGGACTGAGTTTTTTTCATCTTCTAAATAAAAATTTTAAATTTGGTGATTTCTGTTAGTTTCCTCCAAGCCTACAGTTGTATTATTCTTTATGTGTTCTGTCCTGGACTGTGTACATTTTGATCAAGGAAAGCTTGTGGGCATGACTGTTGTCGTGAATGTCCTCAAGCTCTCATTATTCCTCTGTCCCTGGGGGAGCAGTTAGCTTTACTGGTTTCCTTGCCAGACCTAAAGGTTCTTCAGAGTGGAAGGCAGTGGGGGAAGGAAGGTCTTCTTTAGTGAGGCAGCCAAACATCAACCCCATGGATACAATGAACGAATAGCCTGGAGTACTGGAAGACTAACAAGATTTCCTCCAGTCCTGGCCAGGCAGACTCAGGGTGAAGAAACCTGAGTTCCATGATTTAATAACATGCTGAGTAGGTGTTATGGTTCGGTTGTGTCCCCACCCAAATCTCATCTTGAATTATAGCTCCCATAATTTCCATGTGTCATGGGAGGGACCTGATGGGAGGTAATTGAATCACGGGGGTGGATCTTTTCTGTGCTGTTCTCATAATAAAGTCTCACGAGATCTGAAGGTTTTATAAAGGGGAGTTCCCCTGCACACACCCTCTTGCCTGCCACCATATAAGGCATGCCTTTTCTCTTCCCTTAGCCTTCTGCCATGATTGCAAGGCCTCCCCAGGAATGTGTGAGTCCATTACATCTCTTTCCTTTGTAAATTACCCAGTCTCGGATATGTCTTTATTAGCAGCATGAGAATATACTAATGCAGTAGGTCGTCCTACCAAGCAAATGTCTGTTCTACCATCCGGTGCTAGACATGAAAATTGTGATTAATTACACCATCCTGTATATTGGTTAAAAAAATTGTTAAATTATTGCTTGCTCTCAGAATAGTGAACTAATTTTTAAGATGTCCTTTGATCTCTCCTGCTGGGGAGGCATTAATTAAAATGGGATGCCTTAGATGTTAGGTGTTATTAAAGGTTTTTGGACACCCTTAACACTCCTGTGGTGATCTTAAAGATTTGTCCACAAAGTCATATACTCTTGATACTCTTTTCTTTAAGAATTGAAGCTCACTCCTCCTCTTGGACGTGGGGTGGACCTAGTCATTCGCTCGTAACAAAAAGAATGTGAGAGAAGTGATGAGACGTATCTTCCAGGCTTGGCTCGTTAAAAGATTGTGCCTTCTGACTTGAGTGCGCTCTCTGGAGTGACTTGAAGTTAGCTGCCATGTTTTGTGAGCAGCCCCCATGGAGAGGCTCACATGGCAAGGATCTGAAGTCTTCCAACAGCCACATGAGTGAGCTTGGAATGACTCTTCCACCTTGGTCAAGAATCCGTATGTCTGCAGCTCTAGCTGATGACAGTGATCCCAAGAGATATACTGAGCTGGGACCACCCACGTAAGCAGCTCCACCATTCCTGACCCTATGCAACTGCGTGAGCTAATCAATGTTTATTATTTTAAGCTATTAAGGTCTAGAGTCCCTTGCTGTACAGGAATTGTTGATGCAACCACCACCACCATAGGCTAAGGCAGTGCCTTTTAAACCTAAGTATGTATCAGAATCACCTAGAGCTTGTTAAAACTCAAGTTCCGGCCGGGCGCGGTGGCTCAAGCCTGTAATCCCAGCACTTTGGGAGGCCAAGGTGGGCAGATCACGAGGTCAAGAGATCGAGACTAGCCTGGCCAACATGGTGAAACCCCGTCTCTACTAAAAATACAAAAAAAAACTTAGCTGGACATGGTGGTGTGCACCTGTAGTCCCAGCTACCCGGGAGGCTGAGGCAGGAGAATTGCTTGAACCCGGGAGGCGGAGGTTGCAGTGAGCTGAGATCGTGCCACTGCACTCCAGCCTGGCACCTGGCGACAGAGCAAGACTCTGTCTCAAAAAAACAAACAAACAAACAAAAAAAGCAAAAAACAACAAACAAAAAAAACCCTCAAGTTCCTGGGCCTTAGTCCCAGAAATACCGATGCTTAACGTGAGGCCTGAGTATTTGCATTGCTAACAAGCTTCCAGGTAATGCTGATGCTACTAGGGTGGAGATCATCCTTTGAGCAACAAGGCCTTTATCTGCTTTCCAGAAAGACTTGCTGTGAATATGCTGTCCACAGCAGGGTAGAGCATTTCCATGGCACTTTCCTGGGAAATGTTTCTAGCTTTCCCAATCTAACTGGAGCCTCTGCTTCCCAGCATCGATGGGAATGAAGGTTAATACTTACAATGGTTATTTCAGCTCCCTTCTTAGCGTCTATTGGCAGACTCCTTGCTAACCCTGGTATGATCTTGTGCTATCTGGGAATCTCAGATAAAGGAAGAAGGAGCTAACGTCTTTGAGTTACCGTTAGAATAAGCTGTGAGCTGAAAGGAGTTTTCTATTCTTTTCCTGGCACAATTAGAAGTGAAAGAGCAAAAACTCCTTCCTGATTGGAACTAGGAATCAGCAAGGTATAGATTCATGCTCTGTGGTTTCTTTTTCAAAGTACGCCCTTGCCTTTATCTTACCACTGTGTTTCATTTGCAATGTCTTATGAATTTAGCAAATTATAAAATCAAATTTGAGGCTAGGAATTTCGTGTCTTTCTGACTTCATCCATTATCCATTTTATTCGAACCTAAAAGATGCTTTTTCCCCACTTAGTGCAGCAGTTTGCAATTTGATGGAGGAATCAGAAAAGAGTCTCAGCATGGGTCGTATGTGCAGTGCCAAGCAAAGGGTATAGGTAATAATTATCAGAGAATTTCACAACTGAGAGAGGAAGCAAGCGTGGTCTTGGTATGCTAGAGCATTTGGGGGAAAGCCTGTGGATGGAAATGGGATTATTAAAAAATGGATAGAAATTAGATCAACAGAGAGACACTGAGAAAAAATTCCAGGTAGGGGCAACCGTGAAGTGGAAGAGAGAAGTGTATGTGGATGCATTACAGGATGGTGGCGAGAGGATTAATTTGACTAAAGGGGATATTTTGTCTTTAAGCAGTATTTCAAGGTGAGATGGGAAAGAGAAAGCAGACCCTCCTTGTGGGGGACCCTGGACATCAGTTTTGGTGTTTTAGAATTACCATCTATTGATATAGGGAATGTTTTTGAGCAGGATGATGATGAGACATGCCCCTCACTGTTTTAAGAGTGATATGGCAATGGGTAGATACTGAGTTAATTGAGCACGAAGAGAGTACTGGAAATGAGAATTACACTCAGGGAATGGTCTTAGTTTATCTACTGTAACAGAGTACCACTGACTTAAACAATGAACACTGATTTCTCACGTCTATGGAGGTTGGAAAGTCCGAGACCAAAGTACTGGAAGATCCAGTGTCCAATAAGGGTTCTTTCTGGTTTGCAGAGTGCTATCTTCTTGTGTATTCTCATGAATTGCAGAGAGCAGAGAGAAGGAGGCAAGCTCCCTGTGTCCTTAAACCCACCATGGAAGCTCCATCCTTATGCGTTCATCTAAGTCCAATCACCTTGCAAAGGCTCCCACCTCCTATTACCATCACATTGGAGATTAGAGTTTCAACATATGAATCTGGGAGGGAGGACAGACATTCAGCCCACAGCACCCGGTCACATGTTGAATGTGAAGATAGAGGGTTCTGGAGGTGGGAGTCCTTAAGAACCCAGAGGTAGGAACTCTGCCAGGGAGACAGCTGCTATCTTTTGGGCTGGTGACAATGAAGACCTGGACCAGGAAAGACTGGAGAGGAAGAATCATCAGATTTTGATGTCTGCTTGGTTTGGGAGACTGGAAAGGAATCCCAAATGACTCTTCCCACCTTTGCAGCTTGGTGGTATGGAAATGGGTAGAACTGAGGGACTATGGTTAAGGGCGCATAGTTGTGGATGGACAGAGAGGTCAGGCAGGGAGCTTCAATTTCTAGGTAGAACCTTTCATGAGACAGAGGTAACACTACACATGGAGGCTTGGAATGATCTGCTTAGAAGTGAGAAGACAAAACATGGATGGATTGAGTGATTAAGAGATGGAAGGAGGAGGTCTTCGAAGAATACTTGCCGTAGGCATTGGGCTAATGAGGGATATTCTAAAATGCATTCAGAGAGGATGGCTGAGATCCAGGGCCACTGTAATGCCATGGAGGTCAGGGGAATGGTCATTTTAAAAGCGGACAAGAAGGAGGCTAAGGAGAGCCAAGAACACTGAAAATCTAATGGATTTGTTAACTAGGAGGTCAGGGTGAGGAATCTCATGGAGTTCAGTATTTTGACTGAAATCCAGACATCAGTGGAAAAACTTCAGTGGAGTTGGTTATAATGTTTCTTTTGGGACCTCCTGAACTCCAGGACTCCACATAAAAATCCTTTTCTGCCCATTGGGATCAGGCTGTGAAATAAGCAGGGTCATGTGGTAGAAAAAGGTAATCTGCTTTCCCTGATTTAATATATAGAATCTTAACTTATTCTTTTCATGCCTCCCGTATCTCTAACAGGACAGCTAGTTCCCTGAGTCTGTGCTTTGCTCAATTTTTTATTTTCCTGTGGTTTCTGGCACAGTGCCTTGCACACAGTAAAAACTCAGAAAATAACTGTTGAATTCCTCATCTACTTAATCCTGTAAAATAAAAGCATGGGTCTGAAGATCAGGCAGGTGAAATGACCTTAGCAAATTAAAACACAGCCTGGACCTCTCCTCTAGGGAGCCCAACCTCTATGAACAGAAGCCGGAAGTTTAATTACAGCCCATTCAATTGTGAGCCCTCTGTGAGCCTAGGGATCAAATCCCTGTAGCAGCTTTTACATCCTCTCTGCTGGACCCCTTGATGTCCTTTTTGTCATGGGTACTTCTTAGCACCCCAACTTTTTCTAAACCTCCATTTACAATTTCCAAATGCACTGGTTTCCTAGACCTTCCAGATAAGGTCCTACAGGAAAGAGGTCCAAACGGTCACCCCCTAGGAAGGAAAGGATCCTGGGACACCAGGACCTGGGAGACTGGAGCCCAACCTTTGCTCCTGCACCTGCCATCTGATGACTTGATTTGGGTAAGTCAGTTCCCTTCTTTAGGACTCGATATTATCCTCTCAAAAGTACGTTTGATTCATTGCTTTCAGAGCAAATTCATTCATCTTTAGAGAAATATCCCTAAGTAATTCATAGAGGTAAAAAGGACATGGTAAGGAAAGAGATGAAGAGAGATGGAAAACATAAATCTATCCAGCAACACTTTATTACTCTGAAGAGCATTTTCCCGTGGAGTCTCTCTGTTTTTTAAAAACGTTATTGGCTGTGTGTGGTGGCTCACGACTGTCATCCTAACACTTTGAGAGGCTGAGGCGGGTAGATCACCTGAGGTCAAGAGTTGAAACCAACATGGCTAGCATGGCGAAGCCCCGTCTCTAGTAAAAATACAAAAATTAGCCAGGTGCGGTGGTGTGTACCTGTAGTCCCAGCTACTCAGAAGGCTGAGGCAGGAGAATCCCTTGAACCTGGGAGGTGGAGGCTGCAGTGGGCCAACATCCCGCCACTGCCCTCCAACCTGGGAGACACAGCAAGAGTCCATCTCAAAACAACAACAACAACAATAAAACATGATTGTGAAAATATCAGTATATAGCAACACTAAAATAATTGTATAGTGAAAACCCAGCTGCCCATTGTCTAGATTCTATTCTTTACATTTTACTCTATTTGTTTTTATCACATATATTTTCATCTACCTATCCTCTCTCCAGCACTAATTCCCTTTTGATTTCCTGATCCCTCTGGGCATATGACTCTCCCGAGACATCACAGGCTTGCAGGAAAGTTAGGGAAAGTTGTCAATTAGGAGAAGTCATTGAGGAGAAGTGAGGTTGGCCAATTGGTAACCTCTGCCATCTAGGTTGCTCTCGGAGAGTGATTTTCTTCCTGCAGTCTTCAAAGAGTAGAGCATTTGCTGAAATAATGCGTCAACCGAATTATATAAAATATTAAAATAGGAGGCCTGAGTTTTTTTGAAAACAGACACATGTAATTTGTAGATCTAAATAAGTGATGTCCGTCAAAGTAGTCTCTAGCAGAGATTATGTTCTTACTCTAGTATTGCCATCACTCAGAGTATTTTGGGGGTTCTTTTATCAGAATTCCCTCTAGAACTCTATGTGTCACAAGGAAACTGGCTTTACTGTTTCTAGACAGGTCATATACACTGATTATTAGATTCATAATCACAGCTTCACAAAGCCCCCTTCCTTTCTCTTTTCTCCTTTTAATTCCGGTTTGGCTCTAATTCTCACTACCCATGAGTTTGTATGGGCTGATGGAGCAAATGTGAACTACCTGGGTTTACAGACACCTAAGAAGAGAGCATTGGTAACAGCAGGTTTCTCCTAGATCTGTAATGCTGAGATCTCATTGCCAAGTGCCTGTGTCTCAGTTTCCTTATCTGTCAAATATGGTCAAGCACTTTTACCTTGCTCTAGTGAGAGAGTTGTTGTAATTAAAAAAAAAAACAAAGTGACATGTGCAGGAATCTAAAACTCCTGTAAACGTGTGAAAAACACACGGGTATTTTGATTTTGACTGTGTTTAAATAAGTTGTAGGCTGGCACAGTGACTCACCACTGTAATTCCAGCACTTTGGGTGGCTGAGGCAGGCCAGTTGTCCAAGATTTGGAGACCAGCCTGGGCAACATGATGAAATCCCATCTCTACAAAAAATACAAAACTTAGCTAGGCCTGGTGGCGTGTGCCTGTATCCCACCTACTCAAGAGGCTGAGGTGGGAGGATCACTTGAGCCCAGGAGATTGAGGCTACATTGAGCTGTCTCAAAAAACAAACAAACAAAGTGGAAATACCTTAGTATGCTAGCAATGCTGGAATGATGGATGAGTGATTATCTTTCTTTTTCAAAATGGTTTACAAGGTGATATTATTACCTTTATCACGAAAAAGCATATTAGAACTAAACATCCAATATTCTTTTCATTTTTAGGACAAACATCAAGGAATGACTTTTGTAGTAGTTAGTTCAAGAAGGAAAAAACAGCCATTTGAGAGAGAGATTGAAATAGCTGAAGAAGGTCCTTCTTTGTCTGCTAGTAGCATTGACTGCAATTTACGCCTTCCATATCCTAAGACCATTGGTTTACTTTGCATCCCTGAGTAACAGCTGGAATCTCTCCAATGTGGTGAGAATATTCATATGTCAATGATTCTAGATTTTTCTTCTACCAGTTCTGAGCTATAAGTGGATGTTGAGAGGTTAGAATAACTGTTTGTTAACTGGCTAACTCCCATCTTCTGCACAGTGCCACTCTCCAAGAGGGATTAATGGCAACTCCCAGAATAGAATTTCCAGCCTACATATCTAGGACATGGCTTATGTGAGCAGGAAGGTGGGAGGAGTGTGGAATGGTTAAAGAGCCATTTTAGATGAAGACGAACACAGAATGTGAAAACCAGGAAGGTGACAGCCAGAACTGATGATAAGTCAGCTCCGAAGGGGAGGTAGCACTGAGATTCTTTAGACGTGTTTTTCAGTTGTTTTACTTTTTGTTTCACTACCTTTCCCAAGAGACTGAATTTACACCCGAATTTTACTCCTAGTCGAGGTCTCTTGCATCGACGTTTCAGAAGTTGATCATTGTAAAAAATAAATACCGTAAAAATCGCTACTGATTGTAGAGAGAGATAGAAATGGAAGGAGCTGGCAGGGCATGGCTGGGGAACACCAGCAGTGAATCATCTGATTCATGCAGGCTTTGTGTACTTGCTGGCAGTCCACGGCAGTCTCCGGTGGAGGCCTCGGACTGCTATGTGTATCTGCCCTGTCTCGCAGCAATGCATTTGAAGGTTGGATGCCTTGACTCTCTGCTCACATAATATGGTGCCAATCGAGCATCATCATTAAAATCTTTAATTATCACAGAAACATTTCCAGCAGTGAGAGGGACTGAGCTGAGGAAAAATGTGATCTACTTATCTCCTCTTTCCACTCCCAATAAACACAAAAGAATGCTGCATAATATGTAACAGCTACCACAACAAAAAGAAGTATATCCAGCCAAAGTGCAAAGAAAGGAAATCCTGCCAGGGCGGTAAGCAGGGGCTGAGGCTGCTGTAGCCCACAGAGGATGAACAGGAGAAAGGACCTGGGTTGAAAGCTGGAATACGGGAATTTGGCCACTGCCTGCATTTGCCCCTAGAGACAAAACCATGCCTATATATAAAGCCAAGCGTCTTGACACACTCCATGCTCCTTGACCTCATAGATTAGAATATCCAGCTTCCCAGGCTCAGCTAAAGTGCCAGGAAGCTGGCCCTTCTGTAGACTTTTGGACAAAAAAAAAAAGTCACTCATAAGGAATTAAAACCACAGGTCTGAGCTGTATGTTTGCATGTGGTCTGAGCTTATGCTTCCTGTGAAGTGGGGGTGAGAACCACAAGCTGAGAAATCAACATAAGAACTGGTCTTAGGACCATTAAAACCTTTGGTATCTTTGGCAAAAGGAAAATTGAAGCTGTTCCGGATGATTTTTTACAACTTGGTTCCCAAGAGACTTCCCCAGAATGAACGACCACAATTGAGGAAATTGAGGACAGCAAACACAATTAGAAATTTCAATTACTCAAAGAAAGAAACCTACCTACCGTGTGGAAGAGGCGGTAGAACCAGCAAACCCCAAAACTGACCTCAAAAACATAATAATCTGAAAGATAACCTCCATGCTTGTTTCAAATTTATTAAAGAAATAAAATATTAAAATTATAACAACAAATCTGGACAGCATGAAAATATTTGACAAAGAGCCAAATAGAATGTGAAATGAAAAATCTGAAATGTTGAAGTTAAAAACTCAATAGGAAGGATAAACTGCCCATTAAAACAGCAAAAAAAACATAGTCCAGGCATACCTCAGAAATCCTGCAGGTTCTGCTCCAGACCACTGTAATAGACCAGATATCACAACAAAGCAAATATCACAATAAAGTGAGCTGCACAAGTTATTTGATTTCCCAGTGCATATAAAAGTTATGTTTGTGCTATACTGTAGTCTAGTAAGTGTGCTATGTAATTATGTCTAAAAAAGTACCTACCTTAATTTAAAAATACTTTATTGCTAAAAAAGTGGTAATGATCATCTGAGTCGTCAATGAGTTGTAATCTTTTTGCTGAGAAAGGGTCTTGCCTCATTGTTGATGGCTGCTGACTAATCAGAATGGTGGTTACTGAAGATTAGGGGGGCTGTGGAAATTTCTTAAAATAAGGCAACAATGAAGTTTGCCTTGTTGATCCACTCTTCCTTTCATGAAAGATTTCTCTGCAGCATGCGATGCTGCTGTTTGATAGCATTTTACCTACAGTGGAATTTCCTTTAAAATTGGAGTCAGTCCTCTCAAACCCTGCTGCTGTTTTATCTACAAGTTTATGTAACATTCTAAACCCTTGGTTGTCATTTTCAACAATGCTCACAGCATCTTTACCGGGAGGAGATTCCATCTCAAGAAACCACTTTCTTCGTTCATCCATTAGAAGCAACTCATTATCAGTACAAGGTTTTCTGTGAGATTGCAGCAATTCAGTCACATCATCAGGCTCCACTTTTAATTCTAGTTCTCAGGCTATTTCCACCACATCTGGAGTTATTTTCTTCTCTGAAGTCCAGAACGTCTCAAAGTCATCCATGAGGGTTGGAATCAACGTCTTCAAAACTCCTGTTTGTGTTGATATTTTAGCCTCCTCCCATGAATTACCAATGTTCTTCATGGCATCTAGAATGGCGAATTCTTTGCAGAAGGTTTTCAGTTTACTTTGCCAAGGTCTATCAGAGGAATCATTATCTATGGCAGCTATAGCCTTACAAAGTATATTTCTTAAATAATGAGACTTGAAAGTCAAAATGACTCTTTGACCCGTGGGCTACAGAATGGATATTGTATTAGCAGTTGTAAAAAACAACATTCATCGTGTCCATTTCCATCAGAGATCTTAGGTAACCAGATGCATTGTCAATGAGTAGTAATATTTAGACAGGTATCTTTTTTTCTGAGCAGTAGGTCTCAACAGGGGGCTTAAAATATTCAGTAAACCATGCTGTAAACAGCTGTGCTGTCACCCAGGCTTTGTTGTTTCATTTGTACAGCACAGGCATAAATTTAGCATAAATCGTAAGGGCCCTAGAACTTTTGAAATGGTAAACAAGCATTGACTTCAGCTTAAAGTCACCAGCTGCATTAACCCCTAACAAAAGGGTCAGGCTGTCCTTGAAACTTTGAAGCCAGGTGTTAATTTCTCTGTAGCTATGAAATTCCTAGATGGCATCTTCTTCTAGTATAGTCTAAGGCTGTATTGTCTACGTAGAAAATACGTAGTTTGGTGTAGGCACCTTCATCAATAATTTTATGTAGATATTCTGGATGACTTTTTGCAACTTCTGTATCGGTACTTGCTGCTTCATCTTACACTTTTACGTTATGGAGATGGCTTCTTTTTTAAACCCCATTAATTAGCCTCTGCTAACTTCACACTTTTTTTTTCTGTAACTTCCTCACCTTCTCAGCCTTCCTAGAATATAAGAGAGTTAGGGCCTTGCTCTGGATTAGACTTTGGCTTAAGGGGATGTTGTGGGTGGTTTGATCTTCTGTCCAGATGAGCAATAAGGCTGTTTCACTCTCTTATCATTTGTGTGTTCACTGGAGTAGCACTTTTCATTTCATTAAAGAACTTTTCCTCTGCATTCACAACTTGGCTAACTGCTGCAGAAGGCCTAGCTTTCAGCCCCGTCTCCGCTTTCAACATGCCTTCCTCACTAAGTTTAATCATTTCTGACTTTTGTTTTAAAATGAGGGATGTGCAACTCTTCCTTTCCCTTGAACATTTAGAACATTATAGGGATATTAAATGATCTTATTTCAATATTGTAGTGTCTCAGGTAACAGGGAGGCCTGAGGAGGAGAGAGACGGGGGACAGCTGGTCTGTGGAGCAGTCAGAACACACACATTTATAGATAAAATTCCCTGTCTTGTATGGGCGTGGTTCGAGGCACCTCAAAACAATTACAATAGTAACATCAAAGATCACTGATCACAGATCACCATAACAGATACAATAATCATGAAAAAGTGAAATATTGAGAAAAATGCCAAAATGTGGCACAGAGACACAGCATGTGAGCATACTCTTGGAAAAATGACACCAACAGATTGCTTGATGCAGGGTTGCCACAAACCTTCAATTTTTAAAAAAACGCAATATCTGCAATGCACAATAAACCCGAGCTCAGTAAAGCAAGGTATGCCTGTAAAAGCTAAAAGATAAATGATAAACTTACCAAACAGCAGAGGAAAACAGCTGAAAAACGTTAATAATGAAAAGATTCGAGAAACTTCTTAAAGAGAGAAAAAGGTGGACTATCAAAGGGTGGTTTACAGACTCAGAGTATAGACCAACTGGGTCCAAAATGCATTTAATAAAACTTCCAGAGGACAGAACGTGGAGAACTTTCAGATAAACAAAGACAGAAGTAACTACACAAAACCTTTACTGAAACTGCTAAATGACATGCAAGAAAGACTGAATCCAGAAGGAAAGCAAGATGTGCTAAAAGCAAGGGTGAGCTGAGAAGATGGTAAACACACTCATCCATCCAAATGAGCCGTGACTATAAAATTAATAAAAGTAATATGTTGCTTAGATTAATAGCCATTTTGCCAGTGGCAAAATTAGAATAAGAGAAAGGTGAAGTGGAGGGCAGTGTTAAAGCATTTTATTTTTCATTTTATTTGACTTATTTATTTTTTGAGACAGGGTCTCACTCTGTAGCCCAGGCTGGAGTGCAGTGGCACAATCACAGCTCACTGCAGCCTTGACCTCCCAGGCTCAAGTGATCTTCCTGCCTCGGCCTCTGGAGTAGCTGGGACTACAGGTGCAAGCCACCATGCCCAGCTAATTTGTGTATTTTTTGTAGTGATGCAGATTCACCATGTTGCCCAAGCTGGTCTTGAACTCCTGGGCTCAAGCGATCTGCCTGCCTCGGCCTCCCAAAGTGCTGGGATTACAGGCAGGAGCCACTGAGCCTGGCCTAAAGCTTTTTAAACCCTTGCATTGATAGAGAAGGATTGCAATATTAATATGAGGTTTTCTTAAATTAATTACCATGCAAAAATTGAAATGTAACCACTGAAATAATAATTTCTAAACTGGAACGGGATTCAATAAAGTAAACTTGACTACTCCAATAAAAGAAAAGAAAAAACAAACAGACATAGTAAATGGAAAGCTTCAAATAAGATGAGAGAAAACAAGTCCAAATTTTGGCCAGGCACGATGGCTCATGTCTGTAATCCCAGCGCTTTGGGAGGGCGGATCACGTGAGGTCAGGAGTTTGAGACCAGCCTGGCCAACATGGCAGAATGCTGTCTCTACTAAAAATACAAAAATTAGTTGGACATGGTGGTGCGGCGTCTGTAATCCCAGCCACTTGAGAGACTGAGGCATAAGAATTGCTTAAACCCAGGAGGTGGAGGTTGCAGTGAGCCGAGATCGCTCTCTTTAAAAAAAATTAAATAAATAGATAAAAGAAACAAGTCCAAATTTCTAAGCACAGGGGACACTCCACATCTGTGGGGTCTACATTCAAGGATTCAACCAATCCCTCTCCCCAACACACACACAAAACAACAATAAAAAATAATACAAATTCTACAAAACGCAGTCTAATAGCTATTTACATAACATTTCCATTGTGTCAGGTATTATAAGTAATCTAGAGATGATTTAAATGTATACAGGAGGATGTATGTAGATTATATGCAAATACTATGCCATTTTATATAAGGAACTTGAGTAGCTATGGATTTTGGTATCCTTAGGGGGTCCTGGAACCAATCCTTTGTGGATACCAAAGGACAACCATAATCAAAATAAATTTAAATGGATTAAAGCCAAATACTAAAGAAGTTCTCAGATTGGATAATTTACTCAGAAAAAATAAATCTCTGCCAAAAAGCATCTGAACGTTTTGAGAAAATCCCTGCTGCCTTTAATGTTCCTCAGGACATTTCACTTCTGTTATTTTTTGCACCAAGGGGTAAAAATGCATGTTGCTGATTACTGGCAGAAGGCAGTTCAGGGTACAGAAAAAATATCATTAATACATGTCATGAGGTGCTGCTGACGCAGGCAGAATTACTTTCCTGGATTAACAGTAAAAACTTCCTAAAACCCATCTAATCTCTTTAGCTTCCTGAAGAGCAATGGTAATTCAGCTTTGTGGTCCATGAGACGAGTCAAAATGTTTTATTGTGCAACCGTAGATTGGCCCATTTATTCAACAATAATTAATAAGAAATTAATTTTTCTTAATAATTAAGAAAAACAGTGACTGACACTGGTTCTCATGGTTGCAGTTTTGTGATGTTTAAGTTGTCCTTTCACAGTTAATTAAGAGCATTTAAAAAGTGCAGAAACGTATATTCAGCAAAGGAAGGAGCTGCAGCCTCATACTCCAGGAACAAATACCCATGGCCAGAAAAAGGGAGACAGCAGCCTTCAGTTCAGTGTTGGAGACTCATGTACATCCTTTGAAAAGGCTATTTCCTGAGGTTTCGCTCAACTACGACCCTCTGTAGTGATTCCCAGAATTAGAGAGTGTCAGAGCTGAAAGAACTTCTGGATCGCCAACCTTCAAGCTGCTCTAGAGATGAGGACGATTGGAATGCTCCCTCCCTGCCCCCCACCCTGGGGTCAACACTTTAGAGTTGCTGGATGTCTCTGACATTTCCTTAGTTTGCTTACATTTCCGCAAAATGCCTACATACATCCTGCTCCAGTTCCCTTGACCCCAGCTGGCATAGGTCCTCTTGCATCATGATTTGAGTGAAATGCAGCATTGGTACCGAACAACACACAGACCCTTCAGGTTACTGAAAGAGGCCAGAATGTGTCGTCCCCATCTGCACAGGAAGCTCCCTCCTAAATCCCTTCACTCCCCTTGTATCCCAACTTCAGTTCCTTTCCATATCCTGATCATCCTGAAGAGACGATGTGGCTCCACCCTTCCCTGGGGTTCTACTCTTCACTGTGGTTCTGGTGAGCCTTTCAGAGGCTCATCACTGTCCTTTGTTCCCAATGGGGTCTAGGTATCCCTGGAGGAGGCAGGGCTAAGGAGGTTACATAGTATGATTCCCTTCTCCCTGCTTCTTATTTGTAGCATACAAGATAACAGGTACGTATTTTTCCCACTTATTGTGGACCTCCAAGAATCTACAGAATCTTGCTTAGGGTCCCTTTAGGTCTGACTCAATTTCTTTACCGCAATGAAATGAGCAAGCGACAGCTGGCTGACTTAGATTTTCAGGCTCTGTATTGGCTCTTGACACACAATCCCCTTGTAAAAGAAGCTAGGACCTTCCAGGCAACAAAAGTTAGGCGGAAAAATCATCTTTTTATGAACTCAAATACTGTCCTGTCATAGTAAATATCAGATGGTTTACGGTCACGGGGCATATGGAGTGGCTTCATAAACCTGGCTCCTGGAGCTCAGCTGGGTGCCTTGATATTTGACTCTGGATGGAGTTTGGCCCAGTGGGAAACGTTTGCCAGTGATTTCCATCAGTGTAGAAAAACAGGACTTCTAGCTCATAAATTCTCTGCCTGGACAGGGGTGGGGGATGGGGGTTCTATTGTAGGGTCTGGGGGGAAGGGCCTGAAGCCAGAGGGTGGAAGATGTTAAAGGACTTCCATCAGGATAATGTTTCTCCGGTTTTTGAATCTGTCTTTCACGGTGGACATTTTTATAGGACCATTCAATCCCAGGATGTAATGGAGATCAGAGTAGGTGTGAGGGGGGCTGCGATGTCAGGAATCAGATAGGGTTGCGCTCCCCCCCAACCCGCTGTCCCTCTTGTGTGCCGGGGCAGCCACACTGCTGACAGGACGTGAAATGTTCGCAGAATGGACAAGGCTGTCTGTCCTCGGCACACACGTCTGTCCCTGCCTCTTGCAGAATGAGCTGTCCTGGACTCCTCCAGACCATGACTGTCTGACTCATCTCCTGGCACGTGATGGGAGCTCAGTCAACTCTTGCAGGCTTTGTTGAGACAGAGCCAAAGTTACTACTCGCGTATTCCAAAAAGACAGGGTGGTCATGGCAATGGGGGGAGAAGGGAAAGAAGAGGGAGGTATATCAATTGTCAACACCTAACAATACCTGACAACTGTACTCAAAGTCTGACACTATGTGACAATTGTCAGGTATTGTGAGCTGTCACAAACGCTGGTCTTTGCTTGAGAATTCAACTGTTTATAAGGGGCATGGGCGGTGTGACTTTGTCAGCTGTAGGTTTCTCTCCCAGCTAAGCTCCTGGGCCCAGTGACAGCCCATGCCACTGAGAATGTCATCTGAGGAAGCTGCCTTCAGCACCACACACACCGCCACCCTACACCCTCTTTCTTCCCTTTGTCTCTCCTCTTTGTACCCAAGGATCTGGACGTTAGCACTGGCACAATTCACAGCTCTGTCTTTCTGCTGCTTGTGTGAGTGAAATGCCTGCTGTTGGGTGTGGTGTCCATCTCCTGCTGGAATTCCCTGGTGCTTCCAGCCTGGTGTGAGGTCAGAGACAGTGTGGCCAGTGCATTTAGGAATGGTCTGGTATCTAAGGGTGAATGCACACAAGAAAATCAGCACAGAGGGAAAGAAAAATGCTGCGCAGTATCACTTCCGTGGACAAGAATACACAGCCATACTCAAAGTCTGAACTTCCTTTCCTCTAGGGCAATGCGTCTTAATGCTGGCTGCTTGTTAGAATCGCCTGGGGAGCTTGTAAATACCAGTATCCTTGTTCTGTCCCCCAGTGATTTCTACTTTTATCGGTCTCAGGTGGTCTCCAAGTCATCTCTGCATCTTTTAAAAGCTCCTGAGATGATTCTAACCTCCATCGAGGAGTGGAGACCTCTGGCTGAGATGTGTTCTAAACAGAAATGAGGGAGGTGGAAGCAATGGGTTTCTGATTTCTTCGTGGATCGCCTATGCCCACCTCTCCCATAGGCTACTCGGTTTCAGGATTTGTGCTCTGCTGTACAGTATTGCTGGGACTTAAGTTTGAAATATACCAACGTTCCTTCTGTAAACTCGAGGAATGTCACTTTAATTTCCCACACACTAGTTCCCCTGTCTTTTACAAGAAGAAACATTTAAATACATTTTCCTGAAGTACTAAGTACTTCAGTTCCAAACCAGAGTCTCTACTACGTCAAAATGGAATTGTAATAATTAATTATTTAGAAATATTTGCTCATGATATTTAGTAAGGGAGCTATATTGTTTTTCCCGAAAAAGGCCAGTAAGCTCACTTTGTCATAGGCATAATCAGCAGGGTATCCAGACTAAAAGAAATTCTATATTCCAAACCAAAAATCCAGACACATGCTGTAATAAAATTTGTTTTCCTCAACGTTAAATATCCCGAGTATGATGATTACATGATGATTACTTAGGAGAATGTTTTTGTTATTAGGTAATACACGTGGAAGTATTTAGAGGTAAGATGTCATGATGCCCAACTTTATCATGGTTCAGCAAAAAAATACATACAGTTAAACACACACAGAGGCAAAGCTGGCAGGAAAAAAGAAGTTAGTGACTCTAGTTGAAGACTATGTGGGTAATATACTCTTACTACTGTAACTTTTCTGTACTTTTGAAAATTTGCAAAATATAAATTTATAGGATTAAAGAATTGTTAGGAAAAAAAAGATGGGCCTATTGCCAAAAAAAAAAAAAAAACAACAACTAAACTAAACTTGCTGCTTGAAAAATAAATATTAATTGTACAACCTAAGCGAAAAATAAAATAAAAATAAAAATGTGTATTTCCTCATTGCTCCTCAGTCTCCTCAGTTACCTTAGGGATAGCCTGTGCTTCCATTCTGTACCTGGAATGTGAAGATAAAAATGTTGTTCACTGAATTTCGTGGCAATGTGTTCATTTCCGTTTCTGGAGTTTTATAAGGGGAAGGATACTCTAAAGATAATACATTGCCTAAGAACTTAATAAAAAATAAATTAGATAATAACAAATTAAACATATGATAAAAGATCAAACTTTTCTTTTTTTTGAGACAGAGTCTTGCTCTGTCGCCAGGCTGGAGTGTAGTGGCATGATCTCAACTCACTGCAACCTCTTCTCCTGGGTTCAGGCGATTCTCCTGCCTTAGCCTCCGGAGTAGCTGAGACTACAGGCACACGCCACCACGCCCAGCTAATTTTTGTATATTTAGTAGAGATGGGGTTTCACCATGTTGGCCAGGATGATCTCCATCTCTTGACCTCCTGATCCTTCTGCCTTGGCCTCCCAAAGTGCTGGGATTACAGGCGTGAGCCACCGTGCCCAGCCAAGATCAAACTTTTATAATATGTAATATAAATAAAATTATATCATAAAATATAAACATATCTAAGAATATATGTAATTAATGTAATTATGTTATATAATTACATTTTTCTAAAATATTAAGATATATGTATATAATTGAATATATATTCACATGTAATAACAGTATATCTTCAAAATTATTTTTACTTTTAGGAGTAAGAATAGTGTAGAAGCAGAGTCTGGACACATAAATGACTGAATTTCTAGGTATTTGAAGAGGTGTCGCCCATTAACACAAAATTACCTGTTTCAGATTTGCCCTGGTGCTGGCCCCCAGCCGAGACGCCAAGAGATTGGAGCAAAACCAAGCATCTCCACGCAGTCTATTTTTTTGTTGTTATAATAATAATACTAATAGTTATTATTAATTGAATACTCCTATGTTGCCAGGCTCCAGGCTGATTTGTATTCATTGTTTTACATAATTGTGTTCTGGATTTGTATTCCTTGTTTTACATCGTTTTTACAATTTCCCCATGAGGTAGGTGTCTTTATTAGCCTTTGCACAAGGGCATAGCTGAGATTCAGACAGGCATTGTAACTTACTTAAGGTCACAACACTGCTAAGTGGTAGAGTCAGAATTGAGCACAGAGCAGAATTATTCCTGAGCTCAAGCCTTAAACCATTGTAATCTACCACCTGGCCCTTTATTATTACTTTTCAGTAGCATCGTGGTTTTTTCTTCAAGGGCTATTTTTCACATTGGCATTTTGTAAACATTTTTGTGACAGGTTTTTAGACTTTTGTATTTAGCTTATTTGATGATGCAGCTCGTCACTCTCTAATCTCTTCATTATTCAGTTCTTTTAAAAAGCATGTACAATATATTAAGCCTGCAAATGATACAGATAACTTCTCACGTGCAAGATTTGATATTTTGCCATGTTTGTTTGTTTCAGACATAGCTACAGATAGAGATCGTTTTAAAAGCAATAAACTGGTACAGTTAACAGGCAGACCTGCTCGTATCAGATTCCACCCTCTTCCTTCCTTCCCTTGAGATAAGCGTCGTCTTTAACTTTTTTATCATTTGCTTTCTTACTTTGAATTTTTTATTACTTACATATAGCATAAATCACTAGTTTTTTGTTTTTAAATGGTATAATAGATCTTTTAAATTTTTATTTTATCTATGTATTATTGAATTACATAGTATTATATATATTTATATATATGTATTATTGAATTACATAGTATTTTATATATATATGTTATGTTTTATATATATATATGTTTCTTTCTTTCTTTCTTTTTTTTTTTTTTTTTGAGACAGAGTCTCACTCTGTCACCAGGTTGGAGTGCAGTGGCGCCATCTCGACTCACTGCAACCACCACCTCCTGGGTTCAAGTGATTCTCCTGCCTCAGCCTCTCAAGTAGCTGGGATTACAGGCATGCGCCATCATGCCCAGCTAATTTTTGTATTTTTAGTAGAGATGGGGTTTCAACATGTTGGCCAGGATGATCTCGATCTCTTGACCTTGTGATCCACCTGCCTCGGCCTCCCAAAGTACTGGGATTATAGGCATGAGCCACCGCGACTGTCCCAGTATTTTGTATATATTATATGTAATACCATAGGTATATAGTATAAGGTAATATTTTCAACATTTAAAATTTTTTGCACATCCAATTTTTGTTTGTTTGTTTTAGAGACACTGTCTCACTATGTTGTCCAGTTTGGCATGCAATTGCTACTCACAGGCACTACTGTGTCAAACTCCTGGGTTCAAGGGATTCTCCTGTCTCAGCCTCCTCAGCAGCAAGGAACTACAGGCTCGAGCCACTATGCCCGGCTTTCCACTTTTTTCTTAAATCTTCTCTTATAAATGAAATCTTGGTGGACTATGGCTTTCCTGAGTCATAGATATTTTCCCTCAAATTTCTGCAAAATCTGATCTCAGGTCTTATGGTATTTAATGTTTTTAAGTAAAGGCCTTAGATCACTTCTTTTATCTTGCTTTTAGGTAATTTGCAGGATTCTGTCTTTATTCTAAAAATTTAAAACGTTTATCAGGACACAGCAGATGCTTCTCCCTTTTCAGTAATTTTGCTAATGGTGGACCATTTTTGTCTGCAGATTCCAGGTCTTGAGATCTCTTTCCAAGACACTGAATGACCTGCATCGTGGCGCTTCATTCTCTCATCTCAACCTGTCTGCTCCTCTTCCCATTCCCATCTCTGAATAGCTTTTCTCTGCAGCCTAAGAGATGGCTTCAAGCTTGGCTTCCACAATGATATTTAACCTTTCTATGTTTCTACTTTTAGTTTCTTTGAATGATTTCACCTGTCCTTTTCTCATTTTTGCTCATCTCTCAAGCAAACCTGTCTTCTTATCCTGTCTTTATGCTTACTATTTCCAATTTCATCTCTGTTTGATAAAGTCCATATTTAGGTTTAGTGAGACTATCGGACAGGTATCACTTATTTCTTACCTAGGGTTTTTTCTTTTGTTACAAATCTTTTTTTCTTCCCTCTGAAAGGTGTCTTTGTTGTCTCTTCCTCTTTAGAGCCTGTCTTTTTCTTTGAATTTTGTAACTTCTCTTTCCGATGTTGGTTGTTATCTGTTGACTCATGCTTAAATGTTCAAGGGTTTTACTCAGGCCTTTAATTCGCTCAAAAAGTAGAGTGTGTGATTCACCTCAGATAAACAGGAGGTCTAGCTAATGCAAAATCCATTCTTATTAAGTGATTCAGCAACTGTGAAGAGGGAAAAGAGGTGGAATCACAGGGCGCCCATTAAGGAAAACATTTCTGGGCTTTCCCCCGACCCGTGCTCATTTTTGTGAATCTGCTGGGCTAGATGTTTGCTTTGTATGTGTCCTTTTATTTGTTGGAAATTTGTTGCTCTTGTTTGTTTTAATTTGGGTGAACAAAGGCGTCTCTTTGGCTATACGGTTTGACTGTGTCGAACCTGTTGTCTATTCTGCTACCTGCCCTTTCAGGGAACATCTTTGCTGACCTGAAGATTGTCTGCTGGGTGCAAGCATGTGTAAGCATGGCTGCCATTGAGTTTCTGAGTGCCTTTCTGTTTATGTCGATTTCACCTTGCTTTTTAATCCTCCCAAAATCTAGGGAGACTGAAGTCCTTCTGGAGTAGCCCCTCATCACACCACATACTTTTTTTTTGTTTGTTTTTTGTTTTTTGTTATTTTTTTGAGATGGAGTCTCGCCATGTCACCCAGGCTGGAGTGCAGTGAGTGGCTCGATCTCGGCTCACTGCAACCTCTGCCTCCCATGTTCAAGCGACTCTCCTGCCTCAGCCTCCCGAGTAGCTGGGATTACAGGCACACACCACCATGCCCGGCTCATTTTGTATTTTTAGTAGAGACAGAGTTTCACCATGTTGGTCAGGCTGGTTGCAAACTCCCGACCTCGTGATCCGCCTGCCTCGGCCTCCCAAAGTGCTGGGATTACAGGTGTGAGCCACGGGTACCCGGCCACTACATACTGTTTTAGGGAAGGTCTTATACCTGGGCAGCGTGGCCGTAGGTATCATCCTTTAACTTGATTCCTCAAAGCTGAATGTGGATGCCACCCTTCTCTAGGGCTCAGTGCTGAAGAAGGGCTTCCCAGATTTTTCTTCTTCTTTAGTCATTTTGCCTAAGACAAAAGAAGGAAGGAATTTAACAAAACCAAAGGTATCTTTTATTTCATAATTTGTGCCTTTACTTTTATGTTTAGAAAACAGTTCTTCAAAAATGACTGCATATTCGTCTGTTTTCAAGTTCTTATATATAATATAATATATTCTCAGACACGTTTAACTCTTGACACATCTGGGGTTGACTTTTGCATGTGGTTTGAGGTGCTGCTGGAGCTTTATTTCTTTTTTTTATTATTATACTTTAAGTTTTGGGGTACATGTGC
This sequence comes from Ateles fusciceps, assembly GCA_036589455.1. Classification (NCBI taxonomy): domain Eukaryota; kingdom Metazoa; phylum Chordata; class Mammalia; order Primates; family Atelidae; genus Ateles; species Ateles fusciceps. The sequence continues at coordinate 1,929,532 of JAZHEH010000284.1, forward strand.
AGATCATGCAGGATTATTACATAGGTATACACGTGCCATGGTGTTTTGCTGGCACCATCCCCCCATCATCTACATTGGGTATTTCTCCTAATGTTATCCCTCCCCAATCCCCTCACCCCCTGCTATCCCTCCTCTATCCACCCCCACCCCCCTGCCCACCAACAGGCCCCGGTGTGTGATGTTCTCCTCCCTGTGTCCATGTGTTTTCATTGTTCAACACCCACTTATGAGTGACAACATGTGGTGCTTGGTTTTCTGTTCTTGTGTCAGTTTGCTGAGAATGATGGTTTCCAGCTTCATCCATGTTCCTGCAAAGGACATGAACTCATCCTTTTTTATGGCTGTATAGTATTCCATGGTGTATATATGCCACATTTTCTTTATCCAGTCTATCATTGATGGGCATTTGGGTTGGTTCCAAGTCTTTGCTATTGTAAACCGTGCCGCAGTGAACATACGTGTGCATGTGTCTTTATAATAGAACAATTTATAATCCTTTGGGTATATACCCAATAATGGGATCACTGGCCAAATGGTATTTCTATTTCTAGATCCTTGAGGAATCGCCACACTGTCTTCCACAGTGGTTGAACTAATTTACACTCCCATCAATTGTGTTGAATTGAGCTTTATTTCTTATCTCAAGTAGTAAATGATTGTCCCAGCACCTTCTGTTAAAGATAATTATCTTTTTCATTTTTGTTATTTTATGAAAAAATTATATAAAATTATGTATATAGGGATATTATGTTTTGTTTGAACCTTAGGTCCTAAACTCCACATGTAAGCAAGTTCTTAAAATAATCTCACATCGACTTGAGAAACGCCTTAATCAAGTCTAGGATGGTTTTGAGGCAAGATGCTTCTAATCTAAGGGGCCCTAAGGGATGTGGGGGACCTTGGAAGAGACAGGTGAGTCTCAGCCCCATTTCCATTTTCTAGGACACAGGCTCCTAGTTGAACACCAGGCTGAACTGCCTGTGCCATTTCAATTGTGTTGTGACTCTGCATTGCCAAGTTGAATCTGTGTAAGTGAAATGGGCTCAATGTTGAATGCGACATCCCTTTATACAAGAGTAGATTACATGTCTTCCTCTGCCTGTTTTCATTCCCATACTGCTTGAACCCTGGTAGGTTTATAAGAACAAGGGTTTGGGAAAGACCTCCTGGAGAGGAATGGAGGGAGGATGAACTCCAGGCAGAAAAAGCCCACCCAGCAGGAGGCCTAAGGGTTTAATCTGTGCTCAGGTAAGCCATAGGTGTTTTCCATCAGCAGAAATGGGGGTCACAGCTGGGGAGTAGTGGATGATAACACTGAAGAGGTAGGTAGCGTGGGACCCCATTAGTGAAAATGGTGAATTCTAGCCTGAAATGCCTGTGAGTTATCTGCCAATCAGGCAGGTGCCACTGAATGAGGTTAAGTGACATTATTCTCAGGAGTGTTGAGGAATACTTTGGCACACCAGGACACAAGGTGGAATAGAGTTAGGGGCAGCCTGCCTTTGGGGACATAATTTAAGGGGATATTGCCATCATTTAGTTTCAAGATAATAAGGTACTAGAGTTGTTGGGGTGGAGGGGATGGTGGAGAAAGGTGGCATTTGTTAAATCCTCAGGGATGGCATCTTATCCCAACCCTGCAGGTTTCGAAAATCTGGATGAACATTTCCTCTTCATACTTGAAAGACAAACCCTTTGCCTTACCTCTCTTTCAAAAGGAGGCTGAGCATGCTTCGAACTAGATTGCCTTGGTAGGTCTGGGGACTTGACAGTTCCGAAGTCAGCACCCCTCAACAAGAAAGGCAGTAATCAGCTGTGTGCCCTCAGGGGTTTGCACTGAGCTGCCTTGAGCACACAGCGGGCAAGGCATCACAGAGATATCAGCACCACACGGGGACTGGCAGCTGTCAGATGTCAGCTCTGGTAATGACTGTATCTTGTACAACTTTGTGAATTTCCCATTCCCCTGGTGAGCACTTTTATTTCTCATTTATATTTTTTAATAAGCTTAATACATTATACATTGCTCATTTGCTACTAAAATTGGAACCAGTAGAGCAATAACTGGCAATTACCTCCTGGGCACTGTGAATTTTCCTTCTACTTTTCTGGAATCTGTGGAAGGCTCAGAGCTACTCAAACCACCAGGCTTTGGCTTTGGGTTTTACAACTGGACCAGTAGGCTTGCCAAGCCTCTGTCCTCCCTAAAACACAGAACGGCCACTCAATAGAAATGCTCAGAAAAAAAATGTACAACCAAATGTCTTGCTTATGAGGCAGGAAGTTTTCAAAAATGTTCTTTTTCCTTCTGAAATCTGTGATTTTTTTGAGTCTCTGGCCCTCATGCATCCCGGTGATGATATCAGTGGCATTGCTCCCTAATCTTTGCGTCTAATTTTCCTTGCAGACTCCTGTTCAGAGTTTTTATAGGACAATTATTAGATCGTTATTGCTCTACAGTCCCTACCTACGAGCAGTATCAGTGGAATAAAATTCCTCCTGGATGTTATTTTAAGGGAAGTTTGATTAAGATGTGGCTAATTAGGTCAAGGCCCTACTTACCAGTTTCAAAGGAAGTACCTGAGGGGGAGAATGTGTGAGAGACGGGGATTAGGGATGATGAGTTTTTAAAAAAGTTATTTTGGCTGGGTGCAGTGGCTCATGCTTGTAATCCCAGCACTTTGGGAGGCCAAGGCGGGCAGATCACCTGAGGTTAGGAGTTCGAGACCAGCCTGACCAACACGGAGAAACCCTGTCTCTACTAAAAATACAAAATTAGCGGTCGTGTTGGCGCATGCCTGTAATCCCAGCTACTCCGGAGGCTGAGACAGGAGATTCATTTGAACCTGGGAGTCAGTGGTTGCAGTGAGCTGAGATTGCACCATTGCACTCCAGCCTGGGTGACAAGAGTGAAATTCCATCTAAAAAAAAAAAAAAAGTTATTTTGATAAATTAGTATTATTTCACATGTCTAGGAAGACTCTAGGAGTTGTCAAAAAAGTCAGTTAGCTGGGTAGGGGCACCTCAGAAGAAAAGCCTTCACAGCAAGGGATGAGGTGGATAGGTGTTTGATTGGTAAGGAATCACATCAAAGACATTTAGGAGATTTGAACTGCTGTTCAGAATTTGGGATATGGGTTTTTTATTTAGAATGTGATCTAATCTGAACAGGTGTTGAGGACCCCAACAAATTAAGGGTAGAGAAGATGTTAGTTGTTTCCTAAGAAAGAAGGCACAGTATCCTCATCAAAGAGGTCCCTAACGATGCTCTCACTTAAAGCTGCCAGTGCAATGATGGCTTCTGGCTTAAACCGTTGGTGAGTGCAGCCACAAGGTCCACTTCTTTCTCCAAGCGGCTTCTCTTACACCAGGTATGTCATGGGGGTCTTCGTGGCCAACCCCAATGCTGTACCTGCTGGGGTATCAGCGTTTCCTGTCCTGTGAACTTACACAACGCATCTCCCCACCCAGCACTGCCATTGCTGAAGGGAGGACGACTCCAGCGCTCTACTCAGCCGTAGAGACACAGTGGAATTACTTATTACTGGGACTCTGTATTTTGTTTGCGCCCTTTAGCCAAAGCAATTCTTGCTTATTTGTGTAGACTCTGCCCCATGAAAAACAAAAGAAACTTTGAGAAACGTGGTCATACAAAGACCAGGAAGCCTTAGACCCAGGGGACTAGAATTCAAAGTGGCGCTACAGGCAACTTTTCTAGGCAGTCAGTTGCAATTCTCCTTCTAGCTTAAAGGGAAGAACTATAAGTCTACCAGAGAGGGAAGAAGTTCTTGACTTGATTTATTCAAGGCTCAAATAATTTGCATGCAATGGAAAATGTGAAAAGTGGGAAACACTTCACTGCAGTATACCACATCCGTTTCCACTTCTCAAGGACAAGGGCAGCTGATCATGCTGAATTGGGAAAGGGTTTCATTGTGCCTCTTTCTTTGTCTTAATTTACATTTGAAAAATGTTCTCCAGACCTGCCTAAAATAGTTAATCATTTTGGGTTTAGCACTGTTCCTTTAACCAGTAGGCAGAGTTCTGGAGAAAGACACCTTTCAGTATACGTGGGGGATCCCCTTTATAAGTAAATTGAGAAATGAGGTGACAGAGCCAAAGCCAGCCACCTACAATGAGGCAGAACAGCCTCCTCTGAATCCCCCTTTCACGTTCCCCTTGAGAATGCTTCCATAGGGGGAGCTGTATTGATCAACGCTGCAATCGTATTTTGCCCTGCCATGCCTGGTACTTAGGTTATCAGTGCTGTGGTCAGTCAAGGGAAAATTAAAGTGTTGAGAATCAAATATAGCGATTGCCAGTCACACAGCAATAAAATCAGGTCTAAATCAAATCAGTCAGTGCCCATCAATGGTGTCCTCCTCAGGCGAGAATAGAAAGAGGATTAAGACAGGGTTCTTATTTTTACAAAGCATGCAGCTTAGTTAGATGGAGTAGACTCAGCTCTGAAGTGTTAGCCATAATCCTTAAGTTAAATTATAAAAGAAGATACCAGAGGAAAAGGAAATGCCACAAGGAAATACCAAATGCGTGGAAAATAAATCACTATGGTCAAGTTGCATAAAGGAGGTCATTGGACCTTAACTGACAAGGATTTGGTATGATCAGGAAGATGATCAAGAATAAAATTCTAGGAATGGGAAGCTGTTGAGCACAAGCATAAAGAAATAAGTGAATACAATTTATTCCAAAGAACATAAAAATACCACTTTTTTTCCCAGGGAATAAAACTTAAGCAGGGAAAATCATTTAGAACCAAAAGTGAAGAGCTCTGACTGGGCAGTTTTGAGATATATCTAGTAGCCCCTTCTGAACAGGGCAGGGATATGACCACAATGGTGGGACTGTTTATCTGTCTATCAATTGCTGTGTGAGCGTTGGAAACCTCTGTCAGTTGGGTATGGCTGCTGCAGCAAGTAAATAGTGATCCTGTATTTATTTAAAATATTGGTGTTTATTCGTTAGAGACTTTTTTGCATTGCCTCTTTTTTATCTTTATATCTTTTATTATTATTATTATTATTTTTTTGGTGCTCTCCTTCAATTATGCACCTAAGGCAAGTAAGTACCTCATTTATCTTATCCTAGTCTTGGTCCTGAATATATCTCCTCAAATTTGAGTGTCTACATAACAAAGTTTATTTTTCTCTCAGAAAACTGACAACGCCTGTATTCTTAGTCAGGTGACTCTGCTCCAAGTGGTGATTCAGGGATCCAGGCTCCTCACATAGCACATGCCTCTAAGATTGCTCAGGGACTCAGCTTCATTCCAGCAGCCAGAAGCAGAAGAGAACATGGGGACATGTGTGGAGGGAAGGTTTCCAAAGACCAGATTAAGAAGTGTAATTTCCTTGGCCACAGGTCATTCACACCCTATGCCATACTGGAAGGGAGGCTGGCCAGTGAGGTGTAGCTGTGTTCTCAGGAAGAAGAGAGAATAGGCTGGGTGAACAGCCAGTGAACCTCTGTCATGAGTCCTGAAAAGAAAATTTAAACTCAAGTCATTCAGAATTGAGTCCATGTGCTCTAAAAAATTTAAGCAAAACAAAATGATTACTACTAATAATAAATAGATTCAGTTATCACATAAACTTGTGTATGCTATATGGTGTTGCATACACAAGAGTAGATTCACAATGCATGCTAGTGTTTTAAGTCTCTGAGAATAAATGAAACAAGTTTACTTAAATGTAGCCCTATATCCCCCCCAATATCTATATGACCATGGAACCTTCTTTCATAGAATATTCATGGGCTTCCTGTCGGTACTTTAGGATATAATGGGTCTACAGGAAAGAAAAGTTTATGTTGATCAATAAGAAATGAATCAAGGGTCAGAGTACAATGACTAATTCAGTTATGTGAGTTGGCATTTTTTTATGGTGAACTAAAATGAGCTAGTTTTGTGATTTTTCCCAGTAATTTTCCTAGATGCTAAAGGGAAGAAAGCTCATGGCTGAAGAGGTTCATGTGTGACAGTTGACACAGCAACAGGTAAAATGCGTATGCAGGTTTAGGGGGCTTGGCTAGGTGGTGTCGAATAGTCCAGTGCTGGAGCCCAGTAGAGCGGGGAACAACCACCATCAGAAACAGATGAATGGACTCAGTGCTTTGGAAGTGATGAGTGCTCAGGAGATTTCCCTGAGGTCAGTGGATTGTTCAACAGTGGTGGAACAAAGGAATGTGGCAAGAGAAAAATTTCACACCAAAGGCAGGGAGAGAGCTCAGAGGCTGAGTGGTATAGTGCAGTCACAACTGTGTGCCTTTGTTGGTAGGTGACATGTGGGGGTGGAGACTGCCGGTGAAGTCTAGGAATATGGTAGACGGGAGGTGAAGATTAGAGGTGGTCTGTTAATCTGAACACTCTCTGGGATGTTAAGACACGTGGTGGACTAAATGTCTTCCCACAAAATTCATACATTTGAAATCCTTATCTTCCATGTGATGGTATTGGTAGGTAGCGCCTTCAGTAGATAATTACGCTTAGGCGGGATAATGAGAGTAGAGGTCCTATGATGGGATTAGTGCCCTAATAAAGAGTAGAGACCAGGGGTTTCTCTGACTCCTCCATGTGAGAATGCCACAGAATTTACAAAGCATGAAGAGAGCCCTCACTAGATGCTGAATCTGCCTACACCTTGGTCTTGGACCTCCCAGCCTCCAGAGCTGGGAGAAATATATATTTGTTGTATGTCCATCTTGTCTGTGGCATTTTGTTATCACGACCGAAAGTAACTGTAGTGATTTAGAAAATACGGATACAGGCCAGGCACGGTGGCTCATGGCCATAATCCCAGCACTTTGCGAGCCCGAGGTGGGTGGATCACGAGGTCAGGAGGTGGAGACCATCCTGGCCAACATGGTGAAATCCCATCTCTACTAAAAATACAAAAATTAGCTGGGCATGGCAGCAGGCATCTGTAATCCTAGCTACTCAGGAGGCCGAGGCAGGAGAATCTGTTGAACCTGGGAGGCAGAGATTGCAGTGAGCCGAGATTGCACCACTGAACTCCAGTCTGGCAACAGAGTGAGACTCTGTCTCAAAAAAAAAAAAAAAAAAAGAAAAGAAAAGAAAAGAAAAAAGAGGCATGATATGGGAGTGGTAGAAATGGTTTGGGAGGCAGGTTCATTTTTTTCTGGGAGTGGCATATAAAGATAAAGGACAAGAAGAGAAAAGGGCCTGCATCTTAGTGGTGAGGAGTGGGTCCACGTGGTAGACAGTCAATTTTATGAAGTCAGAGAGGGAGGACAGGGGAAGCGAGAGAAATGCACATACATACTCCCTTTCTCAAGCGACCCCCAAAGCTGGCAAGAGGCTGGAGATCAGATTCACCTGATACTTTTTTTTTTTTTTTTGAGCTGGAAACTCACTTTGTCACCCAGGCTGGAGTGCAGTGGCACACACTCGGCTCACTGCAGCCCCCACCTCCCGAGTTCAAGCGATTCTCCTGCCTCAGTCTCTTAAGTAGCTGGGACTATAGGTGTGTACAACCATGCTTGGCTAATTTTTGTATTTTTAGTAGAGAAAGTTTCACTCATGTTGGCTAGGCTGCTTTCAAACTCCTGACCTCAAGTGATCCACCCGCCTTGGCCTTCCAAAATGCTGAGATTACCACCTGATACTTTTTAGTATTATGATGGATGTTCTGAGTGACGCAGACATGAGCAACAGAGGTTTCTACCGTGACTCCGTGGAAGAGATGATGCGGGGCTGGCTCTGGGACCAGCAAACAAACGTTGGTGTCCCAAGCATAGTGGGGTTATTTCAGAGGTCACAAGACCAAGATCTCTGTGGCCCAGTGGAGTGTAACAAAAGATACACAAAACCTCTTCCACGCAGAGAGATGCATAATTCTCTGGTACAGCGAGGGAGAAAGAAGGAAAGATTTCTCAGATGGTGAAGGCAGGCCAACGGAAGAGAAAAGGCCAGAAATAAAACTCTACCACAATAAGAAGCAACCTCTGTAAGGAGTTACTGGGGGAAGACTCCCCTGTGGTATGAGCACTGATGTCTCCATTCATTGTGCAGTAACTCTCACACTGCTTTCATTACTTGAACACTATCTGGTGTCATTAAGATATCAATTTTAGTTAGGTATATCTGCATTGGCAGTTTAATTATGTCTGGGTAAGGCTCGGTATTTATTCATGGGTGATCTTCGTAGTTGTCAGACACCAGCCTAAAGATAAAGGCGCCATGCCTGAGGAATGCTAATGCTCCCCAGCCTGCCATTTGACAAGCGCACATGCCAGTTACCACCAAACTGATTACTTCAATCATTAATAACATGCCTCAGCCTCCTTCACCCGAGATTGCCACATGCATTCATCTTTTCATAAACAATTGTCTGACAGGGGTGCTGAGAATTGATGTTCTGGGGGGGAGTTGCCCAACTTGGCTTAGCCACGGATGCAGCAAGCCGAATGCGCCGGTTAGCATCGTCATTTCATTAATCAGATTAGCACAATGCCCGATTGAGTGAGCACCATGGTCATAAACAACCTCCAATCAGGGTTCCTTTCTGTTGTCCATGCTGGTGGCTGAACTTTTTCTTTTTTCCTGGAGGATGTGGCTTTGCAGATCCCCTTGAAACGTCTGGATCTTTGCTTATCCCACCACCCATCCCATTTATAATAATTACTCTTGTTCCAAGGAGCAGGGTGTCGGGAGAGCTCTGGGTTTGTGGAGGTGCCATCTGCTCTTCATTGCTCACCTGAGTCAGAGCCTCTGGACATCACTTCACAGTGATGAGAGCCAAACGTCCACACAGACGTGGGGGGCTGTGCCAGACGGCGAAGGGCCTGAAAAGTGATGAATGAAAGAAATGTGAAACAGCAAAACTGCTCCCAGACAGTGAGCCCTTCCTTCAAAGGGTGACTCACAGAAAAGGCAGTTTTGCCTTAGAAAGGTCGTCCCAGACCCTTACAGCCAAAGGGACTAGCATTTGTTCCTCCATACACACAGCTTGTTCAGATCGCATCTCACCCATCGGGGAAAAGAGAACACTCTGTTCAATTTCACTCAGGCTTATTGTTCCTCTTCTTCTTATGATGTAAGGCAAACTTCCAGGGTTTGGGTTTTTAATGGTTTTATAGGATGGACTTTTCATGAGACACACAGTTATATTTCTATATTCAAAGCAAGCCCAAAGTAAGAAAAAAATATTTATATATTTTCATTATATGAATGGAAACCATTGTATATATATTTTTTCTTTCTTGGAATATTTTTGTTTGGTGACACAAATGGCATGATGATGATAATAATGTTTTCTATTTATTTGATGCTTTACTAAGATATTCTTTGCAATTTTCACAAAAACTGTACTTTCTTTTAAAAAAGATTTTGGAAACTGAGATTAAGGGACTTTCGGCAGCTTGCCGAAGATAATGAGCTGCTTAGTGGTAACCCTTGATGAGAGGGTTTGAAAATCCCACTTTTACCACTTAAAAGTCATCATAGAGTCCTGGTAGTCCAACATTTTTGCGATGCTTCAGAATCCAGACGGTTACTTTTGTGATGGGATCTTACCCACTTTTGTTTTACATCTCATTCTCATTTTTCTTTTGAATACCTATAACAGTTAAAAAATTCTTTTTTTATAATTGTGCCAATTTTTTTTATTTTTTAAAACATTTGCAACCAGTTCGAAATTTCGCTTCTAGATTCACAGAGAACAAATCTGATTCTCCATGTATTGGGATGGTGCAAAAGTAATCACGGTTTTTGGCATTGAAAGGAATAGCAAGAACTGCGATGACTTTTGCACGAATCTATAAGTAGTCACTGTCTTCAGGTATTTATAAACAGCCATACCATAATATCCCCTGGAAACTTCTCTTCTTCAGGCTAATTCCAAATGTTGCAGTTATGTGGCACTGTGTAAGTCTGCTTGGGCTGTGTTGGGGGAAGAAGAAAAAAATCTTTTTTCTCTACTTCCACACACCGCTCAATATAACGCTTTTGACACTGCATTCTCTAGCACACATCATCTGGGTGTCTTATTCATTTCAGCTCTGACACCATCAACCTGTAGATAGCACCAGATACCAGAGCTTAAGGGCTCAGTCCTGCAAGACTGCCCCCCACTTTAAACGCCAGTTGCAAATAGTAGGTTGTCACCTATACCTCTGATTGTCTGGCTATAAGTTGGGGGGTTTCCATGGACCCTCATTAGATCTGTTTAATTTGCTAGAGTGGCTCACAGAACTCAGAGAAACACTTAGGTTGACCCACTAATTATAAAGGATATTACAAAGGATACAGATGAACAGCCAGATAGAAGAAATGCGTAGGGCGAGGTATGTAGGAAGAGGCTCGGAGCTCCCATGCCCTTCCTGGGTGCATCACCCTCCAGGAACCTCTGCATGTTCAGCTCTCTGGAAGCTCTCAGAACCTAGTGTTGGGTTCCTGTAGATGCCTTATTACATAGGCATGATTGATCAAACCATTGGCCGTTGGTGATGAACTCAATCTTCAGCTCCTCTCCCCCACCCCAGAGGTGTGTGTGGTGGTAGCGGAGGAGCTGAAAGTTTCAACCCTCTAATTACAATGTACCTCTGGCAACCAGCCCCCATCCTGAGGCTATCCAATGACCCCTAGCCACCAGTCATCTCATTAGCATTCACAAAGACATTCATTGCTCTAGACCCCAAGAGTTTTAGGAACTGTGAGCCAGGAAAGAGGGAAGATCAAATACGTATTTCAAAATATCAGAGGCTACCATAACAAAGCCACAGGCTGGAGGACCTAAACAACAGAAGCTTATTTACTCACAATTCTGGAGGCTGGAAGTCTGAGATTGAAGATGGGAAGGGTTGTTCTCTCCTGTGGCCTCTCTCCTTGGCTTGCAGACGGCCACATTCTCTCTGTGTCTTTATACAACCTTTTCCTCTGTGAAGACATGCTCCTCGTATCTCTTCCTCTTCCTTTAAGGACACCACTGCTGTTGGATCAGGGCTCCACCCTTACAACCTCATTTAACTTTTTTTTTTTTGGAGACAGAGTCTTGCTCTGTCGGGCACGTTAGAGTGCAGAGGCACAATCTGGGCTCACTGCAACCTCCACCACCTGGATTCAAGTGATTTTCATGCCTCAGCCTCCCAAGTAGCTGGGACTACAAATGCATGGCACCACACTCAGCTCATTTTTGTAATTTTAGTAGGGATGGAGTTTTGCCATGTTGGCCAGGCTGGTCTCAAACTCCTGACCTCAAATGATCCACCTCCTTTGCCTCCCAAAGTGCTGGGATTACAGTCATAAGCCATTGTGCCCGACCCCTCATTTAACTTTAATTACTTCCTTTAATGCCCTTTAATCTTCAAATACAGTCATATTGAGAGTGAAGGCTTCAACATACCAATTTTGAGGGGATATAATTCAGTCCATTCCAGGTACCAGTGAAGTCAAGCCACCCACTTCCTCAACATGCTTTACTACATGTACAGAAACCGTGGCATGCCACGACCGTTCCCAGTTGAAAGAGGTTTCTGGAGGTGTGTGAGCCATCAGAACTTCACCCTCTTTCTTTAAGTGGCCTTCAGGATTTGTGCCCACTGAATAAATGCTATGGAAACTGCCAACAGATGAGCATGTGGTCAAGATGTTCAAAGTCTCAACCTAAACAACATTGCAAATCATCAAAACTAAGGCAAAGGATGAGATTCTACTAATGAAAGGGAGTTCATAAGGAACAAGAGTTTCTAGGAACTGACTATTCGGCAGCACTGGATGTAAAATTGGAATAACTACCCTGTCAAATCTCAAAGAAACTGAACCTAGGGCTCTTCTTCTTGGAATGTGTTTGGGAAGATGGACAGGGTGATTATATCAACTGGCCCTTCCATTCCCAATATGTGTACCAATAGCGAGTGAGACAGTGATGAATTACTCAGGATGAGGTTAGAATAATTTAATAAAAAGAGGTGGAAATGGGGTCTTTAATTTCTAACCTTTTGAGCTGTGGCTAAAATCCATTAATAGAACATGGATTTAGAGTCCAAAGTAAGATTACTCAGCATCACCCGCCAGTGAATCACTTTGGCACTTTGGGTCAGGATTAATATCTGAGAATTCTTTGAAACTTTATGGCTGGAATTTTTCTCTCCCCCTAGCTTGGCTTCTTTTGTAGTCTTAGCCTCTTTAGAAGAGGAGATAGGAAATCTCTGGCATCCATTCAAAAACTCATTCAAACCACAGGGTAGAACCTTAAAGGAGGCCTTTGGGGGTATGTGGGGTCAGTTGGAATCGTTTATATCATAGCTTTCAGTTTAAAGAATTTTTTACGGCATCAGTAGGGAGAATTACATCACAATACATAAGTAGATTTAGCAGGATTTACAAATCCACATGTGTTCCCTTAAGCAGTAGTTCTCAAATATTTGATGATCTTAGAACTCCTAGTTCAAATGAAATTTTACACTGGAGTGAAAATGAACAGAACTCATAAAAGGGGAGTTTCTCTGCTTAAATGAGGATGTGAAGTCCCAGAGATCCCCTCGGCCTTTCCCTTTTCCTCTTTGGGTAGCCCCTAAAGGGAATGAATGCCAAGATCTTCCAGGAAGATAAATTTAATGCTTTTTCTCTAGGAGACTCTTGTTCTACAGTGAGGTTCTCTCAATGAACCATGGAAATGTATGAGCAAAACCTGATCATTAAGTAGTAAGTCACACCTCTCCTTAAGTTTTGAAAAATATTTTGAAAATGATATCTGGTCTTCCAACATAAATGCAGAGATGAAAGGAAACAGACTTTTCTTTCTCCACAACAGGAGCACTTAAAAGTCTTTGACTATTTAAATCAAACTGCTGGAAAAAGGTGTATTTTATCAATTGAGCACGCATTTTTAATCCATCAAATCATACAATGTTGAAGATGGAAGGAACTCTACAAGTGGAAATCAAATGAGGTAATTACACAAAATGCTTTGGAACCTGTGAAACGTTTTGCAAGAGTAATGTTGATGATGATATTTAACCTCTTCCACTAACTAGAGTTTTAATGAGCCTTTAATGTTTAACCCTGAACCCCTTGGCAAGGACTCAGAAAGGGGAAAACCACCCTGCCCGGTGTCAAGTTGCTGGTCAGTGACACAGATAACACTAGAACATTATAGATTGTTGCTTGAAGACATTGTGATCAGTCATAATAAAAGCCCGGGAATCAGAGGTCAGTCAGAAATTAGAAAGAAATCATTTGCTTTCTCTTGCACAAAAATATGTTTTATTTATTCCTAAAGTGTATCCCAAGGGACTACTTTCTGCTGGAACACAAAAGATAAATCTATCAGGCTTGATCTGCAAATCTAAAACATGTTTTGGAGAGGAGATTAGGCTTTTTTACTAATTAAGCGCAAACTGGGGTACACAGGAACACCCTTTCTTTGTAACTCTACAGTGACACATTTGGAGCATATGGGTGGAATCCCATCTTACGTGGTTGGTGGTGAGCTTCTAAAATGAGTAAAGAAGTTAAAGATCATACAAAATCAGAATTTTTTTCTGAGAATCCTTCAGACTCTTAGAAGCTCAATGACAAATCATATATTAATATTACTGTCTGTAGAAATTTCACTGACATGTTCCTTTTCCTGTGACATTGGAAGTCTCTTTTGAATTGAGGAAGGCAGCATACGTAAGGTGTGTTTTGTCTTCTTTGTGCTTGACTGGTTAAATATGAACCATGTGCTCTGATTCCTAAACAAGTTACCTGTTTTTTCTTACAAATTGACTCATGGTGATAGAACTGACTTGAAGCTCAAGTTAATTTGAAACGAGGATCTAATAACAAACATGCAGTGATGCTTAAGGAAAAAGATATTCTTTGCCAGTGTCTCTAACCTGTGAAGTGAAATTATGGAGAGTGAGCACTAACTCCCTGAGCTGACCATTAGTACCCTCATCCATGCTAAGGTTGAGAAATACACTGGGAGCTAGTATGGTTGACTGTCTCCATAGATATGCCAGTTATTCCTCCCACCCATATTTGGGCATTCCATCTACCCCATCCAGATATGGAATCAGGGAATCTAATTATGTCCACTCCCCTTGGATTGGAGCTGGCCTTGTGATTTGCATTGGCTATTAGAATGTGGCAGCAGCAATGTTGTGCCAACTTCAGGCTTAGCCACTTAGAGGCCTGACAGCTTCTGCTGTGGCTCACTTGGAAACCTGAGCCACCATGTAAAGAATTCAACAACCCTGCTGGAGAGAGGCCCAGCCAGCCCCCTGCTCTTCAGCCACCACAGCTGAGGACCCAGATATGTGAGTGAATACATCAGGATATCATTCTAGCCTCAGGTTACCTCCTGGTCAACTAAAGCTACATGAGTGACTCTAGCTGATATCATATGAAGCGGATGAATCACTTAGCTGAGCCCTTCCTAAATTTCAGAATTATGAGCAAATAAATGTTTTGTATTGTTGTAAGCATTAAGTTTAAGGATGCTTTGTTAAACAGCAATACATGACAGTTAGTTGGCCAAGAGATTTCTGATAGATTTTGTTTTACAGACTCTTCCCTGGCCCTCTTCCTTCTCCACATAAGCTCTTCTGCTTCAGTGTCCCCCCCATGTTACCCTGAATCTTGATGGAAGAAAACAAAATACCTGGGACTTCCCTACTGGTAGACCCTGCCCAGTCTTCCCTTCCTTCCAAGCAGATGATGTAGTTGAGGGATCTGGCCTGAGTATTTTTTTTTTTTTTTTTTTTTTGAGAGGAAGTCACTCTGTCACCCAGGCTGGAGTGCAATGGCGCGATCTCAGCTCACTGCAACCTCCACCTCCCAGGTTCAAGCAATTCTCCTACCTCGGCCTCCTGAGTAGCTGGGATTACAGGCACGCACCACCATACCTGGCTAATTTTTGTATTTTTAGTAGAGATGCGGTTTCACCATTTTGGCCAAGCTGTTCTTGAACTCCTGACCTCATGATCCACCCACCTCAGCCTCCCAAAGTGCTGGGATTACAGGCGTGAGCCACCACACCCAGCCCTGCATCTCTTAATGTTCTCACCTTGCAGGAGTGGTCAGAAATGTGTGTCATAGGATCATGCATTTCAAATTCCATGTTATGCTAACATTGACTTTCTCATTACAGAGGAAGACATGGACAGGTGGCCCACAATTACTTTCTAAAGAATTCAATACCCCATGGAGAAGGGGTTAGTGATAAGCATCAGAAATGAAAAATTAGGCAATTGTTGGGTAACCACGGTAAGCAGAATGAATTTCTAAGAATTTCTAAATGCTACTGTGAAAATAGCAACAGACAACCTCAATGACTTGCAAAATGGTCAGTCCACTTCTGTGGCTAATCAGGATGGCTTGGAGTCAGTCAGTAATTGAGCCATTTCAGTCAGTTCTAAAATAAATTTGCCTGCAAAAAAAAGTAGAATAACCATCTATAAATACAAAGGGTTTATCCCAGTATCCAGTATCATGGTGAATTTCATTCTGTAAAATGTAGTTGTTGGGTGTTTGAGCATTAAGTAGGAAGACACATTATTTCTGTTGTATTGAAAAACGCTATAGAGATGGCATGTCGTTTAAAATACACAAATGTAGCCCTGACAGACCAAATTGATGTTTCTCAATACAAGCACTTTTTAAAACCCTGGCACAGCAAAGTGATCGCTAAAGAATGTTAATTGTATTAGTTGAACAACTCCGTTAAATTCAATGATGTAGTCACCTAAGAAAACACCAAAGCTGAGATTTTAACCTTCCAGAAATATTGATGGCATAAAGTGGAGGCTGATGAAATAAAGATTTCTTATTACTTTTACTACCTTGGAATAACCTTCTATCTGTGAACTGTAGGAAAATGCTTTGCCAATGCCATCTCCTGCCCTCCAGGGTAGCTCTGCTCTCAGTTGACAAGTGTTTGTAGACATTTTATAGGAGTTTTCAGTGAGGCATCAGTTGTCTTTAATACTTGAAAGAAAATTGAATGGAAGGATTCAATTACTCATGTGAAAAATGAATCTTCTACCCAAGGTTTGGCCACTGCCGGTACGCTTGTTTTAAAACTGAATTATAGGCGCAATACATTTGCCAGAGACACAAGCATTAATTTTTCTTAAGCCATTCAAGATTGGGAGGACAGAGTAGGAGGGAGGATAGAGAAAATAAGATAATAAGAACTTCACGTTGATTTATTCACCGTTGTGCAAAGTAATGGGGACAAGAGGGAGGTGGCCCCGGGAGCCTGGAAGAGAGATGGAGGGTCTGTGGAGCGAAAGATTGCAGGGCAGCCTGCCAAATAGAAAGTCAGATTGTTGCTCTTAGATGATATAAGATTGCTTTATTTCTCTAGCTGCTTTATAAAAATACATATGCATAAAATATGCCACATGATGCAGCTGGAGTGAACGAAGGCCACTCTGTTTATCCAGGAAAGGATTGTGTTCCTAACCTGCCTGTCTGTTAGCTCATTCTTTTAATAAAGATAAACTGAGCCTCTACCTAGCAGAGCTCAGGCTATGATTCCAATGTGTTTGATTCTAGGAGTGCATGAGAGATCGGCTCACGACCTGCCGTGGGCAGATGGATGGATGGATGCTCTGAAGCACAAAGTTGACATCATACAGGAGTCTGTGTATGTAAGCTCTCATAGTTGCAGAGGAGGTTCTGTCTGCAGACCTGACGTTAGGTCACTTAGCATAGGTGGGAGAAGCACTCGACAAGGAGTCTGTGCAATCCTCCCTCAGCTACTGATTACCTCCAGGCAGAACCAGACTCATAATTTTAGGGCCCACTACAATAAGAAAATGTAGGGCTCCTTGTTAAAAAAAAAAAATGAGAATTTTAAGACTGCAGTGTCAGAAAATTAAATCAAAGGCAGAACCCTTCTAAGTATGGTGATCTTTTGAGTGCAGACTCTGAGGGACTGTGTGTATTACATGCCCAGAAAGCCCAACCTGGCTGCATGATTTTGTGACAAGAAGCTTCTCATTTGGGGCCAGGAGCAGTGGCTCCCAGCACTTCGGGAGGCTGAGGCAGGTGGATCACCTGAGGTCAGGAGTTCAAGATCAGCCTGGGCAACATGGTGAAACCCCATCTCTACTAAAAATACAAAAATTTGCTGGGTATGGTGGTGTGTGCCTGTAATTCCAGCTACTCAGGAGGCTGAATGAAGCAGGGGAATCACTTGAACCTGGGAGACGGAGGTTGCAGTAGGTCGAGATTGCGCCATTGCACTCCAGCCTCAGTGACTGAGCGAGACTCCATCTCAAAAAAAAAAAAAAAAAAAAAAAAAAAATTCTCATTTGGGACTGTCAGTTTCCTTGTGTTAAGAGAAGTCCATTGGAAGTGATCAATAGCTGTCACCTTAGGGGTGTTAAACGTGGGCATGTTCAGTTAGCAACATTATTGGTGAAGTTGGATCTTCTATGTATTATGGAATTTGAATCTTGATTCTAAAAAATACTTCTCCCCTTCCTGTTTTTGGAACCATGTGACAGCGCAGAGGGGGAATACCTACTCTCCTGGGTAACCAGGAGATGGCGAGTAGAAAGCTTGTGTCCATTGTCTCATGGAGCAAAAGAAAACTTACTTTAACAAAGAGTATATTCTTTCATATCCATAAAAGAAAATCAAGTCCATTCAGTGTATTAAAAATTAGCTTTTGACTTTCTACTAAAATAATTTAAATAGTTTTTTTTTGTCCCCAAACAGAAATTTTAAAAGTAGTGTAAGCTCATTTATCTTGGAAGTGACATTGCAGGCAAAGTTGGCAGATTTATCTGTTTGAAAAGAGACCTTGAAACCTAAATGCCTTCTTTAAAGCTTGGGCTCTGAAGTTGAACCTCTGGGAGCTGACAAATGAGAATGGGATGAAGTATAACTTTTCTTACTTTAACCATAAAAGTATCGCTAAACCCAGGCATATTACTTGACTTATAAATTCTGAGAAACAGAACTCTGTGTCCAGCAGGTGTAAAATCAGTAACTGTGGTTCTCTAGGTCATTTAGGGAAGGTTCTGGAGTCACCAGAACCTTGCTGATATTTCAGTTTCTCATCTTAATGAAAGAATCTAGTATAATTCTGTGGATTTGCTATTTTTTCCCTATTCATGCCCCAGAGGGTAGCCAGTGGGGTCAGTAAAACCTTAGAAACCATTTATTAGCATTGGAAAAGCCATTTGATACCAACTTGTTATTTGCACTGAACAGGCATGTTTCTGACTTATAAATATTTTTACTTTTTTAAAAAAGAAATTTTTTTTAAGAAGAAGAAAGCTGATTTGGAAGAACAGACATCCCAATACATTTGGCCTATTGTCACAGATTTTTAATTTCTTTTATTTTATACATCCATTTAACAAATGCCATTGATCCTCACTATTCACGGATTTGTATTTGCAAATTTGTCTGCTTGCTAAATTTACCTGTAACTTCAGAATCAAGACTTGCAGTACTTTCATGATCATTTGTGGGCATACTCTGAGCTGCTAAAAATTCGAGCTGCTTGAGGTTTGCTGCTGAGGTTGACGAAACAGCACTCTGCCTTCTTGTTTTAGCTCTCGTGCTGTAAGCTGGCTTTTTTTTGCATGTATTTGGTGACATGCTTTTTGCGCTTTCATGCTTTTTGTTGATTTCACTGTTTAAAATGGGCCCCAAGTGTAGTGCCAAATTGCTGTCTAATATTCCTAAGCACAAGAAGGGTGTGATGTGCCTTGCAGGGAAAATATGCATGTCAATAAGCTCCCTTCAGGCATCGGGTATAGCACTATTGGCCATGAGTTCACTGTTAATGCATCAACTATATATTAAATAATGTGTCTTTAAACAGAAACACATAAAACAAGATTATACATTGAGCAGTTGACAAAATGTGACCAGAAGCTCATAGGAACCCAGCCCTATGTTTCCCCTAGGAGCAGTGGTTCAGTATTCACTAATGTTTGCAGCAATTTTATTTTTTATTTTATTTGTGTATTTGTCTATTTTTTTTTTGAAACAGGGTGTTACTCTGTTGCCCAGGCTGGAGTACAGTGTTGCCATCACTGCTTACTGCAGCCTTGATTTCCCTGGGCTGAAGCAATCCTCCCACCTCATTCTCCCAGGTTGCTGGAACTACAGGTGCATGCCACCATGCCCAGCTAATTATTTTTTTTTTTGTACTTTGTAGAGATGAGGTTTTGCCATGTTACCCCAGGCTGGTCTCAAACTCCTAGACTCAAGCAGTCCACCTGCCTCCACCTCCCAAAGTGCTGGCGTTACTGGTCTAAGCCACCACACCTGGCCTGCAGCAACTTTATAGAACGTTACCCAGAATAACAAGAACTGACTGTATGTGTTGAGAGTCTCCTCTGTTCAAATGCCCTGAAGGATGCAAAGTACAATAAAACATATCCTATCTTTATGGAGTGTGTTTAATAGCAATCTTTTCCATTTTCGAATACTTATTCCAAGCATCTTAAATATTTTATCTGCTTTAATTCTTTCAGCAACACTGTAAGTTAGACATTGACCCTATTTATAGAAACAAAGACTCAAGTTATTACAGGTACTACTAAGTAGCACAGGCAGGATATGGACTCTCCATGTCATGCATTCATCCTCCCACATCATTCTACCTATCTAGTCAAGGGGAAGAAAACTTGCAGGCTGTGGTTTCATAACAAGACTCTAATGCTTGTGCTTGCTTTGGGATCTGTGAAATTGAGACAAAAGAAAGTACCCACGGCTAGGCGCGGTGGCTCACACCTGTAATCCTAGCACTGTGGGAGGCCAAGGCAGGTGGAACAAAAGGTCAGGAGTTTGAGAACAGCCTGGCCAACATGGTGAAGCCCCATCTATACTAAAAACACAAAAATTAGCAGAGCATGGTGGTGGGAGCCTATAATCTTAGCTACTTGGAAGGCTGAGGCACGAGAATCGCTCGAACCCAGGAGCCAAGATTGCACCACTGCACTTTAGCCTGGGCAACAGAGTGAGACTTTGTCTCAAAAAAAAAAAAAGAAAAAAAAAAAAGTACCCACATAGATATTTCTGGTTAGTTTCCCCCAAAACACTAAATTTATCCTAATTTCTTTCTCCGAGACATCTGTGAAAATGCTCTCAGAGAAGCTCTTCTGGGATTTACAGTCCTTCATATGTTAAGTCCTTTCTCTTCTGATTTGTTGCATTAAATATAAGGCAGGAATTTCAAACAAGAAAGAAAAGAACTTTATACTCTAGTCTATGATCTTTGACGACAATAAATATCACTTAACATTTTGTTTGGTTTTGTTTCTTTTTGGTTTATTGCTACCCTATGTGATCGACTTACAGACCCTATTCAAAGCTTTAGGAAGTTGTTTCCATGAAAGTAACATCTTTCTATCTTAATGCAATCAGATTTTTTCTGTTTTTTGTTATTTTGATTTAAATTCTTCACAACCAATGTAACCAATCTCAAATGACAGATACAGAGTTGCCAAAAAAATAAACAACTTCAGATTATAAGAATTCTTTGTGTATTTTCATTCTTATTTTTCTTATCTCGCCTTTAAACGTCTGGGAACTCATTGAAAACAGTCTCTGTTCCTGACTTTTCTCCTTCCAAAGGAATAAGGATGATGACACTTCCTTTTTCTGTTTCTACAAGGTTGCTGTAAGGATAAAGTGAGATTACCTACAAAAGCCACCTTAAGCAGTGTGTGGATTATAGCAGATATTTATTAAATATCAGTTTCTTTCCTGTTTCTCTTATTAAGCAGTTTGATTTCTATTTAGCAGTCTGTGCCATTTACAAGGTTAGTATGCAAATGAGAAAGCCTGACTTGCCTATATACATTAACTTACACATGTAGATATTTTACACTTCACATATTTCCTCCTCTTCCACAATCTTGACATATTCTATTCTTAGAGCAACACTATAAAACGGATGGAGCAGGTGCTGTTGTCCTTTTTTGATAAGATGATGGAACTGAGGTCTAGAGTGGATGAGATTATTCAGGGTGAGATCCAGATGTCACTGAAAATAACCTATTCTATTTCCTCCATTTTCATAAGTCAAAGCATTTGTGTGTGTGTGTGTGTGTGTGTGTGTGTGTGTGTGTGTAACCATATTATTTACTAGTTGCAAGTATGTCTTGGAAACATTCAGCAAAGATGATAAAAACCACCAGAACTTGAATCCTGCATGCTGCTGTCCGATGCCTCCATCTTCTGCTGTCCAAATGTCCTGAATTTCAGACTTTTGTCTCATAGGACTATGGAAAACCATTGTCTCCCCCTCTTCAGTATTCCATCAGCAGATACTTAAGAGCGACTCTCTGGTAAACTCCTAATGCCCACATATCTTGCTTGTGCTGATCTCTACTTTGTTCCCTTTTCATTCTGTCCCACCTCAGGTCCTGGACTCTGTCTTAGAAAACTCATTTCCTCAAGATATTGTCTCCATCTCCTTGTTGCTAGGTGTTCAGCTAGCTCCTGAAGCGCTAGGCTTTGCTTCTTAATTTCTGAAAGTTGGGCTTCTTTGAAACTTGCTTCTGACCCCTAACAGCCTTAGGACCCTGTTTCCTAGTTTGAACTCAGCATCCTCCTGGTCATCCCCTGGTCTTCCTGGCACCATCGCTAACTAGGATTGCTCTCCCTGTGCCTCCCACCCCGTGTCACCTGATGACAATCAGATCCTTTGCAAATACAATTGTAAAGGGACACAAATGCAGCCAGCACTGGGGAGAGCATGGGAGATCTATGTGTAGAAGCTCCTGTGGACAGCAGTCTGTCTTCTTCCAAACCAGAATTGCCAGAGAAGTCACTGGTGAACTAAGTCCGCGGCTTCTCCCCTTAAAGTAAGCTGTTTCAACTCATCTGGCTGATTGTGCTTGCAAAGAGCCTTGATTTGGAGCTCTAATTACCAGCCACTAATTCAAGCCTGGCCTCTGATCATTCATCTTTTAAGTGCTCAGCTTCTGAATCCCATTTGGTTCCCTGTCCCCTCCACCTCCCCTTGATGTGGCCAGAATAGTTAACTCAGACAATTAGTAAATGCTGAATCATTGAGTCAGTGAATGAGGCAAGTGTCTGTGTGAGGTATACAACTTCCTGAGTGGGTTTAATGGAAGCCTAAAGAGATTTTTCACAGATTCATGGGTTTTCAAAGGAGAAATTTGCATATTAATAAGAAGCTGTTCAGACTGATTCGCTTAATGTGTTTGGAGTAAGTATAATTAAATGTCAAGGGAGATATATCATGAAGTAATGAAGCTGAAGCCAATTTATCAAAAATAAGGTCTGGAGAGAGACATTTCAAATAATAAACAGTTCTCTAACCTTCCTTTTTAAGGTGATTTGCTTAGTCTGGGCCAAGATTTACATGTTTTTTGAGACTTGGTTCAAACAAAGCTGCTGGGAACTGGGTGGGGGTGGGGTACGAGAATGGACATTTTTTCCTGTTCAAATTTATAACATTCAAGGAGGTCTTTCCCGTCTGAAACACTTTTAAAGGGGACCAAACCTATTTAGTTTTTCTCGCTAAGATACTGGGATTGGATAGGCTCAGCACCCCACCCGAACCCCGCAATTACAGCTGCCATTTGAAAACTCCTGTTCTGATGAAAGGGAAGGTGTTATGCAAGGGTGGCTCATTTATCAGGAATTGCAACTGTGTGAAAAGTTAATGAAAATACAGCCCGGAGTTCTTGATTTTGAAGAGTGAGCTATTTACTAATGAACGTGTTTTAAGAGTTGGTCATTCTTTGAACAAACTCAATCCATGCTTTGCTTTGAATTCACTTAGGAGAAATATCATGATAAAATTGTACAGTTGGCAGGGCATGGTGGCTCACGCCTGTAATCCCAGTACTTTGGGAGGCCGATATGGGCGGATCATGAGGTCAAGAGATCGAGACCAACATGGTGAAACCTCGTCTTTACTAAAAATACAAAAAAATTAGCTGGACGTGGTGGTGTGTGCCTGTAGTTCCAGCTGCTTGAGAGGCTGAGGCAGGAGAATCATGTGAACCTGGGAGGCAGAGGTTGCAGCGAGCCGGGAGGTGTCCAACCTGGTGACAGAGTGAGACTATGTCTCAAAAAAAAAGAAAAAAAGAGAAAAAAATTGCACAGTCATCTTTTTATATTTATTCTCTAAATGTTGTATTAAATTTAGAAGTTTAGGCTCATGCAATACATGGATTCTCTTGAGTTCAAATGGCACTGAAGCGATCTCAAGAATAGTTGCCTGACCCAATCAAATGGAGACACTCAATAGCATCTGATTCTGTTTACCAGAATGTGAAAGTCATTGGGCTCATTTCTAGCCACAGCAGAGGGATCGGGACCTTCACTGGCCCACCTCAAAGAGGTCTCAGGGGAAGAGAGGAAAGACTTGAGTCAATACTGCAAAATCATCAGGTGGAAGAAAGAAAATGCCTGCCTTGTATTCATTTGTCACACTACAAAAATGAAGAGCCACATACAGAAAACTGAGAAATGGAGCTGCTTACACTTGTATTGACTGAGTTGTGCTGACTGTGGCCATGGGGAGTATAAAGCAGAGACAAGCTGTAATCCAGGACTATCAGCTTTTGAAGCACCATTTACATTTGGGGTGGTGGCAGAATTCCCCAAGTCTTACAAGGGAGCTAACTTTGAGACATATTGATAATAATATATTTTTTTCATATCCAAACAAATTGTTAGATTGTCTATATATGATTTTTTTTTTTTTTTTGAGACGTAGTCTTGCTCTGTCACCCAGGCTGGAGTGCAGTGACACGATCTAGGCTCACTGCAACCTCCGTCTCCTGGGTTCGCACCATTCTTCTGCCTCAGCCTCCCCAGTAACTGGGACTACAGGTGACTGCCACCACGCCCAGCTAGTTTTTTGTATTTTAAATATATAGTAGAGACGAGGTTTCACCGTGTTAGCCAGAATGGTCTCTATCTCCTGACCTCGTGATTCGCCCACCTCGGCCTCCCTAAGTGTTGGTGATTCGCCAACCACACCCAGCCTATATATGATTTTTAAAAGTTAGTGTGACTCACTGCCTTTGTAAGAGGACCACGTGACTCACTACCTTTGTAACAGGACCACCTTTGAAATCTGCCTGCCATGGGTTCAAGTCTCTCCACACCTCCTTATCGTCTGGCTTTGTACAAGTTACTGAAGCTCTCTACACTTTAGTCATTTGGAAAGTGGGGGATAATAGTGTCCACCTTGCTTGACTTTGGTCGGGATTAGAGATGATGTATGTGAACTACCTTGTTGATATTATTGTTGTGATTTTCATTTGACCCATAACTTCTTGTAGCCATCTTTTCTGGATATCATTGGTAGACATCGTTGATACCTCAAATGATTAGTGATAATGAGCCTTGCAATTTCCTCTTAACTTCATTCAAAGCTAAAAGTAAGAACTATGTTTTAGGTGGGATTGTATATGTCTGAGCAGGAGTGTCCCTTGGAAACTTTGTGTTGCATCTATTCAAAGGGATGAAATGGGGGCATTTCCTCCTCTGAGATCAGGGCCCTGGTCATTCACCTTTTCCTAATGGTCGATATATGCCCACGGTGTGTGTGTGTGTGTGTGTGTGTGTGTGTGTGTGTGTGTGTGTGTAGTTAGATAAATAGATTGATTGATTACTGTTGTGGTTTCAAATATTTATAGCACTAGAACTCATTCTTTTTCTTAAAAAAAATCTGTTACAAATTCTTAATATATAATACAATCCATGATGACTGAATTGGGGAGGGGTTTCTAGAACCCACCTGCTTAGCCACCCTCTCATTCCATGGGGTGACCCTAAAACATTTACAAGGAAACTTTGGGGTTGTGTTCAGGGAGTTTTGATATGAAATGCTTTTGAATTCCTCAAAGTCAACCCACAAAATATTTTCCTTGTAGTGTGACTTCCATATCATTCATGGGGGAGTTATGAAGGTAGGAGGATCTTGTGATCGAAAATGAATGGAAAATGAATTCACCAAACCTAAATGGATTTTTTTACAGTAGACTTTTAAAGTCCGTGGACCTTCTAAGATTCATTGTGAAAAATCAAATGGGATTTGTCATGTAGAGTGTTTCCATATTACGATGGCAGTGGAAAACATTTTAATAAAAAAACGCATAGGACTCTGTGTTTCTTGGAATGAAGTTTGGGAAATGTTTTTTTTTAATTAAAGCAAATTATGATTTATAAAATAACTTCTTTAGGATGGATGGTCTTCCTTGTTAGAATTTGATAATGTGCTTAAGGAAGTTATTTTAGAACCACATAAGCATGTCTTCTTCTTCTTGCATAAGTAGTCAGAAATAGGAATATTAACTGCCATTGCTTTTTTCAAAATGTGGGCCTAGAGAATGAATTTTACATGATAGATTGGTGTTACGATATGATTGATTTTACTGTACCATGGGACAAGCAATTCGTTCTCTCCCTAACAAATAACAGGTGCTATTTTTTTCAAGGAAACCACCTACATAGAAGTAAAATATCTTTTTTAGGGCTGTCAAAAATACTGTGCTATGGAATTCTCCATATTTTATTGCTGTGTGCAGCTCATCATTTTCCCAGGGCTACCATTTTCCTTTATCAGAGTCTACCAACCAATAGGAGCGTACACATAAGGCATTTGTGACAGCTGTTTATCTTGGATCCTATCTCCCAGCTTTATCTCCCCCACATCACTCCCTGCCCCCACCACTGCACACATCTACACGGTTCCATGCATTAACCCGTGCTCCCACATCCTGTTCTTTATATCATGGCTTTCTGCATGTGTCCATCCTGCTGCTTGAAATGCCTTTTTCCTTTCCTACTCATTCAACTCCTATTCATCTTCAAAGTCAACTCCAATGCCGCTTCCTTCATGACTTTGCCTTCTTCAGTTCCCCCAGTGGTTGGATCTGTCACATCCTCTTCTGTGTCGTTGCACGCTGCTTTGCAGTTCATCCTCTGTCACCATGGGGAGTTCTCCAGGAAGCGGATCCTAAGATGGAGATAGAGAGTACAAAAGGTGTCTTAGAGAGGGAAATCTGGGAAAAGAAAAGGGAGGAAAGCTGGATTGGGCAGACCCCCATGCAAACCTGACAGTCTTTGCCAGACCAATGGGGAGCATTGGAGCAAAGATGACTAAGCAAAAGAGTCCCTGGGCTAAGCTTTGTGCCGTCACCTTGTTCCACTATTGACCAAGCTCTGCTCTGAGCAAATCATGAGCTTGCTAGTGAGATGGACCCTAAAGGCTCTGACAGCTGGAACCTATCAGCTGCCCACACATCACACAGCTGGATGGCAAGCAAGGCCTTTCCTGAATGGTGATCTGAGTAGCACATCTCTGTGCCTGCCACATTTCCCATCCTTTTTGTTGCCTGCCAGAGTTTTTATTCCTTGATGCACGTGTCCAGAATGTTAGCGGTAGATAGGACTTTGGAGTCCATGCAGTGCAGCCTTCACATTTCACACATTAGGAATGGAGACGTGTGTTACTCATACAGCATTATGACTTCCCTGACTGTATGATCCATACTGAATTGGATCCCAAGTCAGAATCTAGTAGATCTCCTTCTACATTCCAATAACATGGATCAGTATACATGTATCTGGCCACCCCAGGAGGCACTGCCTATTCCTGGGGGCTAAGAAGAATGACTGTTGATAGCTGTAAAAAAAAAAAAAAAAGAAGAAGAAGAATATTAGGCTGGGCATGGTGGCTCACACCTGTAATCCCAGCACTTTGGGAGGCCGGGAGGGCGGATCATGAGGTCAGGAGTTCGAGACCAGCCTGGCCAACATAGTGAAACCTCATCTCTACTAAAAATACAAAAAAAAAAAAAAAAAAATTAGCTGGGCATGGTGGCAGGCACCTGTAATTCCAGCTACTCGGGATGCTGAGGCAGGAGAATCACCTGAACCTGGGAGATGGAGGTTGCAATGAGCCGAGATCGAACCTTTGCACTCCATCCTGGGCGACAAGAGTGAAACTTCTAAAAAAAAAAAAAAACACACACACACACACACACACATTAATAGTGATATTGTGATATCTGCACTAGGTCATTGTACTTCAATTATACATTTCCCAAAAAAGCAAACAGCGACCAAGAATATTAACACTTTAAATATTAGCCTTTTGTGACTTGAAGTCCCCACACAATTACAGATAATAAAGGGGAGCAAAACTCCACAAAGCTAGATCTGCTGCAGCCATAGTTGGAAGCCTACGAACAAATGTTTGTAAAAGGAAGAAAATCAATGAGCAGAATGGGAATACATCGCAGCATTGTTCCTTTCCCTTTCTGTTGATCAATCAGCCTTCCTAGAAGCTGCTGGGCTATGAGGTTATCTTAGATGCATTTCCAAAGACCCTAGGCTCTTGGCACTTTGTGGCGTGCAATTTTTGTGCTGCGGGGGAGAGGGGCATGGCGGGGGGGCTTTACTCTCCCACCAGGGTTCACTCTGCTCTGGGGGTGACGGATAATGCCTTAATTACCAAACCCAGAGCAGGTGATGTCTGTCTTCTTGGTCCTCAGGGCTCTTGATTACTTAACTCCATCCCTAAAAGGAAACATTTTCCACATCAATAATTAAACAGAGCAATTAGGGGAATTTAAAAAGTGTAATTAGACAGAATCAACTCTGTGTCCCTTGGGTATTCTATCTCTTTCTCTTTTCATGCTCCATGCCCTCCCTCCCCTTTTACTAAAGGATCATTTTGTGGACATAGCAGAGAGGAAGGTAGTTCAGTGTCTTTAGAGCTCAGGCAGGAGGAAAAAGAATTAGTTTAAAGGAATGAATGCGAGGAGTGGAAGGTAAGCGCAGACACAGGCTGTTTGCGTTCAGTTCCTGGGACCTGCTGTTTCCCACATACAGCCAGCCTCAGCTCTTGTGGCTTGAGGGGAGCCAAAGCAGGTAGATTGTTTGGGGCTGGCACAGACAGTTGTGTAGGAAGTTTCTGAAAACGGGGTTCTCAATCCTCAAAAGAGCGTCCAGCCAGCAGCAAGGTGTGTGACAGCCCCCAAAGAAAATGACCACTGTGAGTGGCTTCAATGTCACTCTAACCTGTCTAGTATCCTCAGGTAAGGAGATTTTTTTTTTTTTTTGAGACAGAGTCTTGCTCTGTTGCCAGGTTGGAGTGTAGTGATGCAATATCGGCTCACCGCAACCTCTGCCTCCCGAGTTCCGGTGATTCTCTTGTCTCAGTCTCCCACGTAGCTGGGACTACAGGCGTGCGCCACCACACCCAGCTAATTTTTGTATTTTTAGTAGAGACAGGGTTTCTCCATGTTGGCCAGGATGGTCTTGAACTCCTGACCTCGTGATCCACGAGGTGATAACATTGGGAGAGGCCGGGTGAAGGTACATAGGAACTTTCTGCAAAATGTAATTATATTCCTACAAATCTATAATTATTTCAAAATAAAAGTAAAAGTAAATAAATAACCCGTAATCTCAGCACCTTGGGAGACTGAGGTGGGTGGATCATGAGGTCAGGAGTTCGAGACCAGCTTGGCCAACATGGTGAACCCCATGCTGGTACAGAATCCCAAAGTGCTAGGATTACAGGCATGAGCCACTGTGCCCAGCCATATATTTTTTAACCTTGAGGAAATGAGAATTAATCACAGGGCAACCCAATAATATAAAAAAAGAAAATTAAAGTTGCATCCTAGTTCAATGTGGTAATATAAACTTTTGTAAGTTTCCTCCCCCCCCAAATTCCCAGTGACATGGCCAAAGAAATAGCAGCAATAAGGAAAAAGCACTGTCAGTAATGGAAAAAGAATAATCACCGTCTATTTAGCAAAGGGTTCATACATTCTCTAAGATACAATGCAGGGAAGTTGGATTGAGGCAACAGCAACTGGGAAATTGGGACGGGAATCACTGAAGGAAAGCGTATTCTCGGAAGGAAGCAGAAGGGACCATCAGCAAACCCCAGAGCTCAGACACTGGGCCCCAGGAAGGGCGCACTGCAATGCGGTGACAGAGGGCAGATTCTAAGATTGTCCTGGGGAGATGCCAGGGGTCAGGACTGAACAAGCAGGATTCAGGCTTGCATATGGCCAGGTTGGGGCCTGGAGCACTGATCTCTCACTCTCCTAGGATATCATGTCAAGTACAGGCGGGGGCTAGTGCAGTCAGCCTCAGGTCTCAGCCTTGGTATACTAGTTCCTGTGGTCTCTCCCTGCCTCCTCCTCTTGGGATATTTAGACTTTTAATTTGATAAAGTTAATCACAGAAAAAAAAAAAGGTAACATTTCTCTTCCCCCCCTTCCTCTGGCCCTGACAGATTTCAACAGGCACTCAGAGAAACAGAAACCATTTCAGTCCCAAATATGGACAAATATAGATTCACCTCGGGCGCCCTGTAAGGTCAGCAGGAAGGAACATGATCAAACATAAAACTCAGTCGTTTAGAAGAACAGAGTCAGTTGGAGGAATCAGAATGAATGTCTTCCTTTCCTGAGCTTCTATGATATAGAGTTTCAGTATGAAATGGGAGAAAACCTGAGAAAATCTCTAATTTGTTTTCTCCGGATTTCAGTCTGTAATTTGAAAAGGATAACAGAGTATCATGCAAAAGTAATGAAAGTGGCCTAAATGTATGCTGATTCTAAGGAGAAAAGTTTAGTCAAGGGATGAAGGGAAGACAACAACCTCAACAAACAAAAACCCTACAGTTATCCAGATGACAAAAACAGTTTGCCTCAGAGGAAAAAATAATAATGCTGGCATTAGCTATCTTCCTTAAAATATGACATTTCAGGAAGCATTAGCCTAATATTACAGTTTTAAGGAAAAAAAATTTATGACAATAATTTTTAACTGTCCAAATTACCTGATATGGTTAAGCTATAAAGTTAAGGCATCACAATAAAAATGAATGAACTAAAATTATAATGGGAGGAATAAAAATCTGTGATAGTTATTTCTTATTTGTAAGCGACACACTGAAACAATATGAAATAAGTTTAAAAATGTAGGATGGTAGAAGCTGACTCGCCAGACTTGTGAGTATGCAGACACACCCCCACATACACACTCCAAGACAGAAAAGAAAGAAAGTAAAAGAAAGCAAGCTAGGGTAACAAAATCAGCATCAGGCAAAGTAAAATTCAAGATAAAAGACGTGAACTAAAACAAAAATATCTATTTTTAATAATCAAGGGTACAATTTACAGCTTAATATTTATGAACCTTCATGTAGTAGATGACATAACCACTAACATCAGAACATATGATGTGAAACCTGTTAGAAATGCAAGCAGTGACTTTATTTATTTTATTTTATTTTATTTTATTGTTGCTGTTGCTTGAGACAGAGTTTCGCTCTTGTTGCCCAGGCTGGAGTGCAATGGCGCCGTCTCGGCTCACTGCAACCTTCGCCTCCTGGGTTCAAGCAATTCTCCCGTCTTAGCCTCCCAAGTAGGGATTACAGACAGCCGCCACCACGCCTGGCTGATTTTTGTATTTTTAGTAGAGACGGGGTTCACCATGTTGGCCAAGCTGGTCTCGAACTCCTGACCTCGTGATCTGTCTGCCTCGGCCTCCCAAGGTACTGAGATTACGGGTGATTTATTTACTTTTACTTTTATCTGGAAACAATTATAGATTTGTAGGAATGTAAATACATTTTGCAGAAAGTTCCTGTGTTCCCTTCACCTGGCCTCTCCCAGTGTTATCCAATGTTATCACCTTGTATAACTACAGTACCATATTAAAACCAGGAAATTGACATTGATACAATCCATAGAACATGTAGAAATTTTTAAAAATACCACAGTACAGGTACAGAATATTCCACAGTACTGGAATATTCTAATACACTCATTTGAACTTTTGCCAGAGCAATTGGAAAAATGAGAATAAATGTAGAAATATCAAAAATATGCTTAAGCTGGGCTTGGTGGCACACACCTGTAATCCCAACATTTTGGGAGGCTGAGGTGGGCAGATCACCAGAGTCTCCAGCCTGGGCAACATGGTGAAACCCCATCTCTACAAAACATTACAAAAATTAGCCAGGTGTGGTAGTGTGTGCCTATAGTCCCAGCTACTTAGGAGGCTGACACAGGAGGATCCCTTGAGCCCTGGAACTCAAGGCTGCAGTGAGCTGAGATCGTGTCACTGCACTCTGGCCTGAGTGACAGAGTGAGACCTTCTCTCAAATACAGATGCTTAATTTCGATCTGATAAATAGCTATCAGAAGGCTACTTATCTACAAACAGAAAATAGTCTTCTCAAAAGTCTGTGAAATATTTGTAAAATGTTTGTGTACTTGGTCACAAACTCACACTCTTACTATGAGTGAAAAGTAATATCAAAGGAAAAAATAAAATTAATAAAATCAATATAAGGTTAAAAATTATTTTTTAAACTTTAAAGAGGAAATCAAACTTGCAGTTAAAGATCATTTATGTAAGATCCAAATGATAACACTATATATCTATCATATTTATACAGTCAGTTACGTAAGTAGAATGAATTCACATTTTTATATATTCTGCTATTAAGATAGAAAGAATGAAAATGGGTAAATAAGCATTCATTCCCAAACACTTGAAAAAGAACAAAAAATAATAAAACAATGAGACTAGATACAGCCTAAGATAACAAAGAAACTATAAAACATGCATGATATAACTCTACAATAATGAATTTAAAATATATCTGAAATAAATTCTCTGTAGAAAGATACAAGTTACTAAAACTCTCTGTGGGAAACAAAGGAGGCCTCCGTTATTGAAAGGCAATTCAAATTAAAAACAACGAAGTGAAAAAGACAAAAATGTACTGAGAGAAAACTATTGGAGATTTCTCCATGTAAAACTAACTCTTATCTATTTTCTGTAGCACCCAGAAAACCTTTCTTAATGTGGAGGGCACAAATTCTAGGGAAACTTCTTTCCAGGGGCAACAGTGGTCCACCATTGCCAGATCTGCTATTTCTCAACATCTCTGCAACATTTGATATTCAACACTGTAGATCATAGGCACATTTTAAAATGATTTCCGGCATCCCTTTCGTTTCCTCTTCTATATGACACCACCCCCTGTCCTCCTAATTTTACCCCAAATGTGAGCTCTCAAATATCCAGGCTTTGTCTTACTCGTTGTTACCTTATTCGTTTCAGGTAACTGATCCAGTTTCCTGCTCAAGAAATTAACTAGACCGGCTATATTCTTCTTCTTTTCCTTCTTATTTCACCCACTTTTCACACAGCTACACGGCCATATCTTCAAAGGCAGATTGGGTTTTTGTTTTTGTTTTTTTCTAGAAAGGAAATATTTAAAAGAAAATAGACAAAGCTTCACTTGGTCTCCGGTTTGATTCTAGAGTCTCAGATGCTGAACTCTTGAGACCTACCTCATCTTCTCTCTTCTGGAGCCTCCTAACCTGTGTAACTTCACACTCTGACTGTACCTCCTGTTGATTCTCATCTTGACCCATTTCTACGTTTTTCTAAGTATTCAGCTCACTCACCCTAGCTGTCTATTTTAGCTTGAATATGTGCTTTACCACTCTCGATAAAACTCCACTTCTGTGTTCTATGGTTACCACAAACTTAAGGCCAACACTGAAAAGGTTATCTTTCATGCTTGGTTTTTGTTTTGCTTTTCTGTCTGTGAAGCTTGACTTGACCTGAAACAGCGTTGGTGTCGTTAAATATTATTTTGCTGTTTTGTACCGTTTGAGTTTTTATGTGTTCGTGCCTGTGTCCCCAACTGACAGCAAATGCCATTTCCCTGTGTAATTTGACTTGGTATTAACCATCAAACCTGTGTCATGTGTCTATAAAGTGAGATTTAAATACACATGGCTTAATAATTGTCTCCTGAAATAGTAAGCCCGAAGATGGCAAGACTTGGCAGCTTTACACATATTTTGCTATTTCCCTCAGCATAAAGACTCCCTAATCTCCTGGATGACCCATGATATTTTGTTTTGATAATTTTATGTTATCTAAGGTAGACAGAAATCCTATACTTGTCTTAATATGGTAGAAAACAAAGTGCCCATTCGTGGTTGAAAGAAAATCATATTAAATTAAAAACAACCAAACAAAAGCATATAATACGATATTAAAGAGAAATAGAGATTTCTAAATGGGAGACTATAACCCATCTCTTAGTAAGAGCATAGATAAATAATGGGCTTTCTGAGGGTCAAGATACTCTCTCAGCATTGTTAACCTTTTTTTTTAACTGTAATCCACATTATATACATATGCATACAAACAAATGAGTATGAAATACATGTCCATGAAACAATACTTTCTCTTATGCTATGTTGTCAGATATTTTTTATCCGATCCCATTTTACCTTATTCCACTTTTTAAATTAAATGTTGGTGGCAATTTTCTAAAGCAGTGGTTTTCATCAGAGGGGCAGTTTTTTCCCCCAGGAGACATTTGGCCACGTCTGGAGACACTAGCAGTT
Organism: Ateles fusciceps; assembly: GCA_036589455.1. Lineage (NCBI taxonomy): Eukaryota > Metazoa > Chordata > Mammalia > Primates > Atelidae > Ateles > Ateles fusciceps. The sequence continues at coordinate 1,962,931 of JAZHEH010000284.1, forward strand.
GTTTTCACACCCTGGAGGGAGAGTGGAGGGAGAGGGAGGTTGCTACTGGCATCTGTCTATTAAGTACAGAGATGTTGCCCAAATTCTGCAATGCATAGAACAGCCCCCAAACAAAGAATTACTCATCCTGGAATGTCCATAGTGTTGGGATTGAGAAACTCATTTCTAAAGAGTTGTATCCACAGATCTAAAATCACTTCCCTCAATCCTAGGGTTACCAAGAAGATAGGAGTATTGCCTATAACAATATGACAAAGTTCTTCTAAGAGGGATAGTTAGAGCAATTTTTGTCTATATGAGGACTCCGCAATGTAGGCCCATGTTTCCTATTATAGTGCTTGGCGTACTCTTTCTTCAAGTTCATATCAACTTGTGAGACCTATGTGTTGAAGGCCACGCAGGGCGCTTTGAGGTTAAACGTTAACGAATGCCTCTCTACGTGTCCATGAAGGCGGATTCATCACTCGGGGCGATTAGCAATGTTGGATTAGAACTAATGAGCTTTGAGTGCCAGTAGTTGCTATGTGAGCTTAGTGGGGCATTGAAACTCAAGAGCACTCAACTTCTTTCTGACCTGCCTGGCCCTCTATTACTTCAAAACCCAGTAGTGAGAAAATTGCTGAAACAGCAGTTTATTCCCCCACCAGGCTAATTACTTCTTTTCCCAAGATCAAGACCACATTTTGGAAGGGCTGAGACATCTGAAAGCAGAGAACATCCTGCCTACTGGGGCAGGGAAGCTCAGGCAGTTTTTGTGCCCCTCGAAAGAAGCAATTTGCAAAGAAACTGAAAGCAGAACACAAAGCAGAGGGACTTCTAATGGAGTCTGCAGGCCAACCTGGCCAAGAGGCAAATGGTGGCTGAAACTCAGAAGCCAGAGTTTGGGAGTTCTGCCACCACAGACAGCTGCTGCCATGTAGAAGAAAGGGTGTCAGTGGGACTGGGGAAGCCCAACAGAATGCTTGTAAACCATAGAGAATTTGGAAAGAAGCACATGAAGTTGCTTTTGGTGGGAAGGTTTGAGGTTGTCAACCAACTCGCACCAAACTCAACATACGGGAATATTGTTCTAGTTTTCCAATGAAGAAATACTTAAAAATCTAAATGATCCCAGCACTTTGGGAGGCAGAAGGATCTCCTGAGGTCAGGAGTTAAAAACAGCCTGGCCAACATGGGGAAACCTCATCTCTACTACAAATACAAAAATTAGCCAGGCCTGGTGGTGCGTGCCTGTAATCCCAGCTATTTGGGGGGCTGGGGCAGGAGAATCGCTTGAACCCAGGAGGTGGAGGTTGCAGGGAGCTGAGATCATGCCACTGCACTCCAGCCTGGGTGACAGAGCCAGACTCCATCTCAAAAAAAACACAAAACCTAAATGAATATATTTGCATATTCCTCAGCATTGTTAGCTCACTATGGACTGGTTCTATAGATGTAGACTGTTTGGGAAATATTTCAGAGGTTGCTATGGCCCAGAGGATAGGGTCCTAGATTTTGTTCCTATTCTGTTGATATAACATTGAGCAAGTGACCCTACGTCCTCTGACCAGGATCTTATAATATTCAAATATGCAGTAGGACTGATACAATTTTCAAAGGCGTGTTTCCCCCTCAAACATACTATAGATTTAAGACGATTGGATGATAATGGCACTGTCCTAAAGTGTATCAGATTTTGTTTCATATCACTGCTTAAGCAGACATTAGAAAATAATAGCATACTGGGGAAAGGGAAATGAATGAGTCAAAGCAATAGCGTAAGAGACATGAAGAGTGTCAACAGCAATAGCATATCCATTGTTTATTGATCCTTTACCAGCCTTTTTATTAAGTAGAGGATAGATGTACGGAGGTGGTGGCAAGTATCTGAATTTAATTTCTATTACCTGAATTTTCTATTCATTGTTTCTAGCCAATGGATGAGGAAACTAAGAAACAGAAATTAGGAAACTTAGGGACACATCATTACTAGGAGATGGAACCAGGTACTTTTAGCCCTCAACCCTGACATATTTTCATACTATTTTCCCATCCTACTACCTCTAATAAGTTCTATGTTTCACACAGAAGACCCTCTGATATTTTGGATGTCTGCAGTTATTTTAAATGCCTTGCCATTGGTTACAACTATTGGTTGAAGCTTAATGTGAGGTGAGCAACCAAACCAAATCAATAACTTGTGGTTATTTCTTTTTCTAGACTTGCTAAAGATTAAAACAAGAATTACATTTTCTCCCAGAGAGTTGGCATGAATGAATGAAATAACCATACATCAGTATCCACTCATTTATAAAATAACTTAGCTATTTTAATCCTCTGAAAGGCCAAATTAGGTCAATCTCAAGAAGACTGATAGATCATATGACAGTTGGCTCTTAGTGTGGCTTAAAATCAACAAATTATCATCATCATCATCATCATCATCGCTATTCTAAGCACTTTCAACTTATAACATATTTATAAAGAACACTGGGTACTTTTAATAGTTTCTTACATGGCTGTTTCTATTTATAATAGACATAATCATTATCTCAGTGATCTCACCCCCAGCTCAGCCGTTTTCAGCTTTATAAATAAGGAAAAATGTCTAAAATAGTGGTTAAGTGTCTCATTCACTGATGATCAGCCTATTAGCCTGGTAGATAAGAACAAAAGCCAACTATTCTTATTCTGAGAATGTTAGTCCTGCAATCACTCAGGCTTAATCTTAAGGCCCTAGGCAGCCACCAAGATCAAGACCTATTTTATCTATTTTTGGTGTTTTAAGAACACATTAAGGGGAGAAAATGGATCAAAGCAGAAACGGCAATTCAATTTCTTAGAGAGGACGTCAATACTTTTCGTGTGTGCAAGTACAATGCTAACCAACCATTCCATTTCCTAGAGGTAACCACTGTTAATAATTTGTTATGCATCTGTTCAGATTTTTGGTAAGCGTATATTGTATACAAATATAGCCTATCAGTTATCTATGGCTAAAATAATGCTTCATAACATTACCACAAAACCTCAGAGACATACAATTAACAGTTATTTATTTTGTAAGTCTGCAGTGTTTAGCTGATCCAGGCTAACTTGGGATCTCAGCTGGCCTTAGTTATATGTCTGTGGTGAGCTGTGGGTCGACCAGATGGCTCTGCTGATCTTGGCTGAGCCTGTGCATAAGGAATTAGCTGGCTGAAGGCTGACCTAGGGAAGGCTTTCCTGGGATAACTGAGGTGACTTGACTTTGTTCCATCGGTCTTTCATCCTTCAGAAGGCTAGTCCAGACATGTCCTCACAGTGGCGACGATTTTTCAAGTCTCTTCTTATATCGCAAGTGCTAATGTTCCATTGGCCAAAGCAAGTCACATGGATAAACTAAGTATCATGAAATGGGAAAACCACTCCAGATGAAGAAACCAGAAAGTCCATGGCAAATGGCAGGGATAAAGAGAGGAATGACGAATTGGAGCCCTCATCATTCTCAACCTAATACTAAAACACATTCTAAGTCAAAACATTTTTTTATTGCTTGTTTTTACAAACACGAGATAGTATCTTACTGTTTTATGACTTGTTTTGTAAGCTAATACTATTTTGGGGCTCTTTCTAAGTCATTGGAAACAGATGTAACTCAATCTTTTTAACATTGGGAAATGATACATTACATGAATAAATCTGAGATTTTTCAGCAGTCCCCCTAATGATGGATTAAGTTAATAATGATTAAGTTATTTCCTGTTTTGAGAACTTTGTTAACAGTGCTACACTAGACACCATCTTACCTAAATATTTGTGTATTTCCACTGTAATTTCTGTAAATTAAATTTGTGTAAGTCAAACTGTAGGATCCCCCTTATGTCACCCTCCAGCCAGACAGAGCCACTTATAGTTCTCTGAATATGCCACAATCTCTTATGCCTCCATTTTTTTCAAGCACTTTTCGTCTAGAATTCTTCCTTTCCCAGTTGACCCTGATAAACTATAATAAAACCCTACTGGAAAATAAATTTATAGCCAGGCACGGTGGCTCATACCTGTAATCCCAGCACTTTGAAAGGCAGAGGCAGGTGGATCACCTGAGGGCAGGAGATCGAGATCAGCCTGGCCAACATGGCGAAACCCTGTCTCTACTAAAAATACAAAAATTAGTCAGGCGTGGTGGTGGGTGCTTGTAATCCCAGCTACTCAGGAGGCTGAGGCAGGAGATTCACTTGAACCTGGGAGACGGAGGTTGCAGGGAGCTGAGATCGCACCACTGCACTCCAGCCTGGGCAACAGAGTGAGACTCGTCTCAAAAAAAAAAAAATTATTGCAATTTTATATGTCTCAAATCCAATGTGAAATTTCCTGTTCTACTCTTGAATGTTTTTTGAATGTATTTTCTTCCAAATGCATTGAAGAATTATACGATATTTTAATTAAATCCCCTTTCCCTCCTCATTTCCATTTGAATTGGCATTTCATAAAATGTAAGGACTTGTTTAGGAAGAGATGACTTTTTACTACATTTAGTTCATTAATCTAGGTAAATTATATGGCTTTTATTTGTACAAATTTTCTTTTATGTTCCTCAGTATAATTTTTGTTTTATATTTAAATTGATATTTAGTAAAATTAACATTTCTGGAGTACAACTCTGTGAAATTCAATGTGTATTGATTGGCATAACCAACACCATCATTTGAATATAAAATAGTTTCGTTGCTTCAATCTCATGCTACCACTTTGTAGTCTTACCCTTTCCTCACCTCTGGCAACGTTTCCTCAAAAGGAAACGCCATACCTATAAACACCTGACCTCAAGTGATCCATCTTCCTCGGCCTCCCAAAGTGCTGGGATTACAGGCATGAGCCTTCAAGCCTGGGCAAATTGCAGTGCTAATGCCAAGGTAAACATAGACCAATATAAAAACTTTAAACACAAAATGAAGGATATATAGCAACTTAGTATATGATGTAGGTGGCGGGTCAATACTGGATAAATGGACAGGTACTCGTTCCTAATTTTAAAATCTATGTATTTCGAATTTGACTTTAACCATAATTTAAAGTGAATTCAAAAATAAATAAAATACAGATCAAAGATGGATATTTATTTATTTAACGTTAAGGTTAGAAAGACCTTTCTTAGGAAACATCATAAAAGAAAAGCAAAAGTCATAAAGAAAAACATTGATAGATTTTAAAATATTTTAAAAATAGAAACACCATAAACAAAAAAGAAACAAGAAGGGATAAACTGGAATGTTTGCTACATAAAAGACAAGGGATAAATATCATTAATATAAAGAAAATGTTTGAAATCTAAGAAAAAAAATACCAAGAAAATCTAAGAAAAAAAATAGACAAAACATACATAACCAGAAAATGTCTTTGAAAATCATATTCTTGATAAACATCTGGGAAATGCTCTAATTTAAAATGTAAGTATTAAAATATTAAAAAATCATTTCCTTATGTGTACTGGATCCAACTTAAATATCATAATATAAAGTGTTAATGAGTGTATGAGAAAATATATGCTTTAATATACTGAAATAGAACCAAAATATGTTAAATAATATATTAAGAATCAAAGACAAAATATAAAGACCTTGACAGAAGTTTTGCAGTATGGCTCAAAGCCTTTAAAATACTCATGCCTTCATTTCCGCTTCAAGGAAATAATTAAACATGTGAATAAAAACGTTTGACTTTAGAAACAACCTAGGTATCCAATAATAAGGGATTCTCCAAACACTTTACGGCATTTCATAAGATAGGATATCGCCTAACAATTTAAAATGAAGTAGATGTGTAATTAATGACAAGAATGTTGTTCCCATTTATTCCGAAGAGCAAAAGGCAGTTTGGAATAGTGCGTGCACAGTATAATCTAATGTTATAAATAAGTGATTAACATAGAGCTCTGCGTAGAATGAAATCTGCATGGATGTATTTTTCAATGCTATATCTGAGCGGTAGGTGAGTAATTTTACTTTCTAGAATTTTGTGCTTCTCTGGATTTTCTAAGTTTTCTATATAAACCTTCTTTACGTGTATAATTTTTTAAATTTTTGCTTAAGTTTAATTTTTTTAGAAGTCCATTTGGAAAGCAGCTATTTTCCAAACGGGCTGCTCCCCCGCAGAGCCTACCATGTTTTGTTTTCCTGTGCTGAAAGAAGAGAGATTTTTGTTCGGTCACACAGATGTGAGCAGTCTGCAGCATTTCTGCTGTGATGGAGCCACCTAGCCCACATGAAGTGCCTCATCTGGAAAGTTCAGCTCCTGACAGCCCCAGGCTTTTTTGGAATGGACAGCCTGTCTACCGACCATGTTTTTCTTCACCGTGACTTAGCTGTAAGTCCCGGTGTGTCAGGCCCACCCTTTACATTTCAGGTCCCTGGACAAAAGCACGAATGAAGGCCCACATACCATATGTCTGAATATTTAAAAAGTTATAAATCAAGCTAATAAACTGCTAAATGAAATACAGTCTATTCTCCTATTTTGACAAATATTCCTTCCTAACAACAAAACAGAAAAATAGATTTAGATCTATTATTTTTCTATGTCTGAAAGTTGGCAAGTTCCCAAAAATGACTCAATTTAATTATTATTGCTCATTTGGGCATTCTGTTGATGGGCCAGCAATGTTGGGATGAGCAATAAAACAGACATATGCAGATTATGAACTACTATGTACTTACACAGTACAACTTATTTTTTTATCCCTTAATTTCAGCAAAATACTAATTATGCTACAATCAAGATTTTTAACATTAATTTTATTCTATTGACAATAATATTCTAAAGCAGAAGCTGAAAAATGTTTTATGAAAAGGTCCAGATAATGAATATTCTGTAGGCCACATGATCTCTGTCACAAGTACCCAGTCCTGTGTTTGTGGTTCAAAAGCAGCCAGAGAGGATACATTTCGTAAATATACGTGGCTATATTTCAATAAAACTTTATCGACAAAAATAGCTGACCACCACTGCTATAAAATTCCAGAGCACTTTCATCTCCTCAAAGGGAAACACCATATCTATTAAGCAATCATTCCCATTCCCCGCTCCCCTCAGCCCTTGGCAACAACTAATCTGCTTTCTGTCACTTTAGATTTGCTTATTCTGAATGTGTCGTATATATGAGATTATGCATTTAAAAACACTAGCTGGGGTTGGCCTGTGGGCCATAGCTTGATGACCCCTGATATAAAGGACTTTTGTGCAAGTATACAAATTTGAATATATTTTGACCAAAAATACAAATTAAAGTAAATTTAAAATTTAAGAAAAGAAAGTTATTTCCATGCATATTTAAAAGTTGTGTTTATTTCTAAAATATTCCAAGTTATCTATCAAAATTCAAAGACAAACTATAGATTATAATTAATAAATATAAAATTTTGAAGTAAAAGTTACTTTAAATTGACTTCTTACTAAGTTTTAAGTTGTAATTAAATCTCAAACATATTTACAAAATTAGAAATGTTCTCCATTCTAGCTTTCAACATCCAACGAGTTGCCAGTAGAAAGAATCAGTATCATGATTCAGCTGTTTCATCTAGACCTACGTATTTATACATGTCGGAGACGGCATCATCTGCTTCATAAAAAAATATGCCCTTCCACCTCCATGTGCAAATGTTGTAAGTACCTCCATAATGTGTTAATATCTTCAGAACCGTGAACTGGATTAGGAGGAGAAGCAGAAAAATGAACACTCAGTAATACCAGGAAATGATACTTTTACTTCAAGAAGCTATTTCATTCCCTCTGATAGGCAGCACTGGATAATTACTTAATTGGCATTTTTTCTCTTAGCAAACTACTTCCCTCACCCAAATCCCTCCCCAAACTGGAAGCAGTGTCTGTCTGCTGCAACCCAACCGCTGTAGGTTCTCAGCATTTGGAACTTCTGTTTTGAAGACATAAGATGAGAGGTTTGCAGAAGCATTTCCCTGGGATTGAAATATGAGAGAGGGTATTTAGGGTTTCTGGTTGCACTAGGCTGATGCTGGAGTGATGGTGTCTATAATAAATTTGTGTGTGTATGCGATTTGTGGGAACTTCCAAATTGTGGGACTTAAAGCCAGAGCCCTTCTCGTCTGTGTCCCTTTTGAGTGGATGGTTTTACTTCTTTGTAGTAGTATGTGGTACAGCTACACGGATGAGCTGTGTAAAATGCGCACTCAGGGATGGTTTTTCTAGTTTGTTTTGTCTGCAAGCCTCATTTCATAATGACATGATTATTTTGGAAGTTTTATGGCATAAAAGCGATTAATAAGAGATTATTTTGAAGTTTGTTTTGATCTGTAAGAGACAAAATATTTCTCTTTTTCTGCTGTTCAAAATCAGGGAAACTGAGATATTCAAACTGGGTGAGGATGGCAAATTTTAGAAAGAATCCAGCAGTCCAAGACCCCAGACCCCTGCCAAAATCACAGCTACAAGTCACTTTTCCTGGTTCACACTTAAAAGACATGTTGATTTAGCACTGACTCTGTGTCCAGAACCTAACTAGTAGAATAAAATAAACCGACAGAAAAATAGAGAATGAACAAACAAAAAAACCCACCATTGCCAAAATGTAACAAAGAGCCTTTCTAAAATTTTAGATTTATCCTCACCATGTTCCTCTCTCAGCATCCCCCACTCTCCTTATATTGTTGATTTCCAAGCAAGGAAAGCACATTTTCCCTGCTTATCTCCAGCCGCACATATGCAAAGACCCGATAATTCCAGGCTCGTGAGAGCTCTGTTCCGAAGCAGCTACCCGCAGTTGCACAAAAGCCGATAGCACAGCTCTCAAACTAATCATTTATAAAACTCCTGTCAGGAGCCCAGATCAGCCTAGATGTGGTGGTTGCTGCGGCAGCCACCGCAGAGCCAGGAGAGGGGCCTGCCCTTGGCCCAGGCTCTCCCCACTTTGAATAAGAACTCCATTCTCCTCTTACAGATGCTGACCTTATATTGTGGTTATGAAGAATTGGCTGAAGAAAAGCCAATTCTTCCTTTAATCTGGACTCAACATTTAATATAACTTTCACAGTTCAGAAGCACTACAAGGGAATTCCACCCTCTCAAGATGAATTTTGTTTTTCAGGTGATCAAGCTCTGGGCACATTATATTTCCAGAATTAAGGCAGAATGATATAACATAAAAAGAACAGTGAGCCAAGCTTCAGAAGACGCAGAATCTAAGCCTGGCTTTGTGTTCTTTCAGCCGAATGACTTAGGACAAGCTCCTACTCAAACCTTTCAACATCTGTGAAATGAAGCAGCTGGATTAGGGGATTTCTAAGGTTTTTGTCCAGTTCTAATTTTTAGTGGTGCTGCTTGGAAGAATACAGTCTTTGCACTTTCCTATCTCCAATAGATTCTAGATTCTTCTCTTTTTTCTCCTATTCTTTTGATCTTTTCCCCTGTCTCCTTGTAACCAATCAATCTCTCTCTGTCTGTCCTCTCTCTCTCTCTCGCACGCAAATACACACACACACTTCTGAGGGATTGTAATATTGATCTAACTTTAGATCCTAACTAAACTACATTTTAGATTTACTATGTGTTTGTCATCATTTTTATGGATACATTAAGAATAATTCTTTAAGACATTTCCATTTTGACTGATTTCAGATGGCCCCTCATTTTACTGAAATACACCAACTTTTTCATTCTTGTGCTTTTAATTTATCTCTATCTATTGTTCAGTTCAAATGAAACTTCAAGTTTGTTTGTTTCCCAGAGTTACAAGTGTGTTAACTGTTTTGAACCATGCATATCTGAAAATGGCATTTTGATATGTCATCAAATGAAATAAAATTTAGCTGAGCATAAAGATCTTTTTTTCCTGTAAGCGCTCCTTCACTTTGGGGGCTTACGACTGAAGGCTAAGGCCAAACTCCCCCATCTCCTCCTTCATTTGTCAGTAGCCAGTAGCTTAGGTGTTGCATTATTTGTTTCTCTTTCTGTTTAAATGCCAGGAAGTACTTCCTTATTCTCAAACTCTAAAAATTTGCTAGTATTTTCAAAGTGTGGCTCTCTGCCAGAGCGAGGACCAGGACCAGGACCAGGGTAAGGCAAGAGTGGTATCTAGGGTTAAAAAAAAAATTAAAGAGATGCTTATTCTCAGAGTAGGAAATGTTACTTTTTGCTTGGTGCACAAAGGATGTCAGAAGTCCAGAGACGGCCACATGGTGGGGAAGTAGGACATATCCCTACCTTTCCAGGTGGTTTCTTAGGTTCTGATCATCTTACAGATTCTGACATAATTAGGTTATTTGTTAACTTTAATTTTCAATGTTGTAAGGTTATTTTTCCAGATATTATTTGATACTTTGATAGGACATTGATAGAAGCACACCGGCTCCTAGGAGACAGAAACCACTTTAAAACAGAATTTGGAACAATGCATACCGGGTTAGAAATGATATCTTACATCTTATGAATACATGGGCTCCCCCGATGAAATTAACATAGAAGGGGGAGATCAGAGGGTGAAGCCATGAGCCTTGTAAAATACTGATTTATTTTTACTGTTTCTACGAGTCAATGAAAGAGAAAATGTGTGGAATTGCTTGGGAAACTCTAAGATCCGACAGACACATGAAGGATTCTTACTTGAATTTATGAGCCCAAAACACTCTTACCCCTTGTCGTCCACGAAGACTCTGATCTGACCTGACTACAGATGGGATTGTTATCTTTCCATGAGGCTCCTGGAAGCTAACGATCAGGAATCCTTGAATTTTCTCTCCTCCCCTAGAGTCCAGGGAACATTGTGCTGTTTTCTTGAAGTAAGTGTTGGTACATATTGTGTCACAAAGACTCGTGAGAATAAAAACTTATTTTTTTGTTCTCTTTCTTCTTTACCTGGTCATTAAAAGTTTTAGAAGGAGTCTGCTGTCAGTGGCACTGGTCAGTGTCCCAGGCTCTAACCCTGAGGTTTAGCTTATCTTGATGATGGTTTGGTTCTTAGAATTCCATGTCCAGATTCGGTTAGCGTGGGAGCTGGTTCAAAAACATAAGTCTTCCTCTCCCACAGAAGCCAATTCAAACAACAAGTAAAGGGAGTTTTCTTTCCAGCCTTATAAGTCACGTTTTCGGTGGGGTTCCACATAACAACAGCAGGAAAAGAAATATGGATGTGAGTGGGGCTCGGCCCTAGGGATGGTGAGCTGACAGCATAGAGAGTTTGCAGCAGTTTCCTCCCGCTCCCAGACACACACCATCGAGGACCCACAGGAACTACCTTCTCGCTGCGGCCATGAAAAGAGCATGTTTTTCTAGCATGTTCGGCTGCCGGAGGCTTCCAAAAACAGACACACAGTTCTGTTTGGTTGTATAGACTTAAAAAAAGTACGAGTACATGGGCCAGATTTACTTATTCCTCAAGGTACATTACCTTTGCATTATAACTAGGGATTTCCCTTTGCAGGATGTTCTTCCTTTGCAGAAGATAGCCTTTGAAATACATGTGATATATATTACCTGTTCGTAAGATTTCAGGGAGGGTGATTTGCATTCAGAGATGGGTAGGTAAAGAATGCATTTAACACTCATATGTTTTGGCAGAACGTCAAAGACGGCCAGGAACATCAGCCAAAAGAGTCACTCTGATGTTTCCTTGCTGTTTGGGAAGGTTGAAAGAATATGCTCTTCAGAGCTGGATGGTCTGGGTTTTCATTCTAGCCCTATTAGCAACCGTGTGTGTTGGATAAGTCACATTATCTTTCTGAGCCTGTTTCCCCATCTGTGACATTAGGGGAATAGTTCTAGCTTTTCATTTTTGTTGTGAGACTCAAGAAATAATACATCAGACCTTGTTCTATGGTAAATGCTCAATAAGTGTCATTTTCTTCTATCTTTGTCATACTCTTCCTAAGGACCCTGAACTTGAGTTTCTGGCTGCCCTGGATCTATTATTTTTAATGTAGTCCTATCCATGAACTTCATCTTCTGACTTTGACATCTTAGTTCAAGGTGTCAGGCACAGAGGAAGCATAGGAGCGACATGGGTCTCCTGCATCACATGCTTGCCTTGTGGAATATCGTGAGACCTCTCTGCTCATGGATTTCCTGGTCTTTCTGCTGTCCTCAAGCCTTAGGGATATGTCAAGTTAGCCTTCATTTGAACTAACCTCAGTGCTTTCTCTTGGCATCAGTTATTTGAACTGCATTCTTTCAGACCTCACTGATTTGGAAATCAATTCTGTTGATGCAGAATTGCCCTGCATAATTATTTATACAAATCTCTTGATGTGATTGGTGGAGCCATTCTTCAGAACACAGCAGCATGATGCTGTGCGGAGCTTTAAATATGACAAGTGAAAAATGAATTAAAGTCCCACTTCCTACATGGAATCTTAGAGGTGGAAAGTCCTACAGACATGGAGGACAATAAACTTTTTTTGTTTGTGAAGAAATCAAGGCCAAGAGAACGAAAGTGATTTGCCCAAGATCGCACAGCTTATTAACAGCAAAATCGAGGCTGAAATCCTTATTCCTAGTCCCGATTTTGAGTTTCCTATAAAACGATGCTGTCTTCATGGAGATACATGATCCATCTGTGTCATAGTTTAGAATAAAACTGTTGCTCATTTGTCTCCATTAGATTCCTCATGCAGAAATCCGAACTTTAAAAAAAAGGAACTCCAACTCTACTGAAACAGAAATCCAAATTTCCTTTTTTAAGGGTGACAGGGGACCACTTCCTTCTTCAAATAATTGTTCGATTTAATAAAACTTTTATTTGTTCCTACCCTTTTTTTTTTGAAAATGTCTACATTGCTTCAGTCTGACCTCATCGATTATACTCTAAATATTTCTTTTGTCCTCAGCCACCCTGTCTTCCCCACTATCACCACCCTAATCCAAGCCTTTAACTCCTCAAGCTTGGATTCTGTTGGAAGAGCCCCCTAAAGTATTTAACCACCTGCAGTCTGTTCCCGCTGCAAACCTGCACACTGCTTCAGATTTCATATATCACGGACATTAATCAAATCGTCTTTTCCGTCTAATTTCATACAACTCCCCAATTCAAGCAGACACATTTCTTCATCTCATCTGTATTCAATTCAGGATTTAGTTCTTTCGGGATCTTCACGGCTACCTTCTGGATATCTCTCGCAGGGTCCCATGTTTTTCATCTGTTGAATTTGTTCCATCGGAGCCATCGTTGTATATTATTTTTGTGATCCCCTCTGTCTGCTGACTTGCTCTTATCTGCTGCAATAGAAAGAGCCTTGTACTAGGCATTTGAGGACCACCCATCACCTTCCATACACTGACTGTGAAGACTTCAGCATACCGCTCAGCCTCTCTGAATCTCAGCTTCGTTGTTAGAAAAATTAGGGAATGTAATTACCTACCTTATCTCTTTCTTGGCTGCGTAAGGGTTAGCTGAAAAAGTCATTGCCAAAATGTTTTGCGAATATAACTTATTCTTCAGTTCTCTCTTTTCTGAGTTCACACTCTTGAAACACATTCTCCCGGATACACGGCACACCACTGTGCTCACAGTAGCCCATGTGAGGGGCAGCTGCTGTCTTGTCATTTACATGAGGTAAGAGAGAAGTGGTCTTGGAGAGGACACCTGACTCCTGGGTATGTGAGTGCCACTCATCTTCCTTTGTGATCTGAATTTACACAAATTGGAGATATAGTGGGCTTCGCAAATACCCTTTAAAAAAAAATCATGCACTTCTTAAAGCATTATGGGATATTGGTCCATTTATTTTTTATAAGCATAGTAAAATCTTTATTCAAGTACAACATAAATATAAAAAAGTACACAAATCATGAGATACAGCTCAATCAATTTTCACAAAGTGGATACGATTGTGTGACCAGCACCCAGGTCATGAACTGGGACTTTTCCTTCAGCCTGGAAGTCCCTCTCATGCCCTCTTCTAGATACTGATTCCCCCTAAGGGTAACCGTTATTTTGATATTGAATGGGATAGATGAATTTGGTCTGTTTAGGAACATTTTTAATAAAGGAAATCATACAGTGTTTACATTTTTGTGACTGACTGTGTTTGTTGACATTGTGATGTTCACCCACAGGTTTTTGTTGTTGTTGTTTCTTTTTGGAGACAGAGTCTCGCTCTGTTGCCCAGACTGGAGTGCCATGGCGCAATCTTGGCTTACTGCAACCTCTGACCTCCGGGTTCAAGCGATTCTCCTGCCTCAGCCTCCTGAGTAGCTATGATTACAGGCACACCTACCATACCCTGCTAATTTGTGTAGTTTTAGTAGAGACAGCGTTTCACCATATTGATCAGGCTGGTCTCGAACTCCTGACATCGTGATCCGCCCGCCTTGGACTCCCTGGGATTACAGGCGTGAGCCACAGCAGCCGGCCAGGTTTTATGTCATTCATGATGTGTGCTATTTAGGATCTCACTGTGCATCTATGTGTGTCTATTTTGGGTGGACATTTGGAGAGCTTGAATTGGAGACTGTTAGGATTGTCTGTGAATATTTGTGAACATGTCTTTTGGTGAATATATGTATGATTTCCATTGAGTATAGCCCTGGCGGTGAAATGGCTGGGTCACAGTGAATGCACTTATTTGGTAGATAGTGCCAAACAGTTTTCTAAAGTCACTGTGCCAGTTTACCCTTTAACCACCAAGGTGCCAGTTCCATGTTCTCACCCAAACTCAGAATTCTCTCTGGTTTTTATTCTAGATGACCAGTGGGTGTGTTATAATATAGTATTGTGTTTTAATTTACATTTTCCTGATGACCAATGAGGTTCAGTGCCTCTTCGTGTGTTTATTGATTATTTAGATACTTTTTGTTTATTTATTTTCCATTTTATTTTTAGTTGGCATCTAATAATTGTATATATTTATGGGACACAGAGTGATATTTCAATACTTACATGCAATGTAATAACCAAATCAAGGTAGTTAGCATATCTATCACCTCAAACATTGATTACTTGGTAGTGTTGTGAGCATTCAAAAATCTTCTCTTCTAGCTTGTTGAAAATATACATGAAATTGTTGTTAACCATGTTCACCCTACAGTGCTACAGAACACTAAAACTTATTCTTCATATCTAGCTGTAATTTTGTGGATACTGTCTTTTGTTTAAAGTGCTTATACTAGTTTTTTTTCCCATTTTTCTTCTATGCTGTCAAGTTACTTTTACTTATTGATTTATAGGGGCTCTTTATATATTATGGATATGACTTTTGTTGATATACATGTATTTTAAGTGTTTTTTTTTTTTTATAATTCTGAGGCTTGCCTTTTGCTAACTTAATGGTATCATTTGATGAACAGAAGTCCCTATTTTAATATAGTACAAGTCTTTTCTTTTTTAAATTTACTTCCCACACTACAATGCTGTAGGTCATTTTTTTTCATTATAGTTATTCCTTTAAGAAATTAACAAAACTTTACCTCCTTCAAAATCATCAAGATATTCTAGGTTTCCTTCCAAAAGTTTACTGTTTCACCACTTATATCTTCAGGCAATCTGGAATTAATTTTTCCTAAATAGTTAGCAGCAAATGCCAAGATTTGTTTTTCCATATAAATAGAAAGTTGACCAAACAACATTGATTAAAAATAAAATGGGGAAGGGTAATAGGGTAATTGTTTTTTTTTGAAAGAAGTACTTCCAGACAAGGCCAGTAGCAGTTCCAGAGGGAGGGTGAAGAAGCAAAAAGACAACATGAGGGCTGTGGGAATTCAGGGCAAATGGCCCACATTGATAAGAAGAGTGAGGCACACAAGGGAAGTTCTTTTTATTCTTTCTTGCACATAGTTGGATGCACCATGCGTCTGCGTTGTGGAGTGTCATGGAGGGCTCTTCCCTGATCGTAGAGGTGGCAGTGGTGCAGTCAGCGCGAGAGTGCTAGCCTTGCCTCTTGGACCATCATTGAGTCATAGCCATGGAGGCGGGTCTGTCCCCTCACTGTCCCCACTGTGGCAGTGGGAAAGTCCTCTGGGTCGTTTTAGTACTCCCACTATTAACTACTGACTTGGTTGAGAACTTGAGTAGAAAACAAAAGACAACTTAGCTTGTCTGTCGTGGTTCCTGCTTGGCCATAACATTTCTGTCACCACAGACAGACAGAAGCTCTAATAACCCTAGACCCTGAGAGCCTTACCCAGTGTGACAGATCAGATCCAGAATGGAATTCCCAGCACAGTGGAGGAGGGTGTGATGCTTAGGCCAGATAGAAGTATTGCCAAGCAGTTTCCTTCCTGGCACAACTGCACCTATATCATGGAAGGAAATAAAATCCCCTTAAAAACTGATCCCATCTCTCTCACACCATATAAGATAATAAACCAGGCTGTGTCCTTCCAAATAATATAGCCAGCTCATGGTCTTCAAACCAGGCATCCTCACTGTCTGAATGAAAAATGGGCAGGTGTGTCAGGAACATGGCAAAGAGCTGTAACTCTCTGGACCCTTTGTTAGCTGGACTAAGTGGGGCTCTCCTAGAAGTTGGGAGCTCAGAACACTGGGTGTCACATTCTTAAAAAGAGCACTTCCATGTATTCTCTGTGGTAATAATGACCATGTTGGCATTTCATGAGGTTTGCCTGAAGACAGAACAGGTGAGAAGGGATATGAGAAATTCAACTTCATGATGGGAGGCGTAGGTCCTAGGAGAACTTACTTTCCAAGCTAAGTCATGTAGACCATTCCAACCTCCTCTTTAAACAGAGAACAAGATTTGGAGAACCTTTGAAACTTGGCTTGATTTTTCTGGTAAGGTGAATAAACTGAGCATAGAGATGTTAAATTACTAGCTAGTGTTCACGCAGCAGGCAGTAGGCATGGACCACAAACCTCATTTTTTGATTTGAGATCAGCTGCACAAAAATCTCATAAATTCTTGTATTTCCCTTTTAGCAAAACTACAGCCTCCGTCAGTAGTACCTTGTTCTAATGTTTAATTAGCCACAAAGCAAAAATACTCTTTTGTCTAACTAATTTCTATCAATGCCACTAAAATGTTTGTCCTCTCTTAAGTTCTTTTTTTAAAAATTGTAGTAAAATCCACATAACATAAAATTTACCATTTTAACCATTGTTAGGTTCAGTAGTGTTAAGTACATACACGTTGTTATGCAGTCAATCTCCAGAACTCTTTTAATCTTACAACACTAGAGCTTCATATCTACTGAACAATAACTCTCTGTTCCTCTTGTCCGCAACCCCTGGAAACCACCATTCTACTTTCTGTCTCAATGAATTTGAGTACCCCAGATATATAAGTGAACTCATAGAGTATTTGTCTTTTTGTGACTGGATTATTTCAGTTGGCATAATGTCCTCAAGGTTCACCCATGTTGCAGTGTGTGTCAGAATTTCTGAATAGTATTCCATTGTATGCACAAACCACATTTTGTTTATCCACTCATCTGTCAATAGACCCTTGGATTACTTCCACCTTTTGGCTATTGTGAATTCTCTTTGAGTTCTATGGAGAGAGAGCAACTGTGTATAATCTACCTTGTAATATAATTCTTAATTTGCTTGTGAAATTTCTTCTTATCTTTGCCTCCCTCAGGACAAAACAAATACACTTCTCCAATTTTTTCTTATAGTGTTGGTCTCTACCCATTTCCTCATCCTCACACCTACTATATATGTCTGCAAATCTTGTTACTATTTAAAGGGGAGGTTGGAATGGTCTACACGACTTAGCTTGGAAAGTAAGTTCTCCTAGGACCTATGCCTCCCATCATGCAGTTTAATTTCTCATATCCCTCCTTCTGTCTTCAGGCAAACCTCATGGGATTACTCACTGCACCCACCTTTGTGCTCCCGTAGCCTGCCCTGTATTTCTATAGACCTGTAATACTGGAATAGATCTTTCACTACCCATCCCAGGCCCCATCTTTTACACAAAGCACAGTCATAATATTAGGTGGGTGCAAAAGTACTTGTAGATTTTGCCATTAAAAGTATTAGGTTGCTGCAAAAGCACCTGCAGTTTTGCCAATAATTGCAGAAGCCACAATTACTTTTGCACCAACATAATATGTAACTTACTCAGGTAAAGAAGAACGATTCTCAAGTTCTAGACACTTTGAAATGCAGTATTCCAACATACACATGCCTTTTGTTTTATGTGATCATGTGCTGCTTTGTTGAACATTAAAATCCAGTAAGATTTGCAATAAGAAAATGTATGAAAAATGTTTTATCCCCTTCATCGACTTTTTTGAAAAACAAAAATGTAAAGATTGCAATTTAAAGAATTCTATTGTGAGTCCTGTTACAAAGCAAGCATTTTCTACAATGTGTGGATTTATTTAGACTCTCGTTTCTTTGTTTTTGCAGAAGGAAGCTTGCAGGTAGCTTTTAGTTAAGCCCAACTCCCTACTCCCACCCCATGCTAAATCAGTCAGTTTTCCTCATCCTTCAGATGACAGTAATGAATGTGTTTTTCTTTTGCAATTCTATTTTAGCTGTTTCCTCTTCAAACTCCTTTTACGTTGGATAGCTCTTTTCCCTAATCTATTGAGATTATTTAAAATATGGTTTCTTATTTTACTGGTTTTAGCAGTGTTTCCTCTGGTCCAGCACAATGTATTGTCTCAATATCTGTGAAAGTCTCCTGCAACAATTCCCTGCCCCAGCCCCGCCCAAAACCCCTGCCTCCCTTTTCCCACAGGGCAATCAGGAGCTCCTGAGTGAAGTATTTATTATGCTATCTCTATTTTACTGGTCAATAAGTATTTATTATGCTATCTCTATTTTACTGGTCAAAATTGAGTGAAGTATTATGCTATCTCTATTTTACTGGTCAAAATTGGAAATAAAGTAATTGAAAGTCAAAGATACATAGAAAAAGAGACAGCAATGCTGGCTTCTTTAAAAAAATAAATAAAATCAATAGATACTCTTTTTTATCACTTCAGTGTAGTTGATGATTGCTTTTCAAGCCCAGAACTTTTCCACACGTTTGATTAAATTTCCTTCACTGAGAAATTTCAACAATCTCTGGGTAGATCTCCTGGCTCATCTTAGACAAGCATAACATAAGCTTTTATATTAGGCTGGTCTAGCCAACTTTTCTGTTCCATAGAAGGGGTCACAAAGGAATGAGTTCTGTGCGTTCATGTCACACAGCGGAATCTGTGTCACATAGGTGGTTATAGCAATGTGTGTGTCTCCATTGTGTCAACAACAAACTCTCTGGTCTTCGCTTACTCTTCCCCAGACCTTAAGGTCTATCTAAGAGGTGGGTAATTAGGTACATTAAAAGCTATTTTGAAAAAGGAAGTTCACATTTATTTTAACAATTAAAAAAGCTCAGAGGTTGGGCGTGATGGCTCACACCTGTAATCTCAGAACTTTGGGAGGTCGAGGTGGGCAGATCATGAGGTCAAGAGATCGAGAACATCCTGGCCAACATAGTGAAACCCCGTCTCTACTAAAATATAAAAATTAGCTGAGCATGGTGGCACACATCTGTACTCCCAGCTACTCAGGAGGCTGAGGCAGGAGAATTGCTTGTAGCTGGGAGACGGAGGTTGCAGTGAGCCAAGATCGCGCCACTGCACTCCAGCCTGGCGCCTGGCAACAGAGCGAGACTCTGCCTCAAAAAAAAAAAAAAAAAAAAAAAAAAAAAAAAAAAATCTCAGAAACAGAAAGCAAATGTCTAATGTCTAAGCAAAAGCCCAGATAACCTGACTGAAATGACAAAAAAAAAAAAAAAAAAAAAAAAAAAACCAACCAGAAAACAAAGAACAAAAATGGGAGGAAACCTGTGTATAGGCTAGGGAAAAACTCTTCAACTCTTGAAGGCTTGCTGAAAATCACTGATGAGAGGTAGATTCATAGGAGAAAAGGCATCCACATTTATTACTCTGTATGCAGGAACCTTCAGAGTGAAGACCCAGAGACACAGGGGAAATTGTCCATTTTTATGCTTAGGCTTAACTAAATAAGGACAGTTGTATAGAAATAGGACTGGACAGAAAGGGTATGAGCTAATGATAATACACTCAGTGGGGGGAACCCTGCAAGGCCTGTCTGTCTAGATTCTTCTTGGCCTCTCTAAGCAAGTCTTCATTCCTTCCTTCCTTCTGGGTGTGGGACAGGACCCTCTCAGGAATGAAGGTCTTATGACCTACAGTCAAACATTCAAGTCAGATAATTTCTTTTTTCTTTTCTTTCCTTTTTTTTTTTGAGATGAAGTTTTGCTCTTGTTGCCCAGGCTGGTGTGCAGTGGCTTGATCTTGGCTCACTGCAACCTCCACCTCCTGGGTTCAAGCGATTCTCCTGCCTCAGCCTCCCAAGTAGCTGGGATTACAGGCATGTGCCACCATGCCTGGCTAATTTTGTATTTATTATATTTTTTTAGTAGAGACGGGGTTTCTCCGTGTTGGTCAGGCTGGTCTTAAACTCAAGTGATCTGCCTACCTCAGCCTAGATAATATCTTTGAGGCCAGTTTTTGTACAGAGAGGTGGAAGGAAAGTTAGAGTAATGTTTTTAGGTTTCATGGCTGGCTTTGGGGGAAAAGGAGTTGTGGTTTCTATGACCCGCCTTGGGAGAGAGGGATTTGTTTCTATGGTTAGTCTTGGGTAAGAGTGAGTCTGAAAGACAGAAGGGCAGAAGTTCAGAGAAAAACTTCTGCTTCTGAGGCTGCTTTTGGGGCCTTCATTTTGGGGTATCGTTTTCTGAGTCCCAGAACCTGCATCATTAAAACTAAGGGAGTATCAGGGCCCTCAGATTGCCCCAGAGATTGAGGAATTGTGCCAGAAATAATGCAGACAGGGGCAGGAATACTTACAAATCCACTGATACAATGTTTGTGAATGACTTTAAAATAATCCAACTGGCATGGGGTCGTAGGAATAAGAGGATTTATAAATAAAATTGGCTGTTATGAATTTTTGAAGCTGGATTTAAGGTACATGAGATTCATTTGACAATTTTCTCTGCTTTTGTGTATGTCTGACATGTTTCACAAAATATAGTTAGCAGATAGTGTTGGTGGGACAAAATCATAGGCAATTAATAACTGCAAGCTCCCATAATCCGAAGTGTATCCTTTCCTTGCAGATGCAAAGTATAAACTAATCACAGATTCCATGAACAAAAGTAACGAATCTATCATCAGAATTAAAGATTTAATACAATCCTAGATAATGCCTACATTAAAAGAGAAATCAAGACTACAAAATGAAATAACTAAAAATCTCTGTGTCTATCCATCTGTCTATATCTATCTCAACAAATAGTGCATTTAATTGCAGTATACTTAAGTTGGAAGAACAAATAGATTTTATCTCTCCTGTTCATATGTTTTGACTGGCCCTGAGACCCATCCTTCTCAGTAGAAAGCTTGTTTGAACAGAGAAGCAATATCTGCTCTATTAAGACTCCAACGGCATTTTTGTTTTTAATGTGACAAAGTGATTTCTCATTTGTCAGGAGGAAAAACAGACAAGAATCATCAAGGACATCTTGAACAACAGAGAGTCAGAATTTACTTTGGTGCACATGAAAATATACTATCCCGTGATAATAACTTATAATTGGGCCAATGTAGAAAGGAATCACCATATTTAGAATATGATAATGATGGCCTTTCAAATCGTTAGGCAAAAGATAGATTCTTTAATAAGTCTTGTTTGTTGCAGAAAACCTCAGGAATTACAAACATAAGTATTTTATGTAATATGCTATGTTGTGCCGAATATAATTGCTTTGTTTGTATGAAAACCACAGGAAGGGCTCAGGGTATTTTAATACTGTCTCATAGCCGTATAATTGTGTTTACGACAACATTCTAATTCACCTGAAGATTTTGACCAAGGTTATTTTCTTACAGCATTGCAGATAAACAATAAAACACAGAAACTTAACATTGCATTTATTAGGCACCAGGCACTTTTCTAAGCTGTTGAGGTATATTAACTCATTTAATCATCACAAAACTGCGAAGGATAATATTCTCTGTTCAATACACGAGGAATCTGCGGTGCAGGGCTGCTAGTGAGACTTCACCATCAGAAACCCAGCAAGCAGGGGAGCGGGAATGGCAGTCTGGCTCCCGAGTGTACATCACAGTCTCTCCTGGGACTGAGCTCTCTGTGCACATCTCTGACTTGCCCTTTTGCTTTTCTCAGGGACCTGATGCCCAGAACCCTGGACGGGCAGATCACCATGGAGAAGACGCCCAGCTACTTCGTCACGCGGGAGGCGCCCGCCCGCATCTCGGCCATGTCCAAGGACACCAAGCTCATCGTGGTGGTGCGGGACCCGGTGACCAGGGCCATCTCGGACTACACGCAGACGCTGTCCAAGCGGCCCGACATCCCCACCTTCGAGAGCTTGACGTTCAAAAACAGGACGACGGGCCTCATCGACACGTCGTGGAGCGCCATCCAGATCGGCATCTACGCCAAGCACCTGGAGCACTGGCTGCGCCACTTCCCCATCCACCAGATGCTCTTCGTGAGCGGCGAGCGGCTCATCAGCGACCCGGCCGGCGAGCTGGGCCGCGTGCAGGACTTCCTGGGCCTCAAGAGGATCATCACGGACAAGCACTTCTACTTCAACAAGACCAAGGGCTTCCCCTGCCTGAAGAAGGCGGAGGGCAGCAGCCGGCCCCACTGCCTGGGCAAGACCAAGGGCAGGACCCACCCCGAGATCGACCGCGAGGTGGTGCGCAGGCTGCGTGAGTTCTACCGGCCTTTCAACCTCAAGTTCTACCAGATGACCGGGCACGACTTCGGCTGGGATGGATAACCATATAATTTAAAAAGAAAAAAAAAATCAAAATATAATATATTTTTTTACCAATCGGTAGAGAAGAAGAGGCAGTTTAATATTTGTGCTGAAAATATGTTTCAGTATTTTTTTTCAATGAATGTTAAGAGATTGTTCTCACCCCCACCCCATCTTAATGTATAACCAACACCAAACATTTGGATCAAAAAAAAGGAAAATTTCACTGTCTAAAGGTTTTCAATTTTCAGTTTTTATTTTATGTCCTATATACCCATAAAGTATAAGCATCAGTTGTCATTAAAAGTTTTCAGAAAATCCTGAGGGTAAACATCTCTCTCTCTCTTCTTTTAATACAAGGCCCTGATAAAATTGATATCTAACCTTATATTTTTCTCCCCTTTTTCCTGTGCCACTTTTTCTTAAATTATTTCCCAGTTAGTATTATATGTTTGTACCCACTTCACAGTTTTCATAGTACTTTCCAATATACCTTTTTGATGGCTTAAAAAAAAATCGTGCTCTGTTATATAAAAGCACAGTAAGTAGAGATTATTATACCCTTTTTACAGAAAGGAAAACTGAGTCTCTGGGAGGTGGGATGATGTATCTAAAGGCCAAATGGTGAAGCCTGGACAAAATTCCATCTTCCACTTGTTCCCTATTTCAGGCCAATTTTTCCAGGGAGAATGGGAAAGAAGACGTCTGCACCTTTAGAAATGGTTAGCTAGTTTTCAGATGATCTGAAAATGGACAGAGAGGGTGTTCCCTTGTTTTCTAAGTCCCAGGCTACCCCCAAGTCTCATTACAAAGCTGTGTTCAAGAAAACCACTCAGATCTGGACACAACCTCTCTTAAGAGCCAATCTTGCTTCTTGGCTTCTTAAAGTACCCTGAGATATGGAAATCTTGACTGATGAGTGCTTCATTGAATTGGAGAGGAATTATTAGATTTTTGCATGGAGGACAAGGTGGCCAGCCACACTAGGGGTAGCACCAGATGTGTCAGGAACATAACTTACCCATTTGTTGATTTAACTGACTTTTTTAAGAAAGAAAAACACAGTTCAATTAGCACTTGCAAGTATGAGTCTCATCTGTTTTTTTAATTTACCTCTTTTTAAAGAAAGAAAACCTACCTTTTGTAATATCTCACTTCTAATTGCCAGTACTCTAAAAAAATAATTAGCCATTTGTTTACAATGTTTTTATTTTCATGGTTGGAGGACTGTCACTTTGTCACTTTATTTCTCCCCCCCACTTCCTATTTATACTATATATTAACCTAATGTTCATTAATATTTGGAAAAATATTCTAGGAAATGCATTTGTGGGCAAAATGGTGGCTTTTCTCTCATCTGTTTCTGCCCATCCCCCATTTAAATCACTCAAATAAATCAATAGTTTATTAAGAGTATTCCTTTCCTCTCTGAGTGGGTATTAACAAGATTAGCATTAATGGGAATTAAATTGGTTTAGAGAGGAACACATATGCATGAAATATATAAAACATTTATAATTAGTCTGTCAGCAACATTTTATTAGAAGTTTGAAACCAAGAGGAAAAATGTCTTCTATTTCATGGAAATTTTCTTTATCTGTCAAAATTTAAAGGACCAGACACTCTAAAATCATATTCTTTTTCTTCTCTAATGTTGTCAATCGAAAGAAACTAAAATTGTTTTAAAATACACAGTACAATCGTGCATTTACCATAGATGCTGCATCAGGTGATGTAAATATTTCTTGAGAAGCTTAACATAGGGTTAAAATGAAGGAAAACATCTTTTAAGTGTTAGATATTTTGTCATTGCTCCAAATCTTTTGATTTATCTGTTAATATCCCATTTACAGGAGTTAAGTAAACCCAAAATCCAGGTCATCTTTTTTCGGTTGATTTCCTTCATGTCTGTGCCCTCAATTTCTAAACGCCACAGACTGTTTTTATTCTACTTGAATCACTAGCTGCAACAGATACTCATTTTAAACACTTACCATCATTTCTCTTAGGTCATGTTGTTTGTGCAACTGATTCTTTTCTAAGTGTTTGCTTGGCATTATGCAAAAGTGGCTTGCACAAAGAAACAATTGCATTCTGCAACCTTCACTTTTTTTAATGTGAAAGAAATAATAAAAGAACAGAATTGAATGCAAAGGATCTCTTTTTGAACACAGATATTTTTGTTCATATCATTTTAAAAATTAATGACTACAGAAAACTCCAGGAAAACCTTCAAAATTCAAGGACTTCCTAAGAGTGTTAGAAGTGATAAGTTCTAGCAAAATGTATAAAGATTGAGAGTCAGTATTCTCTAACAGGAATATCCATTCATTTCTGCCTCTATAAGGTACTTATCCCTGCTGTGCATAAATTTGGCTTCACGTTTATTTGTCCATTTAGCTACACCAAATAATAGGCTTTGATCTTAATTGGAACATCTGAGCGTCCATTCTCTGAGCTATCTGCTCCAAAGCCATGCCTCCCAATCCCTTTCCCTTTTCTTAGAGGTAATGTGTTGTCTTTCAAGAAGAATATCTAGAAAATATCTACAGCTTCGTTTTGAGCAGTTTGCTCTCAAGGTCAGGTCTACAGTGTATCCATTCTCCAGAGAACTTAGTCACTTCTAGGGCAATTAATTTTATTTCAATAAATGGAGATTAATATGCTTCTAGAGAATGGATATTGATTATTCTAGAAATATTAATCCCATTTTAATTTTCTTATTTTCGAAGGATCTTCAAAGCCGAAATCAACCTCAATGGTCATTTGGATCAAATCCCTGTTCAGCAACTGAATCCTTTTATTAACTTGTTATACAGGACTTTAAAACATTGATGTGTCTGTAAATTCTTAACTCTTGATATTACAGTTGAAAAGGGGATATATTTTTCCTAAACAGTCTCATCATATTCTGCCAGCTGAGACGTGCTGAGTCCCCTGCTCCCCATGAAGATATCTTAAATTCAATATGTGAATAAATAAATCTGACTATAAAATAATAATGCCTTCTATTTATATTGCAGACTGCCCTTTCAAATGCATTATTTTACCTTATACCAGCAACAGCAGCTCTCTGCTCTCATTAGTTTCACTTTATAGATGTTTCACTCAGTTTCACTAGGGCTTAAGACAATGCTTCTCAACAAAAGGTGACTTTGCAACCCAGGGCAACGCCTGGAGATATTTTTGATTGTCTCAAGGGTAGAGGAGTGCTACTAGCATCCCGGGTAGAGGCACCACTAGCATCCTGGGTAGAGGCCAGGGGTGCTGCTAAACATTCTGTAATGCACAGGAAAGTCTCTATAACCAAAAATGATCTCAACCAAAATGTCAGTCATGCTGCAGTTCCTGGGTTAAGAAGTTTATCAGTCACAGCTAGTGTGTGCCTCAGGTCTAAAAGCCAGATTCTGATTAATGCTGGACTGGTAATTCTTTCAGTCACCATTCTAGTTTTTCTCTTGAAAACGTTTCTTTTTTCTTTTCTTGTCTATTCTTTTCTACTCTCTTCTTTCCTTTCTCCTTCCTTCCTTCCTTCCTTTCTTCCTTCTTTCTTTCTTTCCTCTTCTTTTCTTTCTCTCTCTCTTTCTTTCTTTCTTGCTTTTCTTTCTTTCTTTTCTTCTAATAAGGAGATTAATGTTTACTGTTGTGCTTTGCTGGAAAAACTGCTAAAAGGAACCAAACTGGGTTTTTATAATGAAGATACAGGAGCAGCTTGTAACAAATGGATAATTGCAATTGTAAGAAATGGAATCAGTCAGCTTCAGGTGGAAAATAACCTTCCAATAAAATATTTCTAAAGGCTCTTTCAAGTTCAAGTCTTGCAGCTTCTAGTTGCTTCCACAACAGGGCCGCGACTATATTTATTGTCACTTGACAAAACCAAAGTGCCTAGAGAGAGAAGTAAATGTCTCCATTTCTGTTAGACAGCTAAATTCAGATGGATGTGCTATGATTACAAATAGCCTCGAGTTGCTGAATAATAGCAAAGGAAAGCAAATTCCTATTGCCTCATATCCTAGAAACCCCAGAACTTTGTGCATAATTTCGATAGAATCAGAGAACAGAAGAATTTATGCTTCTCAAACACAGGAAAAGTGTTGCTGGGATTCATTCCAATATAAGCCTTGGTATAGGGGGAAAAAAAGGTCCTACTTATGCTCTTACTGTATCCTGTAATCATGGAAGAAGACTGGAATTTAAAAAACCCAAACCTCAAACCCTGCTGGTGAAACATCAATGTTCTTGCAGAATTTGTGGTCCTTGAAATATCTTCATCAACATGCAAACAGATTTGCACTGAGTCTCAATTTTACAGAAGAAGACGATAGATAGGAAATTTATAAATCTGTTTATTACATAATGGAATGTTGAAATGGCAGGCCTTCCTTTAAAAGCTTGAAAAAGGATGAATTTGGGGAAATTACGAGGCAGTGCAATATCACACACGAAGTCATAAAATAATAAATTTTAGTTATGCCAGGAGGAAATAAAACTGAAAATAGAAATGCTTCTAATACATGGTTCCATTGTGGGATATTAGAAAATGTTAGTATGTTTCAGGCTATAGCCCAGATTTTTTAGTTTAATTTCCAACTGTTGGTTGTGTTCTTTTAATAGCAATATGCTCAACACCTTACTCTCTTCCAGTTTTACTGTGAAAATAAAAGGCAACGCTGAATGGGGAACACACATTCCGTTGTGAGTCCTTTTCACTCTAAAATGTCTGGATATGAGCCGGGCAGGGTGGCTCACGCCTGTAATCCCAGCACTTTGGGAGGCCGAGGCCAGCAGATCACGAGGTCAAGAGATCGAGACCATCCTGGCCAACATGGTGAAACCCCGTCTCTACTAAAAATGGAAAAATTAGCCAGGTGTGGTGGTGCGCACCTGTAGTCTGAGCTACTCAGGAGGCTGAAGCAGGAGAATCTCTTGAACCCGGGAGGCAGAGGTTGCAGTGACCCGAGATCACGCCACTGAACTCCAGCCTGGGCAACAGAGTGAGACTCCAACTCAAAAAGAAAAAAGTCTGAGTATGGTATTTTAGTTATCTTTGAAGGATCAGATGGGATGAGATCTGGTGTCCTTCATTAGCTCTGCCTGGATGATACATGACTACGTTAGATTTTTAACTTGGTGCTGACTTTGATTATTCCTAAGAGGGCTTCTGTATAATTGTCTGGTCTGTACGTTGACCATTAGGTCTCTCCCAGAGTCATTTTATAGTAAACCTAGAACGTTTCCGCCCCACGAGGGGAGCTGCTTTCATTGCAAATAGGAGTAATGAGTCTTTCCCCCTCCCGTCTTCCATCTCCATGCTTCCCTCAGTTGTCACAGGCAGGTGACTTCTGCCACATCCTGCCTGTTACAACTGATCTTCGACATCTGATTCTTCCCTTTCTTCAGATGTGCCGTACCTGAGAATGTCCATTTCCTATCTCAGATTCTTGGGGAAAAAACCTGCAGTCCGCATAGGGCAATCGCTCTCAGCTTCAGTTCTAGGAAAAAGTCTGAATGTCTGATATAGACACCTAAAGAGATAAAAGTCACACAGGCTTAACTTTCCCCAAGAGGATTTGCATTAGGAAAAAAGTGGGGGCGGGGTGTAAAGGAGGATGGATGGGACTGAATATGAAAGGCTGGAGGCAGGTTTGACATAGGAGATGGGGGTGTTGGTGAAAGGATGCGTACCTGGCTTCCAGTACCCCAACCCTCACCGCAGACCTGAAGAGTCAGGAGCAGCAGTGTGTGGCCTTCCACTCCTGAAAGGTTATCTGCCTCTGGTCTGGGCAGTGTCATTCTTCTCCCACCTGTTTTCCCAGAGAAAGCCTTATCTAAGCTCAGATTTCTTTATTTCAGTCCTGCAACAGCTGGTCAACCAGGGAACTGCAGGAAGCAAGGAAACTTTATAGTCATTTCACTGCAATTTTTCAGAGGCAACAAGAGTTTTTGATTAAGTGCTATCAGCTGATACCTTTATAGTCAAACCTAATTTTTATTTCAGACTACTTGATCTTACTCCTAAATCCCCAGATCAGTTGTTCTTCATTATAAAAAGTCCAACTAAATATCCTATAATGGTAATACCCTACCTTTATATAGAATGATGCAAAGCATGTTTATATCAAAGAGAGTATAGACTTTAGACTTGAATCTTTTTTTCTTTTCTTTTTCCTTTCTTTCTAGATTAAAAAAAAGTTTATATGGTCTATTGTAGCTCATTCCCACCTTGGACAAACCCCATGTTTCTCCTTAGCTGAATTCATTACAAAAGTCTTTTCAACATCTTTCTTTCTGTGCTTCTAGATTTTATTTTGTTCCTCATCTGAGTAAACTTTTACTCTTCAATATTTTCCTGTGTCAAAATCCTTACATCAAAAATTATTTTACGTATTTTTTTTGTTCCTTCTTTCTTTTCCTCAAGACCCCTATTTGTGTTTTTTATTTCCCCCTTTTGTAACTATCTGGCCTCAAAATTATACCTTACTTTTCTTTCTTTTTTCTTCTTTTTTTTTTTTTTTTTTTGAGACAGAGTCTTGCACTGTTGACAGGGCTGGAGTACAATGGCGCAATCTCAGTTCACTGCAACCTCTGCCTTCCAGGTTCAAGCGATACTCCTGCCTCAGTCTCCCGAGTGGCTGGGATTACAAGCACCCGCCACCGTGCCCAGCTGATTTTTTGTATTTTTAGTAGAGACAGGAGTTTCACCATGTTGGCCAGGCTTGTCTTGAACTCCTGACCTTGTGATCCACCTGCCTCAGCCTCCCAAAGTGCTGGGATTACAACTGTGAGCCACCATGCCAGGCCTTATACCTTACTTTCCATTTCAAAGTGCTTGGCCTTCATCCTACCCTCTTTGATGTTCTTTGCCCTTTCTCATATTGTTTCTTTCCATGTTAGAGAAAGTTGTCTTTATATATTTTTATATATATACATATATATATATGTGTGTATATATATATATATAAATGAATATATATATTAGTTGCT
Organism: Ateles fusciceps; assembly: GCA_036589455.1. Taxonomy (NCBI): domain Eukaryota; kingdom Metazoa; phylum Chordata; class Mammalia; order Primates; family Atelidae; genus Ateles; species Ateles fusciceps. Next base: position 1,992,612 of record JAZHEH010000284.1, read on the forward strand.
TATATATATATTTGCCTGTATATATATAAGCAACTAATATATATATATTTATATATTATATATTTTGCTAACTAATATATATAGGCAAATATATATATATTAGCAAAAAAATATATAAATATATATATATTAGTTGCTTATATATATATATTTGCCTATATTTGAAATATATACTATGTACATACTATATACACACACACACACACACACACACACACACACATATATATGTTTTGAAATGAAGTCTTGCTTTGTCACCCAGTCTGGAGTGCAGTGGCACAATCTCAGCTCACTGCAACCTCCACCTCCGGGGTTCAAGCAATTCTCCCTGCCACAGCCTCCTGAGTAGCTGGGATTGAAGGCACTCGCCACCACACCCAGCTAATTTTTGTATTTTTTAGTAGAGATGGTGTTTTGCCTTGTTGACCAGGCTGGTCTTGAACTCCTGACCTCAGGTGATCCATCTGCCTTGGCCTCTGAAAGTGCTGGGATTACAGGTGTTAGCCACTGCGCTCGGCCAATTATATACATTTTTTTACCTTTACATGGCACTTCATACCATTGTAGAGAAAACAATGGCTTATCTAATCCATCATTTTCTTGATCCTGTCTTTTTTTATGGTATTCTTTAAACTCACCAGCTCTTTTCATACCCCAATGATGAAACCCCGTGGCTTATACATAACCTTGTGAGTAATTTTTTATTTGGCCATAAATAATGAAAATTTGTATGAATCATTCAATCCCACTGAGCCATAGTTTTTTCATTTATTAAAAAAGTGAAGAGGATGAACGGTTCTGGCAGTCTCATTCCAACTGTGACATGTCTGGAAGCATTTTGTGGTTGAAGCTGTTGCTAATAATTATTTTTCTTCTGCCTCTTAAAATGATAATGTGTAAGTCAGTCACCTTACTTACTTCCCATAGGCTGCTGAATCTGTGACCGAAGTTTGTTTTTAGGAATAACAATCAGTGCTAGCTGACCACTAAACCTTTCCTTTCAATGGAACTTGATCACATTTGTCAATGTTGGAGGCATGATCACTGTCCTGGAATTCTGTGTGTCTTTCTACCTTCCTTGAAGTCCTAGCATCAGCACCCTTCCTGAGCTCTGTCTTCTGAAACTGTTCAGTTAAAAAAAAAAAAAAAAGTCCTTAATGACAGTTTCTAAATTGAGGACATCTTAATCCATTCATTTTTGTCTCTTTAATTTATAGACAATCCCCTACCTTAAACAGTAAAATATAGCTATAAAGAAACTCAGTCATTACTTTGATCTGGTCCAGACTGGTTTTCCTTTGACATACGCTATTTTCTGTGAATTTTTATGGCCTGGTTTTCCTGTCTCCTACACCATTCCCTGCTTTTGCAAAAGGCACCTTGCCTTTTGAATTCCTTCTACTGAGAGTGCACCATTTATGACCATTTGGAAGTGGGGGACCAGGCTTCTCACCTCTTGATAGGTCATACAAATGCCTTCTGAGTCTACAATTCACACAAAGATTATTAAATGACAAGAAAAGTCAGTATCAGTTGCTTCATTTCCCAGCCTCTGTGGTCCTTAGAACTAATCATGGCTTTGATTTGCGGAATTTTCCTTAGGTTCTGGGATGTCTTTTAAATTCACTTTTATAAAAGGATATTTTTGTATTTTGTGCAAATATAGGTAACATAAACTTTATCATCTTAACCGTTAAGTATGTAATTCAGTGCATTAAATACATTCTCAATGTTGTTGTAGAACCATCACTAATATTCATTTCCAGAATATTTTATCATCCTAAACTGAAATTCTGCACCCACTAAACAGTAACTCTTCATCCCCTGCTCCCTCAGTCCCTGGCAACCATCATCCCACTTTCTGTCTCTATTGTGCATACCTGAGGTCCCACCTACCTTGAAGGCATACTCAAATGTTGATAATTCAGCTCATTTTGTTTTTCTATAAGCAAGCTCCCAGTCGTGAAGTCCTGCCCAGTAGCTGAGTAATGTCTGCTGCCTCTGTAGCTGGGTTTTAGACTTTGCAGCCCTTCCCCTAGTTAGGCAGATCAGGAGGTCTGCCCAAACACATCTGTTTGACTACGCCCCTGGTCCCTCCTGCTAGATCTCCCTTGCTTTTATCTACCAAGGCAGATTAGGAGATTAGACATTAGTCTTCTATATCAATCGACTCAAGCACTGGAAAAAATCTCTGTAGCCCTCTTTCTTGATTTTACTGCCATAGTGTTCTCCTCCCTGGTATATTCTAAAGCCAAGGGAAGCCCAATCATAAAGAAATTGTTCCAATGACTGTGGCCCAAGTTTTTCCTTACACATTTTTAAATACATTTTCTGCATGTTATCTTTTAACTTGAACATATTTCTCATACGAATTTGAAAGCTAGCTTATGCATCTTTGGTTTCTCTTGATTTAATTCATAGTCCCCGGGTAGCTGTTGTTTCTCCTGAAGGGTTCCCATGAAGAAATCTCCAGTCTGCATGGGGCACAGAGACAGCAAAAGTTCCTTCTGCCTTCTCTTGCCTCTGCCATATGCAGGTGAACCCACAACAACTCACTACAAAATAAGTAAAGCTCAATCTTCAGATTCTTCACTGGCAACAAGTGCCTTCCAGGGTCTTTTGCCCCTACATTTATACTTTTGTATTTTTTTCTTAAAGGGACTCCTAAAATTATCTGAGTGTCAGGGTGTCAAGTGCCATTAAACCTATATCCACTTCTGCTTGCTTGTTTTTTTTTGTTTTTTTTGTTTTTTGAGATGAAGTTTTGCTCTTGTTGCCCAGGCTGGAGTGCAATGGCGCTACCTCGGCTCACTGCAACCTCCACCTCCCGGGTTCAAGCGATCCTCCTGCCTCAGCCTCTGGATTAACTGGGATTACAGGAGCCTGCCACCATGCCCGGCTAATTTTTGTATTTTTAGTAGAGACGGGGTTTCACCATGTTGGCCAGGTTGGTCTCGAACTCCTGATCTCAAGTGATCCACACAACTTGGCCTCCCAAAGTGCTGGGATTACAGTCATGAGCCACCATGCCTGGGCTGTTTGCTTGATTATTGAAGACAAAATTGCCATACCAGCAGAATGAAACTTCTTCCCTTTTTACCACTTTTTTTTTGGATACAGGGTCTTACTCCAATGTCCAGGAGGAAGTAAAGTGGCGTAATCACAGCTCACTGTAGCCTTGAATTCCCAGGTTCAGGTTATTCTTCCACCTCAGCCTCCTAAGCAGCTGGGACTACAGGCATGTACCACCATGCTGGGCTGATTTTTGTACTCTTTGTAGAGATGAGTTTTGTCATGTTGCTCAGGCTGGTCTTGAACCTAGGCTCAAGCAATCTGCTCACCTTGGCCTCCCAAAGTGCTGGAATTATAGGAATGAGCCACCACGCCTGGCCTCACCTCCTTCTTAATTAGTACATCTCAAATCCCACACACCCCTAACGCCTCAGTTATGTTCTCCAGATCCTCTTCCTCATTCTTATCATTCACATCTGGCTGATGGCGTTCACTTGACAAAGGGTGGCTCATGGGTCTGTGTAAGAAATGAATGACAAACCACTGTAATGGGAGATCACGCCATTTGCTCCATTTGAAAGAACTGGTCTGATGTGGTTTAATTTTAGCTGGTAGTACCAGGTGAAACTGATCAACATAGGCCAAAACCCATGATGACTAGGAAATCATAACTTACAAATCACCTAGCACCCTTTTTAAGGCCCTTCTTAGCCTATATTCTAACATAAACATTTATTACGAAGACTCAATGTAATGTAAATTATGAGTTAAGGGTGCGGGCTATCAATTTGAATTCTAGAATTGCCTATTTCTAGATTTGCCACTTTGGTAATAGGACTTAATCTCTCTGTGCCTCAGTTGTCTCTGCTGTAAAGAGGGGATGTTAATAATAGCATTCACAACAAAGGATTGCTATGAGCATTTAATTATTATGTAAAATGCTTCTATCATTGCCCGGCCCATGGTAAATAGAGTGTGTTTCAGCTTTTATATTAGCTGCTGTTTGGGAACTTTATATTAACTCACTTTCTTGGTTCTAAAATGACTGTAGCATACATGAATATGTTTGTATACTTAGACATTCTTATATCCCAGGCCTCTTTGCACAGACATTATATAATTTGATATAATTGCATTACATTGTGTGATCATTTTGCCTTAAAATTAGAAAACGCTAAAATACACACTGGAGGTTTCCAAATCCTAAAGCTCTCTAACAGCTAAGCAGAAATTAGAAATAGAAAGGAATAATTTAAAGCCATTGTCTTAGACCGTTTGGGCTTCCATAACAGGATGTGATAAACTGGTTGGTTTACAAGTAGTAGAGATTTATTTTTCACAGTTCTGGAGGCTGTGAAGTCCAACGTCAAAATGCTGGTAGGTTCTGTGTTTGATGAGGGCCTGCTTCCTATTTCATAGACACCTGTCTTCTCACTGTATCTTCACATGTTGGAATGGGCAAGAGCACTCTCTGGGCTCTCTTTATGAGGGCACTAATCCTATTCAAAAGATCCCCATCCTTATGACCTAATCACCTGACAAAGGCCTCAGCTCCAAATCCAATCACATTGAGGATTAAGTTTCGACATATGAACCTTTGGGGAGACATAAGCATTCAGTCTATAGCACTGATTGGTGGAGCCTGGTTTCATCATTTCATAGTTATATCTATTTTGCAGACATAAGTCATGGGCAGGAGGGAGACCACAGAGGCACCCCCCATCATAAGTCATCTACCAGAAAGCAAAACTTAGGGTTACTTGGTAGAGTGACTCATAGGTTTCTTCATTGCAGGGCTGTGGAACTCCCTAAGGAGCAGCACCTAACGGCCTCAAGATCTGGGGTTTTGCTCATGAATGACATGATCTTATGACTTTATATAAATCTCTGGGAGTTCTCATAGTCTCAGTTTGCTCATTAGGTGTAGATTAAATGATTTCAGAGGTCCCTACTAGCTCTAAACAAGTATAAATGTACAAACAAGTAAAAATAGTTCATTAAACTAACTGCTTGGTGAATCCTAGTGGTGACACATTTCAATTGTAGAACACTTTAGGGTTTGCACAGGTCTTTGTCAGCACGGACTAGTTTTTTTTTTTTTTTCTTTAGCAGTCAGTGTTCCTAAAGGTGGTTATTTCCATTTTGACCACTGACCACTACGAATTTCACCTAAGTTCAATGCTATTTTCTCAGTAATACCTTTGTAAGAACATGGCAGAGTACTTTCTTTACTTAAAAAATTACTATCATGAGCACAGTAGACCTGATAAATTTTAGAATTTATGTCACATCCCACTTCTGCAAAATTCTAGTGCAGAAACTGTTTTATAATTTCATTAGAAGAGGAACAAGGGTGGTAATATGGAAGTAGAAAATATATTGATTTTTCAATTGAGAAAAAAGCCTAATGCAAGATAATCTATATACTAGCAAGGATGTTTGTTCACCTTAATAGCTATAAAAACTAGGTTAATCAAACTGGGATGTTCTGATTATCAGAATGTCTTGACTTCATGGAGTTAATTCATGCCCACAGTTGCAAAATCTCAACATAATGAAAACAATCTTTAGCAGCAGTGCCACCAGATAAAGATATTTACTAAGAAATAAACTCACATGTTATGAAGTAAAATTTTGCAGGGCTCCCAGCTTGGTAGACTAGGACTATTTGTGTTTTATATATCAATCAAATTGTTTAACCAGTTTTAGCTTCCCTGTTTTTCTTAAATTAAAAGTTATAATTTTCAAAGGTAAATTGGGCTTCTTAGGGCTTTTTGTGAATATATTAAGATTCTTCATAAATAAGAAAATTAATAGTTTCCCTTGATGGTTTGGTTCAGTTAATCCAATTGTACATTTTTGTTTATTTTCTTCCCACTGTAGTGGACAAGGAACTAAAAGAAGACCATGTGGTGGTGGTGGTGGTTGATTTGACGCAATTTGTTTTCTCATATTTACTAATGTAGCAATTATATGTACGCTATATTAAGGAGGTACTCTATTTGACATTCCAAGGTTTTTGACCCAATTTGATGATCATTAATATTTTAAAAAGCCTTTCAAAGCTCATCTAAAATAATTTCCTAAGACTTCACTCATCAAAAACGTTACTTTTATGTGCTTTAACTCTGAAATATTTTTAGTATCTTAAATTTTTCCCACTTAAAATAATTTATCAGTTTTCTTCTGATAGAAAATATTATTTATTTTTCTGTTTTATGTCCATGGTTCCTAATTATTTCTTACAAAAGCTGTGAAGTGGCCTTTCATTCAAAATATTTCTTTAAGCAGTTTCTCAATTCTGTAGCTTTTCCACTCTAATAATTTAAGCTGGGAACTATTTAATGTAGTAAATGTACATTTACTATAATAAAACTATCAGAAAAATTATAGGCAATAACAATAAATTAAAAGTTTAAGCTTAAAATGAGAAAATCTCATTTAAAATGTAACTCTTAAATTGCATCACTACACCAGGTTTTCCATCTCTTTTTTATGTAACAAAACATGTATGTATGGTAAAGATTTAAAGAGCTTATGACATCTTTTTCACATCATATTTTACACTGAACGTTTTCCCTTCAGTGTTATTTCTGTTTCAAAAATAATTTTGCTTATATTTTATTTAATAAAAGACGTCCATTTCTTACAATATAGGAACAGTTGCTGTCATTCATTTATGTCTATTTACAGAACATCATACTTGAAGATGCTAATATTACTGATGGGGTGAACATTGATTTTAATATTAAAGTTAGTCTTATGTTATTTAAAATGAAAATTATTAAAATTTTAGACTTGCATGTATTTCTTTATTTCCTGAAAACTGTGTTAGTTTCTTCTTGCACTGCTATAAAGAAATACCTGAGACTGGGCAATTTATAAAGAGAATAGGTTTAACTGTCTCACAGTTCTTCAGGCTGCACAGAAGTCATGACCAGGGGAGGCTTCAGAAAACTTACAATCATGGTGGAAGGTAAAGGGAAGCCAGCACTTCACACGGCCAGGGTAGGAGAAAGAGAGAGATGGGGGATGTGTTACACATTTTTAAACAAGATCTCATGATAACTTACTCACGATTATGAAAGCAGCACCAAGGGGGAAATGTCCCCATGATCCAATCATTTCCCCCAGGCCCCACCTCCAACATTGAGGATTCCAATTTGACATGAGATTTGGGTGAGACATAACCGAAACCATATTATTCTGCCCCTGGCCCCTCCCAAATCTCATGTTGTTCTCAAATTGCAAGATACAGATCATCTCTTCCCAACAGTCCCCAAAGTCTTAACTCATTCTGGCATTAACTTAAAAGTACAAAGTCCAAAGTCTCATCAGAGACAAAGCTAGTCCCTTCTGCCTATAAGCCTGTAAAATAAAAAAGAAGTTAATTACTTCCAGGACGTAATAAGGGTATAGGCACTGGGTAAATACTCTCTTTCCAAAGGGAGAAATTGGCTAGAAAAGGGGCCTACAGGCCCGGTCCATTCCAAAACACAGTAGGACAGTCATTAAATCTTAAAGCTTCAAAATAATCTTCTTTGACTCAATGTCTTTACATCCAGGGCATACTGATGCAAGGAATGGGCTCCCAAGGCCTTGGGCAGCTCTCCACTTGTGGCTATGCAGAGTTTAGTCCCCAAGGCTGTGCTCATGGACTGGTATTGAGTGCCTGTAGCTTTTCCAGGCACATGGTGCAAGCTGTCAGTGTATCTACCATTTTTGGGTCTGGAGGATGGTGGCCCTCTCACAGCTCCACTGGTCAGTTCCCTAGTGGGGTCTCTGTGTGGGGGCTCCAACCTCACATTTCCCCTACATACCACCCTAGTAGTGGTTTTACATGAAGGCTCCACCTTTTTAGTAGACTTTTGCCTGGACATCCAGGCTTTTCCATACATCTTCTGAAATCTAGGTGGAGGCCCTCAAGCCTCAACTCTTACACTCTGCACACTCACAGGCTTAACACCACGTGGAAGTCACCAAATCACCAAGGCTTGTGGCTTGCACCCTCTGAAGAAGCAGCCCAAGTACCTGGACTGCTTTGAGCTGTGGATGGAGCTGCAGTGGGGCCCTGGGACTGGGCCACAATCCCCATTCTTCCCTCTAGGCTTCTCAGTCTTGTAATGGAAGGGGCTGCTGCAAAGACCTCTGTCATTCATTTATGTCTATTTACAGAACATCATACTTGAAGATGCTAATATTACTGATGGGGTGAACATTGATTTTAATATTAAAGTCAATATTATGGCTTGCACCCTCTGAAGCAGCAGCCCAAGTGCCTGGGCTGCTTTGAGCTGTAGATGGAACTACTGTGGGAGACATGGCTTTGGGCTTTTTTTCTTGGCTTTTAGTACTTAGTTACACAAATTGCTGCAGCCTGCTTTAATTCCTCCCTCAAAAATGGATTTTTCTTTTCTACCACATGACCAGGCTGCAAATTTTCCAAACTTTTATGCTCTGCTTTCCTTTTAGATATAGGTTCTAGCTTCAGGTTATTTCTTTGTTTATGCATATGAGGACAGGCTTTTAGAAGCAGCCAGGCCACAGCTTGAATGCTTTACTACTTAGAAATTTCATCTACCAGATATCCTAAATCATCACTGTCAAGTTCAAAGTTCCACAGATCCTTAGGGCAGGGGCACAATACCAATAGATTCTTCGTTAACATATAACAAAAGTGACTTATGCTGTAGTTCTCAATAAGTTCTTCATCTCCATCTGAGACTTTCTTAGCCTGGACTTCTCTGTTTGTGTAACTATCAACATTTTGGTTGCAACCATTCAACAAGTCTCCAGGAAGTTCCTAACTTTCCCTCATCATCCTTTCTTCTTCTCAGCCCTCCACACGCTTTCAACCTCTGCCCATTACCCAGTTCCAAAGTCACTTCCATATTTTCAGGTATCTTTAGAGCAATGCCCCACTCCTAGGTACCAATTTTCTGTTAGTCCATTCTTGCACTGCTATAAAGAAATATCTGAGACTGGGTAATTTACAAAGAGAAGAGGTTTAATTGGCTCACAGTTCTGCAGGCTATACAGGAAGCATGGCAGCATCTGCTCAGCTTCAATCATGGTGGAAGGCAAAGGGGAAGCCAGCACTTTACATGGCCAGGGCAGGAGAAAGAGAGAGGCAGGGGGAGGTGCTAAACCCTTTTAAACAACCAGATCTCACAATAACTCACTCACTATCATGAGAACAGCACCAGATGGGAAATTCACCCCCATAATCCAATCACTTCCAACAAAGCCCCAACTTCAACATTGGGGATTACAATTTGACATGAGATTTGGGTGAGGAAACAGAGCCAAACCTTTTGTCAACCACAACTAATTTTCCTTTGGTCCAAAAGCAAAAAATGTGAAATATTTTTGTTTTCTCGATAAAGCAAAACTTTACATCAGTTTATTTATTAAGTATTTTGTTCCTTTTGTTTTTCCAGATTCCTAGTACACTTTATTAACAGCTCTATTGATATATAATCAAACATAATTAAACAGTACATATTCAAGAATATAATTTGATAAGTTTTTAGGTATTTAAATATTCATAAAACCATTGCCATAATCAAGATAATGAACATATCCAACACTCCAAAAAGTTTCCTATTTCTTCTTACAATTCTATAACATTTTGTTTCACACATATTGAAATTCTATTATTAAGTACATACTCACGTTTAAAATTGCTATGTTCCCTTAACATATTGGTCTCTTTATTATTATAAAGAATTCTTTAGCCTTTGTAATATTTGCTCAGAAATATACTTTGGTATTATATTACTATAAGTATTCAAGCTTTCTTTTGATTAGTGTTAGCATAATAAGTCCTTTATCTTTTCCTTCTGCTTTTAACCTATCTGTGTCTTTATATTTGAAGTCTTTTTCTTGTAAGCATTATATAGTTGGGTCTTGTTTTTTTAATCCATTTATGGCAAACTCTGCATTTTAATTGAAATATTTAGAGCATTTACATTGATACAGTTAGTTCCAAATCTTTTATCTTGTTCTTTCTTTTCTATTTAGCCCATATTTGTTTTCATGTCAATTTTTCTCTTCCTTTGGATTGTTTTTTTCTTTTTCTTTTTTTTTTTTGAGATGGAGTTTCACTCTTGTTGCCCAGGCTGGAGTACAATGGCACGATCTCAGCTCACCACAACCTCCACCTCCCAGGTTCAAGTGATTCTCCCGCCTCAGCCTCCCTAGTAGCTGGAATTACAGGTGCCTGCCACAGGCCTAGCTATTTTTTTGTATTTTTAGTAGAAACGGGGTTTCACTATGTTGGCCAGGCTGGTCTTGAACTCCTGACTTCAGGCGATCCACCAGCCTCAGCCTCCCAAGGTGCTGGGATTATAGGTGTGAGCCACCGTACCCAGCTTAATTGATTTTTTTAAATTCAATTTTATCTCCTTGTGGATTTATGAATGTGAGTTTTTAATGAATGAATTTTGTTACTGTGAAGTACCAGGGGGGAGTTCCCAGAAAAGTGGGAATGTCATAATGCCTATCCCTAGTTCTGTGACAGAAACAGAACTGCTGCTTCCACTTAATTTCTAGTAGAAACCCTACCTCCCACCTGCTCATTTTTATGACTGATTTTACGTTGTGGTTTGAATGAGCCTCTCTCTCTCTTTCTCCATCTCTCTCCCTCCCTCTCCCTGTACTGCTTCTCATTTGGCCCTGCACATCCCTAACTCTTTCCTGGTATCTCATCATCTTAATGAACTCAGATTTAAGAGCTTTGGGAACTGGGACACTAAGCTTGCTTTTCAGAGTATTTACATTAGTTTCTGACGGCTGTCCGAACAAATTGCTGTAAACTGGGTGACTTAAAAACAACAGAGTTTTATTCTCTCCCAGCTCAGGAGGCCAGAAGTCTGAAACCAAAGTGTTGGCAAGACTGGTAATTTCTGGAAGCTCTGAGGGAGAATCTGTTTCATGCTTCTGGCAGTTACCACAATCCTTGGTATTCCCTGGCTTGCAGATGCACTGCTACAATTCCTGCCTCTGTAATTCACATGGCTGTCTTCTCTGTGTGTATGTGTGTCCTCTCTAAGTCTCCCTCTCTTTATAGAAACACCAGGCATTAGATTAGAACCCATCCCAGTCCAGTATGACTTCATCTTAACTCGATTACATCTTCAAAGACCCTATATCCACATAAATTCACATTCACACTTACCTGGGGTTAGGATTTTAACATATGTTTTTAGGAGACACAGTTGAATCCACAGCAGTATCATAAATTCAGAGGGCATGAAATAAATATTCACTGCGTTTTACTGAATAGACCATAGAAAAGCTCTTACTCCTACCTGGGTTTCATGTTTATGTTATCTATTACTGCAGAATAAATAACATATTTATTATCTCCCAGTTTCCATGAGTGGGAGTTCAGCTACATTATTCTGATAAGAGTTTCACAAAGTTGCAGTTATTCGGGCTGTATTCTCATCCAAAGGCTTTTCTGGGGAAGAATCTTCTTCTAAACTCATTCGAGGTATTGGCAGGATTCATTTTCTTGAGGTTTTGAGAACTGAAGACGTAGTTCTACTGTCAGCTGAAATCTACTTTAGCTTTTAGAGGCTGCTTTCAGCAACTAGGGGCTATGTGCCATCCTAGAGATCACCTATTATGTCTTATCATGTGGGTTTCTTCAACAAGCCTGCTTGTTTCAAGTCAGCAAGGAGAGCCTCCAGAGTATGTCCCTAACAAGATAGAGTCTGATGTCATGAGAATGTCATCCCATGACTTTAGACATATTCTATTGGTTACAAGTAAGTCTTCCCCTCCTCCATGGGTGGAAGGTGGGGAGGCAGGGGGATTACACAAAGGCATGTACCTCCATAGGTGGGGATCACTGGGGGCCACCTTAGAGTCTGTCTGCCATATGTTTCCTCACTTGGAGAATGAGGAGACAGTAGGAGCTCAGTAAAGTTCTCTTGGCTCTGTAATCCATGTACTGAAGAAATCCTTCATCCTCAAGTTTACATCTGCTTGTGACTCCCTTTCATCATGCCACACTTCTGACATGCAAACACTGAGTCATCCAGTAACTTTATGTTTTGACAATAAAAAGCCCAGACTAATCTGTTGCCTTTGCTAAGATTAGTAATCATTCACAGAAAGGTGTCTTTAACCAATCCAAGGTGACTTTTAATTCTCGCATAAAACAAGGCCTTTACTTTTATCCTACTAAGTGAGATAACTTGAATTTCTAACACTCTTAATCTGCTCTCTCTCAATACGTTCTTTGTGTATTCTCTTGAGGAATAAGAATAATTTCTTTGCTGATCTGAAGATTCCTTGCTTCTGAATAGGCAAACTATAGGACTATGACTTTTTGTTTTGACTTACCAATTCCTAAGGAAGATTGCCATCAGACTGTTTTTTCCTGGGCTGCTTTGATCAGATCCAATCTCCATGTTACTCTTGCCTGGAAGGCCTTGTTTTGTAAGATTTCTTCTTTCTTCTCACATATACCACATGTCTCCCCCGCTTACTCAACTCCATTTTCTTTTCTTACCTCCTTTCTTCTCTCTTCTGCAGCCTGCTCAGGCTACAACCACTCCTCACACGGCCACAACTAGAACTGTTCAAATGAAAACAGCAAACACACACACGCACGTGCACACGCTCGCGCACACACACACACACACACACATCCCTGAAGTGTTTCTTGCCATTCTTTGCTTTTTCTCATATCCCTGGTTGGTGCACTCCTTTCTCATCCTATTCCAACATTGATGCTTCCTGCCATAGGCCCAGCCTTCCTTTCACTATCCTATTTGTGGTTAAAACCTGATACACCTCAGGAGAGAGAACTCAGGACTAGATGTCCCCACCCCAAGTCTCTTGCTGTGCTGCTACTCTTGTCAATGTCCATATGTAATTGCCCATAGGTTCTTCCTGCCTGATGCACAGACAAAACCAATTCATGAGATCACAGTACTGCTGTAGTGAAAGAGTTTAATTAACACAGAGCTAGCCAAGTGGAAGGACGGGAGTTGGTATTCAAATTAATCTCCCTGAGAACTCAGAGGTTAGAGTTTTCATGAATGATTTGGTGGACAGGGGGCTGGGAATCAGTGCGGCTGATTTGTTGGGAATGAAATAATAGGGGTATGGAAAACGATCCTCATGCACTAAGTTCACCTCTGGGTGGGAGCCACAGACTGGATTGAGGTGGGAGTCCTGGGTCCAGGTGGAGTCAGTGAGTTGCCAGAAAGCAAAAGTCTGAAAAACATCTCAAAAAACAATCTTAGGTTTTATAGTAGCAACAGTAGCGATGTTACCTACAGGGGTTAATTGGGGAAGTCGCAAATCTTGAGACCTCCGGCCACATGACTCCTGAGCAGCAAGGGATTATAGATAGGCAAACTAGGGGGACAATAGCTGGCTATCATTTAGCTACATGTCCATTTTAGCAGAATTCAGGACCCTCTCATAATCCTAACCTTGTGGCCCTTCACTTGTCTTACAAAAACAGTTTCTCTCCCCAAACAAGGAGGAGATGAGTTTTAGGGCAGTATTATTATTATCCTTGTTTTAAAGTTAAATGATAAACTAAATTCCTTCCATAGTTAGCCTAATCCTATGCACAGGAATTGGTGAGAACAGCCAGCCTGTGAGGCTAGAAGCAAGATGGAGTCACCCATGCCAGACTTCTCTCAGTGCCATAATTTTGCAAAGACAGTTTCACATACAGATGTGTGGCCTCCCCCTGCTCTCCGCTGCTCACTTCCACCCTCCCCGTGACACTAGTTTCTCTAAGTCTTGGGCTAAGGAGCCAGAGCAGCTCCTATCGCCCTTCCAATTAGTGTCTTCCTCTGTCCTTAGCCTGCTCTACACTCCATTCTTCCCTCCCACCCCGACATCTTGGCTCATTTGTGAGAGAATGACATTCTCAAGCCTGGTATATAACAATACAGAGGCAGGTCAGTGTTACAGTGACATTCACAGACAGTAATTCTGACAGGGACCCACGTCTGCTGAAACTTCCTTGAATCTCCAGCCTTACAGCAATGACTCCACTCCTCAGTGCAGTCATATTCGCCCATAGCTTCATAGGAAAAATGAACAGGATTATTGTTGGTGGTGTAAGAGCAGGAGCTGGCACAGTGCTACCACAGAGAAACATCTCACAGCCATAAGTTAATAAATTAATTTCTTGTCTTAGATCACTATCGAAGACCAACAGAAGTATGAAGGCCCCACTTTGGGAATGAATATTATCTGGTTTACCTTCCCTTTATGCCCCCTTCCATGCTCACAGAAGACATCATAAATCAATCATAGAAGTCATCATTAACTGATCATAGAAGAAGTCAAAAGTTGATCATAGAAGACATTATTAATCAATCACAGTACTCTGACATATTGAGCTCCAGTTTCTCCACAGATTTCTCCCCCAACCTCATGCTTAGGGAAAACACTGACAATTGATGGAAGCTGGTTCACGCCACAAAGCCAATCTGCCATCCCCTCACTAGAGCTCAGGGAATATAAAGGGATAAAATGGGGGCGGGGGAGGGGGAAGCTGGAAAGGAAAATGGACAAGATTGTTGGAATCTCAAATGACAGCTTACTCTTTTTACAGCACTTTTAACTTGATCACATTTCAGGGGCCCAGTCATGGAACTGACATAGAGATAGATACCCCTAAGTAACCTGGGTTCCCTAAATATTAAGTAGCCAACTTATAGTGTTTTTAATTTGCTTCATTTTTATTTGTAAAACGGGGGCACTAAAGGATTAATTTATAGAACAATAAAGATTCAATAAAGTTATGTATGTCCGAGTAGTTCTTAGTATATGGTAGATACTTGGCAAATATTAGCTATCATTGATAATTAATATCAGTTAGGACTCCCAAGCAGCTGCCCTCTTGGCGAGGTTTGGGAGGCATCTTGCCACCAACACAGCCTTTCTTGGGTGGGCTGGACCACATTCTGCCTCTGCTCCAGAGAGATGCCACATGAAATAATTGGCAATCCCGCTTCCATCCATATTTAATGTGTCATGGCACAGCGGATGTGTCTGCAGCATCTGAAATGTTGTGTGAATCATAACAAACTTCCCAAATGCAACCTGACCCCGGGCCCCTCACTGTGCTTCCCGTTAACTTTTACTTCACCTCAGAAAGACCTTCATGGGAAATGCGGTTATAAAAGTGTTGGAAGAATTTGTCATCGGGGGACCTCTTTAGTTACAGAACCCAAGTGAAGTAACCAGGGCAGGAATACATCTGTTCCACAGCACTGGGTTGCCCCACTGGGTACACAGCCCTCCAACTCCAGGGGAACTTTCACACACCAGCATCCTGTATCACAGCCATCTGCCCCAATAAATCCAACACCTATCACTAGTTAAAACCCATGGTATCCAGGAATGCAATGCTTGATTCATTTGCTACTGATGAGGCTAGGAATCAGAAGACTTGCCTTCTGTTTTTTCTGCTTAATTATATTCAAGAGCAATTAAGAAAAGTGATTTTGTCATCAGGCTCTTGGCAAGAAATGCGGTTTCTGTAGCCTGAGCTGTAGCTTTGAAGCAAAGAAGGATCACAGGTTCCAATCACATTTTCAGGTGGAAGTTAATGACTGTCATTGTCAAAAGCTTTTTGTGATTCTGCGTCTCTGTTTTACAATCTAAAAATAAAAAGAACGGATGAACACATTGGCCTCCTTTCAGTAGAGTAGTGAAAGTTGGAGCCAGCTGGCCTTCAGGGACCTTCTGCTTACACAATGGGTTATGTTTTATGTCTGAGATCCTTGGAGGAAAGGTGCAATTCTTCCTGACCCCACAGATCAGAGGCCAGGGGTTTGCCAAAAGGCATAAGGGAGCCCTCCCAGATTTATGAAGTGTTCTGAGATTTCCACTTCCATTTCAGACCTGGCCGGCAAATCATTTCCTTCTCCTTGTGCCTTCGGGCCATGCGTTGTAGCGCTCTGAAGGACTGTAAAAGAGAAAGTAGAGTGATATTAAAGAATTTGGCAAATCATTGTGTTTTTTTTTTTTTTTGGTTTTGTTGTTGTTTCCGCCTTTGACTCAAGCAAATCATATTTGAAAGGAATGAAAAAAAACAACACATAGATGAAATCAGTGATGCTAATTATTTCCCCCCAAAAATGTGTTGCTCCAATCTTGATTATACACACAACCTACACTATCCTTTTCATGAAAAATAGGAGATGCATTAACTTTTAAAGTTTTTTTTAGCAACGTGGATTTGAAAGACAGCTGAGCAATTCGATCCTTTCTCACCCTCTAAGCCCAAATCCAAGAATTCAATATGAGTGGCCAGGGGCTTAAACAAATGCTCAGGACTGTCAATGAAACGTCAAATGCAATGCAGAAAATCGGGTTAATTTTTCTACATTTTAATTTAATTTCAACTTGGAATTCAAAGATTGCTTTGGACCGAACTATTCAAGTTTCCTTAAGACCTAGACCAGAGTCCCAATCAGTCACCTTAGTCTTGTATTCCAATAGTCATGTCCTGATTTTCTTGACCTTTAAGGTACCGGGGAGCGACTCCTTGGGCCTTTCTTATTCTATCAACTGTTTTTAAATTAAGAGATCCTAGAGAGCACCCCGCTACGAGAAACCACTGGCTTTTCACTTTATTCCTATGCATGCTAACTCCATCTGGTCAGTAGCATATGGATAACATTTTCTTGATATTAGAAAAGAGGTAAAGAAAGGAGAACCCAGTACTTCACTAGAAGTTGTTGGATGTCAGGAACGCTTCCATATATCAGTCACCCCTGCCTTTTCACTTCTGGATGTCAATCCAAAACTACCTTTATGGACTCCATAATTTGCCTGAATAATGTCATTTGGTCTGACTTTCTGACTAATCACACCTTTATCTACATGCCGTATTTCCTGGCACACTGTGTTACCAGCCAAAACCTCCACGGCCCGCAGGTTGTTTAAGCTTCTGCTCAGCTCTACGTTTGGTTCTTTCTCACTTATCTGGAAACCTAGTACAGAGGGCACTGGGCACTCACGTGAAATCACTGGGACTTCAGAGTTGGGAAAAAGAAATGAAGCTTGTATTGTGTAGCATGCTGTGCTCAGCTCAAGGGTTGGAATAAGATGTGCTTCCTGATATTATTTCAGACCACAAGTGGT
Source organism: Ateles fusciceps (assembly GCA_036589455.1). Taxonomy (NCBI): domain Eukaryota; kingdom Metazoa; phylum Chordata; class Mammalia; order Primates; family Atelidae; genus Ateles; species Ateles fusciceps. The sequence goes on from JAZHEH010000284.1 coordinate 2,009,760, forward strand.
GTGAGGACAGTTGATCCAATTCATTGAGCCAGAGTCTAGTACAAATAAAGCTGTAGTTATAGCTGTTAGATGGGTCAAAAATCAAAGGAATTCACTACATTCCAAAGTCATTCTGACAGGGGGATGTCATGGGTCAGATCAGAGAAGGCAAAGAACCAATGGAGATAACACAGTTTGAAAAGAGTGTTTTCCAAAGGGGCTTGGAAAAGACCAGAGTCTAGATTGTGGGATGGGAGCTGATTTGATCAGCAAGACTGGCTCTTTGGCTCCTGGTTTATTCTGGAAGGATAGCCCCGCCCACCAAAGCATAGCACTCAAACCATCCCGGAAGTTCCTGGTGGATGGAATGACCAAGATCTCTCTACAAAGATTTATGTATGGGCAGGATTGAGCACGTCCTGTTTAACTGAGTAAATTGTAGAAATACATTTCTTCCTGTACGACTAGTATGGAAAATAGGAGTATTCTAGATTCTGGCCCTGATGTGTGATTTTTTCTGTGAGTCTCTGGTGCTCTCTTTTGGCTCTAGCACAGCCTTTGTGCTCATGTCACCTTAAAAGATGCCTACTCTAAAGGATATTGCTCTTTCCTGGTGGCAGCTGTAGCAGTAGGGACAGTCTCAGGAGGCTCTACTGCAATTCCAGGAAACACGCCTTGCATAGCTCACTCATATTGCCTTCTATAAACTTTTAATACTAAGCTATCACATAGGAGAAGGCTGAATGTTAATCAACAGCCAGTCTTTTGGGAAATCACATAATGTTCAACTTTCTGCATTTGCTTTCCTACATATCAAACTTACATTTCTCACTCCAGGGTAGTTACTTGATCTATATTCTGATTGTTCCTTTGCTTAAAGTTTTATTCCTGGTCTTGATTTTCAACTGCAAACTCTTACTCCAGTTAACCCAGTCATAGTGACGCTGAAGAAAGGAACTGAGCCCATTTCTTCATATTGTTAGTGAAATGAAGGGTGTTATTAACCAGAGTCCTGGCTTGGGGGAAATAGTTCTCTTCAATGTTCTTTCCCACCAAAGTACACATGTGAGAGACTTCTCTAACACTAGCACCCCTTCCTTATCCCAGGGTCCTGAGCTTATCCTCCGATCTGGGGTGCTGGTTATTCTAGGATGTTGCAGCAGCACACAGGTGAGAGGAGTGAAGCAATAATCTTGGAACCTAGATAAATATCCTTTTTGTTGAGCAGTCATAAGATGAGGAAATAGAATTCTCATCAGTGGCCCAGGGAAGTCATATCTGATGGAAAGGATGCATTTTTGGAGGACTCTCACAACTCAGAACTTTTTAAAAGCATATTTTAAACTATATATAAGGCAAGGGAGGCCAGGTGCAGTGGCTCACACCTGTAATCCCAGCACTTTGGGAGGCCGAGGCAAGCAGATCACGTCAGGTCAAGAGCTGAAGACCAGTCTGGCCAACGTGGCAAAACCCCGTCTCTACTAAAAATATAAAAATTAGCTGGGTGTGTTGGTACACTCCTGTGATCCTAGCTATTTCGGAGGCTGACGCAGGAGGATCACTTGAACTTGGGATTGTAGAGGCTGCAGTGAGCCGAGATCATGCCACTGCACTCCAGCCTGGGTGACAGAGTGAAACTCTGTCTCAAAAAAAATTTTTTTAATAAAACCATATATAAGGTGGGGGGAATTATACTCTTGAATGCCACAAATCTATGATCACTGAGCACAGTTTTGTTTTAATGATGTTTTTTACTACTATCTCTAATAGTTTGCGGAGTTATTTTTTAAAATAACAGCATAATGTTGATAAAAGCTGCTTGGCCTTCATCATAGTAATTTATGCCCTTTAAATTCCACACCAAACCTGCTGATTCTCAAGCACAATTTTTGTTATAGGATGAATACCCTCTTAATGAATATGCAGATGACATTGTTATGAGATTAAAAGAGTTTTAAATCATATTACATTACATTTACAATGAATGCTAAAATATCAGTCTGGTAGTCACCACTATTATGTCTGAAGCTCCCCTATGCTATGTGCAGCAGAGTATGAGCTTACACAGAAGGTGCAAAGCATAGAGGAGGGTTACAGGTGGGGTAGACCTGTTATTTGGCAAAGATGATAATGTGTGTTATCATTTGAAATGATGAGGTTCTTGATTTTATCTGCAATTTTCGGAAATTTGACCTTTTAAATGATGTTTGCACATAACATGGGATTATATTAATAACGTCTTTATAGTGCTATTTCAATGTCAATAAAATGCAGCTGCTCTGTAGTTAGTGTCCAAGGAATAATTGTTAACAATGAAATGTGAGGACCTGGCCGGGCACGGTGGCTCAAGCCTGTAATCCCGGCATTTTGGGAGGCCGAGGCGGGCAGATCATGAGGTCCGGAGTTCAAGACCAGACTGGCCAACATGGTGAAACCCCGTCTCTACTAAAAAACACAAAAATTAGCTGGGCATGGTGGCTCGTGCCCGCAATCCCGGCTGCTTGGGAGGCTGAGGTAGGAGAATTGCTTGAACCGGGACTGGGAGGCGGAGGTTGCAGTGAGCCGAGATGGCGCCACTGCATTCCAGCCTGGGTTACAGAGTGAGACTCCATCTCAAAAAAAAAAAAAGTAAGAAAGAAAGAAAGAAATGCGAGGGCCCAGGGGCAAAGGCTCAGCTCCTAACACCCAATACCTAAGCCCCTTGGCTGCTGCGTAGGAGCCCCTGGGGTGGTTCTTGGCACAGTCTACCTCTTGGGGCTTCTCAGGCTGAGGGGGACGGACCTCTCCCCTTTTTGGGCAATTTTTGTTGGATATGCTTCTGGGTCCTGAGGCCCTTAGACCTTTGTCTAATAACTTTTTTTTTTTTGGTCCTATCTCTCTCCCAGTTTTGGAAAACCTTCCTTCTAATTTGGCGAAAATTCCTCCTCCCAGATATTTTGCTGTATCTATGAATCCTAATCTTGGCATTTTCCCCAGAGGCACCTAGAGATGGGCTTAGGTTTGTAAGCAGAGACTGGGGCAAAGGAAGCACTGAATGTCCTCATTCGTTTGAATGGGAAATAAGAGGTCAACAGAAACATGCTCCAGACCAGAATATCATTCCGTTTCCGTTTGCGTTTCAAAGGGCAGTGGAAATCGGAAGTGTTCGAACCTCCACAGCAGGGCAATTGCTGAAATAGTTTTCCAGCGGCTGCCCTGCAGTCCTGCTGAGACCCTGCTGTATAGAATAGTCCACACCACTGTGAATTGCTGGGAGGCACTGCCAAACAAAGTCAGAGAGGGGATGAGAAGGAACGTACAAACAACGTCAGTTCTTCAGACACTCTGTCTCTGGGGCAACAAAGAGAACCTCAAAGCTCTCATTTTACTCTCTTCCCATCTGGGGTTCTGTATACACAAGCCTGCCTTCCTCTTTCTTGTGAATTAACCATGGTACATTTTCTGATTGAATCTTTAAAAAAATATATTTAGGAGACTGAACAAGAAAAAGAATTAGCTATTGTTTTCTTCAAAATAATAAATTCAACCGATAGAAATTTCAGAAAGAAAATACTACCATGCTCAAGCTCCCTATAATTGGAGAATGGCATTTCTGAAGCTGGACTGAGATGATTGGTTCACAAAATAAACAAGAGATGGCAAGCTTTGCGTGAGGAAGAAGTGAATAAAATAAAGTCCTCTCATGAGTTGCATATACATATTTTGTTTGTTTGTTTTTACAAAAAGCAGAGGAAGGCAAATATAGTATCTCGGAATAAATCAGCTCCCAAATAGGAAATGGCATGAACTGAGAGTGGGAAAAGAGGTCCAAATATCCAAATCCGTGTTGTTGGGCCAGTAAGCAGCAATGGAGTGTGTGGCACAGACCTGAGGAGGTCCGGTGACATTTCTCCTAGCACACACCAGCACAAAATGAAGCATTCTTTACAGTTGTGTTTAAAAAAACAGTGAAGGAAGTTGGTGGTGATCTAAGAATGCTGAAACTTTTAAAAAGACCTGATCACTTTAAAGGGCCTAGTTAGACAATGTGGGAAATGGGTCCCAGGAGGAAAGAAGGCATTCTGCTGCTGCTGAACAATGTATTGCCCAGTGCAAGCCCGCTCCATCTTCATATCCTTCCAGGGACAGTGTTCAGCCTGGCACGAGATGGAGAGAAGGGGGAGGCTGGGGAGGTTCCAGAGCCATTCAGGAGAACTTAAAGGCTCCAAAAAAGCCACCTAAGGATAACTTTGACAGGGAATTCACAGACTGAAATGGGCTTAATTAAGACCATATCTCTGACAAGCAGCAGGGAACACACTGCTGGAGGTATATTCCAGAAGCATGAACATGTGTTGGCTTTGGTCTGGATGCCAGAGGATGTTATCTGTTAAAGACCAAGGTAAGAGTTCAGCAAAGAGAAGTTGATAGGTAGTCCTGTCTAATATTTACTGAGTTTTTATGATGGCTTAAGCACTATTCTAAGTTAATGTGTTGATTTCCTTAGTTTTCCCAAAAGCCTTTTGTGGTCAGTCCCTTGTAAACATCACTTATGGAAAAGGTAACTGAGGCATGACTTAGCCAAGTGCTTATTATTATCATTATAAAATAATAATTATTATAAAATTACAAAGGAGGAAGTGATGGAGCCTAATTGCAAACCAGACAGCATGGTTTCAGAACCTTCGCTCTTAACCAAGGCTCCACCACCTCTTGTCTATGAAGGAACATAACCAACATGGACTCTGTACTTGAGAGTTTCAAAGACAAGTCATATCAGTAAAGCATTTCTGAGCAGTTACTACATGCTAAGCATGGTGCTAAGATGATTTTATATTTATTTTGTCCAGTAACCCTGACAAATCTATTCCATTTCCTTCTAACCTTGTTCTTGTTGAGAGTAGCTTTATAATGGAATTGATACCATTTTCTATAGAGACTGAACATTTATAGAGAAACCCAAAAGAAAAATGTAATGAGTGAAGCCTATGATCTCCCCTTTCTTTAGCTATTCATATTTCACTCATGCACACACCTGTTGCGTGCAATTAGCCTACGTAGGGATCACATTTCACCCATGGCAGAGACCCAAGCCTTGGCAGGATATCCTGGCAGAAGTGAGTTACCTTCAGAGCTGGCTCTGCTCATCTCTTATACCCTTTTGATCGATACCAGGTATCATATCAGTTGTCATCTTTGAACACAAATGGAATCCTGATCAGAAAACAAGTTTCAATGCTGGATTATTTATCGGGAGGTACCAGCAAGGTAGGATCTTGTTTCCTTTGTGTTCCTGACTTCACAATTGTTACCACTATAACCTTCAAGAAATTTTTGGAATCTCCTGCCTGGTCAAGCATTCTCTTTAGCTCATTATTTATAGTGTGAATCCAGCCTCTCAGTTGACCATTTAAATTTTTACCATGACCCAGTCTGAATTATTATTATTTTAAGATTTTATTTTCTGTGACTCGTTTCTTTCTCTCCTACTCTCTACCAGAGGGTCATGCCTCCCTGACTCACTATTAGCTATTCATACCTCGTTCATGCACACACCTCTTGCGTGCCTGCATTCTGGGATGGTTTTCCGTTCTCCCACCTCCTAACATCTCCACAGCTCTCCATACTGTGACTCTTTCAAAGTCCAGTTCCAACGCTGTGTCTATCATAACCTTTTCAGTCTCTCCATAACTTCAAGTGATCTCTTCTTCTTCCCATAGCTCTGTATCTGTGCTCTTTCATGACATTTCAAATTCTCTGCTGTTACTGATAGACAAGTTTTTATTACTAGAATGTGACTTATTTTTTTTTTCAGGGCTGGACTGGTTTCTCTATGGGATAGGGACAGAGACAGACATGAGTACTGTGGTGAAGGACGTAAAGGAAGGAGAGTGGGGCCCAGCTGTTATAGCACTAGATAGCTCACATTTCACAAAGAAGCAGCAAAACAGCTTCTCAGACCTCACAGAGAACCGACTGAAGGCCAATGACTAAACTCTTCTGTGTTTACCTTGCATTTGTGTTTTCCCACAAAGGGCCCCACTGGGTCGTTTTGCCATCATACAGTAGAGTGACCCTATTGGAAACTGTCAGCCTCAGATCACCTCAAAGTCCGTTGACTTCCATTGTCCCGGCCCCTAAGCAGTTGCTTTTTGAATTAAGCACCAATTCTTAAACAAACCTTTAAACAGTCCTTAAACAAACTCTGGTCAGTGATCTGAGAGTAGAGTTGGCTTCATGCAAGTTTATATTAGCCAAAGCAACTTACATAGAAACTAACTGGGGGACCATCTTTTTTGTTTTCCCCCAAAGGTAGTTAGATTCTATATTAGTCCACTTTCCTGCTGCTGATAAAGACATACCCAAGACTGGAACATTTACAAAAGAAAGAGGTTTAATGGACTTACAGCTCCACGTGACTGGGGGAAGACTCACAATCATAATGGAAGGCAACGAGGAGCAAGTCACATCTTACGTGGTTGGCCGCAGGCAAGGAGAATTCGTGTAGGGAAACTTCCATTTTTAAAACCATCAGATCTTGTGAGACTGATTCATCATCATGAGAACAGCACAGGAAAGACCCGCCCCCATAATTCAATCACTTCTCACCAGGTCCCTCCCCACAACTCGTGGGAATTCAAGATGAGATTTGGATGGTGACATAGTCAAACCATATCAGATTCCTTCTCTTGCCTGCCCAGCATAATAGAATCTGATGATTTCTAACAGGGCTGGATGAATAAGACCTGGTTCCCAATTCTGCTTTCCTCTACATTCTGGACTGACCTAAGAAGGATTTTGAGGATCACGACAGCAGGCCTGTTCCCTCTGCCTGCGCCAACATCTTGAGTGGTCAATGAATGGTTCGTCTTACCTATTTGGTCTTAAGCTGGAGCTTAAAGCACATTACACCATCTAGGTCAGGCTACAACCCACTGCCACACCCCTCCCCCATGCGTCCTTCCATCACTTGGATCAGAACTCCTTTTACCATCCATGTTGGCTTCAGGAATACAGGTTAATAAGAAGTACTGTAACCACACCCATCATAGCTTCATAAAATCAACCAACAAGCCTGTGAGCCAGTAATGTGACACAGTTGATTCCCACTGGTCTCAGTAGACAGTTGTTTCATCTCTTCCCAACTTCATGGATTCCACATTCAGTGATGCTATGCTGGAGTCCTGAGATCTCCCACGGTGGGAGTATTTACACCATGGGAATTGGCAAACACTATGAATATGATCTGGTTCCTTGGGGTTTTGGGTTTTTGGTTTTTGTTTTGTTTGTTTTTTGGGAGCTGGCTAACCAAATGCCACTGAAGTCAGTCCACCACAACTCCTAACAACAAATAGAAAACAGAACACCTGCCCAGAGCGGCATGATCCAGTTTCTTCCAATGCAGAACATGTATCCTGTTTCTTTGAGGCGAAGTTCACATGAGGAAGCTGAGGCACACAGCAGATTGTTCCAAGGGAAAGATCACTGAGGTGAAGCTCGGGTAATAACGTAGACAGGCACCTTATTCCCACCCTACTCTGGCTCACGACACTCTAATTTTCTGACCCAAAGGGGCAGATACATTTAGGCAAGAGGAAGAAAAAAGCCAGTGGCCTGATTAACTTTTTTACAAGGACAAAGGAAGTCAATAAATGTTCAGAATAGAAAGGACTGCTCCCATTCTAGGGCTCTAGCAGCCTCTAGTACATTTCCATGTCATACTGGCCATAATGGGAAGTGACAGCTGATGAAAGCTGCTATTCATGGTCATCTGAAACAGCTTTTCCTCCCAGATGAAATTCGGTGTGGCATGAGTCTAAACATACAGACCAAAGGCCAGGCGACGTATTCCCCAGGTCCCCAAGGGCTGACAGAGGCAACTGTTTTGGAAGGGGGCTTCCTGAGTGAGCATCAAAGAGGCTCCATGCAAACAATAGGAGTCTTTATGCCCCTCCTGTGCTCAGGCCTGAGATGGTGGTCCTGGCCCTCAGCTCTGGCCATCTTAGACCCTCCTCTTTGTTTATAATCAGCCACTTGAAGTGACTTTGGGGTTTCACAACTAATATTTTCCACAACTATAATGAACAAAGCCCAGATTTATCGTCAATGCCTTCTAGGTGAACCATTTCCCGGTAGGGTAAAATGTTGGGGTGGGTGACATGATGCATGAACTACTCTGAGATGACTACGCTGACACTTTGTCTGAAAGTACCAAGAGCAATTGCAAGTCTTAGCCAAAAGTCTATGTATATAGAGTTCAGGAGTGAGTAATCCTGGCAGCCCGTAGGACTGATCTTTATAAGCCTAAGGCAAGCAAACACTCTTTGGAACAAGGAGCCATAGCTCCTACTCTGTTCCTTGCTGTCTAACCCTGACATGAAGTTGCAAACATATGGTTTCCATCAAAACAGAGTTGTTGGTACTCCACCCGCCTTAGGGATGTAGTAACTGGGGCAGCTAGCTAATAGCTTGGGAGCTGGAGGTTGGCCACTTAACAACAATAGCATCAGGGTCAGGAGACAGGTCCTTCTGGAAAGGCCAATACAAACTACACTGAAACAAGCGTTGAGCAAAGTGGCAAGATCGAGAGTCTCCGATTAAGAAAAATCTAACTTAATCCCCCCGGCTTTATTCCAAGTCACCTATCAAGCTGTCCACAATTTTCCTTCTTTCTTGCTCTGAGGTTGAACTACTAGCAAGTTGGCTACAGATGCCCCACTAAGAGGGAGGAAACATATTGTACACCAGGTAGGCAAACTTAAGGCCACAAAACCAGGGAAAACAGAGTAAAAATGTGAATGTCCATCTCGTTGCTTCTCTAGGCTCCTGTCACATCTCTAGATCGCCAGTGAATGAATTCTAAGCCCAGGCCACAAACTCACCTTAGCAAGAAACGCAACTTTATGTTCTATGGCTAATCTTATTTTCTCTGTGAAAATCCTGTGCCACTGAGTGTTAGAAACTAAGCTTCTGATACCCTGCAGTGCCCCACAGAAGCCAGAAACAATGATGAATAGAACTTAATAAGCAAATTGTTGAATGCATGGATCTTAGGCTTCTCCTAATTCCTATAGCACTGTGCCTAAGTTTTTTGCCAGGTGCCTGAGAAGGTGTGTGTGTAATTTGTGTGTGTGTGTGTGTGTGTGTGTGTATTGGGGGTAAGATGTCTGTTTCTAGGTTGTGTCATTCAGTGCTGATTGATTCTTATTCCCATGAGCTGTTATTCTTATTCCCATGAGCTACTATGCATGAGAATTATTCCCATGATTTCTTCAGTTATTTGACCATTTGGCTTGTTGCTTCATCCTTATCCCAGCCAAAGGCCTCTCTAAGTCTGGCTCTCATTCAGCATTTTTTTTTTGTATTTTTCAGTATGGAAGGGTACAGAGTACATAGCCACTGTCCTGTGCCATTCCTAAGTTGCAGGACTGTGAGTGCTGAAGACATGCGTCACAGTCATTTCTACCATAGCTCCCATGCTGTTCTGGGCACTAGGAAGCAAGTTTTTTACCTCCCCCAAAATCCAGAGGGAAGAAATACCCAGTTGGTACTGCCTTACTTCTCTTAACCACCCTGGGGCTGTTACACTGTCCCCATCTCGGGACCAAGCGGGTAGGAAGTACACGGCACCAACTTCTGTCCTCTCCTTTATTCTCTGCTCTCCTCCCAGCCTGCAAAATCTAGTTCATGAGCAGTATGACTCAACTCTTCATCTCCTGTCTCATTTCAGTGTTCATGAAAACATTTCCTGAGCCATGGATGCCCTTGAAACTATAATGCTCAGTCCATGTGACTTAAAAGTCTTTTCCTACAAACCTTTGTTCCTGCCAGGAGTTTCAAAAACAAATTTGGATCCAAAGTTGACTCAATGCTTCTTGCTTTTGGCATAGCTGCTGAAATATATTCCTGCTCTAAGATGTGAGAGTGAAATTTTCTAGCTGCTTGGGTCAGGAGAACTGGCACAGGCCGAAGAAAAGTGAGGGGAGATTTTTGGGTAATACGTCAGGATATTATCTTGCCTTACCTACTGTTTTGATCGGATAGATATGACAGGCTTCCCACAGTGTGTCATCTGTTATGAGGCTGCCAGGCCTGTGACTCCAAGGGTCCCATGGGGATATTTGGGGGGAAGAATTCCGACATACAGCTGCTATATGCTGGAACTAAAGAAGACCTGGAAACTTAGGATCCTGCCAAAAACTTTGGACAGGAAAGACATAAACTCTTTATTTCTCCTCCAGTCTCTCAGATGGGAGAAACATCCCATCACAGTATTAGCCTGTTTACTGTTTACTGGGGAACATTTGCAAAGTGTTTCCAGGTTGTCTCTAGCTTTATTATATCACAATTCTTAAAGCACATTGGGAGGGAGCTTAGATCCAAGAGATGTCTTGCATTTTTCCAAGTTATGTGTATTGTAGGGCCTTGTCCCAGTGGTGAAAAAAGGAAATGTGAAGGCTTATGCCAGATATCCTTTTTCTCAGAACTTTGAGTGGTTAAGCATAAATAGCCCAAGTTTTGCCATCTATTTAAAATCTTTTACATATTATTTATTAGTTTTGCTGTCTTTCTTCACATTCACTATAGGTTGCAATGAACAACTAAAAGAGTTACAGTCTAACCCTGGATGTAGCAAAGTTGTCCAGTGTGTCAGCAAGACTCTTGCCCTGTTATTCCAGAACAAGTGAAGACAGTAACTCTGGAGAGATGTGTGTGAGTGAGCATGGTAGGACAGGGGTGAATATACTTTGATGTCAGGAAAATCACCCTTTCTAATCCTCCCAGAATATCTTCAATGCTATGATATTCTTTATTTCCATCTGAATATAAATGACTTATTTGATTTAGTAAGAATTTTTTTTAAAACTATATAACCCAGAAAATGTAGAGAATTTTCAACCCTTCATATTGTTAATACAAGTTCATTTCTCAGAAAAATACTTTTTAGACACTATAAAATAGTTAACATGAATGAGAAAACTGAAGCCAAGAAAAATGGAATGACTTATCCAAAATCTACAGCTAGTTAAAGGCAGCATCCTGACTTCCATGGAAATTCCTTTCCCTCTCTATGAGTTTAATTAGATTTCTGAAAGCAAGCATAATGGGCACTAAGGAAATAAGGAATTTAACATGGATTTTAGATGAGAACCAAGAACAAGTTTTGGTAGTGAGAGCTCTGATTTGGGCATAATAGTTGAGGTTATCCTGAAGCCATTGCATATCAGGGGGTGGTGGTGGGGGAGGTGGAAAGAGGTATACGGGTGGAAAAACAGCAGAGAGACATTTCATGGGGTCTTCATTCAATAATGATTACAGCTATGTTAGTACTCTGCTAGGCACTGGTGATGGTATCATGATGAAGAAAACATGGTTAAATAAAACTCAAATAAAGGGGCACAGAAATGCTTCTCCTGTATTTTGTAAAGTTCAACTTGAATTTTGCTATTCTAATTAGAAGGATCCCTCTGTCCTATCAGGGGTTCAGGAAAGAGTAGGTCGTCACCTTGATGATGAAATACCAACCCCTATCCCACAGATAGTGAAAACTGGGCAACCAACTAGTTTGGGGATTGTTAATGATTTAGGCTCAGATTGAAAGGGATCTTAATCTCTTTCTGATCTGCCACCAGAAACAAAAGGAGAAAGAAAATAAAGCTACTATGTGGGCAAACCTAGTGCATGGGTAGGAACCCAAAGGAGAATGAGAAGAATGGAGAAAGAAGAAAGAAGGAACATAGAAACCAAGTATGTCAGCTCAGTTCCTCCAAAACCAGACACTCAGATGGAATCAGAAGTGGTAGAGATCCATCAGGGAACATGACTGTTTGTCTTTTAATAAAAAAGGAGAGGGAGCAAAAGAAGGTGAGGAGAGCCTTCAAATGATGATGCAGATCTGATATCTGCAAAAGGAAATGGTGAAGGAAGGAAGATTGGGTAGAAAGAGTTCCAAACTACAGGGCAATCCCAAGAAAGTGTTCCCGGTGGGGGAGCCCCAGAGCAGAGACTTGCTTTCAGAGGAGCTTCACATGGGGTAGAATTGGCCTGGCTCCAGTTCCTTTCACTGCTCAGCCATCATGGTCAGGGAGCAGACTGGGAAGAGCATGGCCTCTGCAGGAACGCCCCAGTGCATCCAAAGGAGAGGCAGCTAGAGGCCATTCATCAACCACTGTTTCAACAGTGGCTCATTCCAAGGGAAATCTGAGCCTTGCACCTGTACGGATACCATACTTGGAGTCCCTCCAACCAGGAGAGAGGCCCAGGGGTGGGTTGCCACCTGGAGGTGCTGAATAAGAAACCCAAGAGCTTGTCCTTTGTGAGTGGCCCTCAAAGCTGTGTTGGATTCCAGTCTTGGCCAGCCAACCTCTCAAACCTTAAATGAGGGGAGAGCTGTACTTTCTCTGTATCAAGAAAGCCCACAGCGCCTGCCAGAAAAGGAGTAATACCGGCCTCACACCAAGTACCCTCCCTCAGTAACAATCTGAGTGCTGTAGAAGAGTGGCAGCTGTATCTGTTTTGGGGGATGAATGGGTCCCCTGGAGTACCTACACAGTGGATATCTCTATTTCAACTATTTTTATTTTCTGCACAGGCCATAGAAACCAGATGTCTGAGCTGGCAGTGTGATGTGATGGATCTAGAATTAATGTCAGGAAAAGTCAGAGTTTAAGGGCTATAAAATACATTTGAGGGATGCTATTGCTCTCACAATGCCCTTGCTAGGGTTAGGAGAAGTCAGTGATGCCTGAGGAGATGTTTGCTTCCAGAATCTAATTAGTGGTTTAGTGATGTAGTAATTTTGTTTGTGGGGGAGGGAAAAGGAGTGACCATCCTAGTGAAGGAATGAACTCCTCATATCCATCTGTCATGATTCCTGGGTGTTTAACCATGGGGTGACAGAGGGTTCAGATGAAAATGGTATAATAAACTAGAAATCCTTTATCAAATGTACAGGTTACCACAATGCCACATGCTTTGAGACAAGCATCTACTACAATCAAAAAGAAAATTACAGGTTTTGAAGTAATAAAAACGGACATGCCCTCATGCACACAAAAAGCTGTACTTGGAGATGGGGAGTTCTGAATAAATAATTGATGATTCTTTCAGCCAAATAATGCACGATGGATTTTTTGCATCATAAATAAATGAGCAACCTTTTATTTATCCAGCGAGACCTCCTTTAGCACACACATAGAACATCATTCTTGTACTATCATGTTCATTTCAGGGCTAACCAGCTGTTTTCTTTGTGCTCTGTGGAACAGGAGAAATGGTTCATGCAAATGATAATAGCAAGTAAGTGTCAGCCACAGGTACTGTAAGGGTCTTGAGTTTATGATATTTTATGATATTTTCTTAAAACTCAACATAAAGAAATATGGGACATTGCATCCTGGAAGATGGGTTTTATATGTCTGTTTTGGGAGTAGTGACATTTGTAAAATTCTCACTTTATACTTAGGTGCAAATGCAGGACTCGAGAAGTTAATCATTTCCTCTCAGACATTTTGCTTTGCACTGAGTGAATAGTTCTGCCTTGCTGTGAGCTCCATGGGCCAAATGACAAAGGTCGTGCTTCAGTATCAGGGAATTTGTGACTCGCCCGTCCCGGAGAGATGGAATCTATGAGTTAGAGTCTCATTCCTTTGAGGACACCGTACTGGAAGGAAGCTCAAGGTAGTCCATGTGGAAAAAGCATGTAGAGAAGCCCTGAGACTAAATAGAGAGAGAGGTTAGCCAGCCCCCGGATGCTCCAGCCCTCACTTCCAACCACTGTTGGACTGAAACAGTCTTGCTAAACCCTTTCCAAATTTCTGACCTATGGAAACTACCATATATAATAAAATAATTGCTCTTACTATTGGCTACTAATTAATATTAAGTTTTGGGGTGGTTTGTTAGGCAGCAATAGATAATAGCAACACAAATGAATCATAAGGGTGTAGAGAATTATAGACACAGAAATTACTTATCAAATTATTTTAAATTAATTACAATCAGTTGCACAGACCTTGTTCAGAACATCCATGCCTTGGATGTTTAGGCTATGCCGCCCACTGGGAATTTTGAAGCTTCACCATGTGTCAGAGCTTTTTTGTTTCTTTTGAGATGGAGTTTCACTCTTGTCACCCAGGTTGGAGTACAGTGGCGTGATCTCGGCTCACTCCAACTTTTGCCTCCCAGGTTCAAACGATTCCCCTACCTCAGCCTCTGGAGTAGCTGGGATTACAGGTGCTCACCACCATGCCCAGCTAATTTTAGATTTCTAGTAGGACGGAGTTTCGTCATGTTGGCCAGGCTGGTCTCGAACTCCTGACTTCAGACGATCCGCCAGCTTCAGCCTCCCAAAGTGCTGGGATTACAGCCGTAAGTCACCTTGCCTGGCCTGTCAGAACTTTTATTAGTGGCTTTTCTTTTGGACAATTCAAGGCCTTTACGAGTCTTTTCCAAGGTTTCTTCAATCCAATAAGAATAAACTCTGCATTTTCTCTGTAACTTGTTTGATTTCTGTTCCTGCAACCTTTCTCCTTAGATCGCATGTCCCCTCCATGAGGAATCTAACTGGTGGCTATATTATGTACTAGGTTAATTTAATTACTTAAGAATTATTCTTTTCAAATTCAGTAGCATATTAAAATAATTGTACATCACAACTAAATGGGTTTTATCCCAGGAATATAACGGTGCTTGAACATATGAAAATTAATCAATGTGATACATCACATTAAACGAATCCAGGGAAAACACAAATGATCCTCTCAATTAATGCAGAAAAAAAGCATTTGACAAAATCCAATATCTTTTCATGATAAAAATACTCAAAAGGTTAAGAATAGAAGAAAACTTCCTCCATTTGATAGAGGACATTTATGAAAAACCCACATTTCACATTATAATGATGGAATACTGAGAGCTTTCCATGGTCAAGAATAAGACAAGGATGTCTACTCTCACCAGTGCTATCTAACATTCTACTGGAAATTCCAGCCAGAACAATTAGGCAAGAAAAGGAAATAAAAGACATTCAAATCAGAAGGAAGAAATAAACCTATCTCGATAAAGAATTTTGGATGGGGACACAAATCCAAAGCATATCGATCAGATTTAACATATGCTTTGGGACAAACATGCAGAAATGTCAGTGATGAAAAATCTTCATTCAAAAATTGAAATTATTCTAAGGGTCAATATTCATCTTAGAACACAATAAACAGACAGCTAAAGAATTCTTTAAAAATAGGTATAAATATGTTTTCTGACTATCTTACTGCTTTAAGAAAGTGTTCCTCAGCTACACAAACCACTTTTATTTCTGTTGCTAAATTAATTTTAGTCTGTTAAAATTATTATCATATTTTCTTATCACGTGTTAACTACAGACAATTTTGAAAATACAGATAAGTAAAATAATATGTGTGTGAGGAGAGAGAGAGAGAGAGAGATTCACACCAACTTCTCCCTGTGTCCCCCTCAACCACATGGGATGGTGCTGATTTCCAGCAATTGCAAATCACAGATTGCCTTTTGCAAATTCCTCACCTTGGTTCTTTCAACTCTTCTAATACCTATTGTGAATTCTCTTTTTCTTGGCTGAACCTACTTGATGTCTAATTTCCCCCACAGCAGTTTACATAACAACATAGAACTAACATATTTTAGATAGATGTCACTGCAAAGGAAGGTTAAGTCTTTCCCTGCATCAAAACAGAGTGTACTTTCTATTTCTTTACTTTTTGCTCTTCACTATTGAACTTTTTATAATTACTGATCTTAATTACTGGTAGACTAATATATTCTACCTATTCCTGTATTTTTCCTTATATTACTCAATGGTGTTTGCCACACCCTCTTGGCATTGACTAGGCAAGATCTCTACTCTCTATTTTGGTTGTGGAAAGAGTTAAAAATCCCTCCTGAAAATTTTTAGAGACAGAAATCTAGCATTTGCTTGGCTATTAAACTTGAAATTATCAACCACATTTTTATCATTCCATGCCACACCCATTTTCTTTTTTGTGAGAGTGCTAGCCTTCTATTTTTTGTTTCAATCAATTACCAGCTATTGAGCCACAGTTCTGTGCCTGACACTATGCTAAGCATAAAGAAATAGAGGGAATAAGCAGCCTCTGTTCTTCAGTAGTTCACATTCTCGTAGATTAGGGAGATAATTATGTATGTTAGTTGCTATGCATAAAGGTTTCCTTTTTGGGGGTACAGGAAGAAGAACTTGGATCTCCCATTCTCCTCGTTGGGAAACTGACAGGGAGAAGGAGAAGCAGATGACCAGAAAAAACAATTTTCTCTTTTATTTGTTTTTTTTTTAATAGGTGTTGGGGGAACAAATGCTGCTCGGTTACATGAATAAGTTCTTCAGTGGTGATTTCTGAAATTTTGTTGCACCAGTCACCCGAGCCATGTACACTGCACCCAATGTGTAGTCTTTTATTTCTCATCCTCCTCCCACCTTTCCCCGAAGTCCTCAAGTCCATTGTATCATTATTATATGTTTGCATCTTCATAGCTTAGCTCCCACTTATGGATGAGAGCATATGATCTCTGGTTTTTATTTATTCTTGAGTTACTTCACTTAGAATAATGGTCTCCATTTCCACTCACGTTGCTGCAAATGCCATTATTTTATTTCGTTTTTAACTGAGTAGTATTCCATTATATATATATTTCTTTATCCACTTGTTGATTGTTGGGCATTTGGGCTGATTCCATATTTTTTTGCAATTGTGATTGTGCTGCTATAAACATGTGTGTACAAGTATCTTTTTTGTATAATGACTTCTTTTCCTCTGGGTAGATACCCAGTAGTGGGACTGCTGGATCAAATGGTAGATCTACTTTTACTTCTTTAAGGAATCTCCACACTGTTTTTCATAGTGGTTGTACTAGTTTACATTCTGACTAGCAGTGCAAAATGATTTCCTTTTCACCACATCCATGCCAACATCTATTATTTTTTTATTTTTTGATTATGGCCACTCTTGCAGGAGTAAAGTGTTATCGCATTGTGGTTTTGATTTGCATTTCCCTGATAATTAATGATATTGAGCATTTTTAAATATGTTTGTGGGCCATTTGTATCTTTTGATAATTGTCTGTTCATGTTCTTAGCCCACTTTTTTATGGGGTTGTTTGTTTTTTTCTTGCTGATTTATTTGAGTTTCTTATAGATTCTGGATATTAGTCTTTCGCTGGATGTATACATTGCAAAGATTTTCTCACACTCTGTGGATTGTCTGTTTATTCTGCTGGGTTTTTTTCTTTTCTTGCTGTGCAGAAGGTTTTTAGTTTAATTAAGTCCCATCTATTTATCTTTGTTTTTGTCACATTTGCTTTTTGGTTCTTAGTCATGAAGTCTTTCCCTAAGCCAATGTCTAGAAGGGTTTTTCTGATATTATATTCTAGAATCTTTATGGGTTCAGTCATAGATTTAAGTCTTTGATCCATCTTGAGTTGATGTTTGTATAAGGTGAGAGATGAGGATCCAGTTTTATCCTTCTACATGTGGCTAGCCAATTATCCCAGCACCATTTGTTGAATAGGGTGTCCTTTCCCCCACTTTACATTTGCTTTGTGGGAGATCAGTTGGCTGTAAGCATTTGGCTTTATTTCTGGGTTCCCAATTGTGTTCCACTGGTCTGTGCGCCTACTTTCATGCCAGTACCGTGCTGTTTTGATGACTATGGCCTTATAGTATAGTTTGAAGTTGGGGGATGTGATGCCTCCCAATTTGTTCTTTTTGCTTAGTCTTGCTTTGGCTATGCAGTATCCCAGAAAAGAAAATATTCATTTAAACTTTGTGGGTGGAAGGAGGGGAAAGACTGATTTAGTTCAAGAGCCACAGAGACTTTTGCTGCCACTATGCATTCTCGTGACATCTTGGATTGGAAAGGTCTGCATAATCTAAGTTAGAGCTATTTTGACTTGCTATGCTGAATCTTGAATCTTGCAAATTATTTAGCCTTTGCCGGGGGCGGTGGGGGGAGTGGTTCCATCAAATCCAGCCACAAATCAGATGTTTATATTTTTTAAAATACCTTTCTTGAGCTACAATTCCCATATCATATAATTCACCCATTTAAAGGCTACATTTCAATGGTTTAAAAATACATTCACAGATATATGCAATCATCATTAGATAATTTAAAAACATTTTCATCACCTCAAAAGAAATCCCACTACCTTTAACTATGAACTTTCATTATTTCATCCCTAGCAGACCTAAACTAGCTTACATTTTTGCTATATAGATTTGCCTTCTGGGCATAAATGGAATCTTATAAACTGTTGTCTTTTGTATCTGGCTTTTCTTACTTAGCATAAGGCTTTCAGGGTTCATTTATGTTGTAGTATGTATAGTACTCCATTCCTTTTTACAATAATATAATATTCCATTGTATGAAATATCACATTTAATTTATCTGTTTAGTCACTTGATGGACATTTGAGTTATCTCCACCTTTTTTGGCTATTACAAATAATGCTACTGTAAACATTGGCTAACAAACATTTGAATAGACATGTATTTTTATTTCTCTTGGGTACATACCTACTAATGAACTCACTGGGCCATATAGCAGTTGTATGCTTAACCATTTGAAGAACTGCCAGGGTGTTTCCAAAATGACCACACCATTTCGCATTCCTACCAGCAGTATTATACAGGTTCCAATTTCTCCACATCCCCACCAATGCTTGTTATGATCTGTCTTTCTGATTCCAGCTCTTCTGGTGGGTGTGAAGTGGTATCTCATTGCAGTTCTGATTTGCATTTCCTGATGTCTAATGATGATACTGTGCACCTTTTTGTGTGCTTGTTGGCTATTTGCAGAACTTTATTTAAACACCTACCTATTTATATCCTTTGTTCAATTTTACTATATTTTTACTCTTATTACAATTTTTTGAGACAGAATCTCACTCTGTCACCCAGGCTGCAGTGAAGTAGTGTGATCTCAGCTCACTGCAACCTCTGCCTCCTGGGTTCAAGTGATTCTCATGCCTTAGTCTCCTGAGTAGCTGGGATTACAGGCATGTGCCACCATGCCAAGATAATTTTTGTATTTTTAGTAGAGATGGGGTTTTGCCATGTTGGCCAGGATGGTCTCAAACTCCTGCCTGAAATGATCCATCTGACTCAGCCTCCCAAAGTGCTGGGATTACAGGCATGAGCCACTGTGCCTGAGTCCTTTGTCTAATTTTAATCAAGTTACATGTCTTGCTATTGTTGAGTTGTAAGCGTTTATTACACATTCTAGGTACGTCCTTTATCAGATGAGTGATTTACAAATGCTTTTTCCCATTCTGTAAGTTTCATTTTCTAGATGGTGTTCCTTGAAGCATAAGAGTTTTCCATTTTGATGAAGGTCATATGGTTTCCTACTCAGTGATGTTTTTCTTTTTTAATCTATATTTTATTGCACTTTAGGTTCCGGGGTACATGTGCAGAACATGCAGGATTGTTGCATAGGTACATACATAGCAATGTGGTTTGCTGCTTCCATCTCCGTCACCTTTATCTGACATTTCTTCCCATGTTATCCCTCCCCAACTCCCTACCCTCCCTATCACTCCCCTAGTCCTCCCCAACAGACCCCAGTGTGTGATGCTCCCCCTCCCTGTGTCCATCTGTTCTCATTGTTCAACACCCGCCTGTGAGCGAGAACATGCAGTGTTTGATTTTCTGTTCTTGTGTCAGTTTGCTGAGAATGATGGTTTCCAGGTTTATCCATGTCCCTACAAAGGACATGAACTCATCGTTTTTTATGGCTGCATAGTATTCCATGGTGTATATGTACCACATTTTCTTTGTCCAGTCTATCATCGATGGACATTTGAGTTGCTTCCAGGTCTTTGCTATTGTAAACAGTGCCACACTGAGCATATGTGTGCATGTGTCTTTACAACAGAACGATTTATAATCCTTTGGATATATACCCAGTAGTGGGATTGCTGGGTCAAATGGAATTTCTGTTTCCAGGTCCTTGAGGAATCGCCACACTGTCTTCCACAATGGTTGAACTAATTTACACTCCCACCAACAGTGTAAAAGTGTTCCTATTTCTCCACATCCTCTCCAGCATCTGTTGTCTCCAGATTTTTTAATGATTGCCATTCTAACTGGCGTGAGGTGGTATCTCAATGTGGTTTTGACTTGCGTTTCTCTAATAACCAGTGATGATGAGCATTTTTTCATATGTTTGTTGGCCTCACATATGTCTTCTTTTGAAAAATGTCTGTTCATATCCTTTACCCACTCTTGAATGGGTTTGTTTGTTTTTTTCTTGTAAATCTGTTTTAGTTCTTCGTAGATTCTGGATATCAGCCCTTTGTCAGATGGGTAGATTGCAAAAATTTTTTCCGATTCTGTTGGTTGCTGGTTCACGCTAATGATTGTTTCTTTTGCTGTACAGAAGCTCTGGAGTTTAATTAGATCCCATTTGTCTATTTTGGCTTTTGTTGCCAATGCTTTTGGTGTTTTAGTCATGAAGTCCTTGCCTATGCCTATGTCCTGAATGGTTTTGCCTAGATTTTCTTCTAGGGTTTTTATGGTGTTAGGTCTTATGTTTAAGTCTTTAATCCATCTGGAGTTAATTTTAGTGTAAGGTGCAAGGAAGGGGTCCAGTTTCTGCTTTCTGCACATGGCTAGCCAGTTTTCCCAACACCATGTATTAAACAGGGAATCCTTTCCCCCATTGCTTGTTTTTGTGAGGTTTGTCAAAGATCAGATGGTTGCAGATGTGTGGCGTTGCCTCTGAGGTCTGTGTTCTGTTCCGTTGGTCTATATCTCTGTTTTGGTACCAGTATCATGCTGTTTTTATTACTGTAGCCTTGTAGTATAGCTTGAAGTCAGGTAGCGTGATGCCTCCCGCTTTGTTCTTTTTGCTTAGAATTGACTTGGCTATGCAGGCTCTCTTTTGGTCCCATATGAAGTTTAAGGTGGTTTTTTCCAGTTCTGTGAAGAGGGTCATCGGCAGCTTGATGGGGGATAGCATTGAATCTATAAATTACTTTGGGCATTATGGCCATTTCCACGATATTGATTCTTCCTAACCATGAGCATGGAATGTTTTTCCATCTGTTTGTGTCCTCTCTTATTTCCTTGAGCAGTGTTTTGTAGTTCTCCTTGAAGAGGTCCTTTACATTCATTGTTAGTTGTATTCCTAGGTATTTTATTCTCTTTGCAGCAATTGTGAATGGCAGTTCGTTCTTAATTTGTCTCTCTTTTAGTCTGTTATTGGTGTATAGGAATGCTTGTGATTTCTGCACATTGATTTTGTGTCCTGAGACTTTGCTGAAGTTGCTTATCAGTTTAAGGAGATTTTGGGCTGAGATGATGGGGTCTTCTAAATATACAATCATGTCATCTGCAAATACAGACAATTTGACTTCCTCTTTTCCTAATCGAATAGACTTTATTTCTTTTTCTTGCCTGACTGCTCTGGCTAGAACTTCCAATACTATATTGAATAGGAGTGGTGAGAGAAGGCATCCTTGTCTAGTGCCAGATTTCAAAGGGAATGCTTCCAGGTTTTTCCCATTCAGTATGATATTGGCTGTGGGTTTGTCATAAATAGCTTTTATTATTTTGAGATACGTTCTGTTGATATCTAGTTTATTTAAAGTTTTTAGCATAAAGGGCTGCTGAATTTTGTCAAAGGCCTTCTCTGCATCTATTGAGATAATCATGTGGTTTTTGTCTTTGGTTCTGTTAATGTAGTGAATTACATTCATAGACTTGCATATGTTGAACCAGCCTTGCATCCCTGAGATGAAGCCTACTTGATCATGATGGATAAGCTTTTTGATGTGCTGTTGCAATCGGTTTGCCAGTATTTTATTGAAGATTTTTGCATCTATGTTCCTCATGCATATTGGTCTGAAGTTTTCTTTTCTTGTTGAGTCTCTGCCGGGGTTTGGTATCAGGATGACGTTGGTCTCATAAAATGATTTGGGAAGGATTCCCTGTTTTTGGATTGTTTGGAATAGTTTCAGAAGGAGTGGTGCCAGCTCCTCTTTGTATGTCTGGTAGAATTCAGCTGTGAACCCATCTGGACCTGGGATGTTTTTGTTAGTAGGCTATTAATTGTTGCCTCAACTTTAGCCCTTATTATTGGTCTACTCAGGGTTTCAACTTCTTCCTGGTTTAGGCTTGGGAGGGTGCAAGTGTCCAGGAATTTATCCATTTCTTCCACGTTTACTGGTTTATGTGCATAGAGTTGTTTGTAGTAATCTCTGATGGTAGTTTGCATTTCTGTGGAATCAGTGGTGATATCCCCTTTATCATTTTTTATTGCATCTGTTTGATTCTTCTCTCTTTTCTTTTTTATTAATCTGGCTAGTGGTCTATTTTGTTGATCTTTTCAAAAAACCAGCTCCCAGATTTATTAATTTTTTGAAGGGTTTTTTGTGTCTCTATCTTCTTCAGTTCTGCTCTGATCTTAGTTATTTCTTGTCTTTTGCTAGCTATTGAGTTTTCTTGATCTTGCTCCTCTAGCTCTTCCAATTTTGATGATAGGGTGTTGATTTTAGATCTTTCTTTGCTTCTCATGTGGGCATTTATTGCTATAAATTTTCCTCTAGAGACTGCTTTAAATGTGTCCCCGAGATTCTGGTATGTTGTGTCTTCATTCTTATTGGTTTTGAAGAATGTCTTTATTTCTGCCTTCATTTCATTGTTTATCCAGTCAACATTTAAGAGCCCATTGCTCAGTTACCATGAAGTTGTGCAGTTCTGAGTTGATTTTTAATCCTAAGTTCTAATTTGATGGCACTGTGGTCTGAGAGATTGTTTGTTATGATTTCCATTCTTTTGCATTTGCTGAGGAGTGATTTACTTCCAATTATGTGGTTAATTTTAAAGTAGGTGTGATGTGGTTCTGAGAAGAATGTATATTCTGTGGTTTTGGGTGGAGAGTTCTGTAAATGTCTATTAGGTTTGCTTGGTCCAGATCTGAGTTCAAGTCCTGGATATCCTTGTTAATTTTCTGTCTCGTTGATCTGTCTAATACTGACAGTGTAGTGTTAAAGTCTCCCACTATTATTGTGTGGGAGTGCTCCTGTAATGGGTGTGTATGTATTTAGGATCGTTAGCTCTTCTTGTTGCATTTATCCTTTTACCATTATGTAATGCCCTTCTTTGTCTCTTTTGATCTTTGTTGGTTTAAAGTCTATTTTATCAGAGACCAGGATTGCAACTCCTGCTTTTTTTTTTGCTCTCCATTGTCTTGGTAAATCTTCCTCCATCCCTTTATTTTGAGCCTATGTGTATCCTTGCACGTGACATGGGATTCCTGGATATAGCACACCGATGGGTTTTGACTTTTTATCCAATTTGCCAGTCTGTGTCTTTTGATTGGGGCATTTCACCCATTTACATTTAAGATTAATATTGTTATGTATGAATTTGATCCTGCCGTTTTGATGCTAGCTGGCTGTTTTGTACATTAGTTGACACAGTTCTTCATTGTGTCGATGCTCTTTACCATTTGGTACATTTTTGGAGTGGCTGGTACTGGTTGTTCCTTTCTATGTTTAGTACTTATTTCAGGAGCTCTTGTAAGGCAGGCCTGGTGGTGATGAAATCTCTGAGTACTTGCTTGTTCATAAAGGATTTTATTTCTCCTGCGCTTATGAAGCTTACTTTGGCTGGATATGAAATTCTAGGTTGAAAGTTCATTTCTTTAAGGATGTTGAATATTGGCCCCCACTCTCTTCTGGCTTGTAGGGTTTCTGCTGAGAGATCTGCTGTGAGTCTAATGGGTTTCCCTTTGTGGGCAACCTGACCTTTCTCTCTAGCTGCCCTTAGCATTTTTTCCTTCATTTCAACCCTGGTGACTCTGATGATTATGTGCCTTGGGGTTGCTCTCTTGAGGAATATCTTTGTGGTGTTCTCTGTATTTCCCAGACTTGAATACTGGCCTGTCTTGCTAGATTGGGGAAGTTCTCCTGGATAATATCCCGAAGAGTGTTTTCCAGCTTGGATTCATTCTCTCCATAACATTCAAGTAAACCTATCAAATGTAGATTAGGTCTTTTCACATAATCCCATATTTCTTGGAGACTTTGTTCACTTCTTTTTACTCTTTTTTCTCTAATCTTGCCTTCTTGTTTTATTTTATTGAGTTGATCTTTGACCTCTGATATCCTTTCTTCTGCTTGGTTGATTTGGCTATTGAAACTTGTGTATGCTTCACAAAGTTCTTGTGTTGTATTTTGAGCTCCATCAGGTCATTTATATTCTTCTCTAAGCTGTTTATTCTCGTTAGCATTTCATCAAACCTTTTTTCAATGTTCTTAGTTTCTTTGCATTGGGTTAGAACATGTTCTTTTAGCTCACAGAAATTCATTACTACCCTCTTTCTAAAGCCTGTTTCTGTCAATTCATCAGACTCATTCTCCATCCAGTCTTGTTCCCTTGCTGGTGAGGAGTTGTGATCCCTTGGAGGAGGAGAGGCGTTCTGGTTTTGGTTGTTTTCATCCTTTTTGCACTGGTTTCTTCCCATCTTTGTGGATTTATTTACCTGTGTTCTTTGTAGTTGGTGACTTTCAGATGGGGTGTCTGAGTGGACGTCCTGTTTGTTGATGATGAAATTATTTCTTTCTGTTTCTTAGTTTTCCTTCTAACAGTCAGACCCCTCTGCTGTAGGACTGCTGGAGGTCAACTCCAGACCCTGCTTGACTGGGGGATCACCTGTGACTGCTACAGAACAGTAAGGGTTGCTGCCTGTTTCTTCTTCTATTATCTTTGTCCCTGAAGGATACCCACCAGATGTCAGCCTGAGCTCTCCTTTATAAGGTGTCTCTTTGGATATACAGGGGTCAGGAAGCTGCTTGAGAAGACAGTCTGTCCCTTATAGGAGTTCAAGTGCTGAGCTGTGAGCTCTGTTGTTCCATTCAGAGCTGCTGGGCAGATATTTTTAAGTCTGCTGCAGCAGAACTCATAACCGCCTTTTTTCCTTTGGTTCTCTGTCCTGGGAAGAGGGGGCTTTATTTATAAGTTACTGATGTGCTGCTGCCTTTTTTAGAGATGTCCTTCCCAGTGAGGAGGTAGTCCAGTCACAGTCTGCCAGCAGAGGCATTGCTGAGCTGCCGTGGGCTCTGCCCAGCTGCTCTGTGAACTTCCTTGCTGTTTTGTTTATAGAGGTATAGTTAGAACTGCCTCGGTAATGGCAGTCTGCCTCAGTAATGGTGGACTGTCTCTGTAATGGCGGACTGCCTTGGTAATGGTAGACTGCCCTCGGTAATGGCAGACGTCCTTTCCACCACAGAGCTGGACTGTCCTGGGTCCACCTGTGCATGCTGTGAAACTCTCAATCCAGAGCATTTCAAATTGCTGGTCTTTGTGGGGGTGGGACCTGCTGAGCCAGATCACCTGGCTCCCTGTTTCAGCCCACTTTTTTCAGTTGAATGGGCAACTCTGTCTCCCAGGCATTCTAGGCACCAGTTGAAATGGCCGCCTAGATTTGTGTGAATTTTTGTGTGGAGACCCACTGTGCCAGCTGAAACAGCTGTGCTGGAGACTCCTGGTGCTTTTCCACCTGGTAATCTCCTGGTCTGTGGGCAGTAAAAACTCATTTGGAAATGTGGTAATCACTCACCCTCTGCATTCTCTCTGGGAACTGCACTCCAGAGCTGTTCCTATTTGGCCATCTTGGATCTGTCCCCTAAGTGATGTTTTTCTTATACACACCCTTTTACATTTCCACTGACTCTGATATCAGTATTATAGTCCACATGCTTGTTACTTCTCTATGATTGTAGACTCAACGGTCATCTTGGCCTTTCTACTACCTGTGTCTTCTATTTGTACTATACTTTATTCTGCATCCAAAGTAGTTTTCCTAAACCATAGCTGTTTGTGGCAATTCTGTAAAACATCCTTAGAATTCACTTCTGATTACCGACTAAAGCCCAAACTCAGTGCATTATTCAGTACACAGACTATCTTTTAATCTCATCTCCTATTCTTTCCCCAATCTCTTTGACTCTTAATTTTTGTCATAATTGCATACCATCTTTATTTACTTAATGTTTTTCTCTAACCTCTTTTCCATAAATTAAAATTTTTTAAAGCAATCTTTGTATCCTAAGTCTACATGAAAAACCATCCTGACTTGCCAAGCTTCCTCACTCTGTCAATCCAGATTACTTAATGCTCTCTTTGGACACCACCTAAAGTTCTTATTTCACACCTTGGAACATTGTTCTACCCAACTGGAATACTTAGCTTTCTTGTAACCTGTCTTGTTCTTATTTGGCATCCCTTTCTTCCCACTATCTAGAATTCTTTCTCCCCACCAGCTCCTCCCCATCCATACCTGGGGCTTATCATCCTCCAAAGCTTTTCTCAAAGTCCTTTTCATCTGGCACCTTTTATTACCATCTTAGAAGTGGTCTCTCTCTATGTCCTGGTATACTCTGGGCCTTTTCTAGGGTCCTTGTCAAGTTTGATCTCTTTTTTTGAGATGGAGTCTCCCTCCATCACCAGGCTGGAGTGCAGTGGCACCATCTTGGCTCACTGCAACCTCTTCCTCCCTGGTTCAAGCAATTCTCCTGTCTCAGCCTCCTGATTAGCTAGGACTACAGGACTGTGCCACCACATCCAGCTAATTTTTGTATTTTTAGTAGAGATGGGGTTTCACCATTTGGCCAGGATGGTCTCAATCTCTTGACTTGGTGATCTGCTCACCTCAGCCTCCCAAAGTGCTGGGATTACAGGCATGAGCCACCTCACCTGACCTAAGTTTGGTCTATTTTTATGGTCCCATGTGTACATGTCTTATCAGGCCATGGCATGCTGTGGTAGGAAATTCAAGGTCTTACTGTGACTTGGCATTAAATAATACATAGTCCTTGAGAACATCACAACTTCTTTCTGATCCCTAGTTTCCTCAACCTAATCATGGTAAAATGATGCTGTACCACTGGTTCTAAGCTGGGACTTACATCAGAATCACCTGTGTTATCATGATTCTATGAAGAGTGACTGAATCAAAATAATTCCAGAATGTACCCCTGAGTCAGGGCAACAAGAGATGTTGCCTGTCTTGGCTTAATGCTGTCTCATTGGTTTTCTAGGGAGACACTAGGGTCGGCACATAGTAATGATTCAATATTTATTTGAAGGAATTCATGAATGATTTCTAAAGCCTGTTTCTTCTCCGATATTTTATGTCTCTTGCCTTGCTCCTTTGTGGATCTTCGAGGTGCTTGCCATAGTGTCTTGGCAGCACTAGGTGATGATTAAATATCTGTTGAATTGAATTGAGCTAAAGGTCAGAGAGTAATTTGAGGCACAGAGGTGAAACTCTCAGAATCAATCACTGACGAAAGCAGAAACTTTTCCCCTAACAAAGACCTTGTGGAAGCCTAGAAATCATCCATGGGAAGTTTCTGGAGATTTCTTTTTAAAAGAAAGCACTTTAGCACAATGTAATATTTCAGCTTGTACTCTCACAAACTCGATTTCTATGAAGTTAAACTTGGTTTTATTCTCCCAAGTTCTTTAAAGTTCACATTGTTATTAAGACCCCTGGGTCATCCTACCAATGGGGATTGCTCTCTGCATTTTATCATTCATGCATTCCTGCAGGCTGAAGCACTGGAATAGATAGAGTGATGGTCTGTTAACCAGTAAACCAGACAACAGCAAAAGAATGTGATACCTGCTTGGTCTACTCTTGGTCCCCTCCTCCCAGACCTAGCAGGACTGCCCCAGGTGAAGATCTCCTCCAGAATGCCTAGCAAAAAGGATAACTTGGAATAGGCGTCCTTTGATTCGATTCTCTGACACTTCCATGACCCTTTAATTCTAGGCCTAACGGGCCTTGGTCTCTAAACTACAACTTGAAGTTTCCTTCTTTAGTAACCTCAATTTAGTTCTTGTCTTTGATGGTGCTGGGAGGGCCAAGTTTGTACTCTTAACCTTCACCAAGGGTTTTAAACTCAATCTTTGCATATTAGAGAGGGTAAATGATCAGAAAAAATATTCTTTTTTATAACCTCCACTTGATTTGCTTTGTTGAATGAGTAGAAATGATAATCTGCATATATTAAGAAATATTAGACATTTTTTTTAATTTGAATCTTCAGTCTGAAAGATGGAGAACTGTGAAACATTCAAGAAGTCCAAAAGAGGAGGGGCTGGTCTCTTCCCTGAGGAACTGGCTGGATGAAGGGTGGTTTTGTTTTTTATCTGCTTAGCTGCTACATCTCCTTTATTGCAAGTAACCTGCCTGGGTATCAAGGAAGCCCCTTCAGCAGGCATAGCCGTGTTTGCTGACTTGCTGGTCTTGGCCACCAACCACACTACGTGGAATAGTGTTGGACTCTACACACTTAGAGAGAAGTGTGTGAAGCATGACAGAGGCTTAGAAATTCTCTGTCTCCCTCATGAGTCCCCACACCTTCAGTACTTATGTCTCTGCTAGGTGTCCATACCATCAGAACCAATAGACCCATGCAATCAGTCAGTCTTCCTGGTGGCCAGCCATGGATTCTACATGCTGGCTCATCCACTCAACAGTTACCCCCCTGACACCAGCCCTGTGCCACCAAGCATTGGGTTTGAACAGAAAGAAAAGACCTGGTCTCTTCCCCTAAGTGGTTTTGTTCCATATGATATCCACAAAATAAGAATCTAAGAATAAGTATAAATGAAATATTATCTCATTAAGTCAGTTACTGTTGATTCACAATGTGAGATCCTAGATACAGGAGAAACTAAAATTTGACTTACAACCCTCTGAGGAATACATAACTTACAGAAGCACATTTTCCACATTCTGTCAAAAACAAATCCCAAAACATAATTCTTAACTGTTTGCCAAAGAATCACTTGGCAAATTTGTTTAAAATGTACATTTCTCAGCCGTGCACATGGCTCATGCCTGTGATCCCAGCACTTTTGGAGGCTGAGGCAGGCAGAGCGCTTGAGCTCAGGAGTTTGATACCAGCCTGAGAAACATGCAAAACCCCGTCTCTACACACACGAAATTAGCCAAGCACGGTGGCACACCTGCCTGTAGCCCCACCTACTGGGGAGGCCGAGATGGGAGAATCACTTGAGTCCAGGAGGTAAAGGCTGCAGTGAGCCTTGATCACACGACTGCACTCGAGACTGGGTGACAGAGTAAGACCCCAAGACCCTGTCTCAAACAAAACAAAACCTAAAGATGTATATTCCAGATATGTAGTTGAGAGAAAAAAAAGCAAGAGACAGAAAGAGCATATATTTTTGTAGTATGTGTGTTTAAGATTGCTTGTTTAAGTATAAAATCTCTGAAAAAAATACATAAACAAACACCCCCAGCTTACTGTCTTGCATTGTGGATGGAGACCTGGGTGGATGGATACAGGGAGTCAGGAAGATTTACTCTTCATTGAATCTCCATCTGTGTGTCTTGAATGTTGTACCATGTAGAAGATTTCTAAATTATTCTATAAAAATGTAAATTTTTAAGAAGAAAAGAGTGAAATATAGTAACTTTTTTACTATTATACTTTAAGTTCTAGGGTACATGTGCAGAATGTGCAGGTTTGTTACATAGGTATACACGTGCCATGGTGGTTTGCTGCGGCCATCACCCCATCATCTACATTAGGTATTTCTCCAACACTATCCCTCCCCAAAATATAGTAATTATTTAAAATAAGCATTCCTGGGTCCTTTCCCCAGTCATTTAGATCCTAAAGGTGTGTGTGTGGTGGGGTGTAGGAGCCGAGAAATTGAAGTTTTAACAAACAGTCCGTGTTAATATAATACACTTGCTTTAAGGACCGCACTTGAGAAACTTGCTACCACTTTTGAGGGTAATTCATTTATTCATCAAACAATAAAGGAGAGTGTAACTATCAAGGTTTAAGCACTGTGATAAGCACATAGGATAAAGTGAGACTAATGTTTAGAGGGCAGGATAGAGATGCAAGTATTTCACTGCAATCATGGGTCTCAAAATGTAGCATGAATCCGATTCACTAGAAGGGGTTGTGAAACACAGATTGCGGGGTCCTAGCCCCAGAGTTTTCCCAGTAGGTCTGGAAAGGGGCCTGGGAACCTGCGTTTCTCATACGGTCTCAGGTGATGCTGCTGGCCCACAAACCTACATTTTGAGGAATTCTTAAACATCCCTGAAAAGCAATTAACTGGATCCATTTGCATATATTTTAGGATGTATTGCAGGATATGAAACTCACTACTCATACATAAGACTTCCTTCATTAAAAAACAAAAGCTAAGATTTTCTATATGGCTACCATTTATGCAAACTCTGCAATGACACTGACATTGAATCGTTCTGTAAGTTCTTGAAGAAAAATATCACTTTCTTCTCTTTTCTTATTAAATCTCTGACTCTTAGGCAGAAGATCTAGTTTCTAGTTTTTTGGTTCCTCTCCTCTTAAGACCCTATAATCTACTGCTATTCCTCTTACAATATGGTCACCAAAAATTCTTGAGGCCTGAATCTGAGGTCTCATCCACTCAAGGTAAAACAATCCCTTGACCTTCTTTGTTTTGGAGGCAGCAGTGTAGGTTGGTAGAAAGAGCTGTCTGATGTTGATCCTAGCTCTACCTCTAGCGTTATAACTTTCTGAGGTTAATTTGTCATCTGTTTGTATTCTATTTAGGGGGTTAGACTAAGCCTCTCCTTCCTTCCTATCTCTCTGGTAGTATTCCAGGACCAGCCTCCTTTTGCCAAAACCAAAAGCCCCTTGTACATGAACATGTGCCAGCAGATGCAATTCTGACTGGGCTCAGCTGGGACTCTCTGCAATAGCATCATGATAGCAATAGCTCCATACGACCCTCAAAAGAGTAGGCAGTGATGGCGAAATACAAAGGAGCCATTTTGACAGGGAAGGCCCATTGTGCCCAAAAAACACTGGATGGGAAAGAGGGTATTTTCCACTTTCTTCAAGTTATCAGAGCATTA
Organism: Ateles fusciceps; assembly: GCA_036589455.1. NCBI lineage: Eukaryota > Metazoa > Chordata > Mammalia > Primates > Atelidae > Ateles > Ateles fusciceps. The sequence goes on from JAZHEH010000284.1 coordinate 2,040,668, forward strand.
GCGGATGGAGTCAGAGGCAGGGATGGTAAGGCATTTGCTGTAGTTACCAAAGAGCTCCTTTCTCCCAGAGGGCCCTGGAAAATAGAGAAAGTGGTGAAGTACTTCCCTGAGATGCCTTTGGTGCACAGACTTAGGCAGCTGGGAAATGGAGTCTTACACGTAAGAACAGGAACTTCCTCTCGAGACCCTCAGCTGGGTCCCGGAAGTCCTGTGCTCTCAGGAGACCGTGAGGATACCATGGCCGCTGTCGACTGTGTTTCTCCTCTCTGCCCTGTTCCTTAGATGTTACTATATTGGCCTTCGAGGGAAGCACAGAATGATCAGCCTGCTTCTGTTATAGATCTGCCAATTCCTTCCCTTAGAAGTAAAAGCCTCCTTTAAAAAAATTAATGACAGAACTTGAGCATGTGTGCAATTAAAATACAGGGTGACTGTCTGAGTCTGTTCAGGCTGCCATAACAGAACACCATACACCTGACGGCTTAAACAACAGAAACTTATTTCTTACAGTCTGGAGGTTGGAAAATTCTATATCAAGGCACTGGCAGGTTCTGTGTCTGGGAGCAGAGGGCACCCTCCTTGTTCATAGAGGGCATCTTCTCGATGCAGCCTTACATGGGGGAAGGAGTGGAGGATCTCTCTGAGGTCTCTTTCATAGGGGTACTGATCCCATCGTGAGGGTTCTGCCCTTCTGACCTAATCACCTCCCAAAAGTTCCATCTCCCAATACCATCTTCTTGGAGGTCAGGATTTCAACATATGAAATTTAGGGGAACGTGACTATTGAGACCATAGAAGTTGTTTCTTAAACAACCAGAAATAAAAAGCCACTCATCTTACACAGAGGTAAGTTTTATTTACCACTAGTGTCTCATCTTTTCTTTTTCATAAAGTTTTAGTTCTCAGAAAGCTAATTTCCTAAACCTTATGCCTGAGACCTCTCTCAAGTGGAGGCCGCAGAATGATGACCCCCTTGTTGCATATATCAATATTTATACACACAGATTTATAACACAAATGTTTGGCAATAGTGATTGCCAACAGCCACAATGGCTGTTGCAGACGAAACTACCGGCCTTGTGCTAGGGATGTCATTGCCATTATTGTACCCACCTCTCAACTAGGGCTGACACCTCATTGGTACCATCTATCATGTCCCTCCTGTAGTTATTTGATCTAGTGTCCCTACTGGCTCTTTTCTTTTCTTCCTTTCTTTTCCCATGTAAGTTATGCACAGACTGTCTTAACCTATGCGTCTCTTGGATTCCATTGTCCCCTTTCCATTTTCACATGTTTGATGGTAGGGGGAGGAGGCTTATATTTGTGTTTGTTTTTTCTTTAGTGAAAACAACTGTTCTAGGTCTATTCTTACTTCCAAAAATCTTATTTGCACCCCCAAGCCCACGAAAAGTCTTGAAGGCTTCGAGCTTTGCTTTGTGTTTCTGTTCATGTCACCAGTCTTAAGACCTGACCTAGACATTTCAGCTGCAAACTTCGTAACTCACAAGAGTCTGAACATAGCGGGTAATGGAAGCCTTTGTAATCTGGCTCAGAAAATGAGGCCCAGGGGTCCATCTCATTCCACATTCTGTGCTGCGTTGGCTCTGAGTAAGTGCTGGGATAAAATGAGAGTAGTGATAATAATAGTAATGGAGGTTAATGTACTGTTTTCCTAGCGTGATGGTGCAAGTGAGGAGAGTGATTTAAAGGGCGTAGCTTTGGATGGGAATGCTTCTGAATGTGGAACATTTTTAAAGGCCATTATCATCAACATGGCATCATCCTTTCAATGAGTCTCGTGTAAAACAATAAGTTTCTCCTTCCTAAATGCAATGCCATAAAAATATATGTTTGAAATGTATTATATTATATACAAAATTGATGAAGAAAACCAAGCAAAAACCACCCCATGATCACAACACTCAATGCCTTTTAAATGCAGTTATGGAAATAGATAAAAGACATTCAGCATCTGCTCGGCACAGGGATTTTCAAATTTGATACAATAATCCTAACTTTACATTTCTCGGGGCTCCCTTCCTGATGCATCAAAAGCCACACTAAATTTAAATAATAGAGTCAATCATCTGGCAAATTTGATTTAGAGGGAAAGTTTTTCATTAGATCGTTTTGGGAGCTGTTGACATGATAAAAACCCCCATTATCTAAATGCAAAACCCAGACAGCGTTTTGTTCACAAAATATTTAAGCAGCAAATCATTATAAACACCACAAGGAACTTATACAACACCAAGAACTTCTTGGAAGCCTTGATACAAACACAGGGAGAAGCTGCAATGTTAAAAATAATCAATATTTGGAAATAAAATCAAATGGCAAAAGCTCAGAGAGATTTTTATTTGGGCCTAGTTAGGCAGTCTTCTAAGTATTATCGGAATCCAGATACTTCACTCCAATAGATACACTTCACTCCAGATAGATGTAGGAGTGATGGCTCTAGGAAGCATGATACCAATTTATTAGAAGGCTGTTGATTAACCAGAATACTCACGTTCAACATAGCCACTCCCTTTCAAAGGCCCACTGCAAATGCGTTTTCACGACTAGGTTTGCCAAAGGTATTGTCTTTCTGTCTTAGGTAGTAGTGAAGGTTCGTGCTTAAATTTTCATTCTCTATTTTCTATTTTGACTCCCGGTAGATTGTCATTTTTAACGATAAGAACAGCAGTGGCAAATAGAGTAATAACAATGCTAATAGTAGTAGTAGATGACAGCATCAATGGTCTCTTTGGGACAATGACTTTCACTACTAAATCAAAAATAAAAGCCAAGGGGACAAAGATTGTGGATGAAGAAGTTTTATTGTCAATCATTGAACCTGACCGCACAGAGTGTCTCAGCCCTGGGTGATGAGGTTCTGGGTGGAGAAATGGGGCAAGTATGTTAAACCCCAATGGAGAAGAACCATCTCTGTCCCATGTCAGGGAAGCAAGGCCTGTGAGTGCTGCTGCTTGGCTAGGGGAACCAGATGGTCTGGGTGGTGAGCACTGGGCCGGTTCGAGTAGATCTGCTATGAAAATGGGGTGCTTACCTTGAAATCATGAAGGTCAGCTGCCTCAGGTGCATGGGTTCCATCCCAGAGTCAGAATGACAAATTGTGGTCAGCAGCCAATGAAGGAAGGCCCCAGTTTACACTGCTTTGAGGGTCTTAGGGTAGCTCAGTTTTTCATAGGATATAATTCCTCTGTGATTTATTATATATTATTCACTGTAGTAGATATCTGCGAATCTGCTCACCCAGCATCTGTTCACTCCGCCTTATGTCAATTTCTCTTTGGAAAAAATCTTCATCCTACCCTTCACCCACTGACAACTCCTCTACCTTCAGGAGTAGAGCATGACCCTGGTGAGAGCAGTCAGCACATCCTTTGCCCTCGTGCTTATATACCAGTCCCCCAACTCTGCTATATTAATTCATTCAGGAGTAGGCATTGAACAAGTTAGATTAATTAGAGCCCATAATTCGCAATTCTAAGGTTTTCACTTGATGAGTAGGAGAATCAACTCTTCTCTACTTCATGTGAGCCTGAAGCTATGGGATCTGCCACTTAGAACTTGCCCCTGGACACAACTCCAGAGATAAATGATATGATTCTGACAGCACAACCTGACTCCTGAAATAAGTGGTGGCTACAGCTAGCTCAGCCTCGTTGAGTTTCCAGTTTTCAGAGCCCTCCTTCCAGCTTAAATCACTTGGTTTGTGTTGGAGTTTCCATTTCTTGTAAACTCAAGGTCCTAACTCTATCATGGAAGACATTAGGTTGTCTTCTTTCTTGGTTTGACATGAAAAGGAATACGGATGTAAAAGTACACGACCTATAAAAGCATTACAGCTTTTATAGGTCGTGTACTTTTACATCTAAGTATTTCTTTCTTCTTTGTGTTATCTTTAATTGTGCAATGGAAATCACACTCCCTTGCTGGATCCTACGCTCTAACAGACAGAAATCACAACTTGTCTTGATTTTCCTCATAAAGCATACTTTCCAGTAGAAGCTGATGGAGGATTGTGCTTGCCAAGCACAGTGAATGGTGGATTTTGATGAAGACTCTCTTTCCGGCCAGACTTTAGTAAGGCTCCTCTAGGCCCTATTCTTAACTAGGCTTTGACTTTGGGCTTCAGGGTCCATCCTTGTCCATCCCCCCAGTTTCAGCAAGAATCTTGCTAAGTCATTTTGGGGAGAATGCCCCAGGTGATAACCTGATTACCCCGGCCTCCCTTCAGCAGGAATCATGTTACATCTGTTTAGCCACAATTCCCCTTCTCTGCCTGGCGTTTCCTCCTAGTAATTTTCCATCCATCCCACCTGCTCCTTGATGATAAACCCCCTAGCTTTTACTTCTTGTGTTTGGAGTTGAGCCTAGATACAAAAGTCTCTTTTTCTTTATTGCAATAAATAATTTCCAAATAAAACTGTTTAAGAAAAACTGTTAAACTTCAATTAGTATATGGCTCTCTTTTTTTTTTTTTTTTTTTTTGATACGATATACAAATTTCAATGTAGGTATTGGGTCAGGCTGGGTTGTTTTAGATAATGACATACGATTTTCTTTTAGTGGGAGAGACAGTGAGAAATTTGGTGGTGGGGCAGGGGGAGTAAACAGAAGCTAGCAAAGCTGGAGCTCCCCTTACCGTAGTATCTCTGCAACCTTCCAAACCTTTGTAAAATTTAAGTGAAATTCAAATTGTTTCACGAGAACTGGCGGAGCTGCGTGAGAGTGCAGTACCAAAGTTGAAAAGCGAGTGAGCAGACATTTGGATTATATTTGTGAGATTTGCCACATCGGATCATGCCTGGACTTGGATTTGTAGGTACTTCTTACTTAGAGGGGCCTGGCCCCCATTACCTACACTGCGATTACTTTCCCAGCCAAAGCTGGAGGGAAAGTAATTGCGGGGAGGCCTCATTCATCCAGAAGGGTTTACCTTGGCAAATCACCCATACAGAATGGAAAATCGCCACTGGCTGCGAGGCCTAGAGCCTTCAGTTATTGTTTCTTGTCGCTGACCTTTGCTCTCCAGAAGGCCTCCCCCGAGGAAATCAGACTCTGGGTCAGCTCAATTGCCTTTTTGAGCCTCACCAATTTAAATGATTACTCATGTTTGCTTGCCACAAATCACTGATGAAACAGCAACAAAAAGGAATCCTTGTCACCATTTTTCTCAGCACACCATGTTCTCTGTGCCTCCTTTTATAGTTCAACAAAAGCCACAAATGGAGGCCACCATAAGCCAGTCAGGCTGATCCCCTACCTCTGAGGATGCCCTTTTGTGTCTATCGTCTTTTAAAAAACTCACCTTGATGTTTTTACCAAAACAAACTGATGGCTCATTCATGAAATACAAGTCCAGAAAAGTGCTGAGGTACTCAGAAAAAGGTAAATCTTAATATACATACACGTAAGGCTGGGCGCGGTGGCTCACGTCTGTAATCCCAGCACTTTGGGAGGCCGAGGCAGGCAGATCACGAGGTCAAGAGATCGAGACCATCCTGGCCAACATGGTGAAACCCCGTCTCTACTAAAAATAAAAATACAAAAATTAGCTGGGTGTGATGGCATGCACCTGTAGTCCCAGCTACTCGGTAGGCTGAGGCAGGAGAATCTCTTGAACCCAGGAGGCAGAGGTTGCAGTGAGCAAGATGGCACCATTGCACTCCAACTGACAACAGAACAAGACTCCGTCTCAAAAAAAAAAAATACATACATATATATATATATATATATATATATGCACACACACACCATATACACACACATAAAGAAATCACAAAGTCTAACTGATATCTGGCAAAGAGAGGTCAGTGGGAGCCAGAGGCAGATGTATGCTCTACCAAATTAACTTACTTTTCACTTTAAAGAGCTAGGACCACATAATTCCAAACAGACTCAGGCAAGAAGCAGTGCCGTCCTTAACTGTGGGCAAATAAATGTATTTGGCTGTGACCAGATGTCGCAGGGAACATGAGCTCTAAGTATTAGAAAGGACCTCGTCCCAAAGTGAAAATAAAAGTGACAGAGTATATTTTTCTGGGACAATTCGGGGAATGTGAATGTTAACTTCATGAATTAAAAAAATGTTTACTTTCTTAAGAATCATTTCCATGTTGGTTATGGAGGAGAATATGGTGGATTTTGATGGAGACCCACCCCCGACCAAACTTTAGTAAGGTTCCGCTAAACCGTCTTCTTAACTGGGCTTTGAGTTTCAGGGTCCATCTTTGTCCACCCCCCAAGTTTCAGCAAGAATCCTAAGTCATTTTGGAGAGAATGTCCCAGATGACAGCCTGATTAACCTGGCCTGCTTTCAGGAAGAATCCTGGGTTTTTTTTATTTTTTTTTGAGACGGAGTCTCGCTCTGTTGCCAGGCTGGAGTGCAGTGGCACCACCTCGGCTTACTGCAACCTCTGCCTCCTGGGTTCAAGTGATTCTCCTGCCTCAGCCTCCCGAGTAGCTGGGACTGCAGGCGTGTGCCACCATGCCCAGCTAATCTATATATATATTTTTTGTATTTTTAGTAGAGACAGGAATTCACTATGTTGACCAGGATGGTCTTGATCTCTAATAGATACATGCTCAAGTATTTCAGAGGAAAGCATTAAGTTGTTTATAACTTACTCTCATATGATCTCAGAAGCAAACTTATATATGTAAAATATCACAAAATACGTACACATATACACTCACACATACATTTAACCCAGGAGAACCCAAGAGTTTCCTTTTCAAGATTAGAATATACATAAACTATTGAGAGAAGGCTCATATAAATAGAAATAATATTGTTAAAATTAAAGAAAAAAATAAGGTTTATTTCACTATGTTCAAATGTGCACAAAAGACAATTTTACTCTGTCACTTGTGAGATGTACAGAGATTTAAAATTTTCTTCATGTTGCCTTTGATCACCTCATCTTAGGCCCATAGTAAACCTCTTAAAAATAAAATTATAATGGGAATTTTAGACACTTGCATCAGGCAAAGAAACTCAGAAAGTAGTCTTGGGACAAATTCTGCTCTGCTGTGAGGTGAGAGAGAGAACCATTAGTTAAAAACAATTGGTGGCTGGGCACGGTGGTTCACACCTGTAATCTCAGCACTCTGGGAGGCAGAGGTGGGAAGATCACAAGGTCAAGAGTTTGAGACCAGCCTGACCAACATGGAGAAACCCCATCTCTATTAAAAATACAAAAATTAGCTGGCCGTGGTGTCAGGCGCCTGTAAGCCCAGCTTCTCGGGAGGCTGAGGCAGGAGAATTGTTTGAACCTGGGAGGTGGAGGTTGCAGTGAGCTGAGATCGCACCATTGCACTCCAGCCTGGGCGACAGGGTGAGACTTTGCCTCAAAAAAAAAAAAAAAAAAAAAAAAAAAATGGTAAAGGCAAGTAGACTACTCCCAAGAAAGCCAGGCCCAAAAAAAAAAAAAAAAAAAAAAAAGGAAAGCAAAAGTATTTGTGAAATGAGAAAGGTATGGCTATTTTATATATAAATGATTCCATTTGTGAAAAATTAAAAAGCTTTCACACACACACACACACACACACACACACACACACACACATCGCATATGTCCTTATGCTTAAGAGTATTCAGAAAGGATACACAACAGTTAAAAGTGGTTAACTGTGATGAAATATTAACTCTCTAATCCTATGTATGGCTTCAATTTCTGTTCCAATTTTTACAAAACCAGTTTCTATCACTACTATTGTAAAATGAATAAAATAGAATATTAAAACATGAGGTCATTTTTTTCCAAACTTTGGGTAATTGGATTTAAAATTGTCATTCTTGATATTTGAGATTACAAAACTAAAATATCTGAATAGTATTCAGAACGTTTTCTAAACTTGAGTGATATAAGTGTCATTATTTTGAAGTTCTAGCCTTAAAATGATTACCTTAACTATATATTACTATTTAGCTACTTCCCTGTTGTGGTGAAAAAGAAGGTGTATGACCTTGACCTTAACAGAAGTCTCAGCCCTGCCCTCTACAGGCCAGGAGACCTTGGACAAATTATTGCCTCTCAGGCAGATTATTGCCACAGTTGTCTCACCTGTAAAATGGGAAAAATAATATTTATGTCACAGAAGTGTCCTAATTACACATTGTATGCCTGTATTAAAATACCTCACATACCCCATAAATACTCATATATATATACCTACTATGTACCCATAAAAATTAAAAATTAAAGACTTTTTTAAAAGCAGTGTGTTAAGATTGTATGAGAAAAAAGGAGTTTATTCTTTTGAAATTATAGGGCCAGATCATCTTTCTTGCCAAGGAAATGTTATTCAAAAGTTTGTAGATGTCAGATAGCTCACGTGAAGCCCTCCTTCACGGTACACAGGGTTCTCACTGCTGGCTCAAAGGAAGGATACTGGGATTCTGTCAATCAAATTTATTCAGTCAACAGGTCAGATGAGAGATGTTCTCGGTTACCTGGGGAATTTGAGAGGATGGCCCTGGATGAACTTTACAATTTTTTTTCTCTCGGAGTTTCCTTTTGGAAGAGTGAATGTAGCTGGTTTGGTCAGTGTTTGTGTATGCCTTTTCTTCCAGGTAAATATTGATTTTTCTTGCTGGATTACTAAACTCCCCCCCCAAAAAAATTCCTTCATCTCATAAGAGACCATTTGTAAGAGGATAAATACTGGTCATATTCATAAATACCAGATGAAATAAATTTTATGCATGCTTGGGTTTGAGTGATGGAATAACTGATGTTTTGGTGTGGAAAAGCAGTCAAGATAGAATTACAGAACCTGAAAGGAAAGTGCCATTAGAAATTTTCCAACCAAGTCCCCCAAGTGAGGGATGTTGGCAACCCATTTTCAAGTTTGTCACTTAGTTGGTGACCATCCAGCACGTCACCCACTCTTTTGATCTGGTGAGTGAAATGAGGCCAGCTAGACACACCTTTTCTTGCAATATATTGAAGATATTTATATAAACAGCAATACAGTGCATTCGGAAACATCACAATGTCATATCCACTAGGATTTGTTATCTAGATTTGTCTTTAAGACATCGGAGAAAGAAGATGGTCTCTATGCATGACAAGAGGCAACAGAGAGGAGGAGACGGAGCAGAAGGTTTTCTGAGTCCTGATCTCTTGATGAGGATTTCTTCCAAAACTTTAGAGCTTTCAGAAGCCATTGGCTTCTTAAATGTGCTGGGAGAGTATTTCTATATTTTGAGAACAAAGAAAACCAAGTGACAGCTACAAAGTTGAGAGCAAATCAAGAAATTTATCTCAAAAGAAAATCCCCCTGGGGGTGTCTACAATCAGAACACTTCACCCACCAGGCAGAAAATCTGAGCAGTCCTCTGATAAGATTCCCCCAGATTGCCTCAGAGGTTAATCCATTCCTGATGCTGCTGTGTGGACAAGGAGATGATTATCCAATGTGTCATGCTGAAGGCATAACTTCTGTAAGCCCTGCCGGTCACCTCGCAGCCCTGTCCAGGCAGGCGAGAGGCCCTGGTCAGGATTCCAGATCTTTTCCATCAAGCATAGAATTTCCCCTGGGTTTGCTGGGCATGTCTTAATTCTTACTAACTGATGGTAATTTTGACCTGTGAGTTAACAGGAACTGCCCTTTGAATTTCTTTTGGCCTTCATGCAATCTATTAAGGCACTTAAGCTTCTGCCTTCTACATAAAACACTCCTATTTTTAAAAACAAACTTTTAAGTCAAAAATGACAGGGTTAATTATTCTGAAATATGCTGTTTACAGCCTAAACTCCATAAAACAGAATACATGATTTAAGACACCATCCAAGACAGCACTGGTTTTCATTTCTGCACAATCAGGGACTAAATCTATGTCACTCATTCCCCTATGCGTGCTGGAAATGGTTTTATGTTCCATCTTACTTTAAATTATACACATCAAGATCATAATGGGACACAGTCTACTTTGTTGCCAAAACCTGCTAGGTTAGATCATCTATTAAACTCTATTTATTTTTTATGACAAACAAGAAAAATTACAAAGCAAGCTACTGAATGCCCACTAATGAACACCAAATGCCTCTCGAGGTCTCCTTCATATTGTATTCATTTGTTCAGGAGTCCAGTTAACTTCCTCTTTGATGCTCTACCTCCCAAAAATATTCCTAAAAAGAAGCTGGTTTTCATAAGCTACTGGGGACTGAGCTGGTTACCATCTGCCCTCTTGTTCTGATTCTGGGGTCAAAAGTTTGATTGGACCTTGACAATGCAAAGTTTCAGTAAAAGGAGAAAATCTCACGTACCATTGTGGTTACTTATCTTGGGGGCCAAATAAGCGAAATGAAATATTAACTCTACATTTGAAAGAGTCACATTTGTATCTAGAAACGCTTTTAGGAAGAGTTCCAGATGGAAACGGGAAGAGGAAATAACCAAGTTAAGGACAGAGTTTGCTAAAATGGTCACTGTTAGAGCTGCTTAAAAATCAGACTCAGAGAATTCAAAGGGGCATTTGGAGTCAATTGGATCAACAATTCAGATTTCAACAGTGCCACAGATTTTTACAAGCTGGATATTTTTTAGGTTTCTTTGGAAACTTTCTAAGTTCTATTTAAAGCTGTTCACCTATCATGCTCTGGGGTACCTGCCTAGCCTAGAGGGTCAAGAGCAAATCCCAGAATGCACTGGTGGCACACGACTAACACACTTCGTGCTCAGTGGCCTCCTAATATTTCGAGTCTCTGAATACAGAAATATGTCTATGGGATCCTGGGACAAAAAAGTACAGTGTTCTACCTTCTTCATAGAGTAGCATGGAGGATAGAAAGGAATAGCTGCCTAATCCCGGGTCCCTCCTAACACAGATCCTGGTTAATGCGGCCGACCAAGGAGACATATGGACTGCTTTTCTTTCAGGAGGCTCCACGGGATGCAATGACGTGAAACCTGAGCATGTTAAAAAATAAAATAAAATAAAATAAAATAAAATCAGCCGGGCACAGTGGCTCACGCCTGTAATCCCAGCACTTTGGGAGGTTGAGGCCGGTGGATCACCTGAGGTCAGGATTTCGAGACGAGCCTGGCCAACATATAGTGAAACTTTGTCTCTACTGAAAAATACCAGAATTAGCTGTGCGTGGTGGTGCACGCCTGTAGTCCCAGCTACTCGGGAGGATGAGGCAGGAGAATTGCTTGAACCCAGGAGGCGGTAGTCAGAGGTTGCAGTGAGCCGAGATTGCGCCACTGCACTCCAGCCTGGGCGATAGAGCAAGACTCCATCTCAAAAAGAAAAGAAAAGAAAACAGAGTGGCCATTTTACAAAGATCTGACAAAGAAAAGAAGCTGAGATTGTAATCTGCCCGTTTCTTTCTGGGCAGTCACCACCCAGCTCTCTGGCAGCTAGACCCACAGTGACGGAGCAGGTGGAGTGCTCACGGAACAAGCGGTCAGAACAGGACTGCTTTGGCCTGAGTCCCTTTAAGGCTCCTTGATGAGCTCTTTCCCCTCCATAACATGCACAGATATTATTATGTTAGGGGACTTTTCTCTCTGCAAAGGTAGCCCCAGTAGGAGTTCTGGTAGTGAACATCATTTCCGTCCTAAATGAGAAATTGTGTGCTTGGTTTGCAGGGACAGAAAAACCTCATTGGAACCTTACTAAGCTGGAAGTAGTGATGATTTAGGTAAGATTTAAGAAGATGCCAATAAAGACATTCTATAGCATTTTAGAGCAGAAAATCAAGTCCAAGAACACAAAGACTTCTACAGAGCTGAAACACAACTCTTCAGTAGTTCATTCCTGGGACCTGTCTCCCTTGTTTTATTTCTCAACATCCTTATCCTTGGCTCCTGAATCTAAGGCATAAAGATGTATGAACCTTGACCAAAGTCATATGTGGTAAAAATAGGAGTCACATCCAAGGCTGCCTGGCTCTAAAATTCATCTTTAAACTCTATACTATTAATGTGTAACTATTCTGAATTCCAAGGCAGTCACCTTTTTTTTTTTTGGTCTAAATTTAAATTAGGCAAATTTGAAAGACTATAGTACAAAATATTTAAGATCTTACATTATGCCAAAATAAAGTACACAGAGATCCTATTTTTTTAAGTGCTGAGAATTGCGGAATTTAAAAACAGACTGGCAGACTCAATTGTAAGAAGTTTTCATATGATTGCCATAAGAGAGTATACATTTAGCTGGAAAAAATATACATACATACATATATTATTTTTGTCAGTATCCCATGAAGCATGTGCAAATAATATGCATCAGTAGTCCTGAGCAATATTGATCATCCTTATGTTGATATCTCAATAGGTATTGTTATAATTTATTGTTTAATAAACATTGTTATTGTTAGTGTAACCTGAAAAATATATTCAGCAAAGTCATCCACACATTCACCATGTTGTGGTGCGGAGAGCTGATGCTGAAAATTGTGCCTGGAAATCACTAACTTTTAGAAACATGTTACGTGTGATAAACCACTAAGCAGTAGATCAAGCTACCAACGTGTGCTGTGCTGTTAATTTTCGAGAGCACCAAAGGAAGCATTAGAGACATTGCTGAGAAAATAAGCAGTCTTAAAGCAAAAATATATTAACCACAGTTGTAAGAGTATATGGTTCCAAAATTAAATTTGCTCCTTCCCCTCCATTTTTACATTGGTTCCTAGGAAAAAGTTAGGCTTGAATGAGGCTGGGTTTTCAGGAATGCATCTCTCGCACAAATGGCAACCACACCACGTTTTTCATCAAAAGCATCTGACAATGTTCAGCTTTCTTGCCCAGTTCTATGAAAGAGTCTTATGATTTATCAACTGAAATGGAATTTCCATGGAGATAATGACTCGTCTAGCCCCAAAACTTAATGCCATGCTTATCTGGAGTATAACAGTATCTAGTAAGTATTCAGGCAATAAGAAAATGAATAAATATACTACCTCAGATCACTTAACACCACCACCAATCCCCAAAATTTCACTCTAAACTCCTCCCCTTGGATCATTTATAGAGTGCTTTATTCAAAGAGTTGACAACTTACCCCTAATCTGGCCTGTCAAATAACAACTAATTAAGCCATTTTATAGTCCTTTAGTAATTCAAACAAATAAAAGTCTTTGGCACAGAATTGTATCAAAGGCATCAAAGTCTTACCCCCTGTGGGATTTTCAACATGATGCTTTGTTTTGATAGTCTCCATCTTCATTGAGAATAGATGTAAGAAATAGTTTTTTGAACACCCTTGTGTTCATGTAAGGATGATAAATTTTTAGTTATATCACACAGGATCTGGTTCACAAGAGCCCCCATGTAAATTCCTGCCTGATGCTAGTATCCATGGCAAATAGATTTTCCTGGGAAATTGATTTGTTTTCATCTCTTAAACTGTAAATTGTGTAATTAGCAACTTCTTTTATTTTGTCTCTGTGTGTGTGTGTGTGTGTGTGTGTGTGTGTGTGTGTGTGTGTCTTTTACCTGCTAAACTTAGAATCTAAATTTGTGAACCAGTGTAACAATAGTTTAGCCCAATTACTGGTTATCATTTTTGTCCCTACCCTTGCCTTTCTTTCATGGCTCTCTGTTTTAATTTATGTTGTTATTTTATTCATCTTTTATTCAAGGCCCTTTTGGAACAAGGCTGAGTCTCAAATAATGCAAAGTAAATAATGTCAAAATCTATTGAAGTCATAAGTTTTCTTCTACCCTTTGAAGGGAGAAATTAATGGATTTTGCTTTAGTAGATGAGACTGGCGTGCATTCTTTTTTTGCACGCTATGTAGCTTTTTCTAGGCTAGGTAATATGTTGTTAAATACTCACTTACCTGGTATGAAATCCAAACTCACTGCTCTGTTCCCTCTGAGCTCATTTTGGGGACTGGGAGCAGAGTCAGGGCAGGGCATAGATCACATGGTTCATTTCTCCAGCTCAGAGCCTGTTTGTCAGTTTCAATGAACTTTCATGTGGATGCCATCTGGTCTTTACCTGCTGCATCTATGTCTGCCTTGACAGTTTCATCTTGTGCAATTTCCATTAATTAAGCCAATAGCTCTTATCTGCTTGGCAATTTGCTACCAAAGTCTAAGGCACAGAGTATGCAGGCTCTAGACTCTGACTTGTGTTCATTTGTTGAATCTGCCACTTGCCGGCTGTGTGACTTTGTCCCTTATCCTCTCTGTGCCTCAGTCTCCTCATCTGTAAAAGGATTTCAACGGCAGTAAATTATAGGGATTAAATGAGGCAGTGTATGTGAAATACTTGGTACAGTGCCTGGCATATGGCTGGTAGTCACTGAAAGTTTTCTATTGTTATATTGTTGCTGTTTGCAGCTTCTCCAAGTTCTACCTTTGCATGACATCCGTTTAACCAGCTCCACGAGCATCTAGCTGACCTCGCCCTTCTTGTGGATATAAAGAGTCTATTATTTTTAGCCTTGGAGTCCCTTACCAATACTCCCTTAAATTCTTTTTTGGGGGGCATGTCTAATTTCTAGTGTATGCCTTCCTGTCTTCCTCTATTAGCTTGTCTTTCCATTTTTGAAAAATGGCAGGAGAAAAACCTATTTTATTTTGCCAATTGACCGTAAAGGGTTGTATGTGTGCTTTTGTTGTTTTCCTTAATGTGCCAGGTCTTTTAGTTCCTTGGCATGCATTTATCCTGGACGTTTAGCAAGCTATTCTAAAATAGTCACCAGGCTGTCTTAGCTTTTAAACTCTTCCTTTCAGTTTTTCCCCTAACAAATGTTCCCACTTGGCCATTAAGCTCTTTCGTGAATAATAACATGAGGCATTTCTTTTGGTTTTCCTTTTCCCTCTGGAAAGTAAAAATGGCCCTGACAACGGCTCACTAGTGTTTCACCCCCAATTTCTTCCTGCAAGACGCCCAGTCATGACTCAGGGCCAAGTTCCACATCTTTCTTTCCATCTGGGCTATTCTACAAAGCTGCCTTCTCAGAAGCTTTGCCTCTACCTGTCTCTTAATAGGTTTTTTTCTGCTAGCCTAGTAGAATCACTCATTGCTCATCCTTTTATCCACCCAACAAGTATTAGATGAGCCTCTATTGTGTGTCAAATTCTCACACAAAGTGAAGAGGACCCCTTGGTGCATAAAACAGTATCCCTGACTGAGGAACATGCTATCTGGTGAGGATTAATGTTATGATGAGGGAGAGTACAGACACTATGGATGCACTTGGCAGGGGTGCCCCACCCAGTTGTATTGGTGAAGGGAAGGCTTCCCTAAGAGGGAGGCATATTAGCTGAGATTAATGAAGAAAGAATTATAGTCATGCCCTGCAATAGTGATTTTTTTGGTCAAGGACAAACCACATATATGACAATGGTCCCAAAACATTACAACACCATATTTTTTACTGTACCTTTTCTATGTTTAGATACATACATACTTACCGTTGTGTTTCAGTTGCCCACAGTATTCATTACACTTGCCTGCTGTACAGGTTTGAAGGTTGGGAGCAATAGACTGTACCGTATAGCCTAGGTTTATAGTGGGCTGTGCCATCTAGGTTTGTGTAATTGCACTCAATGATGTTCGCACAATGATGAAATCATCTAATGACTCTTTTCTCAGAATGTATCCCTGTCATTAAGAAACACGTGACTATAATATAAATATGATCCCACCATAGTGGCCACTGACAGCATTTGCTTATTGACTGAATGATAATGGAGGAAAGAAAGCACATTAGCCAATTTTTTTGTTTGTTTGTTTGTTTTGAGACAAAGTCTTGCTTTGTTGCCCAGGCTGGAGTGCAGTGGTGCTATCTGAGCTCACTGCAACCTCCACCTCTCTGGTTCAAGCAATTCCCCTGCCTCAGCCTCCCAAGCAGCTGGGATTACAGGTGCGTGCCACCATGCCCGGCTAATTTTTTTTGTGTGTATTTTTAGTAGAGATGGGGTTTCACCATGTTGGCCAGGCTGGTCTCGAACTCCTGACCTCAGGCAATCCACCCACCTCAGCCACCCAAAGTGCTGGGATTTCAGGCATGAGCCACCGTGCCCGGCTAACCAATTCTTTTTAAAAATGTGGCTATGCAAGATTGGAAAGGTACTGGTTTGGAGAGGGGGAAGAGGTAAAGCATAGGAGGGAACCAGTGGAGCAAAATCACTGGTGGCATCAAGGAACTGGAGGTCTGGACATTACCCGAGGAACAGCCACTGAAGGAGAGGGCTGTGAGGACAGGAGACAATGGCCACAGCATGAGTGACCAAGAGGATTCGAGGTGGTGGCCTCTGAAGACAGGGAGATGATGTGACTATGGGATAGATGGTCAACAGGGAAGTTGAAGCCATGTGCGATCACAGAACTGGGGGTGGGGAGAAAATCAGTAGGTTTTGTGCTGAAGAGTTCAATGACCGAGGAAAAAAGACCTGAAAGAGTCAATACATTCAAGAAGCAATAGAAAGCAGCATGGTCACAGCCCAGGCTCCAAAGTCTGAGACACATGGTGTGAAGTCCAGCTCTGTCCTTTTTTTGTCAAAAAGGACAAAAGCTGAGTTGCCATTTTTTACAGACTGGAGATGGTGGCACCAAAGAGAGACGTGCTGTATGCTTGCATCGGGTCCTGTTCAACTGGGCTGAATGGGTCATGGCGCCTGGGAGATAGCAGCTAGGGAAGGAGTGCTGATCCCCCAGGGGCTGCAGAAATGTGCAGAAGAGCAGGGTGCGGTGCAGATGTGAGTGAGGGTGGTCTCTGAAGAACTTCCTCTCGGGTAAGCAGCTTTCTTCAGCAGGCTGAGTGGGAGCTGAGTGAAGGCGGGTCACTGTGACTGAATAAAGGTGGAGGATCTGCATTACATCAGACAGTCTAGTTTCTGAATTGAAATTAGACTCGATTCAGCCATCACATTTATTCATGCCTGGTAATTTAATGTAACTAAGACATTTATTTATTTATTTATTTATTTATTCTGAGACGGAGTTGCACTCTTGTTGCCCAGGCTAGAGTGCAATGGTGCAATCTTGGCTCACCACAACTTCTGCCTCCTGGGTTCAAGCAACTCTCCTTCCTCAGCCTCCCGGGTAGCTGGGATTACAAGGCGTGAGCCACCACGACCAGCTAATTTTGTAGTTTTAGTAGAGACAGGGTTTCTCCATGTTGGTCAGACTGGTCTTGAACTCCTGACCTCAGGTGATCTGCCCACCTCGGCTTCCCGAAATGCTGGGATTACAGGAGTGAGCCCCTTAATCCGGCCTAAGACTTCTTATGACTTTGGAATAACGGGAAATTAATATAGTGACAATAAAATCAGAATGATGATTATTATTCTAATTATTCCTATTACATCTTCTTTTAGAAGATGGGAAAGGGCTACAGAGGGACAAAAACAGATAAAATAGTTCCTTTAACACTTGTGAGCTCTACATATTCATTATCCCATTACTCTGTTATTATTAAATAAAAGGAATGAAGTCCAGCAAAAGAAGATATAGCTATTTGATATGAATCTTAAAGAAACTAGAGAGTTTTACTTGAAGTTGGAGAATTTATTAAACTCTTGAAGGAATGTGAAAGAGGCAAGTCTTAC
The DNA here is from genome assembly GCA_036589455.1 of Ateles fusciceps. Taxonomy (NCBI): domain Eukaryota; kingdom Metazoa; phylum Chordata; class Mammalia; order Primates; family Atelidae; genus Ateles; species Ateles fusciceps. Next base: position 2,058,203 of record JAZHEH010000284.1, read on the forward strand.
TTTTAATCCTGAAATACACGGAATGGGAGTGAGTCATAGCTGTCAGAGGCGAGTCATGGGAGGGCTCCCTCGTTTCAGTCAAGCACAGAGAAAGAGGAAGAGTTTTCTAAATAGGCTGAGTATGGGCTTAGATGATGGGGTCTTCTAAATATACAATCACGTCATCTACAAATAGAGACAATTTGACTTCCTCTTTTCCTAATTGAATACCCTTTATTTCGTTTTCTTGCCTGATTGCCCTGGCCAGAACTTCCAATACTATGTTGAATAGGAGTGGTGAGAGAGGGGCATCCTTGTCTTGTGCCAGTTTTCAAAGGGAATGCTTTCAGTTTTTGCCCATTCAGTATGATATTGGCTGTGGGTTTGTCATAAATAGCTTTTATTGTTTTGAGATACATTCCGTCGATACCTAGTTAATTGAGAGTTTTTAGACTAAAGGGCTGTGGAATTTTGTCAAAGGCATTCTCTGCAGCTATTGAGATGATCATGTGGTTTTTGTCTTTGGTTGTGTTTATGTGATGGATTACATTTATAGATGTGCATATGTTAAACCAGCCTTGCATCCCAGGGATGAAGCTGAAGTAATTGTGATGGATAAGCTTTTTGATGTGCTGTTGCATTTGGTTTGCCAGTATTTTATTGAAGATTTTTGCACCAATGTTCATCATGGATATTGGCCTGAAATTTTCTTTTTTAGTTGTGTCTCTGCCAGATTTGAGTATTAGGATGATGTTCTTCTCATAAAATGAGTTAGGGAGTATTCCCTTTTTTTGTATTGTTTGGAATAGTTTCAGAAGGAATGGTACCCGCCTCTTGTACCACTGGTAGAATTTGCCTGTGAGTTCCTTTGGTCCTGGACTTTTTTTGGTTGGTAGGCTATTAATTGATGCCTCAATTTCAGACCTTGTTATTGGTCTATTCAGGGATTCAACTTCTTCCTCCTTTAGTCTTGGGAGGGTGTAAGTGTCCAGGAATTGATCCACTTCTTCTTGATTTACTGGTTTACATGCATAGAGGTGTTTGTAGTAATCTCTGACAATAGTTTGTATTTCTGTGGAATTAGTGGTGATATCCCCTTTATCATTTTTTGCTGAATCTATTCTTTTCTCTCTTCTTTTTTATTAGTCTGGATAGTGGTCTATCTATTTTGTTGATCTTTTCAAAAAAATCAGCTCCTGGATTTATTGATTTTTTTGAAGGGTTTTTTGTGGCTGTATCTAAATCTCCTCAAGTTAATAAGCAACTTCAACAAAGTCTCAGGATACAAAATCAATGTGCAAAAATCACAACTATTCTTATACACCAATAACAGACAAACAGAGAGCCAAATCATGACTGAACTCCCATTCACAATTGCTACAAAGAGAATAAAATACCTGGGAATACAACTAACAAGGGACATGAAGGACCTCTTCAAGGAGAATTACAAACCACTGCTTAAGGAAATAAGAAAGGACACAAACAGATGAAAAAACACTCCCTGCTTATTGTTAGAAAGAATCGATATTGTGAAAATGGCCATATGGCCCAAAGTAATTTATAGATTCAATGTTATCTCCATCAGGTTACCATTGACTTTCTTCACAGAATTGGAAAAAACCACCTTAAACTTCATATGGAACCAAAAGAGAGCCTGCATAGCCAAGACAATCCTAAGCAGAAAGAAAAAAGCTGGAGGCATCATGCTACCAGACTTCAAACTATACTACAAAGCTGCAGTAATCAAAACAGCATAGTAATGGTATCAAAACAGAGATATAGACCAATGGAACAGAACAGAGGCCTCAGAAGTAACACCACACATCTACAACCATCCGATCTTTGAAAAACCTGACAAAAACAAGTAATGGGGAAAGGATTCCCTATTTAATAAATGGTGTTGGGAAAACTGGCTAGCCATATGAAGAAAACTGAAACTGTATCCCTCCCTTACACCTTATACAAAAATTAACTCCAGATGGGTTAAAGATTTAAACTTAAGACCTAACACCATAAAAACCCTAGAAGAAAACCTAGGCAAGACCAGTAAGGACATAGGCATAGGCAAGGACTTCATGACTAAAACACCAAAGCAATGGCAACAAAAGCCAAAATAGACTAATGGGATCTAATTAAACTTAAGAGCTTCTGCACAGCAAAAGAAGCTATCATTAGAGTGAACCAGCAACCAACAGAATGGGAAAAAGTTTTCACAATCTACCCATCTGACAAAGGGCTAATAACCAAAATTTATAAAGAACTTAAATTTACAAGAAAAAACCAACCCCATCAAAAGTAGGCAAAGGACATGAACAGACACTTCTCAAAAGAAGACATTATGCAGCCAACAAACATATGAAAAAAAAGCTCCCAATCACTGGTCATGAGAGAAATGCAAATCAAAACCACATTGAGATACTATCTCATGCCAGTTAGAATGACAATCATTAAAAAATCAGGAGACAACAGATGATGGAGGGGATGTGGAGAAATAGGAACACTTTTATACTGTTGGTGGGGGGTGTAAAGTAGTTCAACCATTGTGGAAGACAGTGTGGTGATTCCTCAAAGATCTAGAACTAGAAATAGCATTTGACCCAGCAATCCCGTTACTGAGTATATATCCAAAGAATTATAAAACATTCAATTATAAAGACACATGGACACGTACGTTTATTGCAGCACTGTTTACAATAGCAAAGACTTGGAACCAACCCAAATGCCCATCAATGACAGACTGGATAAAGAAAATATAGCACATATACACCATGGAATACTATGCAGCCATAAAAAAGGATGCGTTCATGTCTCTTGCAGTGACATGGATAATGCTGGAAACCATCATTCTCAGCAAACTGACACAAGAACAGAAAATGAAACACGACATGTTCTCACTCATAAGTGAGTGTTGAACAATGAGAACACATGGACACAGGGAAGGGAACATCACACACCAGGGCTTGTCAGTGGGGGGGGGGGAATAAAGGAGGGATAGCAGGGGGTGGGGGGATTGTGGAGAGCTAACATTAGAAATACCTAATGTAAATGACAAGGGGATGGCTACAGCAAGCCACCATGGCAAGTATATAGCTATGTAGCAAACCAGCACGTTTTGCACATGTACCCCAGAACTTAAAGTATAATAAAAAAAAAAAAAAGTAGGCTGAGTATGTAGGGCAAGTCTGACCATCTGGAATGGATGTCTCTGAGCAAACAGAATGGAGATTGAGTGAGGACAGAGGAAGCAGAGGGCAGGATGAGCAAGATAGAAAGGAAAGAACGGGTGAACAAAATTCCGCATTTCCATGGGTGACTTCCAACAGAGGTAGAGATGGGGCCGGTAAGTTCTGCAGAACTGGGATCAGGGACCTACGCCTTTCTCCCACGGGTGAGTCAGGAACTGGGTTGATTGTGTTGAATTCTGCAGCTTTCCACTGTCGTTTCTAACTCCAGCAAAATGCATTTAAATGGTCAGGAGGTACCTTCTATAATGTTTACACACACACACACACACACACACACACACACACACACACACAGAGACATATGTCACACAGACATATGATTCAAGTTCTGCTATTTGTTATTCGTATGTGACAGCAAGGCCTATAATGTATAATAACATCTAATGGAAATAGCAATGTTATGCTTATAATAGAGATGCGGTCTGGTGTAATAGTGGAGCTGTACTCACAGAACACATTTGTACACATTTGAATTGCCTGGGCTGTGAGACTGCTGTGCTGATAGCCGCTCTCCCAAAGTGCATGTGTGTATCTTCCTAGTATCTTCTTATATTAGGTTGGTGCAAAAGTAATTGAGTGTTTTGCCATCGAAAGCAATGACAAGAGCCAGTTACTTTTGCACCAACCTAATGACTCAGAAATAAATGGAATTGAGGCAATGTATCACTGGGGGTTTGGAGAGTGAGCTCCATCACTTTCCCCTGGTGCCTGCAACCCCGTGATTGGCAGTGAGGAGCTCCTTGCTCTCTTTCCCATAATTCCTGTTTGGGTTTGCAGTGGGATTTTTCATGTTGTGGTTTGCCTCCTATGCTGTGATTGGTTCACATCACTGCCTTTGAGTTCCAAATGCAGGAAAGCTGAATCTACTGCCTTCTTCTCCAACCAGTGCTAAGATTTGCCTTTTGGGATCCTGCTCCGAAGCCAGGGAGAGCAGGATGAGAAATGAGCGTCTCTGTGGCTCCTCAGGAAAAGACACCACCCAGACTTCAGCCCTTTCCCTAGCAACTTCTGGGGCTCCAGCCTAATTTGTTATATAGAAACATGCATCAGAATTTGGCATTCCCTGGAATTAAACCAAGTCATAGGCCAGATGTGCTTATTAGTTGGTAGTGAGTTGCATTTTACATATTTATGCATTTTATCTGTATTTCACTAGTATGCATTTGCCATATATTTCACCTGGCAATTTCCCAGACATTTTTATGTACAGTGTCTCAGACACGGTGGTGAAAATATGTATAGGCTTTGGTAGAGGTAGACCTGGACTTCTCCACTAGCCAGGGGTATGACTCTGGACCACTTAGGAGACTTCTCTATGACTCATTTTTCTTGTTGGAAAAGGATATCTGTAAAATAATCTTCCTTGCAGGTTTGCCTTAGGAACCAATTGAGAGTCTTTATATAACATTCTTAACCTAGTAACTGATATCCTGTAGAATTTTAGTTACTATGAATAATCACAGTGCTATTAGTAACTCCACAAGGGCTATGTGCTTAACCCCATTTAATGGATGAGGCAAGATAGGCTCAAGAAATTGAGTGTCTGGTTCCACGTCACACATTGAATCAGGGATCTCAAGAGGCCAAAGTCAGTGCTTTTTTCCCTACATCTTTATTGACTTGCATTTTAGTAATTAGTGCCTGGCCATGCCAGACGTAATCAATCAATCTACCTATCTATCAATCTATCTAACCATCTGTCTATCCATCCATCCATCCACCCATGTACCTATTTATCTATCCACATATCCATTCATCCATCTGTCCATACACCCATGTACCTATCTATCCATGTATCTGTCTTTCCCCTCCTTCTAACCACCTACGTGTCTATCTGTAGCTTTCTTTTAATCATACAATGATTCAATCCTTTTTGTAGCAATACTGGCTGTTTGTTGTTAGGCAAACCCAGCCTAAGTCTAGTTGGTCTTTGTGTCATGTTTCTATAAAACACCAAGTTTTTTTCTGAAACACAATTTTATGAAGCATTTGTGCAACCTATTCCCCTTCATGGATTAAGTTAGAAGAAATCAGACAATTCGATTTAGTACTTGGTGCTTTAGGTATTTTATCTAAATTGGCAAAACACTCCTTGGCCCTCCAAAAGGAATACTGGGGGACCTGAGCATGCATTAGCTGTGGTTTCTGCAGGGGTTGGTGTCAACGTCGGCTTCCTGAACAGAGGTCTGCACATAAAGGGAAAGAGACCTCATGGCAAGAACTTAAGCCCGGCATGGAATCTAAACACTCCTTAGTCGAATGTCAGATGACAGCTTGGATTTCTGAGTTTTCTGAGTGTGATTTGAGGAAGCGAGCCTGGCCTGCCACCCACGTATTTTGGCAAGCAATGAGGTTTACAACTGACTGTCCTCCAGTCAGCTCCTGTGTATGAGCATTTTAAGGACTTCGGCAAGAAGCCAAAGTGACATCATTGCTGCTGTTATCAGATGCAATGAAGTCCACACGGAAGGACCCTGGATTTGGGCTGCTTGGGTTTGAATGGGGGAGGGGCAGGAATCTCACCAAGAGTCTTTTCTTGATACCGAGTACACCTGACACCGAGTAGGTGCTCAGTATTTGTGGATATGACCCACTGACCCTGGAAATTTCAGAACTGTCCATTCATTCTAAAGATAGCTCTGATTCCTTTAGTGATTAACGAGTCAGCCTCCCTCTTTCTACCACTTCCTGAAATGTCCACCACTCATTCAGAGTTTGCGTGCTGCACTGCCAGACACACTTCATTTGGCAAAACTTAGGATATGAGCTCACAATGTCAATTCAGGAGATGCAGGATGTATTTATCTAAGATGTCTTTGCTTAGACTCTGTGCTAATGGCAATTCTCCCACCTTGGGACAAATGTAAATGCTTTGCCTTTTCATTTTGAAGATTCTTATTGTCAATATCAGTTTGTAGCTAAGGTCTGTATACTTTCTCTGGGTGAGATCATCATTTCTGATATTTCCATCTACGATTTCCATGATGAAGCCTCCAATATCTATATCTCTAGGCCCAAACCCTGTTATTCTTCATTAATGTTATCAGATCCACCTTTATAAAATTTATCATGGCCACATGCTACATATTATAATTAATTTTTTTCATTAAATTGATTATCTCTTTCTCTACCTAACTAGATTTTTTAAAAGTAACTTTATATCATGAGCATGTAAAAAGAAAACCCAGCTTCATCCATGTACCTGCAAAGGACATGATCTCTTTCCTTTCATGGCTGCATAGTATTTTATGGTGTATATATACCACATTTTCTTTATTCAATCTATCATTAATGGGCATTTGGGTTGGTGCTGCAATGAACATATTTGTGCATGTGTCTTTATAGTAGAATGATTTATATTCCTTTGGGTATATACCCAGTAATAGGATTGCAGGGTCAAATGATATTTGACCTCAAGATCAATGAGGAATAACCACATTGTCTTCCACAATGGTTGAACTAATTTACATCCCCGCCAACAGTGTAAAAGCTTTCCTGTTTCTCTGCAGCCTCACCAGCAGCATCTGTTGTTTCTTGGCCTTTTTTTTTTTTTTCAGACAGAGTCTCATTTTATCGCCCAAGCTGGAGTGCAGTGGCATAATCTCAGCTCACTGCAATCTTTGCCTCCCTAGTTCAAGCAATTTTCCTGCCTCAGCCTCCAAAGTAGCTGGGACTGCAGGTGCACACCACCACACCTGGCTAATTTTTGTATTTTTAGTAGAGACGGGGTTTCAACATGTTGGCCAGGCTAGTCTGGAACTCCTGACCTCAGGTGATCTACTCGCCTCAGCCTTCCAAAGTGCTGGGATTACAGGCATGAGCCACCAAGCCCAGCCTGTTTCTTGACTTTTTAATAATTGCCATTCTGACTGGCATGTAAACACCACATGTTCTCACTCATAAGTGGGAGCTGAAAAATGAGAACACATAACACAGGGAGGTGAGCAAAACACACCAGGGCCTGGGAGGGGGAAGAGGAGGAAGAGCATCAAGATAAACAGCTAATGCATGTGGGGCTCAATACCTAGGTGATGGGTTGATAGGTGCAGCAAACCACCATGGCACACATTTACCTATGTAACAAACCTGCATGTTCTGCACATGTATCCCGGAACTTAAAGTACAATTAAATTTTTTTAAAAAGAAAAAATAACCCAGTATTACTTACCATAAATATCAACTTATTTAGAAGTTCAATACTCTGGTTTCTTTTCAAATCGTATAACTCTTTCACCTTTTACTATTTGGAAGTTCAAGACACCAATGGCCACCAAGTCCTGTTAATCTGAGTTCAAGAACAACTTAAATCTGGTCTTATTTCTGCTCCCCCACTGCCACAGGGCTGAGTTTTGCAACAGCCTCCTCTGTTTTTCCTTTCACTTAATTTGCCAGTTATTCTGGGCGGGGCATGGTGACTCATGCTTGTAATCCCAACACTTTGGGAGGCTGAGGCAGGTGGATCACCTGAGGTCAAGAGTTCCGGACCAGCCTGGCCAAAATGGTGAAACCCTGTCTCTAATTTTTTGTAAAAATACAAAAAAATGCATGTGGGGGCTCAATACCTAGGTGATGGGTTGATAGGTGTAGCAAACCACCATGGCACACATTTACCTACGTAACAAACCTGCATATTCTGCACATGTATTCCGGAACTACATATTTATAATAAAATATGTATTTTTTGTATTTTATAAACATTTTAAGGGACATTGAGGTATAATTTTCAAAGGCCACCTTTTAAGTCTTAAAAAGGAGTATGTAAATGTTCATTTATAATAAAATATGTATTTTGTAAAAATACAAAAAATTAGCCAGGTGTGGTGTCAGTTGCCTGTAATCACAGCTACTTGGGAGGCAAGAGAATCACTTGAACCCCAGAGGCGCAGGTTTCAGTGAGCCAAGATCACGCCATTGTACTCTAGCCTGGGCAATAAGAGCAAAATACTGTCTCAAAAAAAAAAAATAATTGCCAGTTATTCCAGACTATTTGAACCATATTTCATTAGTCTTTTGGTTTCTCTGAAGTGAAGATGCATATTTCAGTTGATGGTCAGTCATAAGGTAATCTGATGGCCTTTTTGCTTCTTCATGATATTTATGAGATTTTTATAATCAGTGCATCTTAAATTTGATGACATGTGTTTGTCCTGGCATGTACCACTATGCATATTTTTCCCTTGCTGTTTTGATTCGCGTTTCTCTCTGCCTCAGATACTCTTCCCCACCTCTGTATGTTTCAAGACTTCTTGACATGCAAGGCTTGTTGAGTCTTTTAAGGCTCAACTCAGCAACTTCCTCATCCAGGAAACTTTCTCAGACCATTGTCTCCCCGATCTGCATCAGGCATATCCTCCTCTGAGTTGCCACAACATAGGGCACATAAATATTATTTCCACATTTCATTACAAATGTGTAGGTAAGGCCATCAGGCACAGGCAGCACCAAAAGCTGATTAACAGCACAGACTCGGCTCCACAGTGCCACAGGGTTAACACCTTTGTGCCTCTGTTACTTGATCTGAAAATCGGGGACATTATTACACACCTTTCTCATAGGTGAATAGGGTTGTTGGGAGGATTAAGACTTAATTTTCAGAGGGAGTCTCACTCTGTCACCCAGGCTGGAGTGCAGTGGCTTGATCTTGGCTCACTGCAACCTCCACCTCCTAGGTTCAAGAGATTCTCCTACTTCTGCCTCCCAAATAGCTGGGACTACAGGCACACACCACCATACCTGGCTAGTTTTTGTATTTTTAGTAGAAATGAGATTTCGCCACGTTGGCCAGGCTGGTCTGGAACTCCTGACTTCAGGTGATCTACCCGCCTTGGCTCCCACAGTGCTGAGATTACAGGTGTGAACCACCATAGGCATTTAACACATGCAGAGAAGTTGCAGCAGTGTCTGATCCATAACCAGCACTGAACAAGCATTTGTTCTTAATAGTCCTATCTTTCTAGCCACACAATTACAGCAGAAAACTAAGCCAGAAAGAGTTAAAGCCATTTCTCTAGCTTTATTCTAGGAAAATAAAACTTGCTGCCTTTTGGCCAGAAAATTCCCATATCTGTGGAGCGGGTGGCACTCCTAAGTGGTCTCAATAAAATGTATCTGTTTAAACAATAGCAGATCATAATACTAATTTATCCTATGAAGTTCTTCAAGATCATAGAATCATACCAGGTGTTCCATGAAAAACTAACTTAAGAGTCGCAATCTTTGCCCTCAATATTTTTTACATTTTATGGACAAACATACATTTATTTAAGATTTAGATAAATACATAAATATCATAACACATAAAGGAAAGCAAATTTGTCTACCAGCTGGCATCATTTGAAATCATGTTTGTGCCTTTTGTGTTTTCAAAGAGGCCACGAGGCTAATTAGAAAAAAAAAGAAAAGAAAAAAATCTGGACACATCAGCTCATGCTAACTTTTCCTTTAAAAATTAAATCACTTAAGTCTCATCTGAACTTTCTTGTCTGCTACAGAAATGGGGCGTTTCTTTCACAGATTATGAGCCACATGAAAAAAACTTAGAGAAAAAAATTTTAAGGGACATTGAGGAATAATTTTCAAAGGCCATCTTTTAACTCTTGAAGAGAAGTATGTAATTCTAGTCACTAAATATTTAAAAAGTGTACATTTGGTCCATATTTATTTCCAGTCAATAAGAAAGATGGAGAGAAAGGGCAAAGGTACAAGGGAGATGATTTCCACACAAAACCTTCTCCCTCTTACACCCTCTTCAGATGTTGTGGCTAAGTCAGCTCTTCAGTGTGACACAGTGTTTTCAGATTCCTGGGACTATCTCAATATTCTAGTTTTTGATCTTTTCTCCAAGGACAGATAAATTCAGGTTAAGGGTCAAATGTGGCCTTCAAGCACAAATTTTTCTAGCCTTGTGCCTGGAATGAATTAGCAGCTAAAGTAAATCCCGTCTAAACAGTTCCTTCAGGTTCATTTTTCAATATCCCTAATTTTAAGAACTGAAACATTCAGTTACTAGGAGTAAGGAAGCACAGCGTTGGTATGTCATAGACATTTAACAATATTTCCTGTTGATATGAGGCATCTATTTTGCACTCTGCAAGGGCAGGTTACAGAAGTTGAACATGGGCACATACCCAAGCCCTACCGGCAGCTGGGGAAGAGCAGGGCAATTTATGGAGACAGAACAATCTTCTGCTTAGGATTGATTATGTTGGCATCATACAGATGAAAATAAAAATGTGAACAAACTTCCTGAGTTGCTCTTCACTGTAGGGAAAATCATGTGATTTGAAGAATGTAATGTAATTTCCATCGTAATGGAAAAACCAAAAACAGGATTTCTCATTTCGCACATTTCCAACCTCTAAATGGATAATCTCTCTCCAAGAATAAATAATACATTTGAGTATCTATCAGTGTATTTGGGGAAGATGTATAGAGACTCCATGTTTCAGTGCTATGATTAGTTGTCTTTCTTTGCAACACTGAGTCTTGTCCATCCTGGGTACTGGACAGCCAATTCTGGGTTCATTTCCATCTTTACACCATCTGATGTAGAGTCTTAATAATATAACCTTGGGCCGGGAGCGGTGGCTCACGCCTGTAATCCCAGAACTTTGGGAGGCCAAGGCGGGCGGATCATGAGGTCAAGAGATCGAGACCATCCTGGCCAACATGGTGAAATCCCGTCTCTACTAAAAAATACAAAAAAATTAGCTGGGCGTGGTGGCGTGCGCCTGTAGTCCCAGCTACTCAGGAGGCTAAGGCAGGAGAATTGCTTGAACCCAGGAGGCGGAGATTGCAGTGAGCCGAGATTGCACCACTGCATTCCAGCCTGACACCTGCTGACAGAGCAAGACTCCATCTCAAAAAAAATAATAATAATAATAATAATAATAATATAACCTTGAACTTGATTCGGTGTTGCTCTCATTTCCTGTAACAGATATTTTGAACCTTTTCCATTTTCCTCTATCCAATACCCTCTCCTTTCCTTCTCAGCAGTCTGAATTCCTTAGTTCACAGAGTAACCAGAAGCGATCAGAAAGGACACCCTTCACCTTCTGCTATGCTTTGCATTCCCATGTCATGATACAAGCTTAGCAATATTCTGACTAGCCAAACCGTAGATCAATTCCATTTCGCCTGTTCTCTGGCTGCTCCTTCTTAGTTTTCTTTACAGTCAATAGTTAATTTTCTTACCCCTAAATGTTGAAGACTTTTTTTTTTTTTTTGTTTCTCTTTCAAACACTCCCTCTAGTTTTTCCCACTTACACTCATGGCTTTAATTAGTTCCTGGAATGTTTAAGGTTTCAAGATGTTCTCCTGCAACTCATCTCTTTTCAGAGCTTCAAATCCATATACCCAATGGCCTATAATGGACCTCTCTATTTGGAAGCCTTTTCCAAGTCAGCATGTGTGAATGAAACCCAAACATGCCCTTCCCCTCGTGTTGCCAGTCTCAGTGAATGGTGCCAATATCCCTGCAGTTGCCCAAGCCTGAATCTCGAAACTTTTTGATTTCTGATGCTTTCTCATTCCCTTCACCTCTGAAAATTTTGATCAGCTTCTGAATACATCTCAGCTCTGTTTACTTCTCTGTATCCTCAAAGTAAATACTCTGGTTCAAGACAAAATCATCTTTCATCAAGATTAGTGTCAAAATATTATTTACTGGATACTTGTTGAAAACCATAAGACATATTTTATTCAGACTACTGCAGTAGGGAAGAGAGATGGAGCTCAATTCTGATCTGTGCAGGAAGACTGAGGGAGGAGAAAGGAGGAGCCAGGGGAATCTTGAGCAAAGTCAGAAAGTGGAAAATTACACAAAGTTAGGAGGGGAAAGTGATTGGTCCATGAGATTTGGCCATCTGTGTCTGCCAACTGATGCTTACAATAGACTCCTACCCACCCACAAAGACTGGGAGATGGGGATCCTATCCTTCTTGATGATTAAATTTCAAAGGAATGGCTCCTGGGTTCTTAAGAAAGAAATTTCTAGGTTGTAGAAGATGCAACTCAGAGAAACAAAGAAAGAATTTACAGTTGCAAGTTTTCTAAAGTCAAGGCTCTAAAGAAAGGGAAGTCAGGGCCTGTAGTCAGGTTTCGGCTGAAACAGAGAATAAATTATTTCGGCAATGCTGAGCTTTCTAAGCAGGCATTTATGGAGGTTGGGGTCATCACCCCAGGGGCATGGGCTTGAGCTGACAAAAACTATGTTACTATTTGTTCAGGCCTCTTAGTGGGGGATGGGTGGGGGGGGTAGACAGAATTGTTTATGCTGAAAGTTACAGTTCTTACAGGCCAAGGTTGAGCCTTAGTTGAGAAGATGGCTCAGAGGAAGATGACTAGAGTTTGATAGAGGAGAGGGTCTTTGTCAGTGCTCTAATACACAAGGGTCTGTGGTAGGTTGTCTCCAATACGTCTTCCAACAGCTCCTCTTATCTCTGTATCCACAAGTCATTCCTCCCAACAAGAGATGGCATCGACTCCTTCAATCTCACCTTGTACTGTGTTGATCAATAGCATGTAACAGAACTCTCTGTTCTTAAAGAACCCTTCACTTTCTTGGAGTCCTGAGCTCTGATTTAGGTAGCCTGACTGTCCCACTGGAGAGAGAAGCCCAGCAAGCCCAGCTCAGACTCAGATGGGAGCAAAGACATCTTTGGTGTTCTGGCCTCAGCCAAACTTCCAGCTATATGGAGCCTTGTGAAGACCCCAGCTCATTGCCTTGTGAAGCAGAGATGGGCCATCATGTCTAAACTGCAGAATCATGAACAAATAAATTGTGGTTGTTGTTTTGAACTATTAAATTTGGGGATGATTTATTTCAGCTCTGAATATACATCCACTCCTACATCTCTGCCACACCTCTCTGTGTGCTTTCATCAATTTTCTTGAGAAATCCAGAATAATTTCTGGAAAATATTGCATTTTTCTATTACAATGTATTATCAACTAAAGTTTTTGAAGAATAATGATTAACTTCAATTCTTTAATTCCAGTTAGAGGGAATTCAAATTTTTGATGATATTTCTTACTCTAATATGCAGTATTTGATCAATTTTCTTTATATTTTCATTTTTAGGTTTACAAACAGCACATTTGTCTTCATTACAGGCTATTTCAGTAAGATCAACGTGATTTGATAGATGGATAATGTGAGGTCAGTCTATGGTTTCTGATTTACTGGCTTCAATGCCAATTATCACACCACACCATTGTAATTAAATCTGTAACAAGCGGGGATAATTTTTCCAATTTCCCTGATGAACCATAAAATACTTAAGGTTATTTATTAACGTAGTTCGTAATTCTGTCCTGTATATTAGGAGACACAAGGGGAAAGATTAGAGGCTGTAGGCTGGCATGGACATATAGGGAGGGGGCTGCCTACCTACATGATCACAGATAAACACACGTAGGGATTGTGAGGACACACCCCAAGCCACAGAAGGGACAAGGCCTCAACTTCCAAGAAAATCAGAGTTGATCGTTGCCCTTGTATTTTTCCCATCTTGTCTTTATCAGGCCACTGAGGGCCTGTAAAGGGAGATGCAAACAGATGTATCACTTAGAGGGCTCAGTGAGAAACTTCTCCATGAGGCTCTGGGAGAAGTCAGGAGGGTGGATAGAGAATCATAAGAGTGACTGGACATCAGTGCAACACAGGAATATGGTTATCAAAAGAAATGGCCACCAGAAAGCTGCCTAACGCCTGCCAGCAGCCACAGATACCGACGAGGACCAGAGCAGAACTAAGCCTCGTTAGATATGAGGTTGTGTAAGGGGGGACCTTAATCTTCCACTTCATGCAAGCCTTCCGAAGGCAAGAGTAGCTTCTCAGTCGCTGCTGATCAACCTTAGCACGTGAGGAGCAGGGATAGACTCTGGCCAACCGACCTGGCTTTGCTGGAATTCCAGAAGCCCCATGAAGCATGGCTTGAACCAACCGGTGCTAATGACACTGAACTCTAGCCTGGATCTAGACTCCTCATGAGCTTGGAGCAAAGGCAGGCCGTATTCACCAGCATCAGTCTGGTTCTGCTTTGGAGACCACTTTTGCCGATCAGAAAGACTCAAAAGGAAGCAAAGGAAACACCCAGAAATTTGCATCCCGCTGGCTTAAAGTCTTTCCATGTCATAGGAATGCAGTTAATGCCAGGACAGAGTCTAGACTGTGCTGTTTTAAAAGGATGCAGACCACTTACTTCTCTTGCTTTCCAGGAAAGCTTGCACGAAAATAGCTGTTTTCATTGTGGTTTAGCCCCAGTGTCCACAACCCTATCATTTAGTTTGTTGGAACACTGTCCTATTCTTCTTTAGTCTGAATTAATGACGAAAGCAGGGATGGGATCAAATCCATTCCCTGGAAGTGTAGGTTGTTTTCTGTGTGCTACAATTTGATGGACACTAGAGGGACTTCTTCGAGGAGGAAGCAGTGTCTGTGGCTTGAACAAGAATTTGAATATTTGTTCCATTTCTATTATTTGTATCCCTTTGAGTTTTTCCTGGTCAGCTCTGTATAGACATTGACACCATCTAGAGTTTTAATTTCTGGCCATCTTCATGTTCAAGAATGACCATGTCCAGCAACTACAATGTAGTGGCAGTAGTGTTGAACCTCTGTGGGTAAAGTCAAGGGTCAATGGTCCTTTTTGAGAATTCTCTTCTCCTCCCCCAAGAAGGCCTGCCATGATTAGGGGGAGTTATTTTTGAAATCCAGGATTTTTTCACTTGTTTATTGGAAAAACGGTGTATGTATTTTTAAGCATCTAATAAAAATAATTACCCTTTTTTGCTTACTGCTCCTTTCCTAGACATAGAAGTAGGCTTTTAACTAGTTTTTCTAGCCTGCCTCTCCCTTCGAGTTTTCTTTTAGGTTTTGTCCCCAGAGAGGTTTTGTTTTGTTTTTAATGCAAAACAGAACATGTTTATCCTCTGCTTAATGGCATTTGTCACCCACAGGATATAACTCCATAATCTGAGCATAGGACACAAAACTCTTCGCTAAGGACTGGCAAAGCTTTTCTACAGAGGGTCAAGTAATAAACATTTTAGATTTTGTGCGCCAAAAAGCCAAATTGAGTAACTGTGCTCACAGAAAGGCACAGGTTTTTGCTTTTTGCATTTTACACTTAAAATTGTAAAAATTGTCCTTAGTTGGAAGGTTACACAGAGCAGTCAGAGGACTGTCTGTGGGCCATGGTTTGCTAACTTCCTGGTCTTGTCTTTCTCACCACTCCATCCCGGCCCCTTTCCCTGCTTTCTCCACTTCTAGCCCCAGGTTGTCTCATGTCCGTCCCTCCAATACCAGCTCAGGGCCCTTGTCTTCACCCCACCACAGCTGACTACTGGTATGGTCTCTGCTGGAGAGGGCCGGTTTGCACAGTTTGTCCTGCCCTCTGCATGATTCCTGTGTGCCTCCTGAAACTTTCTAACATTGCCCTCATCGCATTCATTTCAACTTCGTTAGCTTATCTCCCGCATGCCATTCTGAAATCCTCAGAGCAGAGATAGTTTTTGAATGACCTTTGAGTTCCCTGGGCCCAGCCATGGGCCGGGGTTGTTTTAAGTGGTAGATATTGAATTGTAAGTAGCAAATATTGAATTGCCCCAGCTTTAGAAAACAATTGTCTATAAGGAAAATGGAAACATAAGTTTGATAGGAAAGATCGAAGAGGATAAGTAAAATCTGAGAGGTGGTGTTTTGTTTTGTTTTATTTTTCCTGTCTGTATTTCCTTTTCTCTTAAATTTCCCCCTAAAACCAACATATTCCTGTGGAAGCTTCAGAAGATCAACAGACCCATTCACAGGACGCTGCCTTGGGTACCATATCCAAGTTAAGGTCAAAGTTAAGGCTTGGTCCCAGTTTCACAGTGTTTTGGAACTCAAAAGAAATTCTAATTTCATCTGAATTTAATTTTTTTGCCTCTCTTTTTTTTTTAAATGCAAAATATGCCTGAGCAAATAAGGAAAAAGTAAATATCGAGACCAGAAAATATAAATCAAGTGGCACAGGGATTTTTTTATTTAATAGAATTTATTTTTTGAACAATGTTATATTTACAGAAAAATTAGAGTATTGTTTCATAGCTATCAAGTGTCCAGCATTTTACTTTTCAAAATCGGATTATTTTCTGTGTTGGAAAAAGCTGATACAAGTGTGAGTAAATACGAACTCCTGGAGTAGAATTTAACAATGTGCATTGAAAGAGAAGTTCCAGAAATTTTATCTTTAAAACAGCAATTCTATCACTGAGAATTTTTTCTTAGGAAAATATCAAAGCTATTCACTAAGTTTTGTCTTTAAGACTGCTCACTGCAGCACTATTTATAATAGTGAAAGTTTATATCACAAAACGTATGAATATGTTGAAATAATATGCAACCATCAAAAAATACGTAGTAAAATATTTAATAAATTCAAGATATGTTCATAATATGTTGTTAAGTTTTTAGAAAGCAGGTCGCAAAGCAGAATAAATATATTTTGTAAAAAGAAATTGCTATTGCTGTTACAAGATGACAAAGGATATTCATGAACCAGTTGCTCTCTTGACAAGGAGAAAAAGGCGATATCAAAAGTGTGATTGTTACATTGCTCAGGTTATTCTAGGGGATTTCCTTTTCCTATGAGTGACCACATCTGCTCCCTGAATGTGACTGCTAAGTCCCACCCTGCCTCCCAGCGCACTTTCTAACAGCCAGAGGGATCTTGCTAAAAATGTAAATCAGATCATGTCACTTTTCTGCTTCCAATTAGACTTAGAATAAAATCCAGACTCCTTCACATGACCTAAAATGACCTTCTACTTCTGGCTCCTGCCTTCCTGTCATCCCACACCACATCTTGCCTGCTCACTGGATGCCAAGCACACCGTCTTCCATTATGTCGCTTCCCAGTGAGTTGGTCATTCCTAGTGCTGGAATGCCATCTCTCTATGTGCATGACTGGCTGCCATTAGTCCCTCAGGTCTTAGCTCAAATGTCACCTATTCAGAGAGGCCTTCCCGCCTCTCCCAGTTACTCTCTATCTCAATACCCTGTTTATTGCTTTCACAGCACAATCGATTATCTTATTTAGTCATTGTTTATTTGCTTAGTGTCTCTCCAGAATTTTCACAGGCAAGCACCATGCCTATCTTGTTCTCTGCTGGATCCCAGGTGTCTATTTGTTGAGTGAACGGGTAACTTGGGCAAACAATGTGCTGTGCTCTTTGGGGCTCTGGAGAAAGGAAACAAAAGCCCAGGAAATTATCTTGGAATCCAGAATTTCAGTCTCACAGAGGTAGAGCTTCTGAATTAAAGCTGTCTATACCGATGTTCTTGCTGGCCTCCAACCTATTCTAGTGACACGTGCAAACTTCTTCGCTCCTGCTCTTTCAGTCTTCATGGTTTTTCTGTTTCTTTTCTCTTTTTCTGAATTCTGCTCAGCTCAAAAAAAATTGGCTCAAATTCCACCACAGGCTATTGTGTGCATGTTACTTCTACATAAATATGTTTTTATTTCATTGGATGGTCCTCGCTTATGTATCAGTACAGATGAAAGAAATGGTGTGTGAAAAGCATTAGATCTGAGGGGAGAAGCTGAGAAGCCTGGTTTGAGTCACACAGTTTTGCTGCTTTCTAAGTGAACTGGAGTAAATCATTTAATTTCTCTGGGATTTGTTCAGAAGCATATTGGTCACTGTGAGGTCTAAAAAAGATGCCAAGAAAAAGCGCCTAACAAAGTGCCTGACACATCACAGATACTCAGCAGGCGAATGTTCATTCATTCATTGCTCATTCTTTCTCAGTTCGAGAAAAACAACAGAATCTGTGTAGAGGGCTTCATCAATGTCAGTGTCTGCTCCCACCCACTTGAGTGTCTGAGCAAAGAGGAACAGCTTCTGAGTCACAAGAACCATTTACTGGCTGGGGTATCAGAAGAAAGGTGGCCAGAAAAGGAGACTCTTCATGTTCACAGAGCAGCTTTCAGTCAGGAATCGAGGGCTCTGTAAGATAAGGTAACATTTGCATTACTGCACTATGGGGATGAAAGGCTCAAAATGGCAACAAATGTAAACCCAGGCTTTTTATAAACAGTTTGATGACTCATCTTGTTGATAGGTTGGTTTCTACTGGTTTTTATTGATTTCATCAGGGTTTGAGGAAGTGAGGGAAGAGGGGTGCATTTTGGTGTTTTGTTTTGTTTGTTTGTTTTTGAGATGGAATTCCCCCTCTTGTTGCCTAGGCTGGAGTGCAATGGCGTGCGACCTCAGCTCACTGCAAGCTTTGCCTCCCACGTTGAAGCCATTCTCCTGCCTCAGCCTCCCTAGTAGCTGAGGCTACAGGCACCGCCACCACGTCCAGCTAATTTTTTGTATTTTTAGTAGAGAAGGGGTTTCACCATGTTGGCCAGGCTGGTCTCGAACTCCTAATCTCAGGTGATCCACCTGCCTCAGCCTCCCAAAGTGCTGAGATTACAGGTGTGAGCCACCGCGCCCAGCCAAAGAGTGCATTGTGAACTTCTTACTTATTAAAAGATGCACTGGCTCTTGACTTCTCCTTTCAAATTCTTTTGATCCTGAAAAACGGGAAACAACTTTGTACAGTAGCAAGAGTAAAAAGAAATTCAGAGGCAAAAGGATTTGTGTCCAAATCAGATTATAGGCTATGTGCTGCAGGCAAATTTGTCGACTGTTCTATGCTCCCCAAGTATGTCTACCATATTGAATGTGCATACTTTTCTGACATCTCCCTAAGAGATGTGAAACATTAAGAATGGAGTGCTTTGGGGCCAGGCATGGTGGCTCATGCCTGTAATCCCGGCATTTTGGGAGGCCAAGGCGGGTGGATCACGAGGTCAGGAGATCGAGACCATCCTGGCCAACATAGTGAAACCCCGTCTCTACTAAAATACCAAAAATTAGCCGGGCATGGTGACACGTGCCTATAGTCCAGCTATCAGGAGGCTGAGGCAGGGGAATCGCTTGAACCCGGGAGGCGGATGTTGCAGTGAGCCAAGATTGAGACATTGCACTCCAGCCTGGTGACAGAATGAGACTCTGTCTTAAAAAAAAAAAAAGAATGGGGTACTTTGAACTTGAGGCCACTCTTTACTCATCTGGAATCTTATATGACTCCTAAAGGATCAAGATCTGATAGCTAGGATCAAGAGCAGTAAGTAAGTGTGCCCTTGAGTGATCCCCATTAGAGAGCTGGTTATTAGATTGGTCTTCCTGAGTGAGAAGCTTGTGGTCAGAATTAAGCACAGAGACGGAGAGTAGGGGAATTTATATTTTTAACGTGCACTTAATATTCCACTGACCTGAACAATTCCACTTAAGAGTAGAAATATCACTGTGGGGCCTCTATTCCTAAACATATTTCCATGGGCAAAATTTAGTTTTGGTTTTGAAGTCTGTCACCAGACAGAGGGCCGGTTGATTGCATAGGGTTATGCAGTTCACGCTAAAAAGAAAAGGTTCTCTTTGGAATCATTCTGCTACACAAATTATAGCTGAGATGCGTAAAAGACACCTTGTTAATTTCCCAGCATCTCCTATGTAGAGCTGCCAGTGCTATTAGACAAGGGACCCCCATGCCATATGGCAGCTAACCTGTGCAAATAAGAAATGCTGCAAATGAGGAACAGGACAGACTTGAGCTGCTTGTCTCCTCATCAAGACGACAATGTGGGTGCAGGTGGGTGTGACTGTGATAGGACGATCAGCCTGTGACTGGGAGGTGGCGTTATTGTTTTCTTGTTACTTTTTGTGTCCTCAAGCAGCAGTTTAGTGAAAAGGTACACACAAGGAAACTCTTCCCTGGGAATAAGACATCGACTTTGAACATCACCTTGCTCTTAATAGGTCCACAGAGACTACTCACAACTGTATATGCCCACTGAAGAAATAGTCAGTCACAAGATGACTGCAGCACGTCCAGGCATCAAGCACAGACTACAGATGTTTAGTAAATAAATGGAACTTTCCCCCCCCACGCATGTCTATTTGGTAGAAGTCCATGAAGGAATGTCTATGAATGAATGAATGGGTAGATGGAGGAATCCCCCATTTTACAGGCAAGAAAACTGAGGTTGAGCACTTAAGTAAACTTGGTAGTCATCCGTGTTGTGAATTTAGTTCCCATTGTGATTATTTGAGGTTCTTTACTTCTGGTGTGTGACTGTATCCCCCAATTTGCATAATTAACTTTATTCCAGAAAAATAGGAAGGAGTCAAGGCCATCTAGCCATCCCTTTTTCCCTGTTCTGCATGGCAGTGACTATCTTTTGTTCACTCAGTAGCCTTCTTTCCTGCTCACCCCCATCCCCCACTTCCCCATGCTCTCTCATCGTGTTCCTCTTTAGTTTTGTTTTAGATTTTCCATCCCATGCGGGTAGAGAGTGAATCACGATTGGCAATCACCTATGGCAATTCCGTCCTCTGTGCCAGTGATTAGTTTAGGCCTGGCCATGGGCATAAAGCTCAAGGGGAGATTTTCAAAGAAGCTCTGGTAAAGGTTTTTCCTTCTACCAAATAAAGATGCATGGAAGAAATACTCCATTTATTTACTGAACATATGTCGTCTGTGCTTGATGCCTGGAGGTGCTGCAGCCGTCTTGTGACCATGAGGGGCAACAGCTTCAAAAGGCTAAGATGGCTGAGTAGAAGGCACATAGAGTACAGTCGTGTCACTGGATTAAAATTCCCCAGGCTGGCCACATGCGGTGGCTCATGCCTGTAACTCCAGCTGAAGCGGGTGGGTCACCTGAGGTCAGGAGTTTGAGACCAGCCTGGCCAACATGGCAAAACCCCATCTCTACTAAAAATACAAAAAAATTAGCCAGGTGTGGTGGCACATGCCTGTAATCCCAGCTACTCAGGAGGCTGAGGCAGGAGAATCACTTGAACCCAGAAGGCGGTGAGCCAAGATCGCGCCACTGCACTGCACTCCAGCCTGGGCAACAAGAGCAAAATTCCGTCTCCAAAAAAAAAAAAAAGCCATACAGGTACCATACACTGGAAGTACCAATTCCTAGTCTTGAATTCTGTACAATATTGAAAGAAAAATGGTATCTGCTGACTGTTCTTCAGCTCTCGCAGAGGAACCGTTTGTTAGAAAAACCCGAGTGTACAGACCTTGTTGGCAGTCTGCAGATATTGAAATTCATCAAATAAAGGAAGTCACTCTCACTACAGCCTCAAGATTTGCTTACTCTTTCTGCTCCTTATTTTGGTTTGGGTCCATTGTGTACCCTGACCAGGGGAAGCGTTTCAACCCTATCAACCACTGTACATCTGCAAATGTCGATTAACAAGCAGGTTTGACAAAGTGATAGTGTGTATGTTAATACACTCTCAGCGTATTCCAGAGCAGTGCATGACCTATCGAGCTGCCGATGTTAACTAAAATGATTGTCAGACAGGATGACAATGTAATGCCACCTCCCAATACTTCAGTGGGAGTGACACCTTGGGACAAGATAATATGAAATTCATTTGACTGCTGAACAAAACACAATACTCAGACTTGAGCCTGAAATCTACACTACATGTTTCCTGACTTTTTTCCCACCATCAAACTGAAATGATCCCATATTCTCTCATATTGTATAAGTATATTCATGAAAAGGAAATACCTTGTACAATATTTTTTGCCTCAGATCATTTGAAGTAAATGGAGCTGCAAAATGAAATGTGGGAAATGAAGATTATTATATTCATTATACCTTTGTGTGTAGCCCATTTCTTGGAAATGTATTCGCATGCTATGCTTAATAAACGACAATTTAAAGATCATCTTGCATGCAAATTTTTAAGCTGGTTCTGTTATCTCTTATACTTTGTTTGTTGTTTTCATGGCAGAATTTGTCACCATTACACCCTTAGGAAAGTCAGTGGATGAACAAGTGCAATTCTGAAGTGTGATGCATTCGACTGGGAAGGAACAGATATGTATCAAACTGAACTTTATTTCTATCCTCCCCACCTAGGCAGAAAAACTGATATTCAAACTATGTCTTCCATTTATTGTTTGAGGGGGCAGTGAGCACTGTGAGAGGCAGGCGTTTATTTATATCTTCCTGAAAACAGTTTTCCTAGCCAATCCCTTGGAGTTCCTCGGAGTTAGGTGGGACCTTGCAAATCATTGAGTCCAACACTTTTGTTTTGCTGAAGAGTAACTGGGGTACAGACAGGGTGAGTAACTTTAGATGTAAAAAGGATGCTTCCTAAGCAGTTATATGAAGAGGAGGAGCTCTGTCCATAGACGTCACTCCATCTTCCATTTCCTGTCTGTTACTGGATGGTGAAAAGTAAATGATCATGGAAGGCTTCACAAAGAGGTGGGTGTTGAACGTGCTTCTTAGGATGGTGAGGATTTGATAGGTGAAGGAGGGAAGCCCTTCCAAAGGTGCAACAGCTTCTCTAATGACTCCATAAAGTCTATTTGTAGAACAGCAACCAGACCCATCTGTCCAAAAAAAAAAAAAAGCTTTATAAAGAGGGTAGAAGAAGATACAAGGTCTAAAGTTAAAGGTAAGCTGGAGGTAAGTTGTAGATGACCTTGACTAATTCTCCTGAACTCAATGAACCAGATTCATTACTGAGCAAAGGGAAGTCTCAGAAAGTTTTTGAAGATGGGAGAAATTTAGAACTACAGTACTTGGGGGAGATTAACACAGTGATGATGTGGAGAATGGATCAGGCAGAGGGACTCCTAGTCTTATGTTGGTGCTCAAGATGGATATCACTCTTATCGGTCCAGCACTCCTTCCCCACTTCTGATGCCAGGTGTTCTCTTCCCAGTAGAGAGCATTTTTCACATGGCTAGGATGGGTGATTACAAACCACAGTGCCACCATGGCAGGCCTGGGACCTGCTGCACTGGCCTGGGCAGAGTAAAGCCCACCTCTGGCCATCAATTTCAGTCCAGGAATGAACATTTGTCCTAAGTTAGGATAATCAGGCTTCTCAGGTGGCTTTCCACGAGAACTATTACGAAACTTTCTTCCAGGTAGAATACAACTAAATTATGATTCAGGGCTGTGGTAGACATTTTGCATCACACAGCAAAAAAGAGTTCTTGATCTACAAGCTTAATCTCATTAAGTGGTGAATTCTAAGCTAAAGTGGCAAAGGGGGGTGCCCCAGAACTGAGTTTAGCAGTTGAATTGCTTTGTATGAGAAAGTGAGAATTATTATTATTATTTTTTTTTTTTTTGAGATACAGTCTCGCTCTGTCACCCAGGCTGGAGTGCAGTGGTGTGATCTCAGCTCACTGCAACCTCCGTTTTCCCAGGTTCAAGCGATTCTCCTTCCTCAGCCTCCTGAGTAGCCGAGATTATAGGTGCGTGCCACTATGCCTAGCTAATATTTAGTATTTTTAGGAGAGACAGGTTTTCGCTGTGTTAGCCAGGATGATCTCGATCTCCTGACCTCTTGATTCACCCACCTAGGCCTCCCAAAGTGCTGGGATTACAGGTGTGAGCCATTGCGCCCGGCCTGTTTTTGCTTTTCTTAGCTAATGCCTGTTAACCCAAATCCTTTTTTAAAGGGCTACCACACAACAACTTAGTCTGAGGGTAATTGGAGGGACTGAAAGACTGGGGTTGGTGTCTGGTGAAACACGAAGCACCACCAAAGGAGGATGGGAAAGCAAGGAGGAAGGCCTGGAGCAAACAGAGAAGTCAGACAGGAGAGCGTGTAACTGAATTGCAGACTGAAAGAAAACTGAATCTGAAACTGAAATGAAGCTGAAAAGGTCAGCCCAGCATGGAATAAGGTCAGCATAATGGAAGACGGGAAGCCCATTCATAGAGGATGCCAATTCATGGAGAAATAAGAATCCAAGCTCTTAGGAAATCCTCAGAAACCTTAGGGAGTTTCCACAAGTCATGAGAAAGGGGGTTCAATCCAGTCTTTGCTAGACGTTAAGGGCATTTTAATCCTGTGAGTATCATTGAAACATGTTAAGCTGTAATGGAAAGAACACTAGCCTCAGGGTGAGAAAGCCTGGCCCCAGCATGAAACTTAGTTATATGTCTGTAGTCAAGTTGTCTGAACTTTCTGACTCAATTTCCTTCTCTACAAAGGGATGGATTTGGGTTGGCGGAGCCAAAATGTCCCTTCTAGTTTTGAAACACACTATCCATGATAAGCAAGCCATGGAATGCCTTACAAAATGGAAACTAGGGAGGACTCCGTGGAGACGTATATTTCACAGGAGGCAAGAAGGCAGTTCTGTGTCTTTCTTCCAATTAATTCAGAAGGATCTAGGAATTTCTGAAAGTTCAGGTTGTTCAATAGATGCAGGAAGCTTCTGGGGCTGGTTAACAGCTCTAGGTTAATAGGGCCTGTTTAATTACACTTGCCATATGCCAGGCACAGGGAAATGTGGCTTCCATATATTATGTTCTCAATAAAATTTTAGGGATGGATAGTGTCCCTTTCCCAGGAAACTGAGGCACAGTGGTTAGGTAACTTTCCAAGTTCATACCTGCTGAGGGCCACAGCAGGGATGATAATGCTAGTGTCGGAGTCCAGAGCTGTTTCCTGGGTACTGCATCATCTTGTCTCTCAGTGGTGGAGAGCTGTATCTGCAGTGCTGGCGGTCCTCACACATGCTCATATTCTGTCTATTGTGTGAGCCTCAGGACATCCCTGTGTGGGCAGGACAAAGATGACTATCCCTAGTCTATGGTTGAAGAAACTGACTGATCTGCCTAGACCACATAGATTAAGATCCAGGACCCAACTCCAGACAGGGCATCTACCAGGGTCAGAGACCCACGCAGTAAAACCTTCCAGATGTGCTTTGAGTAATCTGAGATTCTGATCCTCTGATCTTCCCACACTGGAGAAGTCGAGAATGATCTATCTGTTCTGAAGTTGCAGAGCAAATATTACATGGTTTATATAACAAAGACTCATACTCACTCTTACTGGTTTACTCGCCTCCCTTCCAGAGTGATCCTGGGACTTGTAACTGAATAGAAACCAGCGAACCCTTCCCAATCTTCATTGTCTTCTGCCAGCATCACTCTCCTTTCCAAGCTGGGAGTCCAGGTGGCTTCCTGACCTTTGGGGGCGGGATCAGCACATTGGGAGTGGACATGGGAGATGCCCTCAGGAGTGTGTTTGGGGGATTCAGACGCTCAGGGGCTGGGTAGTGCCCAAGCATCTACACACAGCTCACACTTACACACATGGCCATTCTGGCCAATCCCCTGCATCTCCCTGTCCCCATGGTGTCTGGTCAGACTGGAAGTACATGACTCTTCACCGATTCCCAGCCCGAGTTTATACTGATGTTGAATCAGCTGTTGTCATGAGACCAAAATACCAGTCAGCTTACCATGAAGGCTTAGCTCGAGGGCCACTTACTGATTTTGTCTTTCCTAAGTGTGTCTCATTCACAGCCATGCTAATTTTAGCTGTGGTTATGAGCCCCACTTTTGTAAATTCAGCCTTGATGATGTCAGGCATGGCTCCTTTGCCTTCATCAGGGTTTTCAGAAGGAATAGCTGTTATTAAGGGCCCACTTGAAGACTTACTGGAGCTAAGGACAAAATGTACTTCTCTCCCTGTCTTTGTAGTCATCTCTTTTTTTTTATCTTTTTATTTTGAGACGGAGCCTCGCTGTGTCGCCCAGGCTGGAGTGCAATGGTGCGATCTCAGCTCACTGCAACCTTCGCCTCCCAGGCTCAAGCGATTCTCCTGCCTCAGCCTCCCGAGTAGCTTACAGGTGCCCACCACCATGCCCAGCTAATTTTTGTATTTTTAGTAGAGACAGGGTTTCACATGTTGGTCAGGCTAGTCTCGAACTCCTGACCTCAGGTGATCCACCTGCCTCAGCCTCCCAAAGTGCTGGGATTACAGGTGTGAGCTACCACTCCTGGCCTGTATTAATCTCTTAAGAGGAAACCACCTTCCTCATCTCAGAGCCTGCCCAGGCATGCGGGCATTTCACATGTAGAGAGTTTTCATGTTCACCTCAAATGAAAAAGTAAAATTCTCCCCAAATCAAAGAAAGACATCATGTTAATTCTAAAAAATAAGACTAAAGTCCAAACTTACTTGATTATATTTGAGAGTTTAAGGAAATTGCTATGAATAATATCCAGGTAGGAAAAAAAATCCAAACTCAAGTAAAACTCAAGCTAGTATCAAAATTATTCTCTGTTCTTAAAACTTCAGAAATGAGTGAGAAAAGACCACAGAGTTTTTGTAAATAGTTTCAATCCTTCGTGAAAACACAAGCAGAGTAAAGAGGAAAAGGTGATGGCTCAGGAAATTGCAGAACAGAGTTTTGATAGGTTGCTTTAAGGAAAAGGAAGGATACACAAATATTAACAAAGTTGTTTTGCACATGGGTAAGAGTTAGCAATTCTAAAACTACAAGTGTGCTATAGCCAAAGAAATAAACAAGCAATGTAGTTAAGGGGAATCAGTTTCTACCAGAGAAAGAAGTTAGAAATAAGCAAGGAGGGAAGGTTAGAAGTATCCCTTTGGTGCTGGATAAAGTCAGAGCTTCCGATATAAGTGTATGGATATTTGCAGTACAAACAGGCAGGCAGATACCAAAATATAGAAATGTTTGCACAGTATACATGAGTTAACCTACATACACATATTGCATGCTGAGTGCTTCCTAAAAGTGACACCCCAGTGACAATGAGCAGATCTAGCACCTAGATCTTAGTTTTTAAATATTATTCTCCAACAAGCAGAAATAGGACTCTCTAAAGAAATAGTTAATAAATTATAGGGTTAAGGCTGGGGCAAAGAAAATACAAGATAAGCCTCAGGGGTCTTCTAGTGACAGAAAGCAAAACGTATTTAAAAAAAGAAAAAGAAAAAAGGATGCCAGCATGTCAAAAGAATACAAGAATTAACCCAAAAGAGATCCCAGTGGCCAAGCTGAACTAAGTTGAAGAACAGAATAAGTGATAATATTCAGTGTTGAATTATAACCCAAAGAATAAAACAAACATCCACAAGTTCATACTGGTATAAGCAAATGATTTAATGAATGAATAACTGAAGAAGGGACAAATAATCCTTGCAGAAGAATTCCAATTACTAAGTAAAGAAGGAATGAGGGAATTAAAATATCACTATTAGAATACCAAAGTAATTATGGCTGCTGGCAAGATCCATCAATAAATGCTAAAATTAGTGGGTGAAACTTTAAGGATATTTTAAACAGGATGTTTTCCTAGGCTCAAAGTTCTCCCCATAGTATTTATTAACTCCTGTGTGGTTTTCACATACGTCCGCAAATTCCTCGGTACTCCTCCCTCCAGGAGGAAGGGACTTAATTCCCCTCCCCTTGAATTTGAGCTACACTTGGTGACTGCTTCCAACAAATAGTACCTGGAGAGAAAACATAATGATCTTGTAGTGGAGAAACTTGGCAGACACCACCTTAAGCAAATGATCAATGTTAATATCAGTGGTGATAAGTCATGCTGATATTAGGTATTTCCTGATAGGATGTGATGAGCAGGTACATCGTCTGTAATATTTTCCCACAAAAGTCTATAACCACAGTCTAATCATGAGAAAGCATGAAGCAAATCTAAAGTGAGAAATATGTTTGCAAAAGACCAGAATAGTACCATTCAAAAGTGCTGGAGTCATGAAAAATAAGGAAAGGTTAAGAAACTGTCATAGATGGCTGGGAGCAGTGGCTCCCACCTGTAATCCCTGCACTTTGGGAGGCCGAGGTGGGCAGATCATGAGGTCAGGAGTTCGAGACCAGCCTGGCCAGTATGGTGAAACCCCACCTCTACTGAAAATACAAAAATTAGCTGGGCATAATGGTGGGAGCCTGTAGTCCCAGCTACTCGGGAGGCTGAGGCAGGAGAATCGCTTGAACTCGGGAGGCAGAGGTTGCAGTGAACCGAAATCGCGCCACTGCACTCCAGCCTGAGTGACGGAGCGTGACTCCATCTCAAAAAAAAAAAAAAGAAAGAAAGAAAGAAAGAAACTGTCACAGATTAGAGGATAGCAAAAAGACATGATAAAAAATGACAATGTTGTGCCCTGGATTGGATCCAGAAAAGGAAAATGACTTTAGTGAAAAAACTGATGAAATCTGTGTAGCAACGGTGGGTCTATAAGGTGTTAATATTAGGAGTTGTTTAAAGAGTGTATAGGAACTCTCTGTAATCTCTTTGTATTCTACTGTTAATTTAAAATGATTTCAAAATAAAAAAAGTAATTGCAAGCACACAAATTAATTTTAAGAACTTCAACTATGTGATGAATGTAAGAATGCCAGCCCAAAGTATCACTATATATATGAAAATGGGTTATAGGCCAGGCACGGTGGTTCATGCCTGTAATCCCATCACTTTGGGAGGCTCAGGCGGACAGATCATGAGGTCAAGAGATAGAGACCATCCTGGCCAACATGATGAAACCCCATCTCTACTAAAAATATAAAAATTAGCTGGGCATGGTGGCACACACCTGTACTGCCATCTACTGGGGAGGCTGAGGCAGGAGAATCGCTTGAACCCGGGAGGCAGAGGTTGCAGTGAGCCGAGATTGAGCCACTGCACTCCAGCCTGGCAACAGAACAAGACTCAGTCTCAGAAAAAAAAAAAAAAAAAGGTTAAATATATTACATAATTTTGAGCAAAAAGAATAACAAAGTGGCAATATTGCCATTACATAACATAAAACATGAAATTCAGAGAAATGCATTAAAAAGGAAATACATTGTTTCAGTTTGATAATAATTATCAACTGCAATAAAGATATAATTGGCATTTAACTTTATCCATCAAATTAAATGTCCTCACAATATATAAAGTAAAAACTCTTGTTAAGTGTGGACAATGGCATTAACAGAAATATGAATGTTGATGGTTTTAACACACCACATTTGGTCAAGTAGACATAACATGCTTAATTGGATAATACAAGAAATGAGGTTGATTTACTAGATATGTCAAACTTTTTAACCAACAGGGAATAGATATTCTTTACAAAGCCCCAGGGATAATTTTGAAAATTGATTATAATCTACAATACAAAAAATTGCCAGCAATTTCTACAAGGAAAGGTACATACAGACTACCTTATGTGGTTACAGAACAACAAAACTAGAAATTACCAAAATTTAATACAATAGCAACAAAATTCCAAACAGGTTCAGATGTGAGACTGGCCGTACATCCCTAGAGCAAACCCACGTGGTATAATTATCCTTTTTATATATTGCTGGATCTTATTTGCTGATTGTTTCCATGTTTATTAAGTGATATGGCTCAATATAATGCTGTTTAGTTTTGGGGTATGTGTTATGCGGACTCATCAAATAAATTGGGAAGCATTTCTTCCTCCTCTATTTTTAAAAAGTTCAGGTAAGATTGATATTAGTTTTTCCTTAAATATTTCATACAATTGGAGATATTTTGGGGGAAAGTATTTGATTATGAATTAAATACCTTTAATAAAGTTAAGCTATTCTGATTTCCTGTTATTTCCTGAGTCAGTTTTGATAAATTGCATTTTTAAAGGAATTCGTCTTTATTATTTATGTTATCATATTTGTTAGTGTAAAGTTTATCATAATATCCCTCTCATATCTTTTTAAATGTCTATAGGATCTATAATAATATCAGCTCTATTATTTCTGAAATTGGTTATTTGTGTTCTGTCTTTTTTTTTTCTTGATTAGCCTTCCTAGGGACTGTATCAATTTTATTTAATCCTTTCAAAAAACCTAGTATTAACCTGGCTGATTTTCTACATTTTTTTTTCCATTTTATCTATTTTTGTCTTTATCTTCATTACTTTATCTTTACTGGGCTTTTGGGGATTACAATATGCTTTCTTGACTTACCACAGTTTACTTATAATTAATACACCATTTCACATAGCATGTAGGAAGAACCTTACAAGAGTGTAATTCCATTTCTCCTCTCTTCTGTGCCAGTGCCACACATTTTGCTTCTACATAGCATAGTTGGCCATCTCTCATTTCCCTACATGTTTATTATTTATGGTGTTTTTTTTTTTTTTTTTTTTTTGGCCTTCCTGCATCTGCAATTTAGCATCTGGTACCATTTACCTTCAGTCCAAAGAGTATATTTTATTATATATTGTAGTTCGTGTCTTTTGTAAAACATTTCCTGTTTTTTATTTATCTGAAATATTTTTTATTTCAGCATTCTTTTTGACAGATATGGTTTATGCACATAGAATTCTTTTTTAAAGCACTTTAAGGATGTCCCATTGTCTTCTGGTCTTGATAAAACATGAAGTATAAAGGTTTTTTGTTTTTTGTTTTTTGGTTTTTTTTGAAAAGGAGTCTCATTCTGTCTGCCAGGTTGGAGTGCAGTGACGCGATCTCGGCTCACTGCAAACTCTACTTCCCAGGTTCAAGCAATTCTTCTGCCTCAGCCTCCTGAGTAGCTGGGATTACAGGTGCACGCCACCACATCTGGCTAATTTTTATATTTTTAGTAGAGATGGGGTTTCACCATGTTGGCCAGGCTGGTCTTGAACTCCTGACCTCAGGTGATTCGTCCATCTCAGCCTCCCAGAGTGCTGGGATTACGGGCATAAGCCACCATGCCTGGCCAGAATAGTTGTTTTTGATTAGCAGTTAATTACCACTAGTAGAATGGTTCCCAGTATATTATTTTTCATGGGCAGTTACACTTTGGCAGGAAGTCAGTGTCTTCTCGTTGCCTGTTCAGTCTCCCTCGTGGGAGATTCTCCTTCCTGCACCTCCCTCTGTCTAACTTTGCATCCACTGTTTATTGCCACATTTTCCTAATATTAGATATGTGGCATCTTTCTCTAAGTTCTGGTTGTCATGCAGAATTTTCTCTGATGCATTGATTTGGTCATTGCATTGGGAACTGTGAGAGTTCCAACTGAAACAATATTTTTTAATCTGGAAATTTCTTCATGTGTTGTAACTGTTAATGTTGTTCTGAATCCTGCTTCCTGATTGGTTAGTCTTGTATAATATTACCATTGTGATTCTTGGTTTCTTTTAACTTACATTCGTTGATATGTTTTCACACCCTTTGAATGTGAAGTTTTCTAGATTCCTCTGTTTTCAGTGTGTGCTTGGATGCAGAATATAGTTGCCTTCTGTTTGGTAATACAAGTTGATGGTCTTCGTCTTTTTACGTTTAACCAGTTTCTAACTTTCATTTGCTATCCAAGTCCCATCTTGCTTTATTTTTTCTTTTATATATGCTTGTACATTGTTTTTCTTTTCCTATCTTTTGTTATACAATGTATATTTATTCATGAAATTTTAAGATAAAAACTCTGTTTTTAATTTAATTACAGTTTAATTTTTAATGCATTCCTTAGCTCTTGAATGGTGAATCTCAAGTAGAAAATAGTCTCTGCAATTCAGGAAAGAAAACTAAAAGAATTCTTTTCTTTTTTCACTTCCCATTTTATGTATGAGATTTTAGAAGCTGTTTATTGCTGTTATTCTCATTTTAAAGCATTTTCTTTTCTTTCTAAATGAGCTATGGCATTTTCATAGTGCTTTGTAACTTTAAGTGTATGAAGCTAAATTATGTGTACTTCCTCTTTACTGGGCCTGAGTTTTTTATAAATTGTCACAGTTTCTTATGACATTCGAGTTCATCTCTGGAAAACATTTTTCAGCATAAGTATGTGGCTTGTACACTTTATGAACACTTGCATATCTGGAAATTCTTTTCATTATCTTCACACATGAATAACATTTTGTCCAATAATTTGAGGGTTCCCAAATTTTCCTCTCGAAAGTCTGTATGGATTTCTCTGCTATCTTTTAGCAATTAATCTTGAAGAAGAGCAGTCTCAACCCTGCCTGGTTCTTATTTCCTTTGCAAAAGAATGTGCTAGTTTTCTTTGTATTAAATAAGCTTTTCTATTCTCCTTGTGAACATTAAAACATAATGTTAATTATAAAAATTTAATTTAAATATTAATTTAGTCTTGATAACTTATCAAAAAAATCAAGACAAACCTATTTAGAGAGCATTTTCCAAAAATATAGCGTAGCACTGGGATTGAAATTGTAGGCTTCTTTATGGAAGTATGTATTCTGCTGAAGAACTGTCAGTAAATAAGAGTGTTATATTGTGATAGAATGAGAACTGTGTTTTTGGTTTTTGTCCCTAGTTCTTGGCACAGAGCTCCCCAAAGTCTTGTAATTTTCTTCTTCTTTTTTTTCTTTCTTTTAGATGAAGTCTCGCTCTTGTCCCCCAGGCTGCAGTGCAATGGCGTGATCTCGGCTCACTGCAATCTCCGCCTCCTGGGTTCAAGCGATTCTCCTGCCTCAGCCTCCCAAGTAGCTGGGAGGCGCGCATCACCACACCTAGCTAATTTTTGTATTTTTAGTAGAGATAGGGTTTCACCATGTTGGTAAGGCTGGTCTCAAACTCCTGACCTCATGATCCGCCTGCCTCTGCCTCCCAAAGTGCTGGCATTACAGGCATGAGCCATCGTGTCTGGCCATCAATTTTCTAAGTGATGCTAGGAGCATCTTTTGTTCTTTTTTTTTTTTTTGAGACGGAGTTTCACTCTTGTTACCCAGGCTGGAGTGCAATGGCATGATCTCGGCTCACCGCAACCTCTGCCTCCTGGGTTCAAGCAATTCTTCTGCCTCAGCCTCCCGAATAGCTGGGACTATAGGTGCGTACCACCATGCCCAGCTAATTTTTTGTATTTTTTAGTAGAGACAGGGTTTCACCATGTTGACCAGGATGGTCTTGATCTCTTGACCTCGTGATCCACCCGCCTCAGCCTCCCAAAGTGCTGGGATTATAGGCATGAGCCATGGCTCCCAGCCTGTTCTTATATTTGGTCTTTGGCCACGGTTTCTGACACATAACTCCTAAATCTCTTGCAGTTCCTTAAGTGACAGCAGTATCTTTTGTTCTAATGAGGTGATGCTTGCTGCGTTTCTCGGTAGCCTCAAGATGGGGTCCGGTCACCAGAAAGACCAAGCTTGGATTAGAAACTTGGAATTTTCAGGCCCATTCTTCATCCTCCAAGAGGGGGAGAGAGGCTGGAAACTGAGTTAACAATCTGCCATGCCTATGTAATAATGCCTCCACAAGAAACCAGTAACTGAAGGGCTTGTGAGAGCTTCTGAGCTGGTGACTACGTGGAGGAGCTGGGAGGGTGGCACACATGGAGAGGGTGTGGAAGCTCTGATCGCCTCCACCATCTCTTCCACCTGCTGTTCCTGAGTTGAATCCTCTTCTTATAAATATGGAATCTAGTCGTAAATGGTTTCATGAGAACCTCTGATTTATAACTGGTGGATCAGAAGCACAGGTGGCAACCTGGACTTGTGACTGGTGTCTGAAGGCAGTGGGCATAGTGTTGTGGGATCACCTGAGCCCTTACCTTGTGGAATCTGATGCTAATCTCAGGTAGCAAGTGTCAGAATTGAATCAAATTAGAGGACACCCAGTCAGTAAATGTTGAGAACTGGAGTATCAGTGGGTGTGGGGGAAACATAATCCCACACATTTGGTGTCAGAAATGTGTGAGTATAGGAGGAAAAAGTTATTTTTCTTTCTTTTTAGGAAGAGAAAGAGGAGGGTAGAAAAGAATAGGGAAGAAGAAAATGTGGTGGAGATTCTGGCTATAATTGGATGGTTCATGTTTATCTAGCTTCATGGGTTTATATTCAGTTAAGTTATTGGAAATAAGATCGCAATAAAATTTCATTTTTTTCTATAGAAAAAGGTCTAGAATGTTTTTGAAAATATGATACGTATGTTTTACTATTTGGTGAACATTGTTCTTTATATTATACTTCATGTCCATAGGCTTCATGTATTTCAGAATTACATTTGTATATTATATAAACATATTTGTTTATTGAAGCAATAATATATACTAAGTGTATTGCTATATTAGTAAATATAGTGTATATTCAAGGTAGGTAATTAAAATATAATATTACATGTCTACAGACCCCAAAAATAATATAATTATATACATGTAATTATAAATAGCCATAATTATTATGGCTCAGAATATGTTATACATTATAAAACTAATAACCTTTTCAAATAAAGATTGATTTTCTATAAACTCAGCCATCCACCCCCCAAAAAATACAGAAAGGAAGAAATAATCTTTCTATATATTGTGACATTTTTACAATTTCCAGAATTCCATGGAGTCTAATTTCTGCTGGGATATTTTCTCTGGGCTGACACTGGTTTCAGAAGGATATATAGTCGAACCAGTTCTTGATAAGCCTGTATCTTTATGTGCTCCGTGTCTCTAAGCTGCCCTCTCAAAGACCTTTCTCCTCACATGCTGCAGAAAGAAAATGATGTGGACAGAGAGAGAAATGTCACAATCTATGCTCAGCTGGTCTGGATTACCCAACTCCTGAGGTGTATCCTCCGGCTGTCCCTGTATCCCATCATAAATCATCTCCTTGTTGAACATCAGGCCAGACTGGGGTCTGATTCATTGGCTGAATATTGCTACCTGGCTCCAGGAGGAGCCTCTGTCTCAGTCCTGTAATAGTCATCATGCTTTAAGAAACCTTCACATTTCTGAACAGTTACATAGTGTCCTCAGCTGAAGAAAGAGGAAGTCTGGAGTCCATTTCCGGCAGTTAGCAGGGAGCTGTTTTCCTCTCTCTGACATTAGCGAAGTTTGTCAGCTTGTTAATCTTTAAGGGGATTTGGGGTTGAAATTTTTTGGGGGGTGGATTTTAGGGTGGATAATATAGTCAAAGTTCTTCAATATGGTTTGAAGGAATAAAATAGATGCCCATGTTTTTTATGGCTGTGATTCCCACTTGGCCTTGGGTTTCAGCTCCCAAGTTTATATGAAAGGAAAACCACAAACTATTGGATAGTGTAAGCACTACAATAATAGTCTCTACCTTTTTGCTTGATGACTTCCAAGAATGTTCCCATAATTCTGAGGTAGCAGAAGCAATCAATAACTGTAATATAAATTATATGTGCATTGAGCATTCAAGCATTGTGGAGTCTGGATCTCCATAAGGTCATGGTTAACTGGCAAGGTTGGCCTGGACACATTTTCTTCCTTTTTCATTATTTCTCTGCCTGCTGCCCAATAGCCAGTTAAGATTTGGTGAGAAAAACAGAATTAGGGAGTAACTAGACTAACCCCCCCTTCAAGGGAAAGCTTTGTTCTAATAAATCCCCTTAATTTGCAAAAACCACATGTGGGATTAGAGATGAAATAGAAGGGAGGGAAAATTTCTCCTACGGAGACCTGACTCTACCAGTCATAATTAGCAATTATTCTCTGACGAATACATATTTTCCTTAGACAAAGTGGTAGACATGTGCTGCATCTGGCAAACATCACATAAGGCTTCTGCACGGCTCGAACAATAATGCCATTGTTTCTAATATTAGATGATGGAGAAGGAGTCAGAATGACATTTACCTCTATAGATACCGTGCTCAGGCTTCCTCTCGTTAGGGCAGACAGAAGACCTCTAAGAAGTCATCACCTTGGGTGTTTTCTGGAGAAGTGGTATGCTTAGAACATCATGCGCTTTCTCTGAGAGTGTAACTAAAACCCTACTTCATGGACAATTGTGGGTATTGAGGAAATGCGTAAGAGTGGAAGACAGAGGGGAAAGGAATCAGATTCTAACTTGTATTTAAACTAGAGTCACCTTGTTTTTAGCTTTTTAAAATATTGACTTCCTTTCTAGCTCTGTTTCCTTCTCTCTCCCTCCCCTCCCTCCCCTCCCCTCCCCTCCCCTTCCCTTCTCTTTCTTCCATCCCCTTTTTTCCTTCCCTTTCTGACAGGTCCTTATTCTGTCACCCAGCTTAGGGTGAAGTAGCACAATCTGAACTCACTGCAATCCCAAACTCTTGGGCTCAGGAGATCCTCCCTCCTCAGCCTCCCAAGTAGCTGGGACAACAGGTGTGTGCCACCATGCCTGACTCAGCTAGGTTTTTTATTTTTGCAGAGATGAGGTCTCACTGTATATCCCAGGCTAGTCTCCAACTCCTGGCCTTAAACAATCCTCCTGCCTCAGCCTCCCAATATTGACTTTCTACGCAAGATTTAATGTGAAGAAATAGTTCCACTACTTTAAAAAAGAAGGGTAAGAGAAACTTGAAAATCACATCTATAAAATGACACTTGGCTTCTCAGGTTTCTATTCCATGTCTTTAGGGACAGCAGCAGTCAACACCAGCTTGAGGCATGGGATGGATTTCTACCAAAAGCCTCTGTCAATGTGCTCTGAGAAGTTTCTACAGAGTTTGAAATATAGCAAAGAAAAATGCCAGTTCTCCTATCTATGGAGTAACCAACTCTTCATAAGTTCACTCCCAATAGGTAATCGAGGACGCTCGTAACACAGGTATTTGCTACACCGTGACATGTTCCTGAAGAATAAAAGTTGGCCAGAGACACTAAACAAGGATAACACAGACCCTTTTTGAAGCTGTTTTTCTTTTATTAAAATGAAGTTCAAAAGATACTGGAAAACTTTCTCTCAGGTGTTGATTCTTTCTCTCCCCTTTGCTAAACTTTTAAGGGGAGGTACAATAGAGTACACAGCACACTTATAATCAGAACTGGGTTTAGGTCTTAGTTCTGCTACTTATTGTCTGCATGCTTTGGGGATCTGTTATCTAACCTTGTACATACAAATGCATTCACCTATAAAGCAGAAAATAAACAACATCTGTGCAGCTTGATTCCTATGACCGTTAAATAGAAAGATGAAAAGCTGGTCACAGCAGGGTCTCTCAGACTAACGGCTACATTCCTGTTTACGTTTTTATTTGAGTTCTTATTGTACAAATTGTTAATAGAATGACCTGGTAGCTACATAAGATATTGAAAATGCAATTGGCTATTATTTTAATATCTAGAAGAGTTGGGTGGTCCAGGATGATGAAACGGTGCAGTTTTCCATCAAGTTCAGACACATTCAGAAGTAGGCAGAAAATAGGCCTCTATAACTTAGTATCCAAGGAAACAGGAACTCTAATGAGGTAATCAACCTAAGTTCAAGCTACAGATGTCTATGGGTAGAGAAAGAATTAGGTAATGTATAAGACATGACTTTAGAGGTCTTGGACCATGTGCAAACCTCCTTTGAGTTATAGAGCCATTGACCTAACAATTATCAATAGGGTTTAATACATCACATCAAAGTTGCTGACAAGAATTTTGTTAGCATCCTGTCTGAAATTTTTCTTTTTGCAACCCTAAGCGTGCTGAGAAAGCAACCCCACATCATACAGGGGGATAATATAATAGTATCCTTAATTGGCAGAAGAACCGTCCTGAATGCATGCAACTCTATATATATCTTATACCCATTAGAAGTCTTGATGAAATTCACATCAGTTACTCAAATGGGTAAATATCCTCCTTAGTGGTAAGTATCTCATAACTCCGAGAACAGTTAGATTTCAGCATTGAAATGTAGAAGAGGCGGGCACGGTGGCTCATGCCTATAATCCTAGCACTTTGGGAGGCCGAGGCACGTGGATTACTTGAGGTCAGGAGTTTGAAATCAGCCTAGTCAACATGTTGAAACCCCATCTCTACTAAATATACAAAAATTTAGCCGGGCACAGTGGTGGGTGCCTGTAATCCCAGCTACTTGGGAGGCTGAGGCAGGAGAATTGCTGGGAGGCGGAGGTTGCAGGAGCCGAGACTGTGCCACTGCACTCCAGCCTGGGTGACAGCAAAACTCTGTCTCAAAAAAAAAAAAAAAAAAATGTAGAAGAAAAAGAACACCATAGTTTTAATAGTTGGTTCTTATGAACTTGGCATATTTAAGAAGGCTTGGCTTCTAAAGTGGCCACCCAATAACTGCAAATTTAATTGGGTAATCGAAGTATTTAATTTAAACTTGTGATTTTAATTTGAAATCTTTCTAAGTTGACAAACTTTACTGGAATATTTATAAACACTCAAAATTCAGTATATTGTTTATTAGATTTATAGGGAAAGGTTTGTTTGTTAAGTTAGACAATTAAAGCACCTAAGGAGAAAATCAAATACATCAAATTTAAATAATATTCTAAAATAACTCAAAAGAATTAATTATTAAGTTTATAATTGGGGGAAAGCACTATAAAAAGATCTTTAAAAGTGGATGTTAAAAATTGTTAAGAGAATAATATAATTTATAAGCTGAATTTGAAAGCATAAGGAAGAACTAGAGTTTCAACTTTGTAACTGTAACTAATATTAATTTTAGAAACCAGAAATATTTCTGATGGACTGGTCTGCACATAAAAACTATCCTCAAATAAATCTTTTTAAAAAATATTAAATTAACAATAATAACTCAAAAAATTATTTCGTTAATTTAAGGAGCAGTACTCAATGGGGTAAAGGCTGAAATCAACCTTATTCATTTTTACCACCTGCTGTTAAATTTGTTCTGTAAAAAAAAAGTTCTTTATTGACTCCTAGCTCTAATCTCACGTGGGTTCCACTGCCTTTTCTCCTGCTGTCATAAAATAAAAATCTCAGTCCTGTCTTAATCCACATTTTAACTCCAGTTCAGAGTAATTTCAAAATTCCAGATTCCAAAGTGGGGCCTTTTGGGAGGTGTTTAGGTCATGAGGACTCTGCCTTTTTGAATGGTTTAATCCCTCTATGAAAGGGCTTGATGGAGGGAGGGAGTTTGTCCCTTTTTTGCCTTGCTGTTTTCTGCCTGTGAGGACACAGCACTCCTCCTTTTGGAGGACTCACCATTCAAAGCACCATGTTGGAAACATAGATCAGCCCTCACCAGAAGTTAGTGCCGTGATCTTGGACTTCCCAGCCTCCAGAACTGTGAGAATAAGTTTCTGTTCTCTATAAAGTATGTAGTCTGTGGTACTCTGTTACAGCAGCACAAAACAAACTAAGAAAACTTGCTTTAGGACAGGAAGCCCAGAACAGAGAGTCAGGGGGAGTCAGCTTCTGTGTCCCAGCTCCACAACTCCCAATTCCGCAGCAGCAGCTCTCTGTCTTTTAGCATTGAACCTAGGAAAAAAAGGGAAGGAGAAAGGGCAGGGAAAAAACTTACTTTGATGGCAAAGTTATAATGAATTTATCTTGGAACTCTCTGACTGTGGCAGATTCCATGACTGATTCTTCTGATAGGGCATTATTTGTGGGTCTCCCATAGGGCTTCCTCCAGGGTCTTCCAACTGTGGTTTTAACTGAGATAGAGTAATGTCTGAGCTTTGTGCAGTCTAACTCTTTATTGAAATCCCTTCTCCATGCAGACATCCTCTTGGATGGGAACCTTTGGAAAAACTATCTAGGGTGGCTCCATTCTACTGGATCCACACCTAAGCCTATGGAAAACCTATATATTTTTTTCCTCTGCCACCAGGGGAAAGGAACTCACTTTTCAACTGTTCACCTGTCTTCTTTTCCATCAGCTTCATTTTCTCAAGGATGCATCACACACTAGACTGTGTCTCTGACATCAGAGAACATAGACCCAAATCTTCAAGTGCTTTTATTTGCCTTAAGGTATAAGGAAGGCACCTTCTCCTCTCCATCTTGGGGAAGAGGGAGGATGGAGAACTACTACAATTTTTCTACACTTCTCTCAAAAGTAGTTTTCTCTACATCAGGTCTTTCATATCTTCAAGGTGGGTTATGGGCTAATGCTGGCAGAACCTAATTTGCAATCTTTTGGTGGCTGTTGCACCTTAATTTAGTAGTAAAGATACTTGAAATTTATTATATTTTTCTCAACTTTGGGAATCTAATCTTGGGAGTTCCATTTTAACGTCTCTTGTGCAATCACTATTAAAAATTTTTTGCACTGATAATTCATGGTTGGAATATATTTTCATATAATATGACTTTAGTATCATTAGAGATTATTTCTCAAGCTAAGAAATGTATACCCTACGGCATATTCTCTGAGATATGTGCAAAATGTTTTGTTTCCCATTTAAAAGTATGAGAAAAATAGGATTCTACCGCAGGCTGAGAACAAACACTTTCATGAGAATTCAGAAAACAAAAAAACAAACAAAAATATAAACCTAAATAGTGCAACCTTGACCACTGGTAACGTTTTGGTGTGTGTTTGTGGGAAATAATTCCCACAAGATTGGGATGATATTATTTGTATAATTCTTTTGTGATCTATCTATATCTAAATATTATATTTCAAAATTATGTATATGTATTTCTTTGATATTTGTAAAGTATAGTAATGTATATCATAAAAAATTGAATTATACAAATGGTTTTATGCTAAAAAACATAGTCTTCCACTCCAATTTTTCCCAACCCACATCCTACTCTTTAGATGTGACCAGTTTTCACGGGTTTGTTTTTGTTTTTGTTTTTGTTTTGAGATGGCGTCTTGCACTGTCACCCAAGCTAGAGTGCAACGGTGCGATCTTGGCTCACTGTAACCTCTGCCTCCTGGGTTCATGTGATTCTCCTGCCTCAGCCTCCCAAGTAGCTGGGATTACAGGTGCACAACACCACCCCCAGCTAATTTTTGGTATTTTCAGTACAGACGGGCTTTCACTATGTTTGCCAGACTAGTCTCAAACTCCTGACCTCATGATCCATCCACCTTGCCCCACAAAGTGCTGAGATTACAGGTATGAGCCACTGTACCTGGCCAGTTTCTGATTTTGATACTTCTGGTGGATCTTCCTATTTTTAAATCAGAGGTTCTCGTTTATCTCTTCACATTAAAAATCACCTGGAAGTGTTTGAAAGTTCCCCATAATTGCCTTTCCCTGATATACATTGATCCAGATCCCTGGAAGTGGGGACTCAAACAGTGGCATTATTTTTAATGCCCAATAGGTAACTCTGATGCATTGTGAGAGTTAAGAATCACTGAGATATAGAATATACTTACACAAAAATTGCTTGACATCCATTTTAGACACTGTCATTACTTTGCTGTTATGCAGTGATGACTTATTAACTTATACAACCCCCATCTTTCCCTATTCCTTGCTTTCCACTTCTGTAGTTATATAATTAATGTTTCCTCGTTGATTGTATTTATAATTTAAACTATGCTTATTTAACGTCTATGTCTGGTTTATCAGATTTAGACATTATTAAATTTAGACACATTCCCCATGTAAGGTGAGAATATTACTCTTCTTACCCTATCTTCCACCCAGCTATCAACTTCTGGTACAATATCCATATCGTACATTGCAAAGATTGACAGAATTAGCATTGTGTTCTAGAATGACGTATCCATAAGTCGATTCCAAACTTCATAAACCAGAAATATTATTTATTTATATATACAGCAAACATTTTGTATATAAATAGATATGTGTAGTTACAAAAACAGCACATAACAATGTTTAAGAAATTTGCTCTGTCACTTACTAGCTTTGTGATCTTCGACAAGTCACTTAACTTCTTTTTACATCAGTTCTTCACCTCTACAAAGGGTAGATAATATCAATCTCTTAGGGTTGTTGTGAGGATTCTAAGTTAACCCATGGCACATAGCAAAGACTCCTATTCTGTTAGTTTTTCTTACTGTCCGTATGCCTGTATGGTTTTGTACAGGCGTTACATTTCCTTTACCACTTCAATATGATACTCTCTGCATGACATAAAGTAGAGTATTTTCTGAATCAAGGTGAAAGAGATCTCTTTTACTTATAATGTTTTTCTAAAAATTTCATTTTAAAAAGTTGTATTATGTTCTAACCACAGATTTCCTGTATAGCTTCCCCTTGCCTTGTCAGGAGTTTCTGAATAGTTTCCTTTATTCTTATTTCCAAAAACATAATATGCCCCCATTATATCTTCAAAATATTCCAAT
The DNA here is from genome assembly GCA_036589455.1 of Ateles fusciceps. Classification (NCBI taxonomy): domain Eukaryota; kingdom Metazoa; phylum Chordata; class Mammalia; order Primates; family Atelidae; genus Ateles; species Ateles fusciceps. The sequence continues at coordinate 2,100,212 of JAZHEH010000284.1, forward strand.
CTTTTCATTATATCATCTGCTAATGAAAGGAATTCATTGTCTTTTTGGGGATGTCCATCCGCCCCTCTGACCTCTTGCTACAATCTAGACCCGGATGCTTTCTAGGCTTTGTGGATGCCATGGGAGTCTAATGCAGTTTCCTGCATACCACAATTTCCTTACTGATCTTTCTCTATTTTTGCTGGTGTAAATCCTCAAATAACTTCCTCAGAATGGTACATGAAAGGCAAATTTTCTTAATCTTGGCATGATGCTATCATGCAATCATATTTTAGCTCCTAGCAGTATTTTTTTTCATTGACAAACTCATCTTAAAATCCGTAGGAAACACAAAGGCTCTGGAATAACCAAAGCAACTTTGAAAAACAGACTTGAAGACCTAATTCTACCTAACTTTAAGACCTGTTTTAAAGCTACAGTATTCAAAAAAAAAAAATTGTCATCTTGGCCTACAGATAAAGCTCAATGTCTGTAGTGTCTCCCAAATTCCAACCATCCTAACTTGCCACATGCTCCCATTTGGAAGTGACAAAGCAGACCCAATCAATTGATATTTGGCATCCCCATCCACAGAAATGCATCTCTAATAAAATATGTCTCCTATTAATAGATCTCAGCAGCCCCATCAATAGCAGGGAGGCTGCCTCCAGCGAAGGATCTTCTTGCCACTGGAAGGTTGTTGGCATCTGCAGTGCTATTGGACACCTTGAACTCTGTCTATGTTTACTCATCACCACTAGTGCTACCTTGGTTCAGACTACCACCCCGTTGTCTAGATTTTGATACCAGCCAGCCATTGGCATCCCTGCTTGCCATCCTACAACCTCCCATTCATTCTGCATAGTGCTTTGTCTAAAGTGCAAATCTACTAAGTTCACTCCTCTACTTAGCCCGTACCAACCTACACACACACTGACCCCAGATTGCTCAAGATGCCTTAATATTATCTGCAGAAGACTGTTCCCTCTTCCTCTTTCTGCAATCCAGTTTTTCCAATGCATTTACTCTCTCTCTCACATTCAGATTTTTGCCCAAGCTTTCTCTGTGTCTGGAATAGTCTTTCTTCTCTAGCATTCTCCCTACAACCTTGGCTTCTCCATTTCGGTTACACGGCCTCTAGCAAGCCATCCTTGACCTTCCCACAGTTGGATTAAATGCCTCTTCATGTGCTCTTACAGCCCTCTCTTACCCTTTCTTAATAGTTTCTTCTTCTGTTCATCCCACTAGACTGTAAGTTTTTTGACAGCAGATACTATGGCTGTTTTGCTTACTGGCTTCTGGTACATAATAATCACTACATGCATGTGCAAGGGGATAGTTTTCTTAAATCAACACTTTTCCTTTTTCTTGGGAGTGTCTGGCATTATTTAAAAGTTGTTCCAGTGCAGTAGGACTGGTTTACATTACCCTTTCATGAGGGCTAAAATAGGAAACCGGGCTGAGTTTTCAAAAATATGCTATTAGTAGTGATCTCTTTTAATGATTGCCACCTCCTTGCCATTTGTAACTAAGACTGGGCAAGTCTCATACACAGAGCCTTAAGGGCTGTTTGCTGCCCAAATCTTGGAACAGAGAAAGTGCTGCTGCTTCAGAGAATGGTGGCTCTTTGCCACGGGAGAGCAGAAGGCCTGCAGATTGCAGTAGGCCTGTACAGCTCTTCCTGTGACATTGTTGGATGTTTGTGTTAGGAGAAGATGGTAAAACCATTAGGCTTCCTGATGTATTTGTAACTGATACTCACAGTGGAGAAAGGATTCTGGAGTCCAATAGAGAACTGGCGGTTTTAGGGAGTTTTTTAAAGAACTCTTCTTCCTTCTCAAGCCGCATATGCATTCCTGCTGGATGGGCTGTTTTAGATTTTCCTTGTGAACATGCACATAATCAACAGCCAAAAAGAAAACAAATGTTTTGGAAGTGGCTGTCTGTCTAGGATAAAGACAGACTGATTTTATTCAAAGATAATGAGATTTTCGGGGTTCTTTTTCCTCCCAATGTGTGTAGGTAATGACTCTGACTTCTTATATCAAACTTATCAAGTAATATAAGCATAAATGAGTTCAGAAATCTTGAACACAGGACCCTTGGGAAGCCGTGCACTTATAAAACGATGCTTCCTCTGCTCATATCCTCTCTGGATTGTTTGTGGGCATGGCCCCAAGCCTGTAACACACATTTTTTGGAAGGGATCAAAAATCACTCAGAAGTGCAATAGTAAACAGGTTGGATAATTAACATGGATACTTATCTTTTAGCTGAAGAATGGAAAGAAGGACAGAAAAGGAGTAAGAGAGTCAGTGTGAGACAAAACTATAATGCAATGAGTTGCTTGAGTGTTTGGGTATGTCTTAGTGTTTCTGTGGAAACTGGAGATTAGCCTTGATGCTCCAAATTGACTTCATGTAACAGGGATTTGTCCATTTAAAGTGGCTAGTAGAAGCTTATTCAATATCAGCCAGGGTTCACTATCTCACATCAAATTCCAAATGTTTTCCTTTAAACAAAATTCTAAGACAGGGAGTGGTGTTAAATGCTTCTAAATATGTGTCTCTTTATTGATGTTCAGCTCCAATAATCTCAGGCAAATTCATAGGTCCCAAACTCTCTCTCTCTCTTACTGGCCAGACATAAAAGGAGCCACGGACATACATGTTTGTAAATTCATGACCATGTGGATGCAGGTGGAGGCCATGCACCTCAGACGTGTGCTTAGGACAGCTCACAAGGGCTCCATCTTTGACAAAGTGAGGCACAGAAAATGTGCATATCTACTGAGAGGCTGCATTTTCTGAATACTTCGAGACATTCTTCCATACACTTTCCATAGATAGTTTCTTGATGATCACCACCACCCCATGCAATTGCTAATACAAAATCCTCCTATTTTACATGAGACACAGAGAAGTGACTGCTCCAAAGCCAGAGAGCCACACTCGGGCAGACTCCAGAATCAGGAGTCTTATTTAGGAATGTGAACTCTCTAAAGCGAAGAGCTGACTGTCTGTGTCTTTCATTCCTCACAATTTCCTTTGTGAGGTTGGCAGTAGTTATCTGCATTTTGTAACTAGGGGAGCTAGACACAAGCAAAAATAAATAACTGGTCAAATATAATCTATAGCAGGCATTAATAGCCTTTGATGATTAATTGGATATAGAGTAGGAAGAACCAGGAAGAGCTAAGTATGTTTCTCAGGTTTCAGGCACACATGGTTTCATTGAAACAGAATGAAGAAGATGGTATGGGGAGAAAAAAAAAAAGAAAAAGAAAATCATCTCTGTTTTAAACACAGGGAGTCTGAAGCAGAGTAGAATATCCATGTGGGAAAGGCTTATCAGAATGGGGCTTCTGCTTCTGAGAAAGGTAGAGCGCTGCATGGTAAGTCAGCAAATTGAAGGCTAAATTTAGACAACACCCAGTCAGGGATCAGAAGGAGAAAATGGAGCAATGGGAGCCATTGAAGGGTTATTTTATTTGAGGTTATCTAGTAGTCATCAATCAAACTGGGGGTTTCCTTATTTATGTTTCAAGAGAAGAAATCGTGGCAATGACTGAAAGAAAATAAACTTGGTGATGCTTTTCCAAAAACATGATAAATACTTTATAGAAAGATATAGGTGAAAATGAGGGTATAGAAATAGAAGTAGAAATGAATGATATAAATGTACATTTAAATATAGATATGAATGGAGGAGCCAAGAGTAATGTTTTGATGAGAATTTTACCTGGAATCCAAAGGTTTATCCAATTTTACTAAGCTTAAACTACATCTGTATTACTTTAAAAATTTTGCCCCAAAATTAGCTCTAGAAAAGCACCTTGCAATATATCATCTTATTTTTCCAGCCTATGTACCACTTATTTAAGTATGTTAATGCATATGATTTAGTTAATTTTAGAATTTTGGATCAATCTTCTCTTATCATCTGGATTGAACGTAACTGGTGATCAAGATTTATGTCATATATTCTTTCCGTACAGTTATTGCACAGTGATTAATCGACAGTAGAAGCCAATGATTCATACATTTATTTATTCAAACAACATTTTTTATTAGTACCTTTTTTATGCCTGGCACAAAGATAAATAAGTCACAAAAATGGTATTACAGCAAGTCACAGAAGACCATGTATTGTATGATTCTATTTATATAAAATATCCAGACTTAGCAAATCTACAGGAACAAAAAGTATGTATGTCAGTGATTGCCAGCAGCTTCTGGAGAGCTGGTACAGGTTTTGGTGAGACAATAGCTAAAAGGTATAGAGTTTTCTTTTTGGGTGATGAAAATGTTCTAAAATTAATTGTGTTGATGGTGGCACAACTCTGTGGATATACCAAAAACCATTAAATTTGTACACTTTAATGGATGAATTGTAAGATACGTGAATTATGCCTCAATAAAACTGTTACTAAGATATACAGTTACATAGTTTGTTTTCTCTTGAGGAAAACTTGATATTCAAATGCAATAAATGTGCAAATTACCTTGTAGTAGTATGGTATACATGGAGGTATGCATGAAGAATTTTGGAAAAGAGGATCTTATTTTGTCCAATAGTATCAAGGAAGCTTAATAGCCATTTCATTGATTAATTAATGACTGGTCGTGCCTACAGTTCCTGGCGCCATATTGCCTCTAGCCTGGATAACTATCAGCTTTCTCAGACTTGGATATTAATTCATGAATGTAAGGCCTGGTCACATGGGAAAGGAACATACCCACTAGCTGCTTGGAGCTCCCTGAAACATTTGCTTTGCATTCAGACTGAAACCCAGAAGAACAGGAAATCAGGCTCTGACATGTGCGCATTTGGTCCAGTGGCCAGAGCTTTCTTTCCTTCGAAGATTAATGAAGCACAAAGATGCCAGCTCTTTCCTTTCAACTCCCCCACAATAATCAGCTCTCAGCAGCCTGCCAGTTTAATATTACTTCACTTCAATGCTCAGGAATGGTCCCAGTTGGAAAGGGCCAGAAAAACTTGGTCCAAGAGTTTTTATGAAGAACAGCTTAACAACCCCTCTAGAACATTCCATAAGCAATATTACAAGCTTTCCTTTCTTTTTATATCTAGAGATGAGGAAAAATGTGGGCGGGGGCAGCACTGGAATCATGAGTCAAATTTCAAAGTCAATAAGTTGAACCTCTGCTAGGCCCTGGATATTTTCTAAATTAATTGACCATCAAATTCTTACCTTCTACATCTGCATTACATTAGAGATCATAAAAGTATTTGGGAGTTTTTTGCTACTTACAGCAAAGATTGTGTGGGCATAATGCTTTGAGAGGGCCTGTTCCTTTTCAAAAATTATTTTGAATTCATAAAAAGAAACGAGATTATCTTTTGTGTTTATGCATTGCTATTCCCCTCTAAAGAGCTCAAAGGACTTTGTGTCGTCTTGTCAGTCTTGATAAGGGAAAATGAAGACAGACTTCTATATTTGCAGCTGACTCTGCCGGAGAACTTGGATTTTCACCTTTTGGTGTTTGCCAACTATTGCATTAGCTCAATTTTCTGAAAGTCATGCATTCCTTTAGTCCATGTATTATTAATTCACTCATTTATTCATCCAACAAATACCTATGTAGTGTGCTAGACACTAGATAGATGCTAGAGATATCGAGAGGTGAGGTTGATAAGTCTCTGCCCTCAGAGGGATTACAGATTAGTGCAAGAAACAGGCATTTTAGAAGTAAATCAATAAAGTAACTATTGGAGAAATAAATCTAGTATTGTCATAGCAGATAAGACAGAGGGGGAGGGTTATCTCATTTACATAGCATTAGCCCAGAATGCTCTTCGAGGAGGTAGCAATTTAGCTGAAATAGGAAGAGAGAAGTCAGCCACACCTGGAAAGAGGCAGGGAAATGTGCTCCAGACGTGGGGAACGGCAAGTGCAAAGGCCTTGAGGCAGAGAAAAGTTTGATTGTTTTAGGAACATACAGATCACTGTGGCCAGTGTACAGAAGAGTGACCAACAGGAATATGAGTAGCACCTTGTATGTGCTAGACACTGAGCCGTAAACGGACAAGAATGATATTGGCTAATTGGATTGGCTAAACCTTATTGACTGTTTCCTAGGGAACCACACACTCGCCTAAGTTGTTCACATGCTTCCCTAACTCCAAATTTGTAAGATGGGTTTCATTATCCTCATCCACATTTTACAAGTGAAAGAAAAGAAGGTAAAAGGTTGAGTTGACCACTTAATGCACACAGACAACAATTTAAGTCCAGGACAGGGATTTGAACACGGGTGTTTTGATGCTAGAGTCCGGGCAGTAGGCAGTCTGCCGTGTTCTCACTTGGCAGTTACTTAGCACACAAGGAATAGGGGAGCCAGAGGAGTAAACAGGAAAGTCTTGGCTCCAGGAAATCAATGGATGCTCACAGAGCCTCTGAGCAAGGATAAGACCCATGCCTTGCTGGTGGAGAGGGTGAGGTGGGGCCAGTGCTCAAGAGAGAGACCACAGGCTTTCAAAGAACATGGGCTGCTGAAATGACTCAAGAAATTCTGCAAAATCAAAATACAGGGAGAAAGAAATGACTGGGGCTTGTTGAGATATAATGCTGAAGCAATAGACAGGTTCAAAGCCGTAAAGATCTGACCCTCCTTGCTGACTTCTACCATCACCTGCATCACCCCAAGTACCAATAGTGCGATCAATGTTAAAGTCAACAGCATCATCTTTTTCCTTATGTTTGTTTGGATGCAAATCAAGGGATAGTAATGAAGAGAAATTGCAGAGCGCGGTAATAATGTCTGTATTATCACTCCAGCACATCATACTTTTATCCGGGAAACAAACTGCAAACTACCCAAGTCTCAATCCTGGCAAGACACCTGCTGACTCTCTTGAGTTAGGCAGGGGCTATTCCAAGGATATGTAACTCTGTGTTAAATAAGTCAAATGCAGCACTATTCTTCAGTCTGCCTTCTTGAGTTCAGAAGTCCGTGTTTGAGTTCTTGGGGAAATTGCCTTTTTCTAAAGATAATGTTAAATTTAGCTCTGGGTCACTGTATGTGAAGGAAAGTAAAAAGCTAAAAGGTCAATGAAGAAAATGTCAAGTTGGAAACGCCTTGGAAAGTTCTTAGAGCCATGTTCTCTCTTTATTGTGATAGAAGCCAATGGCTATTTTCCCTTCTTTCTTCATTGTGCCCTGGTTTGGTCCCAGGAACCCGCCTTTAGGAGACAGGCTGGGCCTGCAAGCCCAGCTCTGACAATGGCTTCCTCTGTGTAATACATTCCAAGCTCTCGGCTAAGCCCAGGATATCCAGGGGCTCCAGAGAACCCTTCGTTGAAGACCTTCAGCGAGTGTCCTGAAAGCTTCTGTGGCCACCTCAAATCAAAGCATCATGAGAAAACCAGACAGAGACACAAACTTAGACTGTGATTCACCAATTGTTCATATTTCTTCTATTTTCTCAAAACTTTTTTTCATTCCAGAAGTAAAATCTATTTTTCACTCAAAACTTGGAAATTACAGAAAGATAAAAAGCAAGCAAATAAAAATCACCCATCACCTTATTATACTGTTTATAATTTGGGGTAAATCTCTTTAGTTATTTTTATTTAACTATAAAATGTATTCTTTTTTAGAGAAATATTATTTTTACAAAAAGCATATATAATCATATATATATATATATGATATTACAAAAAATGTACACAACAGAAAATGACTAATATTCCATATAAGATCTCTACTTCCCACTTTTATAATAGGGGTTTTTTATTTCCTTAATTATTTAAAAGAATCTTTCCTTTCCCTTTTTTTTTTTTTTTTTTTTTTTTTTTTTTAAGACTGGGCCTCTCTCTGTTGCCAGGCTGGAGTGCAGCGGTGCGATCTTGGCTCACTGCAACCTTCGCCTCCCGGGTTCAAGCGATTCTCCTGCCTCAGCCTACCGAGTAGCTGTGACTACAGGTGCATGCCACCACGCCCAGCTAATTTTTGTTTTTAGTGGAGATGGGGTTTCACCATGTTGGCCAGGATGGTCTCAATCTCTTGACCTCATGATCCGCCCACCTCAGCCTCCCAAAGTACTGGGGTTACAGGCGTGAGCCACCGTGCCCAGCTATACAGCTCTTTTCTATATGAAAAGGACTTATCCTTTGTTAGCTGTGCAAAAACATTTTTCAAATTGTCTACCCTTGTGTCAGGTGCCTTCTGATCAGCTGAGAATGAGGAGTGAAAGAGGAAAGGTTTACCTATGATAAATCATCACTATGTAATGTCAGGGACAGTGGGTGGGATAGATTTTCTTACACAAGAGTGTATACAGTGCCAGCATTTGGACACTTGGCTAACTGGATCATAAATGTAGCAGAACACATAGTATATAAAACTGTACTTTTAGTATAACTCCAATTTTTAAATATATAAAATTTAAATTATATACCTAATTACAATAGCATTCATTGAGTCCTTATAAACAGCTAAGCACAGTGCTAAGTCATTCATGATCATTGTCACATTAAATTGCTTTCAGTCACAAGGTAAATATTATTCTCACCATTTTACACCTGGTAGAACTAAGTCTCAGAAATACTAAATCAAACTTACTCAAACTCACAAGGTTAATGGGAAAGTCAGAAATTGAATCACTTACTTTGCCTCCAAAAGCCCAGACTTTTCAGTATTATATTCGTATGTCTTAGGAAGGGCTGTGGGCTGGGTGCAATGGCTCACGCCTGTAATCCCAGCACTTTAGGAGGCTGAGACAGGCAGATCATGAGGTCAAGAGATCAAGACCATCCTGGCCTATATGGTGAAACCTGGTCTCTACTAAAAATACAAAAATTAGCTGGGCATGGTGGTGTGCACCTGTAGTCCCAGCTACCTGGAAGGCTGAGGCAGGAGAATCACTTGAATCTGAAAGGCAGAGGTTGCACTGAGCCGAGACTGTGCCAATGCACTCCAGTCTGGTGACAGCGTGACACTCCATCTCAAAAAAAAAAAAAAAAGAAGAAGAAGGGCTGTGAGGAGCTCCAAAAAATGCTAAGAAGGTTTTCCTGTGATCAACAGGGCTAGAAACAATAGGATTTCTGTAAGAGGGAGTCTAGTGTTTAAGGGCACAGGCTTCAGAATTTGATCTGCAGTGTTTAAATTCTGGCACTTTTGTTCACTTGCTGTGTGTTTTGGGCAAGCCACTTAGCCTCTCTAAGCCTCACTTTCTTCAGCTTAGAGAAGCTGTAAGAATTAAAGGAAACAATCCATGTAAGGAGCCAACATGCATGATCATAGAGCAAGTTTAATAAATAGTAGCTAGTTATTTATATATATATATTATATGTATGATTTAAATACATTTGAGGGGAACAGGTGGTGTTTGGTTACATAAGTCCTTTAGTGATAATTTACTCAAGCACTGTACACTACACCAAATGTGTAGACTTTTCCCCTCGCCTCCCTCCCATCCTTTCTTCTCAGTCCCCAAAGTCCATTATATCATTCTTACACTTTTGTGTCCCCCATAGCTTAGCTACCACTTATGAGTGAGAACATACAGTATTTGATTTGCCATTCCAGAATTACTTCATTTACAATAATGGTCCCTAATTCCATCCATGTTGCTGTGAATGTCATTATTTCATTCCTTTTTATGGCTTAGTAGCATTCCATGGTATACACATATACCACATTTTCTTTATCCACTCATTGATTGAAGGGCATTTGGGCTGGTTCTATATTTCTGTAACTTCAAATTGTGCTGCTATAAACATATGTGTGCAAGTATCTTTTTTGTGTAGTGACTTCTTTTTCTCTGGGTAGCTACCCAGTAGTGGGATTGCTGGATCAAATGGTAGATCTATTTTTAGTTCTTTAAGGAATCTACAATGTTTTCCACAGTGGTTGTAATAACAGCTATTATTTAATATTTTTCAGTATTTCCCCAAATTTCTTAATGATTATATATTTCACCTTTACTTAAGTGAAGGCTGAGGCTGGGGTTAGTTTTTCTTATGTTTAATAGTAAACACATGTATTTAGAGTGTCAACACTGAATTATATTAAGCTATTCTCCAGTTTCTCTGATAACTAATGGCATAGTTATCATGTTTAAATAAGCCAACAAGATTTTTATTTGTAGTTGGAAGCCCAAAAGTTCAAGAGCAGATCTTGAGTAGAGTGGCACAATCTCAGCTCACTGCAACCTCTGCCTCACGGGTTCAAGCGATTCTCCTGCTTCAGACTCCCGAGTAGCTAGGATTCAGGCACCTGCCGCTGTGCCTGGCTAATTTTTGTATTTTTAGTAGAGACAGGGTTTCACCATGTTGGCCAGGCTGGTCTCAAACTCTTGACCTTGTGATCCACCCGCCTCAGCCTCCCAAAGTGCTGGGATTACAGGTGTGAGCCACTGCACCCGGCCATTTCTGGATAAACTTAAGAGTCAGGTGGAAGTCGCTTTCTTTAGCATGCTTTTACCAGTCCAGTTGTCCAGATTTTCCCTGAAGGCCAACCACCATTCTATGTTCTGCAAATGTCCTCTATGACAGTGTCTGACAGTGAGTGAATTCTTCAATCGCCAGCATCAGAGTTCTTTGCTCAAAATTTAGCCTCTTGAGTACCAATTCTCATTTACTAAGTCAGAATCTCAGGAGATGGGCTCCAGGAATCTTTTCTTTTTTTCTTTTTTTAAACTCATTGCATGCCAATGAGTTTGCAAATCACTACTTTAGGAAACCCAAAATTGATGAAAGAAAAAGGGAAGTGAGTTGTAAGCCTAGTTATGACTTCAACGAGCTATGTAACCTTGAGAAAGCCCCTTCATCTGTCTCATGAATCCAGAGACTTCTGGGATTTCTTCCAGGAATATTATCAATTTTATCCATGTAAAAACATATGGCACACAGAGTAGTAGGTAAATGCTTCATGGAGACGGGACTGGACAATACTTAAAACAAAAGTAGGAATTTTTGGACAAAGTATATTGAGTATTCCAGCCAACATGAACATAGCTAACATAGGAGAGGCAATGACACAGCGTTCCTGACCTGGATGGTGAGCTTCTCCTTGGAAAGTAGCCAAAGGCAAATTATGAGGAAAGACTGCTGTCTTAGTTCATTTAACACTGCTATAACAGACTAACACAGACTGGGTAATTTATAAAGAAAAGAAATACATTTCTTACAGTTCTGGAGGCTTAGAAGTTTAAGCATCTGGCTTGGAAGGCCAGCGTCTGGTGAGGACCTTCCTGCTGTCTAACATGGTAGAAGGCACCACATGGCAAGAGGACAAGAGTATGCTCGTCAACTCAGGTCTCTTCTCCTGTTCTTATAAAGCCATCAGTCCTATTATGGGAGCCCCACCCTGATGACCTTGTCTAATTCTAATTACTTTCCATTGGCCCTACTTCCAATCTCCATATGAATTTGGCGATTCAATTTCTAATACATAGAATTTGGGGGACACATTCAAACCAAAGCAACTGTAAGCTGCCTTAAATGTCAGAATAAAAAGGTTTTATTTTTGTAAGTAGGCAACTACTGGTCATTGATAGCTGATGAGCAGAGGAATGGCGTAATGGGAAGTGTGGTTTTGTATGTCAGGAAATATAAGAGCCTTGTGAAAGAATGGCCAGTTAGGAAGCTCCTAGAAAGCCATGGAAAAAGACTAATAAGGCCATAAATTAGAGTGGTCATGAGATACAAATAAGTAATTCAAAATTTCTTAGAAATTCCAGTGTTAGCCCTGACAGGGAAGAGCTTAGAACCCATCACGTCCATTTTTATAACAAGAAAAAGCTGGACAGACTGAAAATAAATGGCCATAGCTATGCACAGGAAAAATTTGAATAAATACATGAAAATATTTTCTTGGGAGAAAAGGTTTACTACAGAAAAGTGATAGATTCTCTTCATTTTAGCATAACTTTAACAAAATGCCATTAAAAATTTCACATAGTTTTTGAGGACACTTGATATGAGAATCTCAATGTTTACTTTCTGGAATAAAGTCATAAGAAAAGCAAAAAATCTTAATAAAGGTAAATAGGATCCTAGAAGGACTCTTGACAGATTTTTAGTTGCATTATTAATTTTAGTTCTTGAAACCACAAGCAAAGTTCTGATGAAAAAATTAGAGAGTAGGTGTTCTTACCTCCCCAATATAACAACTTAGTATTTTAGAAATTTAAATGGGGGTATCAAGAAATCTAGTCATCGGTTGTCTAAAATAGTAAAGGCAGGGTTGTGGTTCATGAGGGGCCTTATCCCAACACACACATCAAATATATCTATTTTTAGAGTAAGTAAGAGAGGTATATCACTTAGGAAGAAATTAGGCTCTGATGATATAGCCCAGAAAAGTTAGAAGCTCTGCTTCAAATATTGTCAGATTTCTTCTTTCACATGAAACCTTGTCATCCATAGAGCCTAGCCCTTATCCTTTGAATTCAAGATGGCAGCATCCACACATAGGCAGGAAGAGACAGAAAGAGACTATAGAAAGCAAGAAGACACAGTCATGGGAAAACAGCCCTAAAGGACAGCTTCTGAAAGTTTCCTTCTTCTTTTACCACACTGGTAAAAAACAAAGTCACATGTTACTTCTAGTTGCCAAAAAAGATGAAATTTTGCCTTTTTTTTTTTTAGCCTCCCAGTCCCCAGTTAAAATTCTATCATGGAAGCCATAGATATTTGAAGACAAACAGCGGTCTCCATCAAAAAGGAAGGGAGATAGAATTAAAGGGAGAAAAGTAAAAAGGTATTGTAATGTGGATTTTGGGAACATCTTTGTGAAATAGTCTCTGAAATGAGCATAGATGTGGATATTTCTTGGCACCCTTGGTGTGAATGATATCAAGAAATAACCCCAAAATTTCTAAAGTTCTGTGGTCCTGAGTCACAGCTTTCTGTAGCGTCAATTCGTGTTATCCCAGAACCTAAACAAGACACCACTAGGAAAAGATCTTGTTTTAAAAAAATTTTAAAAATAATAATGTATGAAGCCATGGCATCATGCCATATATAATATCTTAATCTGTTTCAAAACTTAAAATTTTGATAAAAGTGTCTGGAACAATAACCAACATAGTGTAAAAAATTTCCAAAATAAATAAACCTTTTTCTAAATCATTATTTTTTTAATGTCTGCATAGCGTTTCATCCTAATTTATTTCACCAAGACCCCATTGTTGGATGACCACATCATGTATTTCTGCCATAGCAGGTAAGGCAAAACCTACCTTGACCATAAGAATCCCTCCTATTATCCAAGTCAAGCAAACAACTGCTCAACTGTTACAGAACCTGTTTAGCTTAAACCTCTTGCTCTGTTTTCCCATTTAGCAATTGTCCTGGTAAACCGTTAATCCCAAAATTGCTCACTTGGCATTAAAGGATTTTTTTCCCTCTTTCCTTTAATCAGTGCAACCAAAGAAAACCACAAGTAACTTTGACTTTCAGGTATCAAAAGTGGTTTTCCTGGTCTGTGACAGGTTTAATTGAATGTGTGCAACAGAGGATGGAGATTGATGCCTGGGCAGGTCTGCTACCCAGATGGCCTACCTAGCCTTGTTTTGCTTTTCAGTCGAGCCAACACCGAAAATTAGGATATTTCACGTAAACATGTAGAGTTCTGGCTTCTCTTAAAATATTTGACAGTTACTGGCCCACACACTCACATGATGAAATTGAGTAGGAACTGGTTAGTGGCCATCCTCTTTAGGATACACCTTCTACCTCCACTTGGACTCAATATTGTATCTTTGACTCTGAGACCAAGTGGCGGTTGCATTTATGAGCACACATGGAATGTTGGTTTTCTCACTAAAGGAAAACCCTCCTCCCTGACCATGTCTCTATCAAAATTCAGAAAATAGAAGATAAACTAAGAAAGTTGCGTGCTTTAAGGAAAATGTGAGAGAGCACATCACTTAGAGGAAATTTAAGGTTCTTAAGTAATTGCCTGTCACATCAATTCACTCATGCTATCACCTTCTTGGCTCCAGAAGGTATTTGAATTTGAGATCCCTGGTATAGAGCTTACTCCTGAAATATTTACCCAACAGGAAATCTAACTTGAAGTTTTATTCTAGTAAGAGGAACCATCTCTGTAACGTTATCCATCTCATTCTTCATCAAAACGTAGCTCTAGGTGACTGTCTCATACCCCTAGTCATGCTCATGATCCCATTCATTCTCAGCATCTGGGAGTTTTGCTTCCAATGCTAAGTCCGTCTGTTTTGTACGTTTCTACTCTTCTACCGCACAGATCTCATCAGCCATTAAGAAAACTATTGCTGTTTCTTCCTTTCATTGCCCAGATACGTAAGCAGATAGTGTGTGGTCCCTGCAGCAAATTTTGTGTCATTTATGCCATCTGCTACGCTTACCTCAAGCCAATTTTGATCCCATGCAGTCTGGGGTTCATTCCAATAACTTCCTTGATTATTTTCTCATCAAGAGCGTCAAACGTTTTCTCCTAGCCACTTTCAGTTACGATGCTTTCATTGAATTTACTGGGCTTTTAACAATACTGAGTTTCCATGAGTTTTGAGACCTTGCTGCCCCTGGATTTCATGACAATAGATAATCTAGGTTTTACCATCCCCTAACTGTGAATGGCTTCCTAGCTTCTTTATTTTCTATAAAATCTAAAGTTTCTCCTATGAAGACTTTATTTATATTTACAGCTCTCATTATTACATTTATCTCTTATGCCCCCAAGTTATGCATCTTTACAGAATCTTTTACCCAAATATATGTATAAACCTTTTAGGTTGTAGAAGTATTCTTCACTTACAATTAGTTTAATGAATACTGTTTCATATTCCCAACTGCTAATGTTGATACTATTAATTCTACTCTCAATTTAGAAATAAACAACTCCAGGTTAATATGCACCTGCTCAGGAATGACTAGAAACTAGTGTAAATTTCAGCTTGATGGCTGCAGAAACTTGGTGCTGGGGAAGGCAGCAGCTGACAATGATGATTAGGCACCATGAATTAATAGTAGGAAGTCCATATGGTGATAGAGACAGAGAATCTTAACTCAGTTCAGAGAATCTTAATCAACTCTGTCACTTAATTGTTATATGACTTTATTAGCTATATTAAGTGATTGCTCTGTCTGTTTTCTTAGCTTTAAAATGAACAATATAATAATAATTAAATTACTTGAAATTGGGATCTGAAACACACTTTCTGTTCGTGGCAGGAATTGGTATTCTTGTTCTCTCTGTCCAGGCCACTGAGATTTTCTGTCTTCCTTTTCTGTTTTCCCTGTCCCCCCCAAGCAGCCTTGCCCTGAGTGTGACAGAGCACGAGCAAGCTCCTTGAGACTCAGAACTCCTGCTGGGGCTTGGCCTGTACTCCTCATCCCCGGGGGAGGTGATTATTCTTCCGCTCAGCCGGAACCATGATGAGGTGCTGTGCCGTCTATGTGGGTGGCTGTGATTTTTGAGACGCTCCTGCAGCTGCGACCCATCCTCACAGGAAACTCCTTTGGATACTAAAATAAATTCCTTGTTATTCCTGATTTCACTGGCTGCAGTGGCTTCTTCAGAATTTCTACATAGGCGGGTGCTAGGGTCAGCCTTTTATTTTGGGGGAAGGATTTGTCTAGGAACCTTCCTTAAAACTGCACATGAATAGCAAGTTCATTATTTTTACACAGATTCCTTGTTTATTTGAGGGGGACTGGAAGGTGCTAAGGAAAATGTACTTCCAAGCCACTGTGAAGCACCAGCTACTTTCCTTTTGGAGCTGGCATTTGTACCACTGACCATTTCTCGTTTAGGGGAGTGGCATTGCCCTATGGTTGCACAGTTTCCACCAATTCCGACCTTGGTACCTCACGCTCCTTCATTTCTCACGTGTCCAGTCATTGATGGTTCCACAGTATCTACTGGTTCTTCCTGAAATGTGGCACATTCTTCTGAAAATGATTTCATCCTCTCATCCAGCATTATCCATCTGTTAATAAAATGACCGTCTTATTAGCAGCACCAGCTCTTTCTTCTCTTAAAAGGTTAAGCCATTCCTTAAATCCAGTAGAATATTATAATTCCTTTTGTCGATGGGATCAATAATGATGGCCCCTCTTTAATTTCCTCTTTTAACCTTGGTAAGCCTGGCTAGAAGTTTATCAGTTTTATGAATCTTTTGAAACAGCTTTTGGTTTCACTGGTTTTCTCTATTGAGTTTTTGTTTTAAATTTTATTGATTTTTAATCTAAAATTTTTAAATTTTATTCTATTTTGGATTCAGGGGGTACATGTGCATGTTTGTTATGTGGGCATATTACGTACTGGTGAAGATTGGGCTTCTGGTATACCCATTATCCAAATAATGAACATTGTACCCCATAGGTGATTTTTCAACTCTCGTACCGCCCCCTACCCTCACTTAATTATTTTTTTCTCTCTTTGTGTTCACTTTAGGCTTAAATCACTTTTCTTTCTCTAGATTCATAATGTATAAGATTGGATTATTGGTTTTGGATCTTCTTTTTCTAACATATGCATTTCATTCTATAAATTCCCTCTAAGCACTGTTTTTACTGCATACCACAAGTTTTGATAAGTTGTATTTTCATTTTTATTGGGTTCAAAATATTTTCTAAGTGTATATTGAGACTTCTTTTTGATCCACATGCTATTTAGAAGCCTGTTGTCTGATCTCCAAAAATCTGAGTATGTTCCTTTCTTTCTGTTCATGATTTCTAGTTCAAGATCATTGTGGTGTAAGAACATATGTTGTATGATTTCTATTATTTTAAATGTATAAAAGTGTGTTTTATGTCCTAACATTTGGTTTATTTTAATGATTGTTCCATGTGAACTAGAGAGAAATATGTATTCTGCTGTTTTGGGATGGAATATTTTGTAAATGTTAATTATGTCAGTTTGATAGTGCTTTCACTAGCACTTTTTTTTTTTTTTTTTTTTTTTTTTTTGAGACAGAATTTTGCTCTTATTGCCTAGCCTGGAGTGCAGTGGTGCGATCTCGGCTCACTGCAACCTCCAAATTCCAGTTTCAAGTGATTTTCCTGCCTCAGCCTCCCAAGCAGCTGAGATTACAGGCACCTACTACCACACCCAGCTAATTTTTGTGCTTTTAGTATAGACGAGGTTTTCACCATGCTGGCCAGGCTGGCCTCGAACTCCTGACCTTGTGATCCACCCACCTCGGCCTCCCAAAGTGCTAGAATTACAGGCATGAGCCACCGCGCCCATCCCCACTATCACTTCTTATTAAGTTAACTCTTGGATGTCTGTATACATTTTGTTGCTAACGAAATGCCAATTTATTATTTAGTATTTTGATTCTCAGTGCATCATATATACTTAACAAATATTTGAAAGAAAAATTAGGTTCAATGCTTATACTTATTTCATTCATTCCTCTCATTTTATGCACTATAAGGTATGCCAGAAAGAAAATGTGGTTTGGCTGAGATCACTCAGCTCTACGTATTTTTAATGAGAGTATCAAACAGGTACAATGAGAGTGTAACAGCAAAATGAGTACCAAATGAGGGTATCAGACAGGTACAATAAGAGTGTAACAGTAAAATGAGTACCAAATGAGGGTATCAGACAGGTACAATAAGAGTGTAACAGTAAAAAGTAAAAGGAGTTTACTGTCCAACAGGCAAGGATTTGAACCTTGGACTGATCACATACAAACTGAGTAATTGTGGCCTTTCTGCATCTCAGTCGCCCAACCAGTGAAAATTGTGGACGATAACATCAAACTGGCAGAGTTGTTGTGAGGATTAAATAACAAATTGCATTAAAAACACAGCCCACGCGGAGCACATGACACTGTATGTGTTTCAAAGCGTTCTGTCCTCTCTACATCTGGAAATAGGAGAGCTTCTGTGACTGGATAGAAAAAAAAATTCTCCACAAAGCAAAAGTGATGACATTATTCCCACAGCCACAGGGAAAATTGAGAAAATAATCTTCAGTCAAAGAATTAGTTGAAATAAGATAATAAGACTGTCCCATATAAAGATACAGGAGAAAACATTTGAACCCCTAGCCCTTAGCTGATTAATGACAGATAGGCCAGCTTTGCTGTCAAGATTCCCACTGGCGTTAGAGCTTGTTTTCACTATGGAATCACAAAGTGTCTTTCATGTGGGTAGCTGTAGTGACTTGGGATTGGAGCTATTTTAATATTTAGTAACTGTGGATGAGAATTTCTGTTGCCCTGTTTTTTGTGCCAGTCACTGGAAACCAGTAGTTTACTTCTAACTTTTACCTGTTATGGTCCAGTAGCCTATTTGTGTTTTCTTCCTGCTGGGTACCACACCATGCAAATCTGTTCCATGAATCTTGGGTTTCTTTCCAGGTGTCCTGTCCTGGAAGGGCACAGAACACTAGTGCACATGGAATGAAGGATAGTATCCTGGGAGGCAGTCACTCAGACACATGCCAGGTCCAGAAAAGTATAGCATCCGGCTGAGCCTTAAATAATCAATTCCGACAATTACACATGGAGTAGAATTTACACACAGGAAATGTCAGTCAGATAATGGCTCTGTGCAATATCAGGAAGGTTCACTGTGCTAACTTCAAATGTCACTTATTAAAAGTGGCTGATTATGTTTATGTTTGTTTATATTGGACCATATGATAATTTTATGTGTTTTTATGTTGTAATTGTGTTTAATTATTCCTGGAATAATCTTACGTTGCTGGTTATCTATACACTAAAAGGAATATGTGACTCAAATGTACAATGTCACCAAACAGTTCTTAAAAAAAATTTATTGTTTCTGACATGATGTTCAGAAATAAATAATCTTTGCAATAAAGTATTGTTTTGGGGTTCACTGAACCGGGACTATCCTGGTACCTGAAAAGGATAAACTAGGTAAGTAGCTATGCTCATGATATGGGGACTTAACGCAAATTACATATGTTGTTAAAAATTCAGGTAATGGGTCAGGTGCAGTGGTTCATTCCTGTAATCCCAGCACTTTGGGAGGCCAAGGCAGGTGGATCACCTGAAGTCAGGAGCTCAAGACCAGCCTGACCAACATGAAGAAACCCTGTCTCCACTAAAAATACAAAATTAACTGGGTGTGGTGGCGCATGCCTGTAATCCCAGCTACTCGGGAGGCTGAGGCAGGAGAATCGCTTGAACCTGAGAGGTGGAGGTTGCAGTGAGCAGAGATTGCGCCATTGCACTCCAGCCTGGGCAACAAGAGGAAAACTCCATCGCAAAAAAAAATACCCAGGCAATGATTTTACTTATTTCCATTAACTTTTTCATATAATTTTACCTCCTATTATGTTTAAGAATATGACTTATACAGTGTGAATTTTTTTTTCTTTGAGACAGGGTCTCAGTCTGTCATCCAGGCTGATGTGCAGTGGTGCAATCACAGCCTTGATATCTTAGGTTCAAGCGACCCTCCTACCTCAGTCTCCTGAGCAGCTAGAACTACAGGTGCACACCACCATGCCTACCTATTAGTATTTTTTGTAGAGACGGGGTCTCACTATGTTGCCCAGGCTGGTCTCAAACTCCTGGGCTCAAGACATGAGCAACCACCCCCATAAGTGTGGATTTTTAAAATAAAATTTCATCTCATCTGAAAACAGCTTCATTCATGTATCCAATCATAATTAGTATAAAAGCATTACAGAAATCATAAAGAAAAAGGCAGGTATATAACTGCACAAAACTTAACATTTCTAAGTGTCCAAAACACCAGAAGAATACTTAAAAGTAAAATATAAGCTGGAATAAAATGAAGGCTAATATGCTGAGTAAGCATAGATATATCAAAATATCAGTAAAAACTATTATCCTGAAGGAAAGGTGGGCAAAAAATAATCAGAAATGAATATTAAGCATGCTAAACATTGTTCACACTCAATATTAATGAAATAATGGACAGTGAGGCATAATAAATCAATTACAAATTAAAACATAATTTTATATCTTGTTAGAATAAAAACTTTACACAAACCAAGTCTAACACAGTTTAATTGAGCAAAGAGCAATTCTCGAATTGGACACCCTCAGAACCAGAAGTACAGGAAGCTCACTTCCGAAACGTGTGTAGGCGTTAAAAACGTTAAATTTTTTGTGCGATTATATATCAGCCTTTTCATTTATGATTTTTATAGTACTTTTATACTTATTGTCTGTGGATGCACGCATGGAGGCGAATTTATGGAGAGAAAACACCAATGAGGCAAGGAAAGCTTGATTGGTAACGCCCCGGGTTTGCCACCCTGTACACAGTCAGGTCGGGTTTGCAGCCTGTGATTGGGAAAGCTCAGCTGCTGTGATTGGCTGAGACTACTCGTAGGCTAGGCTTTCAGTTTACTTGTGTAACAAGTTAGGTTGCAATTTATTACATAAGGACTCCAGGTACACAGGCATCTGTGGGCCAAATTTAGTTTAACAATCTCATTCATCAGATTCATAAAAATGAAAATGTTTGCTACTATTATCACTTGCTAATAAGAATATGGAGTCATGGGGCATACCATACCTTGCTAGTAGGAGTGGGTAAATTTTGTTGGAATCACGTAAAATTAAAATGCGCGTATCTTATCAGTCAGGGATTCCACTTTAAGTAACTATCCTCAGTAAATATTTGCACACAAACGCAGGAGAATAAGTGCAAGGATTGTTTACTGAAGCATTGCTTGTAATAGTCAAACCTTAGAAATGTGATAGAATCTTATAGGGCAGCTGTAAGATTTTAAATAATCATATACACATGTGGAATATTATACTGCAATTAAACGAAACTTTTAAAAGAATATATCTTCCTATATATTTACTACTATATATTTAAATATACTTATATATTTATTTATAAATGTACATATGTACTTATATAAATGCAATATAAATATTTATATATAAATACAATATAAGTATTTATATATAAGTACTTATATATATTATTTACATATTACTATAGTCTTACATGTTATAATTATATAATGTATAGTTATATATAAATATATTCTTGTATTTAAATTATGTTTATATATAATTATATAATATAAAAAATATATTCTTATATATTTACATATAAATATAATCTTATAGTGGAAAGAATAAGTATTTATAAATATATATTTACAGTAAGATAATAGATATTTACATATAAAATGGAAAGATCTAAAAAGCGCATTTTGTTTTTGGTTTTTGAGTCTCACTTTAGTGGCCAGGCTGGATGCAGTGGTGTGATCTCAGCTCACTGCAACTGCTGCCTCTGGGGTTCAAATGATTCTTGTACCTCAGCCTCCCAAGTGGCTTGGATTGATTACAGGCATGTGCCACCATGCCTGGCTAACTCGTATTTTTAGTAGAGACAGGGTTTCACCGTGTTGCTCAGGCTGGTCTCAAATGCTTGACTTCAGGTGATCTGCCTGCCTCAACCTCTGAAAGTGCTGAGATTACAGGCTTGAGCCACTGCTCCTGGCCTAAAAAAGACATTGTTAAGGATATAAATTACAGAAGATGGGTACAGTATTTCGCCATTTATATATATTTAAAACATGGACATTAATAATATACTACTGGCTGGGAGCGGTGGTTCACACCTGTAATCCCAGCACTTTGGGAGGCTGAGGCGGGTGAATCACTTGAAGTCAGGAGTTCAAGATCAGCCTGGCCATCATGGTGAAACCCTATCTCTACTAAAAATACAAATATTAGCTGAGTGTGGTGGCAGGCGCCTGTAATCCCAGCTACTTGAGGTGGAGGCAGGAGAATCGCTTGAACCCAGGAGGCGGAGGTTGCAGTGAACCGAGATTGCACCACTACACTCCAGCCTGGGTGACAGAGCGAGAGTCAATAATAATAATAATAATATACTACTTAGAGTTAATGATTTCTATAGTTATATGGTTATAAAGTATGCTTCAGTTTTATCTGCAGTGTTGTATTTCTTCTATTAAAAACAGATAGAAATGCAAAACTCTATGGGCTCACTGTGGATTACTCCATTTATATTAAGGGAAAAACAGGTAAAGGACAGAGGATTTTTAGGAAAACGAAACTACTGTGTTTGATACTATAATGGTAGATACTTGCCATTATACATTTGTCCAGATCCACAAAGTGTACATCAAGAGTGATTCCTAAGGTAAACTATGGACTCTGGGTGAAAACGATGTGTCAATGGCAGTCCATCGATTGTAAGAAATGTACCACCCTAGTGGAGGATGTTGATGATGAGGGAGGCTGTGCCTGTGGCGGCCGGAGGTACAGGGGAAGTCTCTGTAGCTTCTATTTGATTTTGCTGTGAACCTGAAATTGCTCTAAAAAATAAAATTGTTTTTAAAAAGGTAGAGAAAATGTTTTAAAAGATTAATAGTTATCATTTCTAGGTACAGAGATAGTTGTTTATTTCCTTTTTAGGTTAAGAAAGTGAAAGAAAACATTATTACAAAAATTCAAGAAAGGTTAAGTCAACCAAAAACTTAAGTAGGTAATCTACAGAGGAGAATGCAAGTGAAAAAATACTCAGGATCTCTGTTAGCCAAAGGGATGCAAATCAAAGCCACAACTGGCACAGGTTTCTGATACCATGTATGGTGCACAGTGGGTGCACTGCCTGAGGAAGCCTGGAGCAGATGGAACAGGCCCTTCCCCCACAATCTCCTTTTCAGCTCCCCCTCACCCTAGGGGAGCTGGAGGTAGTAGATTGAGAAGAGGAAGGAGTATTAAAAGGGCAAAGAGAAATGAAAGAAGAGAATACACCTGCCCCTCTACTAGGACCACAGGTGGGGTCTCATATGGGGGGAGAAGGAAAGTTTTGAATTAATATATAAAGTTTTCAACTTGACTACAGGACTTTCCACACCTGAAAGTGTGACTTAATAATCTCAATAAGAATATTCCTGGCCCGGCGTGGTGACTCAAGCCTGTAATCTCAGCACTTTCGGAGGCCAAAGGCGGGCAGATCACCTAAGGTCAGGAGATCAAGACCAGCCTGGCCAACATGGTGAAACCCCGTCTCTACTAAAAATACAAAAGTTAGCTGGGCATGGTGGTAGTGTCTGTAATCCCAGCTACTCAGGAGGCTGAGGCAGGAGCATCGCTTGAACTCAGGAAGTGGAGGTTGCAGTTTGCCAAGATCATGCCACTGTACTACAGCCTGGGCTACAGAGCAAGACTCCATCTCAAAAACAAATAAACAAAAAAAACAAAAAGAATATTCCTAAGACTCAATGTGACAGACTTAAGATGACATCATAGGGCTTGGATAAGGCGATTTGATTCCTTATAGTTGAAAGCAGTGACAGAAAAATTGAAACAAAACACCATCCACCATCTACCAACAACCTAGATAAGCCGAATACTGGAAATTCAAGGGGGAGAGTCACATTTTGATAGAGTAACCATCTGCCTGGCTTGCCCAGGCCAGCCTCCGATTATGCTTGTTCCAGAGTAATTAACACCTCCTTTACTCTCTCTCAGAAATGTCCCAGTTTAGACGATGACGAAATTCATCAGGATTAAGTCATTTGTTCAAGGACAATCAGTTAAAAAGTGGTAGCAATGGAATTCAAATCAGCTCTGTCTGGCTTCAAACTCCACTCCTAATAAATGCAATTAATCTGAACTAGTAACCTGACTCAGTAACGTTTCACAAATATAGTTTAAAAAAATAAATCATTAGCATTGCTCTCAAGACTATACCATAATTTATAGTTAAACCAATTATTATTGGCACACAGTAACCCTTGGGAGTTTTTCTTAATTAATAAATAAGGCGTGTATACAATATAAGCAGCTTGTTCTAAAGAGATTGAAATATGTATTTTTTTAAGTGTATCAAACACTTAGAGTTTAGATTTTACATTTGCCTACCTGTTTTTCCCATTAGCCAAACAAAGGTAAAAGTCTTAAATAGTTTTTATGTGTGTTACTGAAACTAATAAAAAAGATCACTATTCATAAAAGCTCAAAATATCAAGTAATAATTTTAAGTCTGTATAAAACAGTATAAACACTGTAAAATTGGCTATCACTTTCTTGTAAATATTAAGTTACAGAATTGTGGATCTTTGTAAAGAGAGAAACTTAAGTGTGTATTTGCAAAGAATTCATCCTTGGGGACATATTCTGAAATATTAAAAATGCCTGTGAAAACCACATATACCTCATTGTGTAAGCTACATTTACACATACAACACATGCTTATATGTGAATGTTTGCTGATGCATTTAATCTCACAGTTTATCTGTGATATGTATGCTATTATATTTTTTAAATAGTAAAGTAGTATTTCCCAAATTATGAAGCAATTTTTCAGTTTATGTCTCTCTAAACCATATATAGAGGGAAATTACCAAGAGACTCACAGTGAGACAGAATGGTAGAGAGAATAGAAGTCTTGTGGTTCTTTCTCCATCCCTTATTGGCTGTGTGACTATGGGCAAACTTTTTAACCTCTCTGAGTCTCAATTTCTTTTCATGGATATTGGAATGACACTATCTTAAAATTTTTCATCAGGCTCAAAACTCGAAGTGAGCTAACATTTGTGTAGCAGTAATTTAAAAAATACCTTTAGAAACATGATTCCTCATTTCTCAAAGGATGGTAGTAATTCAAGGTATTATTTTTATTATTGGAATAAACTTCTTCCAACCATCAATAACCTTAAGCAGCAAAGAACACTTCCTCAGGTAGGGGCTTTCAGAATTCCCAAAGAGAGGGAAGACAGGCTAGGAGTGGTGGGAGGTAGAATTAGAAGACCCTACAGAGGAATACATCACCTCTCACCAGATTTCTGCTTTTCAAAATCTGCACGTGTTGGGGTGGATAAATCCTGAAGAAAGCTCACAGTCTGACAAGTTCAACCGCAGTTGCCAATCTCTGCAGAGCAGCTAAGCAAAGCCGTCTTGAGCTTGCGGAAAGAACTCCTGCCTTGGCCCAGATGAGCCATGCTCTGCAACTGATCTTCCCCCAAGCCTTTTAATGAAGTTTGACACTTGGCAGAGGCGGGGAGCTGAGGCACATGCTCTGAATGAGCTCTCCTTCCTAAGAGGCTTTGGCATCACAGGAGCATACCTCCTGCCCTGTTCCTTCTCCGGTTATCTGCCTCCACTCTCAGGGCGGGGGCCAGGGAGGCTACAGCTAGCTACACGCAGAGAAGCCACATCAGGCCACACCTAGCTGGAGACACTGGATGTCAGCACTCATGGCCTAGTGTCAGCACTCAGGCCGAGATGCTCAGTACAAAGTCCAGGGATACTTCCTAGACTAAGCGTTCTAAGTTTCTTCTGTAGAGGCAGTGCTGCCTGGGCAGGTGGCAAAGCAATCATATGAGGGACACAAAGTGACATACATTATCCAGCCTTCTGGGTCATATCTTAAATAGTGCATTACTTGCTGAAGAAGAGAGCATTCCCTTGCCCAAACTGTGTCAGCCCTGCCTGCGTGGGTGGCTGTTGGGCTGCAGCTTACCTGGCATGGCAGATTCATGAATTCTTTCATTCAACAGATGAGGATGAAGTTCCTGCCACCAGCAGATACTCTTCTATCTGCCTGTGAGGGCTGCAGTGGTCACCTGGGTTAAGGTAAGAAAGCAGCTCTTACCCTTATGGAGCCTGCATTCCTCTAGGGAGAGATAGCTGACGAAACATTACATTCACAGGACTATTACAGCATACCCATGGTGTCCGATGTGAAACAATGAGGGGGTCCAGGCACTGGGAAGACACCCTTTGAGAGGATGCTTAGGTAGATTCTTTTGATCTGAGCTGGGATGTGCTGCCTGAGCAGAGCACAGCTATAGAGACCGTCAGGGAAGGAGCATATCAGGCAAAGGAATGACCGCAAGAGGGTGAGAGCCCCTGCAGGGGAAGGATTGGGAAGGAGATGCTTTATAAGCCACGAAATCCAGGAGAGTAGGTTGCATCGTCACCATTGTCACTTTTTGAATGGTCCTCACCCACGCTCTATACCTGTGTGTACTATAGAATGAAGCCAGCTCGGGCTGTGTGGGCCATTGCCTTCTTGGGCTCCCATGGACGGTGCCCGCCTTTGCCACACTGCATTCTCCTTATGGCTTGGCTATTCCCACTTCCCCCTCGGACTGAGAGTTCCTTGAAAGCAGGTACTCTGCCTTCTGTTTATGTACCACCAGCCTCTGATAGTGCAATTTAGCAAAGGTGAGGCATCTTGCAAATATTCGCCAAAGGTATGAATATAAGAGGCAACATCTGTAGGAATGTTGGCGAATGGGCTGCCCTCAAGGCGGCCGAGGGAGGGACAGTGGCACAAATTCTTTTTATTTTTGTGATGGAATTTGGCTCTTGTTGCCCAGTCTGGAGTACAATGGCACGATCTCGGCTCACTGCAACCTCCACCTCCCGGGTTCAAGTGAATCTCGTGCCTCAGCCTCCCAGGTAGCTGGGATTACAGGCATGCGCCACAGGTCCAGCTAATTCTTGTATTTTTAGTACAGACAGGGTTTCATCATGTTGGTCAGCTAGTCTCAAACTCCTGACCTCAGGCGATTCACCCGCCTCGGCCTCCCAAAGTGCTGGGATTACAGGCGTGAGCCACCACACCCAGCCGAGTGGCACAAATTCTTACTGCAAAGTTACAGGAAGAGTTAATCCCAAGGGAATTTGTCACTGCATGTGTATCCATCACTGAGGGTCTCTGATTTGTCTCACCTCTTCCTCTTGGCATGGATTAAAGGAGCCAAAGCTAGTTATTCAGTTACTTTTTATTCTCTCTGGTTGGGAGGAAGGATCATCGTCTTCATACAGGCCGAATGCAATCCCAACTCTTTAAAACGGAAGGTGTAATGAAATAACAGCTAAGGAGAAAAGGAAAAGGGAAAATGAAAGAAGAAAAGCAGAGAAAGTATAAGATGAATGAATAAAAATTATCCCTTTTATAATAATTTTCCTTTCACAATAACCAATCATTAATACTTCAGTATCATGAATGAGACTCTCAAGAACAAGTCTCAAATGTGGGTTGTATCTAGGTTTGGATTTCATATGGCAATTATCTTATATATTTGAAATGCCAATTGATTATTAAAAACACATTTCTTTAGCTCTGAGTACCAAGTAATAGACAGGTAACTATTACATCGTTGTTAAACCCCAGTAAATACTTCTTATTAGAAACACATTTCTTTCAACCATACAATAAGATTGTGTGTGTATCTATTACAGAAATCTTGAAACCCTATCAATTTGTGGGGAGAGTACATCTCTTTTCTTTTGAATTCATAAGGCTCAAGATATTGTCTCAAATGGAGTGTTATTAAGTCCCCAGTAAGTATCTTAGTAATAAATGATCACCATGGCACTCAAAGTTTGGCAGTTTGTTTAATCACTCAGAGTAACAACTGGAAACAAGAACCCTCTCCACATTAAAAGGAGATTTGTTCAAAGGATGTTGACCACTTTGTGTCTAGACTGAACTACTGCTGGCACAAACGTTCTGGACAAAAATCTGTAACAGCAAAACCCTTTTCGGGGGCAAATGAATCACTCTGTGGGTTGGGTGCATTTTTCTACCCAATGGATTTGTTGTGGCATTCCTACTTTCTTGTATTTGGGCTGTGCCCTGAAGCCCTGGGCTATAGCTCTGGCTGGAGCTGTGTAACGAAGAAGAAAAAATAACAGAATGTAAAGAGATGAAAGACTCTAAACTATCTCCTACCTCATCTGACAAACTCGTGCCACACCGATGAGCGACTAGAGGGACCTGGTTATTTCAAGGCTATTTCCCCAGGTTCAAGTCCATTTATCCTTTTGGGGAGTGTAAGAGATACACAAAATCTAAACACAATTCTGCTTATACTTTTTTTTTTCACTAAACGAAAATCTGCCTAAACTCCCCTAGAACTGGGTGGAGTGTAAACAACATTGACTATTTTAAAATGATATTGATTTCCCGCTTCATTTAGTTTAGCATAGTGATTCATATGGTAGTTGTGAATTCGGGCTGATATTCAGTTTGCCAGTGGGTGAAATATTAACATCCTTCCCTACAGTTGGGTAAAGCTGTTTCCCAGGGTGCCTGGAGAGTCCCCACAACCATCACAGCAGTCAGCCGCTGCCCCTGCCCAGGCTTTCCCACAACCCAGCTAAAAGGTTCACACCAGGGTACTTCTGCAAAGCAGCCTCTGCTAGTGCTGACCACGCACGGCCTGTCCCTTACAGCTGCTACCTATTTTGGATCTTGCTCCTGGATATGACGATACACTTTACTAAAGACTGATATCGTTCTGAGAAGTGTGACAAACGATCTCTGCCATCAGCTACATGAACGTAGGTAATAGAACGGACATAAATACCAAATACAACATTTCCACGACAATCTATTCCTCTTATGATATGAATAGCTTTTGAGCACTTGCTATATATGAGGCCAGCCCTCTTTAATATTCTCAATATGCATTAGCTCACCTAATCTCCACAACAGCCCTATGGAGTAGAAGCTACTAATTTACAGATGAAACAACAGAGAGGTGAATTGGCCCAATTCAAAGAGATAGGAAGTGGTGGAGGCAAGATTCGAGGCCAAGTACTAGGACTCCAGACCCAGAGCTCTTGTCTCCAGAGGGGGAGTGCTCCCTAGGCAGTGTTTGGATGATGATGATAGACTTGGATGTGTTGACTCCTTCCAGCCAATAATAAATTGGAATAAACTAGGCTAGTGGAGGGGAGGGTTAGACTAAATTGTTATTGTGGCTTAATTCCCTACTTAAAAGTTGGAAATACGCCGGGCATGGTGGCTCACGCCTGTAATCCCAGCATTTTGGGAGGCTGAGGCGGGTAGATCACGAGGTCAGGAATTCAAGACCAGCCTGACCCAGTCTCTACTAAAAATACAAAAATTAGCTGGGCACAGTGGCAGGTGCCTGTAATCCCAGCTACTCGGGAGACTGAGGCAGGAGAATCACTTGAACCCAGGTGGCAGAGGTTATGGTGAGCCAAGATCACGCCACTGGACTCCAGCCTGGGTGACAGAGTGAGAGTCAGTCCCCCAAAAAAAATTGGAGATAGGTGTCCTTGTTCAGCCAGCTTTAACCTTTTTGAAATGAACAGTTTTCATCTTGCTTTTCTGATGATGATTATCAAATGAATTAATGAGTTATTTGATTCGGTCATTAAACTACTATTAAATTGAAATCAGAAGTGATTCAAAGACAGAAGGCTACATGTTGTATGATTTCATTTTTGTGACATGTTCAGGATAGGTAAATCCATGGAGACAGGAGGTTGGCAGTTTCTAGGCTAAGAAAGAGGGAAATGGGGTATGACTGCTCAAGGGTTTGAGGCTTCTTTTGAGGTAATGGAAGATCATTGTGACAGTTGCACAACATTGAAAGTACCCTAAAGATCACCAACCTGCAAACTTCAAAAGTGTGAATTTTATGGTTCACAAATTATATCTCAATTTTTAAAAGGAAAAGAAGTACACCAAAGGCCCCTCTGTCAGGAGTCACTAATTGGAGGGGGATATTTTGACCTTTCATCGTTTGAGGATGAACTACCTCCGGAAAGAAAAACAGGACTCATACCACAAGGAGGTAGTGGGCAATTTTTGATGTAATAAGTTGAGAAAAACACCTAGGAAACATTCTATCTAATGAAATGCAGTAAGGAATTGCTGAGTAGGCACCATATATAAGGAATAGTGCCACACAGTGACTGACTCTGAGAATATGGTAGTTCTGTTGCAAGGACTTCTAAGTTAGAAAATAAAACAAGGCCAGGTGCAGTGAATCACGCTTACAATCCCAACACTTTGGAAGGCCAAACTGGGAGGATTGCTTGAACCCAGGAATTCAAGACCAGCCTGGGCAACATAGTGAGATCTCATATCTACAAAACAAACTTAAAATTAGCTGGGCATGGTGGTGTGTGCCTGTAGTCCTAGCTACTCAGGAGGCTGAGGCGGGAGGACTGCTTGAGCCCAGGAGGTTGAGGCTGCAGTGAGCCATGATCACACCACTTACTGCAGTCTGGGCAAGAGAAACAAAGCGAAACTCTGTCTCAACAACAAAGAGAGAGAGAGAGAAGACAGACCTCTCATGGTGAGATTGAGGAATTGCTGTCGGAGATGTGCCCCAGGAACCCTCCTGGTGCCATGGTTCAATGATTGGAGGCGGTCCAGAGTCACTCTCTGCATCACCAGATCCAGACTTTGGACTTTAATGGAATATCTAGAAAAGGTCTTTCTCCCTTTCTTAAATGTTACTCAGTGAAAACACATGAAGCTTATAAAAGCATTTAGGATGGCAGAGCAATAATGTGAAGAATTATCAGATACTTAAGTTTATTTTCCATGCGTGCCAGCTCAAGGTGCACCATCAAGCATAACCTCTGATCAAAAGGGGCCTTGGTGAACACAAAATAGAGGAAAAGGAAGTGAATCATCTGGAAAACTAGATCATTTAGAGCTAGGCTGGAGTGACTCCACCACACCAAAAAAAATCCCTCTTTGGCGATGAAGATGCTCAAGGTGGCTCCATCCTTCCCTTTCCTGCCTCGTGGTAATGCAGTGAATCGGTCAAACCTTTCTGGTCACTTTTAGTCATGAGACGATCTCATACCAGCTAAGCTATACTTTCAGGAGGAAAATTCACCACTGAATTTAACATCACTGGATCATATACTCGCAAATGGTTATAATTATATATGTTATGTATATTTTAATTTTAAAAAGTAGCAAACAAAAGAAAAGAAGAACAAGCTCAATCTCATAGCCAATACGGTTCCTCAGTTTCCTTCAAGTCAGGCCACACCCTAAGGATAAACACCGGTGTGGGCAGTGGTGTTGCTCCATACTCCCTTTTCATTTCTCCATTCTCTTTCCATTTCCATCCTCCTTCTTCTCGTAGCTCTGCTGCTTCCTGTTTCCCTGAGGATAGGGCCAGGCCAATGGAGCAAAATTAGAGGGAAAAGGCAAGAACTTGTCACTAAATATTCTATGTCTTCTGACTTGGCCATGGGTGTCCTCCGCAGGGCAGGTATCCATGTGAGGGGGACCTTTCTGGGGTGTAGAGAGAGGCTCTCTGAAAGTCCTTGGGGGAATTCTCGCTTCATTCTTTTCCAGTGGGGAAGATAGGACCCTGCACACTTTTCTTCAAATGCTGTATTAGTCACGCCTTTTCATGTTCTGTAGTTCTGATGCTTCGACATCTTGTGACTTTGCTGACCCTAGAGAGACTGCCCCTCCCAGGACTAGCCAAGTACTGAAGAAAGTAAAGAACTGGCCCCAGAGTGTGCCTTTCATATGCAAACTAGTCAATTCAGCTTTCTCATCTCTCCACCTCCTCCTCTATTGGACTCTCACACTCAGGGGTCATTCTTCTTCCTCTGCCCTAATCACCCCAGAGACAGGTCCCAGAAAACTAGCAACAGCCCCTATGCCCCAGAGCCTGCTGAAATTATTCAAACTAGCTAATGCAAAATTTACTTACCCTGCCTTTCCCGATCCTTCTTGCAGAAACCACAATAAAAGCTCCTGCTCACATTTTTCCCTGACTGTGTCTCCTGACTGACCCTGGTGATTCCCTAGGTATCCCTGTGTGGTGTGGTGCATCTTCTCCTCTTGGACATTGTAACAAACTATGTTTTCAGCAGCACTTGCCCCTTTATCTGTTGGCCTCATCATGCCAAATAATAATACAATCTATGTTTTAAAACAAATGCACCCTCACTTAACTCCAGCATGAGAAATTCAATGTCTCCATTCCCCTTCTCTTTGCCCCACCACCATGGGCTGAGTTAAATAAGAACCCTCACTGGAGTATTTTCTGGGCAAGAAGAAACCTTCATGGATGCTCTCACACTCCCTGTGACTCTTAGCAGACTCTGCCTAGAACCAGTTCATTGCTCCCAGTTCTGGTGAATGCATGCCAATGAGCTACTGGGATTTGGATGCTCTGCCAGGGGTGCAATGCCAGACTCCGCTTCTTCGGACTCTGATATGGCTTGAATGTGTCTCCCAAAATTCATGTGTTGGAAACTTAATCCCCAAAGCAACAGCTCTGGGAGGTGGATCCTAATGAGAGGAGTTTAGTTCAGGAGGGCTCTACCTACATGAGTGAATTAATGCTGCTATAAAAAGAGCTTGTGGGAATGGGTTTGCTCTAATTTGCTCTTCTGCCATGTGAGAACACCACCTTCACCTTCTCTAACCCTTCGGCCTTCTCCCATGTGAGCATCCAGCAAGAAGACCCTCATCAGATGCCAGCACCTTGATCTTGGACTTTCCCACCTCCAGGACCATGAGAGGATAAAAATCTGTTCTTTGTAAGTTACTCAGTCTCAGATATTCTGTTATAGCAGCACAAAAAGGGACTGTCACAGATGCTTAGTTTTGATAAGTGATTGTTTCAGCGCTCTCCTCACTCAACTCCTGGGTGGGTGAGTAGAACATTAGGGGTGGTGGAAAGCACTGCCATCCAATGGTGGTGGCAATAACTATTCACTGATACATTTTCAGATTTCTAGTGTCCCTCCTACACGGTGTTGGGGTTATTATTGCAGGACAAATTCATCTACCTCTTGATGAATCTTGAAAGAATGGCCTGCTGCAAACATGGGGACTTCTCTTTAGAATGTGTGAACACTTGTTTCTCACTACCACCACAAGCACTGGAGCTCTAGAAACAATTCCAGAAAATAGTGATTCTTTTCTACAGTGTTCAAAGCTTCAGGCAAGTCAGTCTACCTTCTGGTTAGTCACACATACACAAACCACAATGTACACACATTCATATGATATAAAATATATGTATGTATGTAACTATATCTAAACCTCCTATATAGTAATATCAGGTACGTTAGTAAACTTTCCCCATCACTCCACAGGAGGATTTTGAATGGCTACATTGTATTCTATCGTGTGGTCATGCAATACTTATTTTTAAACTAACTTCTAGATACTTGTTTTGTTTCTAATTTTAAACTATCATGAATAACATTTCCATAAACATTCTACATACGAATCTTTTTTAATAGCTTAATTTTTTCTCATTATATATTTTTATGGCTGACTCAAAGGATGTGACTATTTGGTTATTTGAAATATATTAAAAACTGATCCTTAAAAGATTTTGCTAATTTAAACCACCCCAAGAAACATAAGAAGTTGTCATATTTTTACTAACAGTTACAATGATTATTTTTGTGAATAAACAAATACAGCAACAACGATTGTTCTTTATTATCTTTTTCCTTGATTACTAAGTATGTTTTTTTCCTGTGCTTTTTGGTTATTTGTATTATTTTCTTCTAGGAGTTATCAACTTTGGCTTTTTTGCCAATTTACCTATTTTATCTTATTTTGCCACAATTTTTACTTTGAGAAATTAAAAAGTAATAAAATGCACACATATACTTTTCATAATTATTTGTAACTTAGATTTGCTTGGTCTTTTAAAATGTTAAATTACAGGTAGAATTAAAATTCCTGGCCAGGCATGGTGGCATACACCAGTAATCCCAGCTATTCAGGAGCCTGAGGCAGGAGAAGTGCTTGAACCTGAGAGGTGGAGGTTGCAGTGAGCCGAGATCACACCACTGCACTCCAGCCTAGGCCACAGAGTGAGACTCTATATTAAAAAAAAAACAGGAAAAACTGTTTTTAGTTTGCTTCTACTTTTCTTCATTCCTTTTTGGTGCTTAGTTTTGCTTTTTTAGTATAGAATTTTAATATTTTTATGTAGTCAAATTTATCTATATATATTAATTTTCTCGTTTTATGCTTGTAAATATTGATCAAAATATATTGTATATTACTAGATAAAGACAGATAGATTTAGATAACATATTTTAAACATTTGATTATTAAAACTTGACTGTGATGAACGTCTTTGTTTCTGAATGCTTGCAGTCCATCAAAAAGCTAGTATTAATGTAACTTTCTACTATTAATAACGTGGAGTCTCATTTTCTCACATGCTTTACAGTACCGAGTATTATAATTTATTTTCATCTCATAATTTACAGGTGAAAAATCGTATTTAACTTTTAATAATTTTTCATGATTCAATTGATGGGTATGAGCAATTTTTTTTACGTTTATTGATCATTGACCATTCTGTTTTCTTTTGTCAATTTCTGCTTATACACTTGCCCATTTTTCTGCTAGGAAAAAGTAGTTAATATGTAGTGAGAATGTGACCTGATTTTTTGTTCCAGCTTACATTTTGCCTTTTAATTTTGGAGGGATATTTCCAACATATCCAAATTTTTTATTTTTATATCAATATACTAGCATTTTTTTCTCATGCTTTTTTTCAGTGCTTTTACATCTGTTGCACATTTATTATATTTATTATACGATGCATGTGTAGATTTAAGAATAATGCTGGGAAGATACTTTGAGACAAAGAGTAAGTTTGAGAGAATATATACTGTGTTACTTTGATTACTAATTGCACAGGAGACAAAATGTCAATTTAAAGGGAGTAGGATTTAAGTTAGACCAGAATGTTATCTTTAGTACTTTTTTTTTTTAAAGGTATAGGCCAAATACAGTGGCTAAGGCTTGTAATCCTAGCACTTTGGGAGGCCAAGTCCGGCTGGATCACTTGAGTTCAGGAGTTTTAGACCAGCCTGGGCAACATGGCAAAACCCTGTCTCTACAAAAAACTAGCCACGAATGGTGGCACATACCTATGCTCCCAGTTACTCCAGAGGCTGAGGCAAGAGGATCGCTTGAGCCCAGGAGGTCAAGACCACAGTGAGCCAAGACTACGCCATGACACTTTAGCCTGAGTGACAAAATGAGACCCTGTCAAAAAAAAAAAAAAAAAAAAGACAGAGAGAGATTCAAAGATACAAATACCATACATAAACATACACATGTGCGTAACTTTTAAAACCTTGTATAGCTTTACTATTATTAGGGATAAAACAGCTTTTTAGGAAGATTGCTACTTATCTAGTTCATTCACAGTAAGCACAAAATAGTGCTTATCAAAATACCTTCATAAAAATATTGAAATCTTAAGTTTGAGTTCCGTTAAAAAAAATATTGTGTTGATGATTTAACTCAGGACTTTGTGTCAAAAATCAAGCAAAAGTTTGTTGAGAAATATTCCCACCCAATCTGGATTTGAGAAACATATTCCTTTTGCTATCCATCTGCCATGGACTCAATGTTTCTGTCCCTAAAATTTGTCTCAGCCTCCAGAGTAGCTGAGATCACAGGCATGTGCCACCGCCTCTGGCTAATTTTTATGTTTTTAGTAGAGATGGGGTTTCACCATGTTGGCCAGGCTGGTCTCAAACTCCTGACCTCAAGTGATCCACCCGCCTCTGCCTCCCAAAGTGCTGGGATTACAGGCATGAGCAAATTATTTTATGGCCTGCTTTTGCCATTCAGCAGTGTCCTGTGAACATTTTCTTAGCCCTTTATCTTTTAAACCTCTAGTGAATGCATATTATCATATTGTAAAATAAATATTTGCTGAATGTCTAGATAAAAGAATTATAAGTACATGCTATAGTTCATTTAATCTCATATTTCTGAATACTTAAATTTGGCTCAAATCTTCATAGTAAAAAGAAATAAAATGATGATCATCCTTGTACAGATGTTTTCATATACATCTAATCAGTTCCTAAATGTGACATTCCTCGGTGAAAAGATATGCACATTTTAATGTGTTTGAAATGCACTGCCAAATTGCCCTCCAGAAGTGATGTTACAATTTACATACCCACCACTGGAATATGAGAGTGTCCATTTTTTTCTGTACTCCGCCTAACAATTGTGTAATTATCCCTTTTACTCATTGCCAATTTCAGACAAAGACACTATTTAATTGTAATTTTCATTTCTTTGGCTACTAGTGTAGTTTACAGTTTTAAAATTTGTTTATTTGCCATTTGTATTTTTTCATTGGTAATTTGACTGTTCATGTCTTTGTCTTTCATTTGTGTTGTAGTGTTTTGGCTGTTTTTTCTTACAGAGTTCTAAGACTTCAATATATTGTGGATAATTGTATTTTTTTTGTTAATCTCTTAACAAATCTTTTCTTGTTGATCATTTTAGTTATCTTTCTCTAGTTTTCAGAAGAAACACTTCAGTTTGGTTAATACGTAAATACTTTTTAAGCGCTTAACAATTTTTCATACCTTATTGTTGTGCAAATGTTCAAATCAGCACTTTTAGTTTTCTTATATATATATGTTTCAGCATTTTCTCTCTATAATCCATCTAGATTTTATTTTGCAATATTGTACATGTTAGGGAATGAAATTCATTATATTAAACAATTTATTGTATTAATTTTTTTATTCAACAATTTATAGTGCTACCTTACTAAATACTAATTCACTTGTATATCTATGAATATTTATTTTTCTCTTTGCATAGTTAGTGCCTTTTGTGATTACTTTAGGTTGATGATAAATTATAAACAAAGTATTTATCAATAGAATTGCCCCTCATCCTTATTTTCTTCAATCTTTTCTTCCATTGATTCTTCACATGAACTTCAAAAAAAATTATGAAATTAAAAAAAAGTTCTGAAACAATATTTGTTGGACTGTCATTAAAACTATAAGTGAATGAAAGGTGGAACTGATATATCTATAATATTTTTTCCATCCAAAAAGAGGATAATCTTTTCATTTTTTAAAGTGTCTGTGCCACTCAGGAGAGTTTTATAGTAACTGCCATAGGGTATACACATTCCTTTTCAGTATACTTGAATATTGTAATATAATAGATTTTTGTTATACTTAATTGATAATTACTGCATATAGGAAGTTGATTTTTGTAGAATTATTTTTAAGAATGTAATGATTTTGTACAATTTATTTGTAACTGGCCCACTTACACTATTTTCTTATCCCAACCTTCTATTTTTAGGAGGAAGACACTATGATTTACAAACAATGATAATTTTGTCTCTCCTTTTTCAGTAATACCTTCTCTGTTTTCCTTGACTTGCTGTATGATCTAAAATATCCAGAGGAAAATTTTAAATTATGACCGTAAGCATATTTTTTCTCCTCATTTTAACAGAAATACTTATGATAGTTCACCATTAAATATATTTGGATATATATTTTTGAGGTAGTTTGAAGCAGTTATGTTAAGAGTATCCTTCTAATCTTAGTTCTAAGTGTTTTCAGTTCGATTGGACTCATACATAAATAACTTAATCCAAGATAAAGGAAATGGCATGAGTTCAAAGTCAAGTACAATGTCACGAAAACTAGAGTCGTCAGACATCCTGTCCGTAATGGATTACCCTATATTTCAAAAACAATTGTGTCAGGATGTATAATCATTCTGCATTTGATCTAGATCTGACACTACTGATGACATCTGTTAGTCTCTAACTTTCTCCTTGCCAGTAACAATACGCCCCACTTTCACTGAAAATACAACATGGCAGTCATAATAAAAAGCAAACTTTGTGAACAAAATTGCCCAATAGTGGGCTGAGTTTGTTCAGATCAGATTCTGGGTCCTACTCTCATTTTTAAAATCCTATAATCAGCAAAATCCGCCTGCAGTTTTGGACTTCAATGTGAGAAATAAATAGTGATTGAGGTTGTTAGGTTTCAAAGCAATGCCTCTGGAGAAGACCTGAGCATATCTCCTGAGCCATCTAGTGGCTGCAGAATGCATTGAAAAAAAAAAAATTACACCGGTATGGTCTTCATGTTCAGATTAAAAATGAATGGGAACATCATTTGAACCCTCCTTCCCGAATCAACGCAGTCTGGGACTTTGCACAAAATAGGGTTACACTTACTTTTGACTACAAAGGATTTGACTAATGAATAGAGAATCCTTGGATTCATGCTGAAGTCTATGCAACTTAGAGATATGTTTATATTAGCTGTGTAAAAACAACCATTGATTTTAAAAGACAATGTAAGCAAGGGAATATCAGCATAAGTCACCAACATGATAAAGAAAAACTTTAAAAGATGAGCAGCTACCGTGTATGTGTATTAAGCTTCAATGGTGGCCATTAAAAGGAAAGAATTTTACTCGGAAAAAAAAAATGCATTTCTAACACAGGTATGCTTCATGGCTCTTAAAGGAACCCACTAGATTTTGACAGTGATAGAATTACTAAAGCTATCTTCCACGTTTTCCTTAAATTCCTACTTCTGTCTACATAAAAACACAGGACCAATAAGCAAACAAACAAACAGAAGGAATTACCCTGGATCATAGCTGGGAGTGCTTAGGAACAAAGATAAAGCAAATTGATGGCTTTCCAATGTTAATAGGGTTTGTCACCTCCTAGAGTGTGTAAATTGAAGACATCTGTCTGGTCTAAAATAAATTCCAGAAATCCCAAACTAATTGCTTCATATACACAATGCACAACCTCAGAATTCCATGCAAAAATAAACCTTCATTTGGAAAATAAACTTCATGAAATTACGATAAAAGAGGACCTGTCAATGAGCCAGCGCTTAATACAGAAGGATTATTTTGAAATAAACTTTTTCAGAGCTCATTAGAATTGGAAAGAACTGTGAAAATAGATACGCCTCCCCAAGTCCTTAGGTATGTGACGGCGTTTAAAGAAGCTTAGCTGAAACTAACGCGGGTTTACATCAGAAGTCTTTGCTGATTTTTTTGAAAATTATATGCATTTATAACACACAATGAAAGAAAATGACATGGTTTTTCTTTTCTGCCCTCTGAAAAACAGAAATACAGCAAAACCATTCCCACAGATAGTCCTGTTGAATCATGTCCCAGCATCTCACAGCTCTGAAGAACAGTTCTTCCTTTTGTCTGTTCATTCCAAAAGGGAGTTATTGTTGTTTAAAGGCTACTTTCAACATCCTACAAATGGACAAGCAATGGCAAAATCTTTTTAGGAAGTATATTAATTTCTCACGAATATTTTATATGGTGTTTTAGCCTTGAGGAAAAGAAAGTAGGTTCATTCGGTGTTGCTCAAATTCAGATAATTATAAGACCACTACCTGGGCAGAACTCTTAACTGCAAGCAAAAGAGATTAAACTCACGCAAGCTTAGGCAAAATGGAAAATGTATTGACTTGTGTAGTTAAGTTGCATGAAGGGCGGGATCCCGGTGTCTTTGGGATGGCTGAATGGAGGGCTGAATGCTACCCGGACTCCCTCGGAGCATTGCTGGACTCTGCTTCAAGCTGAACAGTGCCTTTCTTCATTCCTGTCACATGGCTTTCCCTTCAACACCAGAGCAAAGTTTTCGGCCATTTTTGGTCTTACATATTCCTAGCTTCACCATCAGAGAAGGAAAAGATGCCACTCAATGTAGTTAAATAAATCTCAGTGAAAGACTCATTGGTTTAGCTGAGTTTTCTGCATTTCCCCCCAGACAATCACTGTGGCTGTTGAGAGAAAGTTCATGCAGAAGCTGGCAGTCACCATTCTGACCACATGTTAGGGCAAGGTGCAGGGGTGGTGGGGGGTGGGGGTGGAGGGGGACAAGGTGTCAACACTGCAAAAGAAGCAGGTAAGCAGGTGGCCACTCGCAGCAGAAGGAAGAGATGCTGGACATTTAAACCACCGCTTTCCAGCCCAAGAACCAAGCAGCAGCAGCAAAACAGCAGAATGGAGGCTGACATGACAATAAATCAAGGTCAACTGATTCACTAAATTTTCTCTGATCAGGAAGGGTCAAGCCAGGCAGATGGGAACTGCCATCTTATACCTCAGGCAGAAGGCGTATCATCTCTGCACTTAGGGAAAACGATCTGGGTGAACCAGAAACTTTTTTGAGAAGGCTTACCTTTCCAGCTCATTATTTGTTCCAGAATCCTACTTTGGATACCAAAAACTGAATGTTTTCATTCTCTTTACATTCTTTCAAAAGTAATCACCTACACTCCACTCCAAAGGCAGTTATTTAAAACTTCATTTTTTTTAATGATTTTTTTTTTTCTTTTTTTTTTTGAGATGGAGTCTCGCCCTGTCACCCAGGCTGGAGTGCAATGGCATGATCTCGGCTCACTGCAACTTCCACCTCCCAGGGTTCAAGCCATTCTCCTGCCTCAGCCTCCTGAGTAGCTGGGATTATAGGCGCGTACAGGCACATGCCACCACACCTGGCTAATTTTTTTTTTTTTTTTTTTTTTTTTGTATTTTTAGTAGAGACTGGGTTTCGCCATGTTGGCCAGGCTGGTCTTGTACTCTTGGACTCATGATCTGCCTGCCTCGGCCTCCCAAAGTGCTGGAATTAGAGGCGTGAGCCACTGCGCCTGGCCAAGAATTAGTTAAGAAGAGTTTGTGCCTGGAAGTGCAAAAGAGGTTCATTATGATTTTTCAGAATAATCATGTCTGTTACTCCCTGACCTCTCCTTCAAGTTAGCCTCCACAGCACCTTAAAGACAAATGCTCTTGCCTAAGAGGACTTTTCAATCCCTGATAGAAAAATCTAGATCTCCCTCTGATTGGCATCTGTTTGTTGGTTTATCCTCCAAGCTCTCTATGTGTTAGGGTTAAGTGGGTACTGGTGAGAAGTCTTATGCATCTCCTGTAATGGGGGTTGTTTCTTATTCACTAACATGTAGCTTTTTCTTAGAACTGAATATATGAGCCCAGTTAGGAAGCTCGGCCATATGTGCAGACAAAATGTTCCTTGCACTGGATCAACCAAAAGTGAGCAACTGTCTCTGTTGAAAGACTACAGAAGATATGGATTGGCTCCAACCCCATGTTCATTCTCTGACATCCTCCGCAGACTGTCTCTGTCTCGTCTGTAGCTTCAACTTCTAACTTGATGGGCAAACAGATTCTGGCCAACCTAAGTCTTGGGAAGTCAGCAAGTTCCCCGACTCTGGCTTATCAAGATCTTTCAAAATGGCCTTAGATCTGGCCTTGCTAGTTGAGAGTTCTCTTTCTGGAAAGGTCGTGGAATCTAACCTCTCTCTATTAGACCCAGAAGCACTTCAATTATGTCTGGCAGTGGCAGTACAGACATAGCCTGGAGCAGCTAGTGTTAAAATCAGCCTTTTTAAATATTCAGTGCTTGCAAAAATGTGGAGCCCATGGGGGTCTAAATGACAACGTCCCTTGTTGCCTCTTGCTCTTTTTTATCTGATGTTTATCCTGTGTTTGCCTCTGTAGATTATTCTTTCTCTGAGTCTTACCCACCCTGGTCTCAAGAAAACGTGGCTCTTAAATTTTATTGTTTTTGTTTTGTAGTCAGGGTGTGATGCTAATTTCATGCTGTACTCCAGTTCTGACATCACCTAGGCAAACTCTTCAAGTAGTGTGATCCCAGAATTACTCATGTCACAAATCAGACCACCAGAGAAAATGGGGTTTCTTTATTCTCTTGAACTGGTCCAAGCTTCCTCAAAAACTCCATCCACTAGGTAGCGAAGAATTTGATGCCTTTCAAGTATGATTTTCCGTTGTAGTAAAGATGATATGATGATGATGATGATGATGATGATGTGCTTCCTACCTTTTCCACACTTGTGTTTAAGAATTAGCTCTCCCAGCCTCTCATTGTACCTGCAGTCTCACCTTAGCATAGATGTGAACACACCATTGGCCTATGTAACAGGATGGGAAGTGGGATCCAGTGTATTTTATTCCTTTAGGCTTGAGTAAATCGAGAGAGCAGATTGAGCAGCCAGAAGGAAAAGCAAGAACAAGGGCTTTGATAACTGCGAACCAACTTCAAGCACTATTCCATTTCACAGAGATCACAGAATCCTAAATCAGAGCAGAGAGGGAAGATGGAAACAATACGATTATCTTAATAACTATCTGGAGACAAGCTCTCGAGAGTCATTAGCATGGGGATGGCGCAGCTATCATGGGTGAGATTGCCAAAGGAGGCCACAGAGATTCACAAGGGTGTGGGGGGGAGAACAAAATGTGTAGAACACGGATACTTTAGATGCAGCAAAGGATAAAAAGAAAACAGGCTGTGAGGTAATGCTAATAGTGACAGAGGCAGGAGGAAAACTGAGAAACAAAGAATAGAATCATAAAAACTAAAGGAGGAGAGTATTTCTAGAAAAGAAGGCTCTGCAGTGGCCAGTGCCATGGAGCTAACCAGACAGGAGCTAAAGATTGTTCATTAAATGTCACAATGAAGAGGTCATTAAAGGGACAGTTTTCTGAGAGTTTAGAGATCAGAGATAGCATAGAGTGTTTTGAAATGAATTGTAATATTATTCATTATAATACAGCTGTATTACAGTTAAGATAAATGGGATTTAATTAAACTAAAGAGCTTCTGCACAGCAAAAGAAACCATCAACAGAGTAAACAGACACCTACAGTATGGAAGAAAATTTTTGCAAACTATGCATCTGACAAAGGGCTACTATCCAGAATCTATAAGGAACTTCAAAATATCAACAAGAAAAAAAACCAATACCCCAATTAAGAAGTGGGAAATGGACATGAACAGACACTTCTCAAAAGAGGACACACAAGCAGCCAACAAATATATGAAAAATGCTCATCATCATTAATCATCAGAGAAATGCAAATTAAAATCACAATGATGCACCATCTCACACAAATCAGAATAGGTATTATTGAAAAGTCAAAAAAAAAAAAAACAGATGTTGGTGAAATGAAGAGAAAAGGGAATGTGTATGTATTATTGGTGGAGTTAAGTTAGTTCAACCCCTGTGAATAACAGTATGGAGAGTTCTCAAATAACTAAAAATAGAACTACCATTCAACCCAGCAATCCCACTTCTGGGTATCCATCCAAAGGAAAAGAAATTGTTTTATCAAAAAGACACCAGCCCTTGTATGTTTATTGCAGCACCATTCACAATAGCAAAGTCAGGGAATCAACCTGTGCCCATCAGTGGTTCATTAGATAAAGAAAATGTGGTATATATACACCATGGAATACTATGCAGCCATCAAAAAGAACGAGATCATGTCCTTCACAATAAGATGATTGGA
The DNA here is from genome assembly GCA_036589455.1 of Ateles fusciceps. Taxonomy (NCBI): domain Eukaryota; kingdom Metazoa; phylum Chordata; class Mammalia; order Primates; family Atelidae; genus Ateles; species Ateles fusciceps. The sequence continues at coordinate 2,143,061 of JAZHEH010000284.1, forward strand.
GCTGGAGAGCCATTGTCCTAAGTAAAATAACTCAAAAACAGAAAATCAAATACTGCCTGTTCTAATGTATACGTGGAAGTTAAACAAATGGGTACACAGGGAAACAAAGATAAAAATAATAGACACTGGGGATTCTAAAAGCAGGGAAATAAGAAGAGGGGTAAGGGTTGAAAAACTGCCTATTTTGAACTATGCTCACTGTTTAGGCGATGGGTTCTCTAGAAGCCCAAACGTCAGCATTATGCAATATACCCGTGCACAGACCTGCACATGTACCCTCTGAAATTGAAGAAACACGTCTTAATGGATCTCAGTGGCTCAAATCAAGGTATTGGCAGGGCTGCACTCCTCCCTGGAAGCGCCATGGAAGAATCAATTTCCTTGCCTTTCTCCAGTCTCTAGAGATACCCGAATTCCTCGGCTTGTGGTCTCGTTCCATCTTCAAAGCCAGAAATGTAACATCTTCAGATCTTCAAATCGCTCTCTGACTCTGACACTCCAACCTCTCTCGTTTCCTTTTTGGACCATTGCATTGGCACAGTCTCACTGGGATAATCCAGGATCATCTCCCGATCTCAAAGTCAACTGACTAGCAACTTCCATCTGCAACCTTAATCCGCCCTTGTGATAGAACACAACATATTCACAGGTTTCAGGGATTGGGACAAACATTTAAAGGGGAAAATTATTCTGCCTATCACATTCTCTGACTTGATTTTTTTTAACACTCAATTGTATTATGTTGGTGCAAAAACGATTGTGGTTTTGGTCATTGAAAGTCATGGCCAAAACTGCAATTACTTTTGCAACAATTTAGTAAGTCTTAGAGATCGACTGCATGTACTATGCAGTCAGAAATGATATTCAACATGTGTAACAGCCAATTTGCAGGAAAACCAACAGACCAATTTGCTGTTGTGGTAAAGATGATATGATGTGGGGGTCGGGGTACTGTTATTTGAGGCATTGAGGTTTCCTCATAATCGGTTGCTATCTCATGAGGAATCTGTGGGGGCTGGGAGGTGAGGGGCACTGAGAAAGGTGTGGGTGGCCCAGCATATGGGGGAGATATTTGGGCAGCTAGAGGCAGAAGGTCTCTGTGAAATACGGTAGAAGTATATCAATATTTTAATAACTGATAAAACCCATACAATTGTATGCCAGCTAAATCTCGGGCCTACGTGGGTTTTTTTGTTTGTTTGTTTTTCGTGCCTATAAAATGTGAATGCATGTGAAAAGGTCTGGAAGGAAATATCCTAAATTATTTATAGTAGTTGCCCATAAAAAAGGATATTGGTGTTGAAAATGATTATTAAAGGCACATGGGGTCTTCTCTTAACATTTTCGTTTTTTTACAAAGAGGTTCTATGCATATACAGTTGATGTTCTTAAATTTAAGACATAAATGTCTGAAGAAATAAACAGCAATATAATAACCAATAGTAATTGTGATTGCTAGAGAGGAGCCCAGAACTGCAGCAGGTGGATAGAAGTGAAAGAGGAATTGAAGGGTTAGCTCTGTAATCTGAATTACTTGAGTTTTCAAATGCACAGGAGTCTTACATTTAACAAATGAATTCTAAAATGTGTCAGTCTAAATGTAGTGTCAATTCTAGCACACAGGGAGTTCATAATAGATTCAGTTTATTTGAGAATTTTGTACAGAATAAAGGTGGCATTTTAGATCATTGAGGAAAGCATCAATTTTTCATTAAAAGTTCAGAAATTGCTGTATTTTCATTTAGAAAATAGATTTTTGAGTTCTCACAGAAATAAATTATAAGTATAGTTAAGGAACTAAACATAAAAGCAAAATCATATAAAAGTAAAAAGTGTTTATTATTTCCAGATAGTAATGGCCTAAAACATGACCCAAAAAGAATGTACAAACAGAGAGTCTGGCTACATTAACATGTAAAATTCACTTATATAAGAAAAGATACCATAAAGATGTTAAAATGCAAACAAAGACTGAAAAAATATTTGAAACACATTTAAACATAAAGAATTAGCTGCCAAAAAATATAGAAATCCTACAATCCAAAAGACAGTTTAGCAAAGGACCCAGACAAAATGCAAACGGCCAGTGTTACAAATAAAAAGATGTTCCATTTTTCTCGCAATTCAGGAGACACAATTTAAAATAGCATTGGGTTTTCCCCCTCTCAAACTGGTGAAATGAAAGAGAACATTCATAGCAAGTACTGGCAAGCTTGTAAGACAACTGGCAAGCTTGATTCTTGTGTGGTATCACCATCCATTTAGCCATTGGAAGGCAATCAAGTAATAGCTATTACAGAGTGAGATATAATTTCATCCTACTTATGTTAAAAAATGATAAGATTCTCTCTCCATAGGTGCAATTGCATGATGAAACTGTTCTCGAACGTGTGTACAAGGAGCACACCCAAATGCTAAGGGCAGTTACCTCCCAGGTGAGTGGAACTGAATTAGGTCACAGGACTTGGGAGGAGATGCTGGAGAACCGAGAGGGGACTTAGCTTTCCTTTGCTGTTTGAATTTTTACAGTGAGAATAGAATCCATATGTTTGTCATGAAGTAAAAAGAACAAAATCACTATTAAATTAACTATTAAACTGTAAATTAGAGTTACGACATTGATGGAGGCTTGAGAAGAGAGCAAGCTAGGTGAATCCTCAGACCCAAAAGCTTGGGTTCCAAGCCCGGCTCTGTGGCATTCCAGGAGACCTTGAGAAAACCATTTAGCAACACTGAATGTTAATTTCTTCATCTCCAAAAAACAGAAATTTCATCACGGCCACATTATCCTTTAGGGTTGCTTTGAGAACTGAATGCATTAAATTACACGAAAGTGTTTTACAGTTTATAAAGTGCTATTTCATTATCAGTTAAAACTGTTACTAATTATGCAGATAATTGTCAATTAACATCGAGTTTTTGGTAAATATTGAAATAGCCAAATTTCAGACTACTATAAAATCTACTTAAAGTAGATGATGAATCTGACTGATGATGTCTTCTGAACCTCTCTCTTTCCCTGCCTTCTTTCTTCCCTTTATTCTTCTTTCCTTCTTGCTGATTATTTTTTCTATTTTAATGTTCTACTAAGTTTAAAATTCAAATTGTATATGTTATTTTAAAACAAAGATTAATATAATAAAGACTCTTGTTAATACCACTCAAACTTAACAACTGTTGATACTTTTAGTTACTTTTTTAAAAACCAAAGAAGGAAGGAAGGAAGGAAGGAGGGAAGGAAGGGAGGGAGGAGGGAGGGAAAGAAAGGAGGGAGGGAGGAAGGGAGAAAGGAAAGAAGGAAGGGAGGAAGGAAGGAAGGAAGGGAGAGAGGCAGGGAGGGAGGGAAGGAATTGGGGGAAGGGGGAAGGAAGGAAGGGAGGAAGGAAGGAAGGAAAGAAGGGAGGGAGGGAGGGAGGGAGAGAGGCAGGGAGAGAGGGAGGGGAGGGAGGTTGGGACAGAGGGAGGTTGGGAGGGAGGGAGGGAGGGGGAGGGAGGTTGGGGAGGGAGGTTGGGAGGGAGGGAGGTTGGGAGGGAGGGAGGTTGGGAGGGAGGGAGGGAGGGGGAGGGAGGTTGGTAGGGAGGGAGGGAGGGAGGGAGGGAGGGAGGGAGGGAGGGAGAGAATTTACTTTTGAGCACTATCTTTTGTCCCTTTCCCTTTACCCCTTCCTCATGCACCCACTATCCTGAATTTGGTTTATAAACTCTAGCACTGCTTAAAAATATATAATTGCATTACATATATGTGTTTCTTCACTCTCTATGGGCATCAGTATTGTTCTTTGTGTTTTTAAAAATTTGTACATAAATTACAAATTATAGCTTTAAAATCTTTTTTTTTTCCATGCGTAACTTTTTAGGTGAGAAGTTTTGGAATAAAGAAGAACAGATATTTATTGATCCCCCTATTATGTGGCAAGCCCTTTCCATATACTATTTCAAAATTCAAGGTAACCAAAGACAACAGCTTTCATCTCTTCCTTGTCTCGATTATGAACTTGGCTGAAAAGTTTAGGTGATTCCAAGCTCTTCATCTCTCCCAGTGAACACTGTGAACCAAGCCACCATCTCTCCCCTACATGCCTGCAGCAGGACCTAACTGTTTTGCCTGCATCCCCCCTGTACCTCCTATAGTCTGTTCCCCACATGGAAGCCAGAATAACATCTTGTCACTTCTTTTCAAGGCCCCTTAGTAGCTTCGCATCTTGCTTAGAGTTAAGAAAATGTGGCACATATTCACCATGGAATACTATGCAGCCATAAAAAAGGATGAGTTCATGTCCTTTGCAGGGATATGGATGAAGCTGGAAACCATCATTCTCAGCAAACTAACACAAGAATAGAGAACCAAGCACCGCATGTTCTCACTCATAAGTGGGTCTTGAACAATGAGAACACACGGACACAGGGAGGGGAACATCATACACTGGGGCCTGTTAGGGAGCGACAGCAGGGGGTGGTCGGATTGAAGAGGGGATAACATTAGGAGAAATACCTCATATAGGGGGTGGGGGGATGGATGCAGCAAACCACCATGGTATGTGTATACCTATGTAACAATCTTGCACGACCTGTGCATGTACCCCAGAACTTAAAGTATAATTAAAAATAAAAATAAAAAAGAATCCTTACAAATGGCTGCAAAGGCCCTGCCACTGCTACCTCTCCAGATTACCCCCTTCCTCCTTCACTCCAGCTCTGCCACACAGGCCTCTGTGCTCTTCCTGGGAGCTCCAGGCATGCTCCTGTCCAGAACCTTGCAAAGGTGCAGCCAGCTGTTTTCTCTGCCCGAACCCTCTGCCCTAAGAGATCCTCAAGCCATGCCCTTCCTTTCTTCAAGTCTTTTCTCAAGTGCTGCCTTCTCAGGAAGGTCTACCATAGCAACTAGCTGATTTCTCAAACTCTGTATATCTTTCCTTAGTAATCATCACTTTATGAAATACTGTATTCACTTTTTTTGCTAGTCTGTCTTTCCCCAAGAAGTAAGTTCTCTGAAGTCAGAGATTTTTTTTTTTTTTTTAATTTTAGCTCAGTGATGTGGCCCCAGTACCTCGAATAGGGATGGGCCCATAATTAGTGCTTAGAAACTATTTATTGAATGACGCTTCAAAATCTATTTATCCCTTAAGGAATAAGTGTAGACTCTAAACTAGTATCTAACACCAAATAGTGGGTGCTTTCATGCCAAACAGCCTTCCAAGAGAAGCTGAAAAGAATCATGGTCCATTCATGGGACTTATTGCTAGAAATCTGGGAGAATAACTGACTAACATCCTCCTCAGCAGTTGTAATGATTACACTTCTGTGGAACTCAGTGGTTCTGCTCCTGTCAGGTGGAGGATGGTGGGGGATAAAATCAGAATTTTGTTCCTCCATCAGGTCTTGAACCTGGAAGATAGACCCTACCATCAGATAAACAGACACCTGCTCTTTAAACCCTGAGACAGAAAACCCAATGGACTCATTTTCATATCCCTCAAAAAGACCTTATATTTTCCTGATCTAATCCAAACATTTTCTTGCCTGGACATAAACAAGGGATCATTAGAAGAGTACCTAGACATCAGGAAAAGATACCAAGTAGGAAAACCAAATAGCCGAATGTTTGGAAATAGCTTTGATGCCTATCAAGTTTGAAGGACTTAAGCAGTTATTAGTCACATAGCATAGTTATTTGGGAGTATCCTTTTTTTTTGTTTGAAGTCTCTCTCTTTTTTCTAAATCATGTACACTCCTTATTTTCAGGGTCATTCTTCTTCTTCGGCAGCGAGCTCCCCTTTGGCTGGAGCAGGTTCTGCAGATCCATAAAAGCAGGGTGAGAATTCCCCTGGCATCCAACCATGTTCCTCAAGAGGAAATAGGACTAATCTGTTGAAAATCCCAGAAACCAGCCACTGAATTATTTTCTCCAAGGCCATTACACTTTTATACATCTACCACCGACTACTATATTTCATTTCTTTTGTTCCTTTGATATATCAAGTTGTGACAAATGCAAGTGGAAACTTTCCAGGAAAAATAAGTTTATCTGCCCAAGACCCTATGGCATCCCATGGCAATTTATTATTTTTCAATGTAATTTACTGCTAGTTGGCAGTTGCCCTAGTTTAATTTTTTGCTGTTTGTTTACTGAACAGGGAAACACATAATACAAAGCATAATAAAAGGCAGATTGAGTTAATTAAATACGGAACCAGGAAACTTTAACTCTGCCTTTTGAACAGTCTTCTCATTACATCTCCTTGAGAAAATGTCATTTTTAGCTGAAATTTATTTTGACATCTGCAATACATTTTTTCACTGGGGTCACATTTTCTTTCCTACCACCCCAGGAAGGGAGTTGACATTAGTTCACACTCATTTGTTTGGAAGAGAGGAGGAGATGAGTAGCATTGGGATACCCAAAACATTTAAATCAACTGGATGTTCTTCTGGGGCAAGGAGAGATGGTGCTGTCATCTTCTTTCAGCAAAGCCGTGGTGGATATAATAACCAGGGCACATCAGGAGAGATTAGGGAATAGACTCTGTAATTAGATTGCTGCATTTCAAGACATCTTTAGAAAGTCTTTGATGCCAGTCCTGTGATTACAGTGATTTTTGTAAAAAGGATATCAGCTTCTTGAAAGAAACAACAAAATACAGATCTGTAAGAGATTGCTTTTGGGGGGTTGGGCAAGGAATTCTGAAATTTATAAAAATTTAGTGAACCTTCTTGAGTCACATCTGTCATGTGTATATAAAATAGATTTCAGTCTTTTCCTTCAAAGGGCTTAAGAACTTCGGATGGAAAATTTGAGTAAACTTCTGTTCATCTTATGGGATTTAATCACATATACTAAATTAAAGTATATATTATTTTATACCAGTCCCCATTGCTGAATTTTAATATGTCCTAGGATTAGAGGTATAATTTTCAAGGAGAGCCTTTCGTGAATTTCTAAGTAACTCTCAGTCATAATATGTAGAAGTCCCATTCAAAGACAAAGAAAAAATTTTCTGGCCATTATTTTACTAATCAAATAATTTTATAAAGGGGAGGAGTTAGTTTTATACAAATCAGTTTCTCAAAGTATTATACATGTTCTCCAAGATAGCAGAGGAATTAGTGTTTAATTTTGAATGAAAATTATAATTTTTGTCCCAACTAGTAAGCAATATTTTATAATAACTTTTGGAAATTTCTTGTTTACTGTTTATTATTTATACACACTTGTATAAATTTTTATATGTTTCTTATTCCAAAGTAATACATGTTTATTACAGAAAACTATGGAAAAATAGAAAAGCATATAGAAGAAAAGTAACCTTACCTTTGGTCTCCCACAGCCATAGGGGTAATTACTGTTTGACCTTTGCTGTATATTTGACAATAATTTTACAGGTTCACATACAGTATTTTATTTTTGTTATACCCATGTTAGATTTAATTTATGTTAATTTAATTACACCTATAATTGATGTTTAAAATCTCAAACAAAGCAAAGTTGTTATTCCTTTTCCTGCATTCTTCCTCCCCTATTTCAACCCAGACCTGGCCTCAGTTCCACAATTTCATCAGAAAATAACCGGTAATATTAACTTTAGGTGCACATTTCCAAATGTTTTTACAGATAGTTAAAAACTCATATGCACATGTAGAAATGATATTTTATCTTACTGGTTTTTAAGCACAATTAGCATCAAAAGACATTATATATACAATTCTTCACCTTTTTTAACCTAAAATTATGTCATAAATATTTTTCCATGTCAACCCCCGAAGTTCCATTAAGTCTTTTATTAGCTGCATAATATTCTGCAGGATCAATTTGTAAATTATTTAACTATCCTCATATAGATGGAAATTCAACTTGTTACCAATTGTTTCTACTGTGTAAATCCTTGGGCTCAGGTCTTTAAGGTAAGTGTGAGGATTTCTTTGGGATAAATAGCAGCATGTAGACTTGCTAGGCATAATAATAATCAAGAAATCAGAAGCACTTAACAATGTTTAGGTATCGCTGAAAACTTGGAAATCAGAAATAGAGGAAGACAGTGCTGCTCATCTTAACCAAGCCGTGTCTACATTTATTACTTTGAAAGCAAATCTTGTTAAGTTGCTTAGAAAGATTTTATGGCTGTATTGTTTACCTAATACCTTTTGGAACTTTGATTACTTTTCAAGTTAGATAGTTTTAGGATTGTAATTAATGATCTTAACATTTTCAAACCTTAATTTAAGATGATATTAATAAAAATGTTAAGCTAAGTACTTCCAAAAATTCTCTTTTCCATGAAAGCCATAACAACACTTGCAAAGTTGTCGGAATCAACTGTTTCACAATGTTGGAAATTAACCAAAGACTTCTAGTAATGCACGGAGTATTTATTCAAGAAAAAAATGGCTGAATCTTGGTAGGAACAGTAAGCTTTGTGGAGCTGTAGCTATTTCTAATTCCATACCTGCTCCACATGTTTGCAGTAGTCACCAGACTCCAATCACGGTGAAAACCAACCTTCCAGCAGCAGATAGAAAGTGAGGATCAGGTAGAAATTCCTTAAAAGACCCATCTTCTGCCTGCTGGTTTTCTAGAAAACCCCCTTTGAAAAGGACTATCTTTATTTGACTTGACTTAGAGCCATCCCAGTGTGAACAGCCTTTTGTCTGAAGACATTTGTTGAAAATAATCAGAGATAATTTTTTAAATATCATGACTGGCAGAGGCAGCAGTACCACTTGGGGCATAAGAAAGCTTAAAAGAAAAATCCAGGGAATAAATGTCTCGAGGGGGACTTCGAACAGCTCCGTCATGTTGCTAGGAGTCAGGAAGGCTACGTGCATACATAGGATTGTATACTTACGAGGGTTGTGGACACACTGAGGAAAGAATATGCTCAGGAAAGATCGTATACCTACCTAGGGCTGTGGAAAGGCCCTAAGGTTTCACCTCTGGCTGACCTTGAGGCTCTGCACAAGCAGGAAGTGAGAGCTAAGACAGAGTTGTAAACCATACCCCAATACGCACAGAAGACCCAACAACAAACACAGGGAGATTTATCAGTTACAGGTGCTTCAGCAAATCTTCCTTCAATCATTAGCTAACCACTAAGCCAGCCAAGCAAGACTTCAGTGGCAGTGCATGACAAAGCATATATATTCTACAGAACTGCTTCAGAAAAGTTATTAAACAAACAACCAATAACAATAGTCATAATAACAAGCCCTGGGGGAAAGGATTTGCAAGGTGCATTAGTAGGGGTTATCCAGAAAAACAGAACCAGTGGGATGTATGTAAATAAATAAGTTGAGATTCGTTATGAGAATGGGCACATGTAATTATGAAGCCTGGGAAACAACATGACACTCCATTCCCCCAAAAAGAAAAAGAAAGGGGGAAGAGAGAGGAAAAAAGAAAGACAGAAAGAGAGAGGGAGGGGAAGGAGAGAGGGAGGAAAGAAGGAAGGGAGGAAGGAAGGAAGGGAGGAAGGGAGGGGAAGAAAGGAAGAAATCAAAAGGTCTGACCATGCTCAAATTGCATTGCTTCATGGCAGCCACCAGGAATGGTTAAATTAAGAAATTAAGTTGTGCCTTTTTAGAGAGGACATGCTCTGGCCAGTTTCCCAAAGACCCCATGCTCTTGTATTGTCTCAGACCTGGCCCACCTCATTCACTCACAAGTAACCCTTGCCCCTGCAGTCATTTGACTTCCCGACCCTAAGACCAACTACAAACATTTCTGTGTGTATGAAGAGGCTGAATAGCATGTACCTCTCATTATTCCACTCACCATCTCTGTAAGAATCTTTACACAAGGCTGCTGTTTCTCATTATGGAGATAAGAGGGGAGTATATATGCCTTCAAGAATGAAGGTTATTCTCAAGGGTCACCAAGGGAGTCCTCCTGAAGGAGACGGAAAAGACTCTGGGCTCCATATTGGTAAGCAGCAACCTTCACCACCTGCCTAGATATAAGAGGCTTTTGGCCTCAGGGATCCAGAAACACTATTGTCCTTAAGAGTGCAAGGAAAATTGCATGCTCTACCCTTACAGCCTTTATACACATGAACATCATAGGCGTTGGATGGGGTGAGTGAGGATAATAAGAGGGAAACTCTTCATCACTCTGGCTTAGCAGTGGTGAAGCTGAGTGTTTACTATGAGATTATCAAAATGCCCTACAGCCAAAGTCCTAGAAGAATAAATCTAGGCTTTAAAAAGCTGAGTTTATTACTCATCGCATGAGAGAGAGAACACATGCAACAGAAAACTGTGGGTTATCTCAGTAAGAGAATATTAGAAAGAACCTATTATAGGATTTGAACTTGGTCAAGTGATTTGGAGAAGGATCTAAAGAAGTGGGTGTTTTTTCTAGCTTGGATGCTGGCAGAAAGGAGGGCAATTGTACGATCTGTGTATTTTGCAAATGTCACAGTGACCTTGTTTGTCTATGCTAAGACAAAATTATAAAGTGGACTTGCTTTGTTTTATTTTATTATGATTTCACAGTAACGTTGTCTGAAGTTGGTATTTTGTGATTATATGAGACAGGAGAACAAAATGACCTAGGTATGAGCATCAGACTGGCTTGCAATCACATTAAGGTCTATCTGTCAACATCAGGTCAGTCCCAGAGGTCAAGGGCTCCTTTCCTACCTCATCCCTCAACTCCTCAGCCCTAGCAGAGTTACTTCTCTGATCATCATCTCAGTTAGCAAAGCAAGGGCTGATACATAGGCAATTAACTTGGTTTGTTAAAATTCTAGTGTTAGCTTTGTCAATACTTTACCAAACTAGAATAAGAAAGGAAGGATCTCAATTTAGGATGGACAGAGGATTGAACACAATCATGGGTGCAGGGACTTTGAAATATAGAAAAAAAATGTACCTCACTTTTGAGCAGTGCCTTACAGGGTCCAAAATGCTATCGTAGATAAGATATTAATTGGCTTTCTGGTAAAACAAACACTAATATTTTCACATGTGTTTATTTCAGTAAGTCTTTGGATGTGTCTTGTATAGGACTTAGCAATATGCTAGAGGAACAAAGGCTGACCTCCCTACCTATACATCTAGCTCAAGCAGAGGAAGGAAGCTGGCACGGGGTTTCTCCTAAGAAACTTGGGCTTCTTTGTGGGGTTACATCTTCAAGAAGCTTATTCATTTCATTACAGTTCCTACCCCTGTCACATCAAGTGACCAGCAATCCACTCTAGAATCACTGCTATTGCCAACAGCAGACGCTATTTTCCAAAGAACAGGGGATATTCTGGGGGGATCCTCCATTACACAGACAAATGCCAATGCCAAAAACATTTGCAGAGTCTGGCTTCCCAGAATAGTTTACTCTGACTGCTCCAGCTCTGCATGCCTCTACCAAAGTCTGGCCATTGATTTGGGCAGTGTTGGGAGGGGACAGGAAGCAGGGTGGGGAGAACATGTAGGATGAGGCCATGCAAAATACCCAACGTTTGGATAATGCAAGATTTCCTGCCTGCAAAATATGAACTCTTGTCAGCAGGGGAACCCCACTCTCTTTCATATTTTTAGAAATAAAATTAGTTAATAAAAACTGTCAGTAATTGTTGTATTCAGCAGGCATGTAAGGCTTCAGAACATCACTGAATCCCTCAGCCTCCCAGGGATCACTCCAGGCAATCCTATAACACTGGTGAATGGTACTTTTCACCACATGGCTGGGCTGGCCTCTGTCCATTGTTCTGACCCCCGGTTTCTTATGGAGAAAGAAGAACATAGGCTCTGTTGTCAGGTGATATTTTGTTCAAAGCTGATCTGAGTCACTTAACTTGTTGAAGGACATTGAAAATGACATTAAGGTCCCTACGCCACAGATTTCCCTCATCTATGAAATAGAGGGAGCAACACACCTAACTCAGCGGGCTTTTCTTGGACCAGTTAAATGAAATGGTGCATAGTTCAGGGTTGATCATCACATGTTTGGTGTAGGCCACTCTTGGTATCTGCCTGTGAGTCCTGCAGCACCTGATCTCTCTTTATCCACACTTTTGGTGAACACACCATTCAACTTAGGCCAAAAATCCATCTTGCTATGTTAAAACCTCCATTTATTTTTCTGAAGCCTATTTTCTTTTGAAACTCTATTACACTCTGGGAAATATTCTATCAATAAGCACATGAGTTCACGCCTCGTGTAAGATTCACTTTTGGAGGTGTGATAATCGCTGAAGTAGACACAGTGCCTGGGTGGTAGGGGGCACTGCCAGAAGAGAAGGAGGAGACCATGTAGGGTAAGTAAAGGTGCCATTTTTGTCTACTTTTCCATTTTGACCTGGGTAGACACAGACATCTAAGCCCAATAATCACTCTGGATAGGTGATTTGCTGTCCCATCTTTATTTCTGAAATTATTTTTGTTTTCAACAGTGAAAGCAACCATGTTTATCATATAGTCTGTTATAAATCTCAAAAATTGAGAATTATGAGCAATTGTGAAATCTCTAAAGAGTCCAAGCTTAGGCCGAGGACAGTGGCTCATGCCTGGAATTCCAGCACTTTGGTGGGCCAAGGTGGGTGGATCACCTGAGGTCAGGAGTTCAAGACCAGCCTGGCCAGCATGGTGAAACCTCGTGTCTACTAAAAATACAAAAATTAGCAGGTGTGGTGGTGCGCACCTGTAGTCCCAGCCAGGAGGGAGGCTGAGGCTGGAGAATCACTTGAATCTGGGAGGCGAAGGTGGCAGTGAGTGGAGATCATGCTATTGCACTCTAGCCTGGGTGACAAGAGTGAAACTTCACCTCAAAAAAAAAAAAAAAAACACCTCAGGCTTTTAGCCCCCATAAAAATGTGGGATTTCTTTTTAACATCATGATGTTTTAAACTGTGATCAAAATTAAGCTTCGATGACTGAAGAGACCAAATAGCTCATGCACTTGATATTTTCTTTTCTCCGTCTGGGTTACACTTGAAGATCCATTTTCTAAGGCTCTGAGTTCACTTTCAGATTCTGCAGAAATGATTCTCTTTAACTCCCACAGCCATTCTCTGCCTTCCCAGAAAAAGGATCTCCCTGGATCTTAAGCTCTAGCCGATCCAGAAACGCTTTTGTATACATTGAGCCAAACTGTCTCTAGCTGACTCGCCTTTAATCAATTGGTAATTACCTCCCAATAGTGGCCATCATCATCCACTTAATATAGTGCTTTCTACTCCGAAACTCACATTTTCTCCTATTATAACATTTCCGAACTTGAAGTCAACGCATCTTATTATCTGAGATTATATTTAATGTGTGTGTTTCTCCACTTCATGGTGCCTTTTATAATCAATCAGGGATTAGAATCAGGTCAAAGCTGCAGATTCCCAAGAGACACTAAGGAAGAAGTGGGAACTGGGAAAGCTGGTTGACAGTGTAGAAATACTTCAGTTCTCCATTATTTTCCTTGCCATTTCTGAATTCAAGTATTTTTAAGGCTTTATCTTTCAACTGTATACACTTAAAAATTTGATTATCACCTTTATCCAAAGGATATAATTTTGCTCTGTGTCTCCACCCAAATCTCATCTTAAATTGCAATCCCCATGTGTCAAGGGAAGGACCTGTAATTCCCACATGTCAAGGGAGGGAGGTGATTAGATCATGGGGGCAACTTCCTTCATGCTGTTCTCATGATAGTGAGTCCTCATGAGATCTGATGGTTTTATAAGAGTTTGACAGTCCCTCCTCCATGCTCATCTACTCTCTCTCTCACCTGCTGCCATGTAAGATGTGCCTGCTCTCCCTTCTACCATAATTATAAGTTTCCTAAGGCCTCCCAAGCAATGTGGAACTGAGTCAATTGAATCTCTTTTCTTTACAAATTACCCAGCCTTGGATATTCTTTATAGCAGTGTGAAAATTGATTGATCCACTAAGGTAATAAGTGTTGAAAGAAACTAGATTAGAAACACAAAAGAAAAATGTTTATTATCTATCATTTGAAACCATGGGACATTCATTTCACGGTTAAACAACTTCTACTTGCAAAAACGGGCCCACTGTTCACATTCTTTGAAAGCAGCACAGATAAGGAGCAAAGCCTTAAGCTTTCACTCCATCGAGTGAAAGTTTGTAGCAGTCTAACTGTAGATGCATTACAATTTGTGTTTTGTTTTTAGAAAATCCCTCCACAGAATCTTCTTTATCTTCTTCATGACTAAACTTTCACAGGGTCTGTCTTGTCTCTCATAAGCAGCTTCCATCTTTCTCCATCAACACCTTTTCTCGTGTTTTCAAATATAACGGCGCATCTCCCATGAACGACTGAAAGACAAATAAGCATATGGAAGAAAGGTTTGGGACTGAGTGTTGGGATTTTCAACACTAAGACCTTCGTGAGAAGATTTTGTCTTTATCTTTTCATTATGTGTGAGTCCTAGGCTTTTCAAGTGAATATTAGCATACATGTTATTCACCTAGAACAGACTTGTAAGAGTAAAATGCATGAACACAGTCAAAGCATCTGGTTGGGACCATGGCCACCTGTCAACACTGGATGCTGCCTTTGGTATGTTTCAGTGAAAATGAATAAACTACACTTCCTTCTAAGCCACTGCATTGAGTTGGGTCTATTTTTTAAAGCAGCCTAGTTTTACCCTAGCAAATACATTCTCTCAGCTCAATGTACAGTCATGTGCTGCTTAACAACAAGGATAGGTTCTGAGAAATGTATCTTTAGGCAATTTCTAATACTAATAGGCTATGCACAATGGTCTAACCTATTGCCATAAGCTAGAAACCTGGACAGTATGTTACTGAATACTGTACTGAATACTGGAGGCAACTGTAGCACAACGGTAAGTATTTGTGTGTCTAAACCTAGAAAAGGTACAGTGAAAATACAATATTGTAATCTTATGGGATCACCATCATACATTTGGTCTGTTACCTAAAAAGTCATTATGCAGTGCATGGCTGCATATCTGAAAGTGACAGGCTGGAGACTTTAGTGCTCACTTAATATATCTTTCTTTCAGACACCTCCAGGGATTACACTTTCCTGTTTCTTTCAGTAAATCAGGGTCATGAAACATTTTGGCCAATGAAATGTGAACATGTCACTTTCAGGCTAAAATATTTATTTGCTGATGTGAGACCCTCCAGCTTTCTGTCCCTACTATGTGGACCAAGAAGGTTATATATTTCAGATTGGACAACTGCAAAATAATTGAGTCTCTGTCCACCTCTGTCAATCCCCAGTCACAGAGAAACAGAACTACTCTCTACCCATAATGGACATTTAGTAATAGTGAGAATTAAACTGTTGTTGTGTTAAACACTGAAGTTTGGGGGTTGCTCTTGCTATGGCACACTCTTAGCCTACACCAAGTCATACAGATGCTCAAAACTTTATTTAGAGGGTCAGATATTATCAATTACAACATTGCATAAGTATTTCAATTAGCGAATATACTTGAAAATCAATTTCCAGATAAAGATAACAGATTAAACACAGGTACGTACTTTCCATCCCTCCTGATACTCCATTAAAAGGCAAATAACGGAGATTTTGTAAGACATATTCCCACAAGGATATAGCAGAGGGGGACAACAGCAACAGAATTTTGGAATCTCAAAAACAAATAAATAAATAATAGAGGGCTTATTATTTAAGAAGGTTGAATCTAAGCCAGCAGTAGGAGAAGCTGAGATTATGCCACAGAACCCTCAAAAGACTCAGCAAGTGTGCAAACCAGCTACCCCTAGAAGTGGAGAAAAAGAGAGAGTAGGAGGCTAAAATAACAAGACGTGCTTAAAAGCATTTAGAGGCCCAGTGTGATGGCTCACACCTGCAATCCCAGCACTTTGGGAAGCTGAGGCAGGCAGACTCCTAGAGCCCAGGAGTTCAAGACCAGCATGAGCAACCTGGTGAAACCCCATCTCTACCTAAAAATTAGCCAGGCATGGTGGCACACAACTGCAGTCTTAACTACCTGAGAGGCTGAGGCGGGAGGACCACTTGAGCCTGGGAGGTAAAGGCTATAGTGAGCTGTGATTGTGCCACTGCACTCCAGCCTGGCAACAGTGTGAGACTCAGTCTTAAAAAAATGGGGGACATTTTAGAAATTAGTTTCTATTCAATGTCTGGGCCAATTCCCTTCCCTGGCTGAAGATTGGAGGGTTATGTTCTCAAGACACTAAACCAGAGAGTCTCTAGGCAATGGATTATAAGTAAAACTGTTGGACTTTAGATAGATGGGTTAAATGAGAATCTATACAAAAAATTCTGAGATGCCCCTGATATGGTTTGCCTCTGTGACCCCACTCAAATCTCATCTCAAATTATAACCCCCATAATCCCCACATGTTGAGGGGGGGGGGGACCAGGTGGGGAGGTTATTGGATCATGAGGGTGTTTTCCTCCATGCTATTCTCATGATAGTGAGTGATAGTTCTCATATGATCTGATAGTTTTATAAGGCAGTTTTCCCTGTTTTTGCTCACTCTCTCCTGCCTGCCTGCCACCATGTAAGATGTGCCTCTTCCCCTTCCGCCATGATTGTAATTTTCCTGAGGCCTCCCAGCCATGTAGAGCTGTGAGTCAATTAAACCTCTTTTGTTTATAAATATCCCAGTCTCGTGTATGTCTTTATAGCAGTGTGAAAATGGACTAATACAGCACCCAACCTTTTTCCTCACTCAGCTTCCTTAGAAGAGTCCGAGCTAAAGGGCCTGCCCAGTTCAAGAGGAAAGACGTTGGAGTTTTTTTAATAAGACAGGCTGGCCATCTCAGTGCTTCCAAACAGCTTGTAGGTTGCCCACCAAATCTGAGCAGAAAAAAATTATCAGACATGTAAAGAAAGCCTGGGATGAAAAATAGAGACCAAACCAAAATGACTGACAAAAGCAACTTGGAGAAAACAGAGACGATATGGAAAAAAATAAATAAAACCTATTACTACATTCTCAGATAGGTAAGATAATACATTACAATAATTAAAAATGCTACACAGATAAATATTCAGAAATAAGAGTTCTGGGAAATTAAAAGTAAAATTAAAAAGTGCACAGAAAAATAGTAAGAAAACGTTTAGATAATCTTCTAGAAAACAAACTGAAGGGACCAAGTGATTGGGAACTGAAAAATAGTAAGAAATTGGGGGAAATCAGTTTAAGAGGTTCAATAGTTATCTAATGACAATTCAAGAAAAAACAAAGAGATGAAATAAAGGGAAGTAATTATCAACGAAATAATTCAAGAATATTTGACAGAACTGAGGACATGAGTTTCCAGATTCAAAGGACCCATCATCTGGGTGTCCAAGAGATTGAATGAAAAGAGGCACATGTTAAGGCTCTTTACTTGAAGAGCTCTTGCTTTTGCAGTTTCAGAAGACTGAAGATAAAGAGGATATCCTGTAGGTTCCCAAAGAAGAAAAAAAAATGAAAACAATTTTTATACAACAGATTAGGAATCTCAGTGGTTTCAGATTACTCAATAGCAAATATTGAAAACTAGAAGAGAAATAAGTAATATTTTCCTATTCCTATTCTTAAAATACGTACCTAGCTAAACTATCTGGTGTCAGGAAAAAAAAAAAGTTTCAGAAATTCAATGTTTTTGAAATGTTACTTCTTATGTATTCCTCCAAAGGAACCCTAAAAGAAGAAGACATGAGATCCAGGAAAAAAGGCACCTAGTACAAGAGAGAAATGAAGAAAAATCCCAGATTGGTGATGAAGGTCAGAGAAGCTAACATAACCCTTGGGAAGGACAATCATTCTCAATATTGATAGGTCAGAAGGGTCACAGAGAAATGTTTTCAAGAAGATGAAAGCATTAAAATACCTAATGTGAATGAACTTATTGAAAAGAGATTCAGATAACTGCTGGAAAGTTTACATTAAATTGCTGATAAGTATATAGAAAACCAAACAAATATTGAACAAAAAGCTAATCACTGATTCCAGGAGACGTAAAAATTTGTGCAAGAAAGGAAAAGTTATCAGAGTTTACTAGGCTCAGCACTCGATAGCATTTACATGATTGTAATAATTTAAGCAATGAACATTTGGGGGAAACTAAAATTACAGTATAATTACATTGAAAGATTGAAGGGTATATAAGGGAGAGTTTCTTTCGAGAGGCCAAAGGGATATAAAAAACAAAGTTAAATCTTCATCTGACATAGTGGGAAGTCAATAAATAATATGTAAAGCTGAAAAATCAGGAAGCAGCAAGACCAAAGCATTATTTGGAGACAAACAGGAAAACACCACAGGGATTAACTAAAAGAGTTGATAGTGGTTTTGTGGTGAAGGGCTAAATGGGCTGGAAGGGGACAGACAATTTGCATAACAAACCTTGTAGCTCTCTCTAGCTCTCTGGAGTGTGTGCCTATTTATCTACAGTAAAATAGCCACTGCTCTCACTGCAAAAGGAAAAGAGTAAAGAATAACAATAAAAACAGTAGAGAATTAAACTCGAACGTACTTTTATAAATAATATGTTCATTTTTACTTAAATTTTTGTGATATTGCTGTTTTCAAAAATTCAGATAAACCAACAGAAAATATGATTAATAAAAACCTTTAACTTTGTCTTCCAGACACATGAACATCCTTAAATATTTTAAAATAAAAGTGAGATAGTGCTGTTTCTATAGACAAGACACATGACAAATGTATCCAATAGTTCAAAAACCATGAATTTGAAGTTTCACAAGGAGAAAAGGAAGTTGTTAGAAGAGGAGAGAAAAATCACAGTATTCTAATATAAATTGCATCTGTGCAAAAAAAGATAAACTATGGGACTATAACATGATACAATTTATACTCATAGAGAAACTGCTGAATCCCCCAAAACAGAAAATCTAATATGTTTTGAGAGGAAGAGGTTAATAACAAAGCAACAGTAATATTTTTCATCTTTGCTACCATTACATATTCTAGGAGATTTTATCACTAATTTTAGCTTTGTCTATTGTAATAATCAGCCCTTCTCAGTTTTTCTCTCCAATTATTCATGCTTTTAATTTATTAAACTTTCTTATTCACTTGATTCATTTTCAAAGAAGTATGTCCTTTCTCACATATTCAATATTCTTTCAAATACTCTTAATAATTTTAATGGAAATGTTAAGTTAATGTCTATTACCACTGTTAATCTCTCAAGGACCATCTGTTCCACCTGTTCCCATAGATGTTTCTAATTAATGGTTTGGTTTTCCTCAATGTCTGTTTGTCTATTTGTAATTATGACTGAAGGACTAGAGTGGTCACTGTTGATCATTCAACTAGCTTTCTTCAGCAACAGCAGAGGGTACCATCCCTACAGCAGACCTCTCTCCTGAATGGGAGCATACTCCAGTCCTCTTTGGGTGGGTGGGTGGAATGTTCTTGCAAATGGATTTCTTTCCAGGTTGAAATAAACAAACAGCATGTTAAGGATTTGCCTCAATAAATCCAAGTAAGTCAGGGAAGACATTTCTCTGGGAGTAGGGAGTTTCAGGACATTTCATTCCTCTACAAAGCTGCTTTTCTATTATTTTTCCCTTTCCTAAAGAAAGAGCCACCACTTTATAAAGAGAGTTCATCTCATCTATTATATCTTAGGAGAAAATACCACAGCCAGCTCTCTGTGTACCAGAGCTGAGGACCAGCCCAGCTGGGCTGGCAGTCCTTCAATTAATTATGTTGCTAATTGCCACACAGGCTGCTCATTCATTCAACATCATTCAACAAATATTTCCAGCCCTTGCTGATGATGATCTTGGAGTTTTTCCAGGGCTCTGTGGGGGAAGGCTGGTACTTGCTTCTTCAGTGACCCATTCCAGATGTCCCTATTTGTTTGTGATTTTCTTGGCACTATTTTCCCTGTCAAACCATTCTACTTATAGTTTCTCAAAATTCCTTAAAATGTTTGATCTGCTGATAAAACCTCCTCTGTTTTTCAGGACTGCTAAGGATTTAATCTCATTCTTATACTTTGTTAGTCATTTTCCTGGAATCTGGAGAGGAAATGGGAGAGGCATATGTGTGCTTTGTCCATCCTCATGATATGGAGATTAGGTTCCTAAGTGATTAGTTTCTTAATTTACTAGAGTTTCTTGAGTAAATTTCCAGATGTATATGTTGGTTACTATACTGCATCCATACACATGCTAGATGTGTATGCATCCTCGTGTATCTGAGAATTTTAGCACCTTCTCACATAAACAACAGCTGGGTATAAAATTATGTCTCACAATCCTTTCATCTCAGAATTCCTTGGGTGTTGCCCCATAATTATCTGGTATTTGGAGACACATTCTGTTGACAAACTCATTTCAGTTCTCATTTAGGTAGCTGTTTTCCTTCACTCAGATGCTTAATGTATTTTTTCCACTAAACAGGAAATTTCAAAACCATATTTAGAATATAACTCAATGTGGTTCTTGTCATACTTCATCATCCCTCACATCTCTGTCGTCCTTTTGCAATGCAAAAGATACAGCTCTCTGCCATTCATTTATCTTCGCTCTTCCATGTAGTTTTTGTACATTTTCTCAAATCTCTTCCCTTCTTCCAAGGCATATCTACTCTACCCATTGAACTCCCCTTCAATGAAAAACCCTTCTACTTCCTCTAATCACTTCATATTCACGCCATGTTTGAAACCTTATTCTCCCCTTAGAAAACCCTTCCCTGCAGCCTTTCCAAATACTTAAAGGGCCAAGATTTTCCATATGCTATTCAAAGGCTCAGCCTTTCGGTTACATCCTGGCAGCCCCCAAATGCGTCATCTCCAGGTTATGACCCCTTCACTGTTGGAGAAGAGTTGCGAAGCCTTACCTATGCCTCCAATTGCAGGTATCATCAGCATCATCCTAGTGGACTTCTCTTCTGTTCTTAGTATTATTCTCTGCTCACTTTCCATATTTGCTCAGACAAAGATCTTTCTCCCATTGAAACATTAACCATGTATACACTAAACTCTCAGAAGGCCCTATCTTCACCCCAGTTTCTCCTTCCTCCATTCCAACTGCCTATTCAATGCATTAAATTTAACATGTTCAAAGCAGAAGTCATCATCCAACCTTTCTCCTGAGATTTCCATCTCAGAGAATGGCATTTAATTGTTCCAAATCAGATATCTGACTGTCATACTTCTCCTTGATGCCAACATCCAATTAAGGTTGATTTTAATTTAAAAAAATGTCTCATATCTATCTATTTTTATCCATTCTCACGGTCACACTCCTAGTTTACATTGCCTTTTCTTCCCTAAATTCCTGTGATGGCCTCTAATCAGTCTCTCACCATTTGTCTGGCTCTTCTACTATTGATTGTCCACATTCACTAGAGAGCCTTTTGAATATATACATAACGATCATAAAAAGTCCTTGTCCTTGTGTTGCATTGTCCTTATCTTCATCAGGATTATGATTAAAGCAATTCATATGGTGGATCAAATCTTTTGTAAGTTAGCCTCTGCTTTTCCTTCAATCTCATTAACTCAACTTTTCTCTGATTTTTCAGCCTTACAGAAATGTTCTTAGTTGTTTAAATGTGACATGTTCTTTCTCAGGTTTGTGAGTTTATCCAGGCTTTTACTTCTGTCTGGATTACTTCCCATCTCACCCAAGACATTTTTCTTCATCTAGATAATGCCTAGGTATTCCTCAAGTCTGCTCAAATATCACTTCTTCTGAAAAGTGATATTTTCCTGATTCCCCAAGCCAATTAAAGTGCACCTCTGGTAAGCTTTTCACTTCTGTAATAGCACTTCCCATGCTCTATGCTACTGATTGTGATTTGCTTGTCGTCTAAGGTAGATTCAGTTGGAAAAGGTATCATGTTTGTTTGTTTCATCTAATACATTTTTCTTTTGCTTTTCTCAGTGCCTGTAATATAAATGTGCTCAATAATTTTCATTCAAGTGGCTCTTTAAAATAAGTTGTTTCTGGTACCTGCTAAGCCTTTTAAAATAAGATCATAACCCTTCCTCATTTTAGCAACAGTATCTTCCATCACTATTTTGATTATTTCTTCTTCCTAATTTGCTTTCTTTTTCACTTTTGGAATTCCTAATATCCATCAAATGCCAGCTTGCTTTCTCTCTCAGCTCCAGGAGAGTTTCTTAAACTTCCTTCTACTTGACTGATTCAATATTCTGCACAGCCTATGTCCAGTTCACTTCTTTCATGACATTTTAAAATATAACCAGCTTGGCAAGGCTGTAGAGGAAAGGAAATGCTTATGCACTGTTGGTGAGAATGTAAATTAGTCCAGCCACTGTGGAAAGTAGTTTGCCAATTTCTCAAAGAATTTAAAACAGAACTACCATTTGACCCAGAAATCCCATTACTGGGTATATACCCTGAAAGAAAACAAATCATTCTAACCAAACAGACACATGCACTCACATGTTTATCACAGCACTATTCAAAATAGCAAAGACGTGGAATCAACCTAGGTGCTCATTAACAGTGAACTGAATAAAGAAAATATAGTATATACACTATGGAATAGTATGCATCTGCAAAAATAATGAAAACATGTCCTCTGAGGCAACAAGAGAGGTGGCTGGAGGCCATCCATGGAGGCTTAGGCTTATCGTAAGCAAATTAACCCAAGAGAAAACCAAATACTGCATGTTCTTACTTAAAGTGAGAAATGAACATTGGACACAAAGATGGCAACACTACATACTGGGGGACTACTGGGGGGTTGGGGCAAGGGTTGAAAACTACTAGGTACCAACCTTAGTACCTAGATGGCAGCATCATTGGTACCCAAAATCTCAGCATCACGCAATATACTTAAGTAAAAAACCTGCACATGTACCCCATGACTTTAAAATGAAAGTTGATTAAAATAAAATAAAACAAAATCCTGACTTTATATCAGTATCTTTTCTTTTTTCTTTCTTTTCTTTTTCTTTTTTTTTTTTTTTTTTTGAGACGGTTTCTCTCTGTCGCCCAGGCTAGAGCGCAAATGGCCTGATATCATCTCACTGCAACCTCCGCCTCCCGGGTTCAAGCGATTCTCCTGTCTCACCCTCCTGAGTAGCTAGGATTACAGGTGCACGCCACCACACCCAGCTGATTTTTGTATTTTTAGTAAAGACAGGGTTTCACCATGTTGGTCAGGCTGGTGTTGAACTCCTGACCTCGTGATAAGCCTGCCTCAGCCTTCCAAAATGCTGGGATTACAGGCATGAGACACCGCCTCAGATCTGTACCTTTTCCTGACTGTCAACTCTAGCTCCCCAGATGCCACATCCTCTCAAACTTTGGTCAAAAATATCAATTAGAGATTTTCTGATACTTTATTCTATCTTACGTTAGGAATTTCACTTAACAGTCTATATTTGCTGAGTTTCTCAGGTTGTTTCCCTTCTTTTGCAGAATCTTTTCTTTGCCTATGTTTAAATTTTTCTCTGTTTATTTACCCCTACAGAGTGTGTTTCAAATGGGTTCTGTTTGAATCACTAAGTACAATACTTTTAAATCTCTCAGATCCAGGAAAAAGAAGGATGAAAAATCTGGCAGTGCTTTGCTGAAACTGAGATCCGCTTTTCAGTAAGAAGTAGAAAACAGCAAGTGGGAGCACTGCCTGTGTGCTGCAGGTTGCACTCCTGGGTTTGTTATAGAATGAGAAGTCAGCTGGATCAGCACCCTCTGCAATACTGGCTCCATCCCTGCTAGGCGCAGGTCAAGAACCAGTGCCACACCTGGTTTCTCTGCCCTGAATGATCTCTTGCACTTTGAGCTTTTGCCAAAGGTACAATCAAGGCTCATCCTTCCCTGGGGCCTATCTGTCCATGCTCAGGAGTCGTTTCCAGATAACATGGAGTTCTTACAGAGGACCTTCAGCTTATTCCTCAACCAGGCATTTCCTTCAAGCAGTGAAGCCCATTAGCCAATCCCTTCTCCTCTTCACTTCGTATTGTAAACGTGCCTTACGATTTCCGCCACGTTGATGGCAACCATCAATAATTTCTATGTTTAGTAAAGATTTTTCTCTGTTCGTTCTTTGCCACATAAATGGGAAAGTAAAAACAGCCATCACAACCCAAATGTTCTTTAGAGAATCTCACGTTCATAGCTTTTATTTCATCCGTGGTGTGCCGGAAGTTACGTAATCCGTGTTGTGAGTGTTACTCGTCCCTGTGGAAACAGTCTGAACGGCCTAAGATTCCTTTGCACTATGGCTCCCCCTTCTGGTTCTGCAATGAGTAGTAAGTCTGTCCTGTACTTAAAATCTCTCCCCTAGAATACTGATGAGGCTTGAAGAAAGTGGAGAAATTCCCAGTTGGAGAAAGACACTCTCTACTAACTGGTTACTTCAGATTCCTAAGGAGCGTTTAGCGTTTCTTAGCAAACTGCCAGCAGGAATTTGAGTACAACAGCCAGCAACGATTTGATGTGGATCAGGGGAACTCTTCAAGTCAGCCCAAGGATGGTCCTGCCTTGGTCTGGACTCTTTAAAAGGTCAACAGGGAAACACAAACCCTGTGCACTGCGAAGATATGCCTAGATAGCACATGGAAAAGAATGTTTGCTACCCACCTGTAGCAATGCTGCCCTTGGAGGGTTGGAAAATGGCTTCAGTGAGTTTATGAGAAGAGGAAACACTCTTTGTGATTGAAAGCACACCCGAACCCAAACACAATTTCTATTTTTTTTTAACAAGATAAACATGGGATAATTTAATAATCAGGGAATTCTTTGTTAATGATTCCATTTGTCCTTTATTATCATCCATAATGGTTTAAAAATTATAGTCTAATTGGTGTCATATGATTTGATCAAATTCAACATTATGAAATTTAATCAATAAGAAAAGTCTCTGTTGTTCATGACTCTAAAAAAAACTTGCTGAAAAAAATGAGAATAAATTTGTTTTTCCCTTGCAATTTATGGTGCTCTCACCATACATGTGTTTTCTGTTTCGAAGTCTGACCTTTCCTTTTCTTGTTACCTCAGGCTATAGTTTCAACTAGTAATAATAATAATCATGTGGGTGTGAGTATGTGTGTGCCTGTGTCTATGCCTTAGTTTAATAATTATTTCTATGCATGCACATCCATTTGAAATTACTGTCAAAATATTAAGAAAACACTCTGGGAATTATTAATTGACTAAAATAATGTTTTCCTTGTGCTAAATAGAGAAAGACTTTCCTTAATAAAATTATTTTGTTAAGGATAACATGCTCAGCGGTTTTCATTATGTGAATCGGGCATAGTTACTATTTTTCATGAACTAAGACTCTCATTTTCTTTTCGGTTCTCCTTTTATTCAACGTTAGACTTATTTTGGATCTTCATTCCTCTGTAGAGCCTGTCTATGGCAGTCTATTTAAGAAAGTTCTGACACACATCTACATCATTTGAAAATAATGATGTTTTGAAAAGAGTGTATTGTTTTAAAAAATCTTTTTAAAAAGCAAGCTCTATTAAGAAACTTAAGCTGCAGCGAGACGACATTTGTTCCTGTTCTTAAAACTCACAGAGGACAAGGGAAGCCCAGGAGTGGTCATTCATATTTCCTTCTGTCTTCAAAATGCTTTGTAATAACAATGATTTTATTATAACATCCAGCTGGGATGTTATTATAACGGATTCACTATTTACTCTATTTTTCAAGAAACACTGCCCTAAATTTTCCTTGAGTATCCCCCATCCCCAACCCCAGTCCATTTGTTCCACATTGGCTAATCAGAGCACAAACTTCCTCTCCTGGTGACTTGGGTCTCCATGGCCAATGACTCAAGTTGGGCAATCAATAAATCCCTCGATTTTCATGGGAGTGGGCAGAGATGAGTAGAAGGCAATGTCTCCTCTTAGGTTAAACTGAACCTGGGAGGCAATCACTTTGTCACTGCATGGAACATAGAACACAGAGCTGAGAAATGAAGTGACAATTATGTCACTTGAGGTACTGGATGGATCAATGCTTAAAGCCTTGATCTTCTCAGTTATGTGAAACAATGCCATCTCTTTTTTCTTTGTAAATTTTATTGGGCTTTCCACCATTTGCCGTGAAAAGAGTTCCAACTGATTAAAAAATAAATTGCTAAGTTTGAGTTTTAAAACAAAGAATCACAATATATCAGAATGATACTTCCACACACAAGCTCATAGCTATGGCCGGAGAACCAGCATGAAGGAAGGCTGGACACACAGGTTTGCCTTCACTTTCTTTGCTGCCTCTCTCTGGGGGGCAGAAAACAAAGGCTGAAATAGAAGCTAGAGCTTCCTCCTGACTTCTGTGTAAATTGTACATTGAAGCTCAGAGCACACTACTCGCCGATTTAGATGTTTCTCTTAGAGGTTGTTTTTGCTTGGTGTTGCATTTTGTAGAGTTGGAATTATCAATAGATAATTTTTTATTCCACTATTGTTCAAACTTGGTCAAATGTAGAGGATTGCTCTAAAAACTAAAAGGAGAGCAGAGCTGCTTGGATTCGACACACATACTCAGTTTTCTCTTCAGCCTTCCCATACCTCTCTGTTCCTCCTTTCCCAGTGGCTGAGGTTGTTTTGAGGAGTTGTGGGAGACCCACAGCACCCCATGAAAAATTTTCTAATTTGACCAAGCGCCCTGTCCTGCAGATGGGGAAACTGAGGTCCAAAAACCTTGAGGAAATTCCTTAAATTGCCCAACCAGTCAGGCTTAGCATTGTTATGAAGTCATTTGATGACTATCATTGTATTTAAAAAATATTTTATCAATACTTAATGTCTACAAGTAATATGTAAACACATGTTAACAGTATCATATTTTTAAAAATATTGGGAGGCCAAGGTGGACGGATCACAAGGTCAAGAGATCGAGACCATCCTGGCCAACATGGTGAAACCCCGTGTCTACTAAAAATACAAAATTTAGCTGGGCATGGTGGTGCACGCCTGTAGTCCCAGCTACTCGGGAGGCTGAGGCAGAAGAATTGCTTGAACCCAGGAGGTGGAGGTTGCCATGAGCCGAGATCTCGCCACTGCACTCCAGCCTGGGGACAGAACAAGACTCTTGTCTCAAAAAAAAAAAAAAAAAAAAAAATAGTCCAATAGTCTAAAAATAAAGCTCCTCTGAACTCACCTGTCTCTGCAGGAGGAGTTACATAGTTATTAGCATGGAACATTCACTTCCTGGGTCTTTCATGTGTGTATATGCAGCGATACAGAGTATTCCTTCAAGGAATATTAAATTTAAAAAATAGCATTATTCTGTGCATATTATTTGAATAGTGAGTTGCAGATTGGTTCTTGCAGAATAATTCCCATGTCTTTTTTGTTTACCAAGTTACGTTGTTCCCTCAGAGTGCTGAACTTTGAGAACAAAGCACTATAGAAAAGAAAAGAAAAAAAAAACCCATGAAGTCCAGGTGAGGTGGCTCACTACTGTAATTCCAGCACTTTGGGAGGCCGAGGCAGGCAGATCACTTGAGGTCAGGAGCTCATGACCAGCTTGGCCAACATGGTGAAACCCTGTCTCTACTAAAAATACAAAAATAGCCAGTGTGGTGGTGAGCACCCGCAATCGCAGCTACTCGGGAGGCTGAGGCATGAGAATTCCTTGAACCTGGGAGGCAGAGGTTGCAGTGAACCAACCACTGCACACCAGCCTGGGTGACAGAGTGAGCTTTTCCTGTTTAAAACTTCATGTTCTGTATTTTATTTTCACACACTCTCACTGATAAAGCTATTTACAGGCAAAGCATTTATTATAGTTAAGAATTGTCTCTGTATTTGCTCTGGGATTAGTTTGTTAAGTGATGGCTTCCAGCCTTTTAAATCTATGCCTTCTATCAGAAATCTAAAACATTGAGTTCTTCTTTAATGTTATTTGAAATTTCAAAACAAATAATACAAATGAAAACAAATACACAATTATAGCATTAAATACACCTTTTTAAGCTACAGTCTCTCATATAGTGCTTTCTCCCAGTCACCACGTGTTCAACATAACCAGAGAGTTGCCACTCCACTCAGCGACCCCCACCTCACCTAGCAGTGACATTTCTCTGAGGAACATTCCAGTTAATAATTCAGAGGTGACTAAACATTTATATTCCACATACAGTGATAATGCAGCTGCATTTTAGAATACTGGAGAACACACAATAGACCTTACAACAATATAGGGACTGATAAACTCATTCAGAAAATCTAGAGTCGGCTTTCTTATGAATTCATGGAAAACTCCTACACAATTCCTCAAGATTATTCACACATGGCAGAAAGTCAGGATGGTGTGATTTTCTTTTCATTCATAGTGTTGAGTTTAGTTTTCTGGTCTGTAGTGTGGGAAAAAGGAGAAAAACCAAGTCACCTCTCAACTTTGACTTTTCCTTGAACTACCTGCCCCAAAATGTTTTCCTTCCCCCAACTCCTTAGAGTTTGACACAAACTAAGAGTGGCAAACACTATAGATGAGGTGATGGGCAAGCTGTAAGGAGCTGAGATTGCTATCAGCAGATTAACCACAGAGGCCCCGAGATGGGGCTGGGATGTTTCAGAAGAATTTCCCATGAGGCTTCCAGGTCAGCTTACGGGATCAAGTTGGCTCCGCTCTGATCTCGGCTCCAGGAGTTCTGCAAGATCATTCCTCATCTTTGACAGAACATGGGCAAGTGGGGGAAGAAAATGTATGAAATGCTACTAAGAAAAGCAATGTGATCTAATTTGTTTTAGGTGGGGTTTTTGTTTACTGGGGGAAAAATGACTCATGAGCTGACCAAAGAAAGGTGTGCAGGGATTACCCTCAGCCTCCATCTCTACACTTGCCCACTACTAAATACAACCTTGGTTTTTTCTCTAGGACAAGCCACTTGGGGGATTGGTTAAGATGGACCCTGCAAACACACACACATTTAATTTCTTGTGTGTCTCCTGTCTACCAGACTCTGCTTGCCTGAGAGCAGTTCAAGGTCCCACCCACTCATGTCACCCACCCAGTGACAACTGGACCCCCTTGAGCTCTGTCAAGAGAGCCAAAGCCTCTCAGGGGTACCCACAAATCCATTTGCCACTGAGGTCTGGGCCTCCTTATTGATGATACATAATTGAAGTAGGATCATACTCATTAGTGATACTATCAAATGATTTTTTTTTTCTCTTATTTTTTTTCTTTTTTTTTTTAAATGGAGTTTTGCTCTTGTTGCCCAGGCTGGAGTACAATGGCATGATCTCGGCTCACCGTAACCTCCGCCTCCATGGTTCAAATGATTCTCCTGCCTCAGCCTCCCAAGTAGCTGGGACTATAGGCATGTGCCACCAGGCCCCGCTAATTTTGCATTATTAGTAGAGACAGGGTTTCTCTATATTGGTCAGGCTGTTCTCTAACTCCAGACCTCAGGTGGTCCACCTGTCTCAGCCTCCCAAAGTGCTAGGATTACAGGCATGAGTGCTCTGATTTTATAGTCATCTAGCAAACCTATTATAGTATGAACTTTCATGAGGATACTGATGCAGGATAATATAAAAATTTGACAATTAATATTTGACAATTAAGGAACT